>BPTQ01000005.1:344166190-344892832 GCA_019973895.1 Chrysanthemum seticuspe | reverse complement strand
ATTTCATGAATATTTTAATTTACTTTTATCAACTCGTACATAGAGGGGGTTTCTCAAACATTTTGTTCATAATTTTCTCATCCCCGATACTGAGTGGAGTCTCATTTACTATAGTTTACATATTACTCTTACTACCTATACGGCACTCTTGAAGATGCTCGTTGGATCTTATTTTACAACGCTGAATCCAAACCTTATTACAAATCCTTTTGTATTTGGTAGGATATATGCAGAGATACAACTAGTACTACATCATGTACCAAAAACACATACAGCAAATATCTTTACCAGATCAACACTTTTGCACATATCAAATATATATAGCATGATGGCAAGCCCTGTAGTATTAAGTCTCCAGTACATCATTTGCCAGCTCCTCGATCCTGTGAAATTTAGCATTTAGGTCGTTGAGCAGCTATGCAAAATGAGTTTACTTTGGGGAGTGTACTTCGAGGGATCATAACCAACTTTACAATTTAGAAACTTGTAAGCTTTTCTTTAAACACTTGTGATATAAATTATGACACTTATTATATATAAATAAAACATATGTTTTATCTACTAAGTGCTACAAAACTAGGGAGCTTCATGTGAGGGGTTTCATTTGAGTAAAACGTATCGACGAGTTGCTGGATTTACGATTTAAAGTGTCCTAGCTCCTCGACCGTTTACTACATGACCTCTGAATTATGATGTCCCGAACGGTAGTACGATATATATAAACTATACACGTTTTCACAACTAGACCATTTCTATAAACGACATACACAAAAACCATGTACTACATCATGATCAACATAGAGACGTATATAGGATGGTTTATGTTTTCCTAAACATTATTCCAAACCTAAGTCGCAACATTTTATTCTAGGTTGCTCGTAGAAGTTCTCACGGCATATCCATCATTCTCATTATACATTTGATATCATTTACTCTGAGGTGAGTCATAGCCCCTACTCTTTTAATACTTGTTTTACAAACTCTTTGGGGGAGATACATGCTCAACTATTTTCATTTACTTTTATAAGTACTTTAAACTTTTACTGATTACCGTGAGTTCATAGCCCCACTTTCAATTATTTAATTGTTTTACAAACCCTTGGGGGAGATACATGCTTTATTTTAAACCGAACACATTGCTTTCAAACTATATACTTATCTGATTGTTATTAGCACTAAGTTTCCGCATTTGCCAAACTTAAGTCCCTTAATCATGAATCATTAATCACTATGTGAGAGTGGGCGCGAATATTGTGAATAGATCTATTGGGATTGACGAATCCCGTTTGTGTTGACCGGGTAGGCAAACAAACGCACTATATTTGAGTAACATTGGTAAAAATGGCAATTTTACTTGATAGGGCACGCACCGACATTTTCTCCAATTAGTTTTGGAACACGTTAACGCCTTGATTGCATGATGCTTAGTCTAATAATAACTGTTTTGGTTTTCAAACCATTGGTGTGAATTTATAACTCACACTACAAACATAATGTGTTCAACCATCAAACAAACTCTATGAATTCACTCAACCTTTGTGTTGACAGTTTTAAGCATGTATTTCAGGTCCATAATGTCGGAAGCTGGCATGGAAGAGCAAGGACTAGATCAAGAAGGCTATAAATTTTATTATCATTCAAAAACCAATTTAATGTATTTTGTAAACTTGGAACCACCTGGGACCTCATTTTTGTAAACTCTGATATTTATACAAATCGAATGATAAATCTTTTGAAACGACTCCATTAGAGTACGTTTTCTATTATTATGACTGTTGTGCCATGAAGTAACACCCAGTTTGAATTCCGCTGCGTATCATGAAATTGGGGGTGTTACAGTAAGTTTGTATAAACTAGATTTTTTTTAATAGTGATGACTATTGAAGCTGAAATATGATAATAGTGGTAATGTGCTGAATAATAATGTGAGTTGATGTGAAAATGATGATACTGGTTACGATGTTAGATTAGAAGCACCTTTAGTGAAAAAAACTTGAAGATTTATTCATAATTTGAAAAACATTTTCTAGTACTTCAAAAAGGGTTTTATTAACTTGTGCCGCTAAAGTCACATGTTAAAGAGACTCTCAAAATTTGACTGTCACTATCTGAATGACCAACATTCACTGATTGATCCTCATTATCCTTTAGCATTAGGCCTTACAACTACTTATTGGCTATTCAGAGAATGACACTCAAGTTGTGTAACTCTCTTTAACATGTGCTCCTAAAGCCCAAGTTAAAAGAATCCCATAAAAAATATAATACGAATTTGTTGTGAGTGATAAATCTTCAATTTATTCATCAAATTGTCCTTTTTTCAGTGCAGATATGGGGCTACTATCCAATATCGTTGCAGTAATGTTAGATTAGAAGCATCTTTAGTGAAAAAAGCTTAAAGACTTGTTCATAAAAGGGTTATATTCATAAAACATCTTTAATCAAACATTTTTTGAAGAACATTTTCTGGTACTTCAAAAATACAATACGAATTTTTCGTGAGTGCTAAATCTTCGACTTATTCATCAAACAACTTGAACATCTCTAGGTCACTGATAAAAAACTATTACTTTAATGGTAATAGGTTTTTGAATGATTTCATTTCAGTGTCACATCATATTTTTCTCCATAGTATGTTTACCTTAGCTGATAATTATCCACATCTCACAATTTACTTATAGTTCACTAAAGACGCAAAACACACTTGCATTGTTCACACCACCGATGACGCGCGTCACCTTTGACTTAAAAACTAGGGGGCTCACGCGTGAAGGAGTAGATAACCTAGTTGGTATGATGCTAGTAAGCCGTCTCTAACGTATGATTTATTGTTTTACTACGTCTAGTCTTATATCATATCATACACTACTATTGTCTTTACTACTACCTCCGTCCCAAATTTTATTTTCATTTTGACTTTTTGAATTTAACTTTGACCTTCAATATTTTTGTTTGTATTATATAATATTTGATGCAAAATATATGAATATATTATGTTTTAAATGTATTTTTCATTGATATAATTTTCATCAAGTATTATATAATACAAACAAAAATATTTAAAATCAAAGCTTGAATCAAGAAGTCAAAATGGATATAAAATTTGGGACGGAGGGAGTAATTCATTATTGAAATAAGTTTACCTAGCACGTCATGATAATATGGCTCAAATAAGGTGTTTTCGTATCGAGAAAAACATGGATGATTGGTTACGAATTATTGTATGACACTTATTGGCTTTTGTTTTTATTCATCCTTGGCAAATAGACAAAATCCAACACTTTTTATCCTTGACACCTAGCAACGCATAAATTTTCAAATAATGTACACTCATAGATCAAGAAAATAATGGTTACAACATGTACAAGTTGCGTACCTTTCAAACTTTGATCATGCGTGAATAGTTTTTCTTATTTAAAATAGTTTGTTGAGTAGATTGCAAAAATCATCCTTGAGGTTTGGTCAAATTGTAGTCTTTGATCTTTTGTAAGTGTAGTGATCGTTCCTTATAAAGAATTTTTTGTTGCATATTCAGTCTCTGGCCAAAATTAAATGACCGGAATACTCTCGTCTTCAACCCCTTAAATGGCTAAAGACAAAAGGTATTTTAGTCATTTGACATTGGCCAAAAACTGAATATGATACCCTAGTTTCATACAATGACGGTTGTTGCAATTCTGAAATGTTAAAGATTAAACCTGTAATTTAACCGAACTAGAAGAACAATTTTTTGCAGTTTACTCCAGCTTTTTAAAATCCATTTTTTTGATAAAGATAAAGTGCAAACAAAAAGGACACATCTTTTAAATGCGGATACCATTGTTGTTAGATAAAAAGGAATAAAAATAACACTTTTATCTTTTTAGGATTGGTTGTTTCTTCACTTTAGCTTAGCCAATAGCAGATGGTGCAAATGAATCGTTCTATAGAGTATAGACCCATGACATGCAATATTTTTCAGATTATAATATAATCAAGTATTAGTACGAATGTTTACATCATACTTCTTATATACACTGTTTCAAGACTTTCAGCCGATGTTGTCAGGTGGCAATAATCGATTGACTATTCATAGTATGAGACTGAGAGGCATACTTGACTCATGCAACGTATGTTTTTTTAAGTGACTTATTAGTTGTTAGTGGTTCAGGTCCAACAGTGACATTCAATTAGGTAGTATGTTGACTCTGAGATACGTCTCTTTTCGTATAAAAGGTTAAAAGTCTCGGGTGAGACTCGAACTTGAGATCTTTCCTAGCCAAACATCTTCTCCTCAAAGCATTTTAAGAAAACCTTAATAGCCAGCTGAGGTAGCCCAGTTGGTTACTCACGCAACGTATGTGGATGCCGATGATAAAATATCTGAATATTCATTGTTGTACATACATGCACGAATTTGTGACACATATGTATGTGCATGCACAAGTCATTTTGCATCAAGACACTACAAAGAAAATTATTTGACAAATTACGATTTAAAAAAGGTTGATAGTCATGTTTGTATCAGTAGTTGGTGAAAGCTTGCAAGCATTATTCTTAATTATATATTGTTTAAATATCAAATTATTGTTAATCATGAATTAGTATTAAACAGAATCCAATACATACCAAGCATTTCATTGTCAAACACTTTTGGAACTTCAAAGCATCTTCTAAACTTTTATTTATTTATTTATTATTATATCTATGTTGTTTGACATATTTTATGCAGTTTCTTTATAGGATGATTAGGATCTACTTAATAAAGTTCTTTACATTTCGGACACCAATATAAGTTTTTTTAATTAGCAAGTAAGATCATATGGAATTTTTTAGCATAAAGTGAAATTTAACTCTTAAAGCATTAATCCTGAAATTTCTAGCCTTGCTTAATAGACCAACGATATAATTTTGCTCACTTTATGTATGGCTTTAATCCGACACGGGCGTGTGGGCTTGACATTAGTCGTGCTAACGAAGTTTGGACATACGTTCAAATTTAATAAATATTTTACATGAGGGTTTTTGTATCAAAATTAATTTAATTTATCGTACTAACTAACTCGTGCTTTTACGTGAATTAAACTTATAAAGAATAACAACATGATTCGTTACTTAACGTAAATAGTAAAGAAAAAAAATTGTACATTACTTAATCTCGAGAAATAATATATATGTTGTGTTTTTTAAAGATATAAAATTTAGGGCATAAATTCTAGGAGAAATGATACATGAACCTAAACTTAGGCCTAAACTTAGACTTAAAATTACTTGGCATTATCCTGATGGATTGTAAAATAAGTGGGTCACTGCCTGCAGCCATCAGGATGCTGACACTTGGTTTTAGGTTTAAGTTTAGGTCCATGTATCATTTCTCAAATTCTAAGGAGGGAGATTGTCTCAAGTTGTAAAAACAACTTGAGTCAAGTTGGGTGTTTGTGAGCCACTGGATATGATCCAATGGCTCAAATCAAAAGAAGTTCTTTTGATTTGAGCCATTGGATCAAATCCAACGGCTCAGACTTCTCCAACTTGACTCAAATTGTTTTTACAACTTGAGACAATCTTCTTGTAAATTCTAGTGATATTTATTAATTTTATAAACTAATTAAGAAATATGAAAACTGATAACTTTACTTAAGTCTATATATTTTATTTAATATTTAACGACTAAAGTTTTGTTAACTACCCTCTTATTTTTTAAAATTTCTTACAAAATCGATGCACACGTTTTTGTACATATATATATTTTTTGAGATGAAATTAAGATGTGTTTGACCAAATTGTTATGATTTTGACTTTTTATTAGGCAATAAGATGACTTCATTTATGTGATAAAATTGAACTCTCTTATTGGTTCAGATTGGTTTGGCCGAAGACCACATTTGCATCCAGCTTACTATATTTACATCTTATTATTACTAAACACATGCTATCCTTTTATCTAGGGTGTTGATGTCCCGTATTGGTTAGATGATTTCTTTGTTGACAGACTCATTGGTCGAATTATTGTTCTCCGTATCAAGGTTGATAAGTATAATCTGCCACCTACATTTGTTCGTAGGTATACTGCTACTAAATATTATGGTGATACCGTTGATGTAGTGAAGGGAAATTATGGAATGATAGTACCTTCAAAAGTTGACTTGGTTAACTAAAAAATAACCGATGAAGATGAAAGGATTATGGATGAGATTCAGTGGGGTTTCGCCTCTGGATCAACTACTCATACAATTCCTAAAACTGCAGTAGACATTCCCCTTTCAACAGTACATGAGGTTCGTGATGCTAATGTGGAATCTTCTGAAGATAGATCTCGAAATGTTATCGAATGTGAAACAACGTCAACCATAATAGATACATTTGAAGGCTCTCCTGCTCATGCTATAATGACAAATGAGGACAATTCGAGTGACACTTTAGTTTATGTACGTACTGAAGCTTTGAAAGAAGCTGATACGAAAGAATTTGATACAAACGAAGTTATTATGAAGGAGGTCGAAAGGAAAGAAGGTGATATGTGACAAGTTGATGTGAAAGAAGTTGTTATGGATGAAGAAGATTCGAAAGAAGCTTATGTTAAGAAAGATGATATGAACGAATCTTAAATATGAGGATTTGACTAATCATGCATGGTCTTGAAAGAATCTCAAATAGTTGTTTGTTTTTTCCATGAATTGTTTTCGTTTTGTGTCGTTTTTTCTAACTTTTTTTCATACTTTCGTATGTTTTACATTTAATAATTCCATTTAACAAGAATGATTATGCACCTTTTTTTTTTTTTTTTTTTTTTTTTTTTTTTTTTTTTTTAATAAAATATACATAAATGAGTTTATATAAAGATATATATTTATATTTTTATATTATTGAATCGTTATATCCGGGCAACGCACGGGTATTGTACTAGTTTGTTTGGCCGATGACCACATTTGCAATTTTGTGTTTACCCTTATCGTATAAAAGATTAGCTTGAATGACCTAATTTAATATATTATAGTGGAGACCTAATTTCCATCTTTGCAAATAATTTAATGGTTAAATAATCCACAATTTTGGGATGTAATGATAAATTAAGGGTGAAAATGCCACGCATTTGAGTCTATCTTTTGAGTAGTCATGAAAGTTATCGGTTAAATTTATAACCTTCTTACCTTTTTTTGAACATGACGTAAATAGACTAGAAGTATCACTTTTTGTTGTATCTTTATTATTTCGACGTTACTACTACAAATGGCAAAATCGCAAAGAAAACTCAAAGACGCGTGAATTAGTGAGTGTATGATTTTCATTAAGTTAGGTGCGCGAAATGTACTAAAAACGACTAGACAACAAACACTTCTTAGATGTACCTCTCCTATTTAGTTTTCCACTCGATAAAACAGAAATCAGTATGAAATTATATTTCCCTAGGATACGTTTTTATATTTATTTTTTGGGTCAATTTTATTTACTCGTAGTCGTAAACCAAGTTATTCGGTCCATTTAGGTGAGGCATTTGGCCCAGCCCATTTTGAGAAACTCGTAAAATATGAATATCCAACTAAAAAAATGATTGCCAATTTGCCAGTGAAAAGACAAATAGTCGTATTTAGCATTAGCTGCATATTTAATATTTAATCCATCTCGGGTTTCATTCGTTTGATACTAGAGACACAAACTTTCAGTCGCTATATGGTTGTGAAGAAATAAAAAGCTACCGCGACGGATTAGCCACATAAATTTTGTATACAAGTCACATGTAATCATGTACGCAAAAAGCGCACTCTCTGTCATAATGTAAAACCACAATGTGACACTACTAAGAGGCCGAGGTACAGTGGCTGGTGGCTTAAGCCATTGTGCTCGGCGCGAGCATATGGCATGACAACCCACACCGGGGCTGGGCTGGTAAGGCCTGCGATGTGGCCACCAGCTCACGCCAAAGTTTTTTTTTTTTTTTTTTAGGTTTAAGAGAAAGAAGAAGGCTGCGTGTGTAATGTTTTAGTTAGTTTTGGACTGTGCAATATTTTTATCTATTTAGTTGGGCTGATTTTTAGTTTATTATTATTATTATTATTATTATTATTATTATTATTATTATTTTTTTATTAAACATCACTTTATTAAAAACTCAAAAGGATTTACAAAAAATTAGTGGGAAGCCGAGAAACCAACTGGGCCCCCACTCCTCTAGCAATAGCACTTTATTATTATTATTATTATTATTATTATTATTATTATTATTATTATTATTATTATTATTATTTTTATTATTATTTTTTTAATAAAACATCACTTTATTAGAAAATTATTATTATTATTATTATTATTATTATTATTATTATTATTATTATTATTATTATTTTGTTTGGCAATTTTTATCCGAATTTGTTTTTGTTTAATGATAACTTGGGTTGAAATTTAGCGTATTAAGTGGTTAATGGTAATATTCGGGTCTCGGATAGATTTATATTATCCCAAAACTAGTTTACTTTTATGTTTATGTCAAACTTTTATTTTACGTACTTTATGTTTTAATATATTTTTTTATGTAACGTGTTTTTTTATTAATGAAATTAAATTTTAGTCATATATATTGTTTTATTAAAAAAAAAATGTACAACGGCACCACAAAAACTGGTGTTATGCTAGAGAGTGGGATTTGGTGCTATAGCCAAAAGTGGTGTCATGGGAAAAAGTGTTGAGGTGGCACAACTTTTTCTCATGGCACTACCCACGGCACCAAACGATACATAGCGCTCTAATAGTTTACAACTTACAATCCCGCGGAAAAAAGAGGATAGCCGAGTTTTTTTTTTTGTTTTCGTGTACGCAGCCTAACCGGTATACCTTTGGCTGTTTCAAACTTTTCTCGGCTTATCACAATTTGTTTATGAGACAATGCTTGAACCATGATTTCCTATGAAACTTTAAGGATAACTTACCACCAGGTTACTTTAAACGGCAAAACATGTCGTAAATAAAGCAAGCTTAAATGACAAAAATTCCTAGGTTTATAAATTTACTATTCACATTTCATTATTGCTCACATAATCGCTACATGCTATATTGGGAAATTTTGACTTGAAAAGACAAAGCTTGCTTCTTGCCTTAAGATATATTTGTACAATTTTGTTGATTTCGGACATAAAAAAAAAGGTAAATTGCAAAAATGGTCCTTAAAGTAGCTCAAATGTGCAAGAATACATCGAGACAAAAAGTGTTGCAAAAACGACATTAATATTTCATTTTATTGCAAAACAGCCACTGAGAGCTAACTTTCGTTATTTTCCTCGTTAAAATGCCACGTCGCTGTGGGTAGTATTCTCATTTCACTGTTCATACTTATTAAATTGCCGCCAAACAACTTGCAATATCAATGCGACATAACCTCAATGGCTAAATTTTCAAAGTATATTCTCATGTTTGCACCAATAAACAACCAAACTTCTAAACCATGACTCGACAACAAAAAAAACACGGTATTCCAAAATGCAATTTTCACCACCACATTCACCAAACACCGCAATAATCACCACCACAATAACCACAATCACCACAACGAACAACCACCAAGAAACATCAACTTTGATCACCACCACAAAGAAACAACTCCCACAACAACGTCCATGTCCACGTTGTCAATCACAAGACACAAAATTCTGTTACTACAACAACTACACCACTTCATAGCCTCGTCACTTTTGCAATCTTGTCGTAGACACTGGACTCATAGTGGCGTTCTCCGTAACATCCTTGTTGGGGGTGGTACTCGTAAAAACACTAAAAGACAAAAACTCATCAACCCCACCACTTCGGGTTTTGTCACCACTTCTGCTCCGGTGGAGTACCAGAGCCTGGTACCACCTCCACCTATGGATGCTGCCGTAAATGTGACGGGTCCGTTTGAAGGAAATGGGTTTATGTCGCCCTTCGAGGTTGTTGGGTTTGAGGATGGTGTTTGGCCTTTTTGTGACAGTTAATGTAGTATCTTAGCTTTGATTGTAGTGGTTTATGTACCTCTGTTTTGGTGAATGGTTAACTGTATGGTTGTAAATTTAACTGATCTTTTGGTTACTTGTTATCATTTCGCAGTAATTACCCAAATTGAAAATCCTGTTTGACTTTTGCACATGAATGTACATGCCCAAAATTAACCAGAATTGCCAAATTGAAAATCATGTTTGACTTTTGCAAATGAATGTACATGCACACAATTACCCAAAATTGCTTAATTTGTTGGTTTCCATTAGCTTAGAGAAAAGGTTATGCAAGCATTTATCCTAGTAAATTATTACACAACCAGTAGATAAAGTTTAGAACAACTAGATATTGTTATAATCTTCCACTACAACACCATAGCAGAAGTATAATAGTTTATTGAATTAAACATAAAAGCATAAGCATTATTCAGCATCACCCTTAGTTTTCTTTTCAGCCATCAGTCTTCTACTCTTGATTGATCTTCATTGCTCTTCAAACTTTTCGTCTGCAACCACTCCATCTTGCCCAACTCCATTTTTTGAAAAGCATTTTCAAGTGCTTCAAAAAGAGTTTTTTTTTTTTTACTTGTCCTTTAAAGTCATATGTTAAAGAGAGTCTCACATTTTAAGTGTCACTATCTTAATAGCCAAAAATCACTTATTGGTCCCCATTATACTTTAGCATCAGGCTCCGCAACTATTTACTGGCCATTAAGAGAATGACACCTATACCGTAAGACCTTTTTTAACATGTGCCCCTAAGGCACAAACTACAAAAATCTCTTTAAAAATATAATATGAATTTGTTGTGAGTGATAAATATTCAATTTATTCATCAAATTGTCCTTTTTTCAGTGGGGATATGTGGCTACTATCCAATATCGTTGCAGTAATGTTAGATTAGAAGCATCTTTAGTGAAAAAAAGCTTAAAGACTTGTTCATAAAAGGGTTATATTCATAAAACATCTTTAATCAAACTTTTTTTTGAAGAACATTTTCTGGTATTTCAAAAATACAATACGAATTTTTGAATGAATGATAAATCTTCAGCTTATTCATCAAACAACTTGAACGATCTCTAAGTCATTAATGAAAAAACTATTACTTTAATGGTAATAAGTTTTTGAATGATTTTATTTCAACGTCGCATCATATTTTTTTTCATGCTATGTTTACTTTAGCTGATAGTCATCCACATCTCACCACATGACGCCAAGGACGGACCTTAATGGAGACCGGAGAGGGCCCCGGCCCCCCCAAAATTTGCGGCACCTAGTGTAAATATTATAGGTTTTAAAGGTAATTTAGTTGAGGTTACAAACAAATCTCCGATTCGGCCCTCCCAAAATAAATTCGGCCCTCCCAAGACGAAAATCTTATTGGAAGGTGTTTTCTACGCTTCGTGGTGGCATATTTGGAGGTATAGGAATCGGTCCATTTTTGACGATAAACCCCCTAATCGTTCGGAGATTTTTGA
Organism: Chrysanthemum seticuspe; assembly: GCA_019973895.1. Taxonomy (NCBI): domain Eukaryota; kingdom Viridiplantae; phylum Streptophyta; class Magnoliopsida; order Asterales; family Asteraceae; genus Chrysanthemum; species Chrysanthemum seticuspe. Next base: position 344,881,413 of record BPTQ01000005.1, on the reverse strand, counting down.
TGATATTGTCCTTAATTCCTTTAATTGGTGCAAATTTCGTTGTCGTTTTTCTTTTTCTTGGAACGATTGGTTGAAAAACCCACATGTCATTTCTTTGTAATTGGCTTCTAGCGCCTTGCTAGTTTTCTTTATAAATTTGCCGTTCAAAAAAAAAATTAAGATATGTTTGACAAATTGTTTTAATTTTGACTTTTTATTATGCAATAAAATGACTCCAGTTATCTTACGGGACAAAATTGAACTCACACATCGGTCCAGTTTGGTTTGGCCGATGACCACATTTGCAATTTTGTGTTTACCCTTATCGTATAAAAGATTAGCTTGAATGATCTTATTTAATATAATATAGTGGATACCTAATTTCTATCTTAGCAAATAATTTAATGGTTAAATAATCCACAATTTTGGGATGTAATGATAAATTAAGGGTGAAAATGCCACGCATTTGAGTCTATCTTTTGAGTAGTAATACATGAAAGTTATCGGTTAAATTTATAACCTTCGTACCCTTTTTTGAACATGACGTAAATACACTAGAAGTATCACTTTTTATTGTATCTTTTTTGGTTTCGACGTTACTACTACAAATGGCAAAATCGCAGAGAAAACTCGAAGACGGCCTGAATCAGTGAGTGTATGATTTTCATAAACGTTAGGTGCGCGAAAAGTACTCAAAAACGAATCGACAACAAACACTTCGTTGATGTACCTCTCCTATTTAGTTTTCCACTCGATAATGTAGTCATGAGTAATCGTAAACACTAATAGAAGGTAGTAAAAGTTAAAACAGAAATCAGTATGAAATTATATTTCCCTAGGAGTAGGATACGTTTTTATATTTATTTTTTGGGTCAATTTAATTTACTCGTAAACCAAGTTATTCGGCCCATTTTGGTGAACCATTTGGCCCAGCCCATTATGTTAAACTTGTAAAATTTGAATATCCAACTAAAAAGATAATTTGCCAATTTGACAGTGAAAAAACAAAGAGTCGTGTTTATTAGGCATTAGCAGCATATTTAATCCATAGTGGGATTCATTCGTTTGATACTAGAGACACGAACTTTCAGTCGCTATATGGTTGCGAATAATAATTTCAGTCGCTATATTTGTTAGTGGTTCAGGTCGAACAGTGACATTCAATTAGGTAGTATGTTGACTCTAAGATACGTCTCTTATCGCATAAAAGGTTAAAAGTCTCGGGTGAGACTCAAACTTGAGATCTTCTCTAGCCAAACATCCCCTCCTCAAAGCATTTTAAAAAAACCTTGATAGCCAGCTGAGCTAGCCCAGTTGGTTACTTACGCAACGTATGTGGATGCCAATGACAAAATATCTGAATATCCATTGTTGTACATACATGCATAAATTTGTGACATGTGTATGTGCATGCATAAGTCATTTTGCATCAAGACACTACAAAGAAAATTATTTGACAAATTACGATTTAAAAAAGGTTGATAGTCATGTTTGTATCAATAGTTGGTGAAAGCTTGCAAGCATTATTCTTAATTATATATTGTTTAAATATCAAATTATTGTTAATCATGAATTAGTATTAAACAGAATCCAATACATACCAAGCATTTCATTGTCAAACACTTTTGGAACTTCAAAGCATCTTCTAAACTTTTATTTATTTATTTATTATTATATCTATGTTGTTTGACATATTTTATGCAGTTTCTTTATAGGATGATTAGGATCTACTTAATAAAGTTCTTTACATTTCGGACAGCAATATAAGTTTTTTTTAATTAGCAAGTAAAATCATTAGATCATATGAAATTATTTAACATAAAGTAAAATGTAACTCTTAAAGCTTTAATCCTGGAATTTCTAGCCTTGCTTAATAGACCAACGATATAATATTGCTAACTTTATGTATGGCTTTAATCTCACATGGGCGCGTGTCGCATTGACATTAGTCGTACTAACGAAGTTTGGACATACGTTTAATTTTGTAAATATTTTACAGGGGATTTTAGTATCAAAATTAATTTAATTTATCATAATAAACTTATAAAGAAGAATAACGTGATTCATTATTTAACGTGAATAGTTTTTTTTTTCCTTCATACATCTTCATTTAATCTCGATAAACAATGTATATGTTTTTTAGTAAAAACGATATAACATTTAGGGGTATAAATGTGTATTTATTAAATTTATATATTGATTAAGAAACATGGAAACTGATAAATTTATTTAAATCTATATAATTTATTTTAAATTTAACAGCTAAAATTTCATTAATTATATTTTAATTTTAAATCGACGCACGCATTTATATAATTTTTTATGAAACTAAGATGGGTTAAACCAAATTGCTTTATCTTTTATTTTCGATTAGGTAATAGAATAGCTCTATTTATCTTACGTGGCAAAATTGAGTTGTCTCATTAGTCTAGTTTAGTTTGACCAAATACCTATTTGCAATTTCGTGTTTTCCTTTATCTTATCTTAACTATATTATAATTCATTTAGGTTATTCTTGAAAAAGAAGTTTTAAAAAAAATAAGCCTACACACTTACTATAAAAGGAATGCTTAAACTTCAATACATCTCATTATTAAAATTCAAATGCAGACATTTCCAATAAATTAAATATAGTTTTCAAAACATTTACAACATATTATTAAAAAAGTGTAAACGCTAAAAATCATTATTATAAATAATGATTATTAAAAATATATAACAACATATAAATACACACAAACAATTTCATATCTCTCTCACACACATATAAAATATCAGTAATAAAACGATAGAGTGTAATAATATTTAGTCACAGAATACCCGCCGCCACATTACGCGGATACCCTAGTAGTTATATACTCCCTCCGTCCCAAATTAATTGTCCTCATTTGACTTTTTAAAGTCTTAATTTCTCAACTTTGATATTAAATATTTTTATTTATGTTATATAATAATTGATGCAAAATATATGAATGAGTTGTCTTTTAAATGTTTTTTCATTGGTGTAATTTTCATCGAAGTATTTAGTATTACATAACACATACAAAAATATTAAGGATCAAAGTTGAGAAATTAAGACTTCAAAAAGTCAAATAAGGCCAATTATTTTGAGACGGAGGGAGTAAAAGATTAGCTTGAATGATCGATCTAATTTAATATAATATAGTAGAGATTTAACTTCCATCATAACAAATAATATAATGGTTAAATAATCCACATATAGTCAATTTTTTATGGATTATTTGAGATATGATGATAAATTAAGGGTGAAAATGCCACGCATTTGAGTCTATCTTTTAAGTAGTACATAAAAGTTATCGGTTAAATATATAACCTTTTTACCTTTTTTTGAACGTGACGTAAATACACTAGAAGTATCACTTTTTATTGTATCTTTTTTGGTTTCGACGTTACTACTCTAAATGGCAAAATCGCAAAGAAAACTCAAAGACGCGTCAATCAGTGAGTGTATGATTTTCACTAAGTTAGGTGCGCGAGAAGTACTCAAAAACGAATCGACAACAAACACTTCGGTGTCATTTGCTTTTTCAGAGCTTTTACCTCTTCATCTGCAAACCATGTCTGCAGAAGAAGAGGTACATTTAAGCTCTTCATCTGCAAGAAGAAGACTGTTTGTTCTTTGTAGGGAATATGTCACCCATTAGTAACCAAGTTTCACAAGTGTTCCAATTTGATACCTAAAACTTTATACTAATCATAAAAACCATCAAAGTTTCAAAACTGTTTCATTCTTATGTAATTTTCTGAAATTAATGTGCTTAAAGTATCCATCTATGCATTAACATGTTGTACATTAATTTTAAATACGCACCCCCTGAATTTAACTAATTTCAACCAACTCTATGTACAACCCTTTAAAGCACGACTAAACATAAACAATAACCACAAAATAATAACCAAGTTTGAGAAGTGTTCCATTTTTGCCACTCTAACATAAAAATTACATAAGAATGAAACAGTTTTGAAACTTTGATGGTTTTTATGGTTAATATAAAGTTTGAGGTACCAGATTGGAACAGATCTGAAACTTGGTTTCTATTTGATGATTTTCACCCTTGTAGGGAATATGTCATTGTTTACTATTGAAGTACTTCTTTCATTTTCTTCTTATTTTTTTTTCCTTTTTCACTAGTAGAAGTGGAAAAAAGAAGTGGAAAAAAGAGGAAATTTATGTCTGCATGGTAGAAGAGGAAATAAGAGATTTTAGCCTCTTATGTCTGAAAAAAAAACAAACGGTCTTCAAGGATTATGTCTGCGCGCCTGCAGACAAAAGAGGAAAAAAGAGCTTCTTTGAAAAAAATAAACAAAGCCCGGAGTAGGATACGTTTTTATGTACCTCTCCTACGGAGTATTTAGTTTTCCACTCGATAATGTAGTCATGAGTAATCGTAAACACTAATAGAAGGTAGTAAAAGTTAAAACAGAAATCAGTATGAAATTATATTTCCCTAGGAGTAGGATACGTTTTTATATGTTGTTATTCGGCCCATTTTGGTGAACCATTTGGCCCAGCCCATTTTGTGAAACTTGTAAAATGTGAATATCCAACTAAAAAGAGATCTTGTTCAAAAAAAAAAACTAAAAAGAGATCATTTGCCAATTTGACAGTGAAAAAACAAAGAGTCTTGTTTATTAGGCATTAGCAGCATATTTAATCCATAGCGGGTTTCTTTTGTTTGATACTAGAGACACGAACTTTCAGTCGCTATATGGTTGCGAATAATAAAAAGCTACCACGACGGATTAGCCACAAAAATTTTGTACACAAGTCACATGTAATCATGTACGCAAAAGGCGCACTCTCTATATGTCATAACGTAAAAATAGTTTACAACTTACAATCCTGCGGAAAAAAGAGGCTTTCAAGATGAGCCAAGTCTTTTGCAAGCTATCGACCTTGAGCGCTTTCACAATTACACAGTGTGAGTAAAATAAAAGCAGTCTTTTAGCATGGAAAAACAAGAACAATCCCCTTGAGTTCCCAAATAGAACACAAGATACTAAAAACCACATGATAGATTGAGTAAAGGCATGTTTGTGTTTAGGTCGTATAAACTAATTTTATACGACACTAACTGGGGCGTTCTATAAACCGGATGGTGACAGCCTCACAGCCAAGATCCGTGGACTCGAGAACTGCAAGTAGCTAGAAGATGGTATCTTTGTTTATTTCTTTCTTACTTAAGTGCAATTTGTTAGTAAGTATTTGTCCCAAAGTATTCACTTTTTGATTTTGTATCGCATAACTGCATATGATAGGTGAAGACACAAGGGCGGATATGCGGGATCTAAGCCTGATGTTCTTATCGTGCTAAATTTATGATAGGGCTTTCGTGAAGCTCAACCGGGAAGAGCATGAAAAAAGAATCAATGCTAAACTGGCGAAACTCCTATCAACATTTAGAGAAGCTTATGACATCATAAGCATGCTTATGAACTACAAGTTCTACCCAAGGTAGGACACACTCAGTAGAATAGTTACAGTGAGATTAAGAGAGTTCAGAATATACTCTAATTTAATATGTGCGTTTGTTTTTGTAGTATACGCTAACATACCACGTGGTGTACACACACGCCTCATGTTTCTGGTGTATGCTTGTGAGATACTGAAGCTAAAGAGAGACTCTGCTATATTGAAGGAAATAAATGGCGTGGGGAGTATACTTTTTTTCTAAAAAGTGGACGGAAAGGATAGACCAAGCTTGTTATAAGTCGATTTATACCAAGCTTGATCTATCATTTCCTTCCACTTTTTAGTAAATAGTATACCCCCATGCCATTTATTTCCTTCAATATACCAGTCTCTCTTTAGTTTTTTCAGTATCTCAAAAAGCATCCACCAAAAACATGAGGTATGTGTTCCATGTCCATAATATAGCGTCGAGGTACACTACGTTGTATGTTACGCGTACACCACAAAAACAAACGCACATATTAGTATGTTTTTAGGGTTGATTGTTTTATTTTTTTTGGGGCTTTTATAGGGGTGAAGGTGTGAAGGTGGGGTTTTAAAAGGTTTTGGGCGTGGGAAGGTTGAAAAGGTGAGGCGTTGGATTGGGAAGTGAATGGACGGTGGATTAAGGGTTTGGGATCATGATCCGTGTGATGTGCTTTCTATGTGAGTGTAAAGTGGTGTTATATATATTATAATATGAGCCTTACCTATGCAAATTTAATGAACATGTGTATTCACTAAATGAAACCTGTGTGGATTACCTAAAAATTTGTTGAATGTAGCATCTTAATGCATGGTTTAACTATTTAACCATCTTAATCTTGAATGTAGAATTTGGGCTAGCATTTCCTTCTAATTTTATGCGGTATTACCTAATGGTATATCATGATTTCAATCAGTGGTGTTTTCATATGTATGTCATTAAGAAGGTTTAGATTAAAACTCACAAACTGAAAAAGACCCTTTCAGGTTATGCAGGATAGTCGAGCTTATTTTTGTTTTCGCGTACGCAACATAACCGGTAAACTTTTGGCCGTTTCAAAAGTTTTCGCGAAAATCACAATTTTTTACGAGACAATGCTTGAACCATGATTTCCTATGAAACTTTAAGGATAACTTACCACCAGATTAGAGATAACTACTTCAATAGATCCGGCAAAACATGTTGTAAATAAAGCAAGCTTAATTGACAAAAATGCTTAGGTTTGTAAATTTACATTCACATTTCACAATTTCGCACATAATTGCTAGCTACATGCTATATTGAAACTTTTGAGTTGATCAAAGTTTGCTTCTTGCCTTTAGAGAAATATACAGTTTTGTTGATTCAAGACATAAAAAAAACTACAGGCATTGTTAGCTTAAGGGGTTGCTTATTTGGATGATCATAATCGTACGTCTTCAACATAAATGTGCAAGCTTCTTTGTATATGTATGTACGAGTTAGGTGAAATGGAAATTAAAGGACACTGACATTTTTCATAATAACAAATGTATCCACATTAAATATAGCCTGGTTGAAGAAAAGGGTATTTAAAACATGCTACTCTTACTATTCTCCTAATGGAAAATTTGAGTTTCACAAAAGCAATTTGGTGATAGAGCTGCATTGTCAAGTAATATGATGAACTGGTAAAAATAAGACATGGACCAAATCATAAGCCAACGTATTATTTCTAGCCCATTTAGTAGATTAAACCGGAATATTGGGAAGGATTAGTGATGTTAATCTTTTGCTACTAGCTAGAGTTAAAGTTGTATCTAGGAAATGCAAACCGAAATACTCACAAGTGTTGTATACTTGTATAGATTATGGATTATATTAGACTTGAAAGCATGTGTTAGATGTCTAACATAATGAGTCAATGTGAATACAGTGTGGTGAATAGTCATAAGATCTATGTTAAAATTAAATTTCGCCAATATTTCTAGTGATTTCAAGTAATATATGTCAATGTTTGTCAAAAATGACCTTTTGCGAACTCTCCACACCATTTAATATATGTAATATACATTAGTATTGGTTAGTGTGTTTGCGTTCTTTTTAAAGAGAGATGCGCAACGAACTAAGGAGTGTCTAAAATATAGTTAATATGAATGAGATATCGTGTCTCAAAGTAAGGCACTTGAAACACAAAATTTAGAAATGAGCCGGTATTTCACATCGTCAGAACTAGGAAGTGTGGAGGTGTTTATATAAAAATCTTGATATCAACCACTAAATTGCTTTGGTTGTTGTACTCCAACCCTTACGTGTGTGCGCGTAGAGGGTGCAGAAAATCAGGTTTCTTAACCAAAATGGGCTTCAAGCTTGTGAACTCGCGCGACGCATGAATGTAGATTTCGTTTCCTTTTTAGTACTTTCCAGATTTTGCATCATCTTAATATATAGTAACTAATTGAGGCTTTGTGAACAAGAAATCGTATATATGGAACATATTTGCATATTAGTTTTATATAGAAGATTCCGTCTTAGTCATCAAGCTAGGTTTTCATTGTTTAATAAATCCTTTCATTCGTTTGAGATATCCGATAATTACCTAGCTTCATACGTTTTCTGCTTCCAACTTGTTCGATCAAAACACACCATCGTCTACGTGAAATCTAAGGCAAGTTTGTCACGTTCGACAGTACATGTGATTTGATCGTTGTACCATGAAAACAACGACTCATCTGTTTTAAGGAAATCGTGTAAAATATGAGTCTCGTTCCTTGACCTTTCACAGTTTTATTTAAGCTGTGTTCTCAAGTTGAGTAAAAGGGAGGAAGTAAAGTGAAAGCGAGAAAGTTTGTGTTCTCCAGTTTTTTTTAGGATGTAAAGTTAGGTAAAGTGACGTAAAGTGGTGATATTTTAGTTATAAAACTTTCACTCCACTTTTGGGGTGAAAGTCACTTTACTTCATCTCTTTTACTTTAGTTCCTCTTTCTTTCACTTTCATTCATTTTTTTTCTTGAGAACGGAGCGTTACTTATCGTTATTAAGAGTATGTCTTTTGTCTATACCTATATTATCATTATTTCGAGTATGCTTTGGCTTCATTAGACCATCTAGGACAAACAAGTTCAGGTTAAACGGCCATTTTTTTGTATAAGGCCATTTTTTGTGTGGCTCGGGTTAGAATGTTTTATGCATTAAAAGTACACTTTGGCCGGCTTTCAGCCTGTTCAACCCATTTGACCAATTTCCTGTTTAGCTTGACTTTGAGTGCAGCTGTTGACCCATTTGTGATAAAACATAACCCGAATTGACCCGTAAGTAAATGGTTCGAAAATGCAACCTATACAAGCAACAAGTGATTGACTCTTTCATGTTTGGTCCTTAATCATGTTAACTTGTCACCCTATCCGAGCCATCCCCTTATTAGGATCAATTTCCTGCGATGATCTGGCCTCATTCTGCCTTTATCAAACTACTATATTTTACAACTGTTTTCGTATTCTATGTTTCAACCAAAATCATTGTTGTAAATCTGCTCAAGTTATAACAACCCGTAATTTTTCAGACTTGGTTTTACAATAAATTATACCTATTCTTCTATTTTCAAACTTTTATAAACTTATTTGATTTGAAAACGAGAATAAAAAAATGGCACACAACGTGTACCGGCACAACCACACATCTAATAAACATTTTAATAAGACTTATTTAAATTTTGTGGAATAATAGTCGTGTTTTAACTCGTTTTTCGTGGAAACTTTATTTTAAAAGAAATGGTTCAAATCCCGAGTCCGAAATCGATCGTTACCGAGCCTTAATGGGTCCCACACATTATTATATAAAACTTTAAAGAAATTTCACAAACACCCCTTGTATTTTTAACACCGCCGCCCCCCTTTATTTCACAATTTGGCAAGATTAGTCCTTCGTGGTATATAAAAGAGAAATTTTAGGGTTTCCCGTCACTTATCACACACAAACTCACCGGGTTCCCAATTTACGGCGCCGCTAAACTTTTCGGCAACATTCCGGCGACACATTATTTTATATCCAAATCGTAGATCAAGTCAAGAAGGTTATTCCTGGAGCATTTGGAGTCTCAAAGAACTCATTTGGCTTGTTTTGAAGCCCCACCGCCGCTCGCCGCCATACGCCGCCACAACCCACCATCTTCCCCACCACTTCTCTTTCGTTTGGTAAGACACACGCGCCACCATTATTCTATTTATTTTAGTTTAGCTAGACCCTAATCAGATTTATAAACACTAAAACGATGTTCGTGTTAAAACTATTAAAACTAATCTTTTCTTCAATCAACTCGTGTGGATTTAACATTTAAACGACTTAACTCGGGTGACTCGCCACTGAGTCCCTTGACTCGTAGCTATGCTTATTTCCTTCATACACATCTTTGTCCTGATGATATTATCTTGGTAGAGTAACACTTGTCTACTCGTTCTTTGGGTCAGCCGAATGTTATTGGTGTCGAGTGGATTTGGGCTGTGACTCGTGGGAGTCACAGACTTGATGTTCTATTTTGAGTCAAGTCGCGGTTTTTTTTGTTTGATATTGAATGGGTGCGAGTCGTGACTCAAGAGAGTCACGAATAGTTAGTTATTCGTATTACAAATGCTTTGGTAATGATCCGGGATTATAGCTTCATTGGTTAAAAATGTCATTGTCGTTATTGTTATATGTTGATTTCCAGTTTGAACCTAGTGCGTAGGGTTGAGTAATGCCCTCGAAAGGGCTGTTTGACTTGGGTACTTATTTTGATGCTCGGTATTTTATTGTTTGCATCTTAGTAACTAGCAGTTTGGTTGTGTCATAGCTATTTTACGTTAGCTGAGCCTGATGGGCACTTGCGGATAAGCCGTGACTCAAGGGAGTCACGACCATATGGTGTTATGTTTGATTGTTGGCCATAGTACATGTTAGACTCGATGGTATGAGTCGTGACTCATGGGGAGTCACGGCCACGAGTTTGATAACCAAGGCATAGGGCCGAGGTTGTGGTGTCAATGGGTACGAGCCGTGACTCAAGGGAGCACGGACTCGAGTTATGGTGAGTCGGGTAGATCAAGTCGAGTCGGGTAATATTGGTTGTCACACGGTAAGGTAATGAGGTTAGGAACCTCCTCGTGTCCACTTCATTTTTGTGTCAAGTCGGGGTCGAGGTTAGAAAATCTCGTGTGCGTGTGTATATGTCGAGTTCGAGTTGGTTTCGGCTTGGACTTACGTGGTTTAGTCGTTGGGCTAGTTAGCCCATGCGTGGTCTTGCAATGGTAACTTTGGGCCTGTAAGCCCAAGGTGAGCCCATGAGTTGTGTAAGTTAGCTTTGGGCCTAAGCCCAACGCACTTGGCCTTTTCTTTCAATTCATTTCCATACTTAATATAATGATTCATTTCCTTTTTCGTCTACTAACTTAATTTATATTTTGTTTTGTCGATGATGTTTCGGTTGCTATTTGGGAATACTTGGTCATCGATATGGATTTTGAAACATTTGTTACTAATACCTAAGCATGGCAAATATGGACACTCGTTATTGGATTTACGGTATTAGCCGAAGGACTTATGGACGATTTTGGACACAAAATAGTCGATAAACCCGAAACTAATATATACGCGAATGATAACGACAAAAAAATAATAAAACTTGTAATAATTGAATAAAACTTGTAATAATTGTATAAAATTGGTGATACATAATAAATAAAACTTGTTAACTCAAAAGTCGTAATGGCTTGGAAACGTTTTATAAACGGACACATTATGTCCAAATTTTTAGGAAAACCATTTTTAAAATTTAACACATTACGATTTGAAAACGTTATAAAACTCTTCTACTTTCTAAATTATTAACATGATATGTTTCTCATCAAATGAATAATTCTTTCCAAAACCTCAGCGTTTTACAAACTATTTGGGTTATGGGGTAAAACACCGAAACATGTTATCGACGTGTCTTTTTCGTTGTCCTTTATTTAGTCCTTTCTTTTCGTTATTCCTTCTTGTCTTCCTTTCGTTACTTCTTTGACTTCGTTATTTTGGCGTGAGTTACCTCGAGTCTACATCTTCTTAAAAACCACACGAGTTTTGATACTAAACTTTTTACAAACAATTATTCGAGTCATCCACGAAAACTAAAATACGTTAGTTTTGAAAACTATTGTACATTACACTACTTTGAGATATATTCTGAGATAAACAATGATTATTAGGTTGTGCCGTTCGTGTACCATTGTGCCTTGCTTCTTGACACTGTTTGCCTTGCCTGAGTTACTATTCATTGCTATCTGCCGAGGTGAGTTTTCGTAGCCCCCTTTTCTAATATTTTTCCTTGGGGGAAAATGGTATTCAAATTATATTTTACACTGTTTTTATGCTGTGATCTACTACTTTTGTGTTTTGGACAATTATGTGCGTTTGATTGCAATATGTGCTTTCTGTGTGATCTTGTTGTGTGTTCATTTGTGCACAACTGTTTAACTCCGTTTGGAGCCGAAGCATTAATAGTACTATCGGGATTATTGGAAATCGTGTACACGTGACATTTGTGAGGTTCAGTTGTTGCATGCATCGTGATTTCAGTTAGTGCTTATATTTGTTTATCATGCTCACTATTGTCCTACTCTAAACTACTCACAGCTTCGTGGTTTAACTCTTAAACCTACGAGCTCACCAACTTTATGTTGACGTTTTCGAGTGTCCATTTTCAGGTGTTATTGAAGTTGTCTAGAAGGTTGAGTATTGGCCTAGCTTAGCAAGACTTAAGACAAGACCCTCCCGAGATGTATCTCGAGGAGTTGCAGTTTGACTGTTCCTTATGTAGTAGTTTGACTATGAGATTTATATTTGGATTCTAGATTTTGTACTTATCCCGGTTGTGGAAATTTGCGACTATGATCCATCGTATGTTATGCATTTTAGTATTTCTCTATTTAGACGCCTTGTGTTCTTGATCATGAAGTCATACCTCGTAAATGTCTTTCCGCTGCGCCATTTGTGGGGTGTGACAGATTGGTATCAGAGCCTTGGTTATAGAGAATTAGGTGGTTTAACCTAGACTATAACCTAGAAACCTTTAATAGGACCTACGTGTGTGATTATGTGTTTATTTGCCTTGTATGTATTAGTGCCTAGTATTAGACCCTAGGATACTTTCCTCCTGAATTGAGTCAATTTGTTTTCAAACCCCTTAAGTTTCTTAAACAACTTGCACCTAAATTTCAAGACTGTTCTTGTTTGATTGGGTTACGAAATTTATATAGGTGCAAGTTGTTAATTAACTTAATGGATTTGAGGAATTGACTCAAGGATGGAATATAGGTTAGATGGCGTGAAGTGATGATGATAAGTAAATGTGGCATGATGTTATTCTAAAAATGCCTGGCCAACGTTTTTACTATAACATGATGCAACATGGACGTATCCAATTCATGGATTGTCAAATAGGTAGTTGAGCCTAGGGTTACGACGTGTTTTCCGACCAAGCCCACCTATCTCCTATCTAACGTTCACCAATGTCCTCCCATGTAGAATCATGCCTCCAAGAAGATAGACACGTGTTAACCGAGGTGTTCCAGCCCAGAGGGGTGGAAGGACTGGTGGACGGGGAGGTAGGGGAGGAGGTCGTGGATCTGGGAACGACAACAACAACGACGCGAATCCCGACCTTTCCACTATCATCGCTCAGCAGTTGCAGAACTTACTTCCCACTATCATTGCTCAGGTAGGTGACTACATCAGCAACCCCGGGAATAATGGTAGTAGGAACGACAACGTGGAGAATGATAACACCAATGACAACGACGGAAATGGAAATAACAACAACACTATCAGAGGATGCTCGTACAAGGAATTTACGGCTTGCAAACCAATGGACTTCGATGGTAACGGAGGAGTGTTATCTTATACTCGATGGGTCGAGAAGATGGAGTCAGTGATTGACATAAGTGAGTGTGCGAATCACCAGAAGGTAAAGTATGCTGCATGTTCATTGGCTGGAAAGGCGTTGACCTGGTGGAACACACAGATCCAAGCCAGAGGAAGAGAAGCTGCCATAAGCATGACTTGGGATGATTTTAAGCAATTGCTAAAGGAGGAATACTGCCCAAACAATGAAATGCAGAAGATCGAGCATGAGTTCTACAACCACACTATGGTAGGAGCTGGTCACGCAACATATACAGATCGATTTCATGAGCTTGCTAAACTAGTACCTCACATGGTCACTCCTGAATCTAAGAGAATTGAAAGGTACATCTATGGTTTGGTCCCTGAGATTCGCGGGATGGTGAAAGCGACTGAGCCTGCTACTATTCAAAGTGCGATACTGAAATATGCAACCTTAACAGATGAGATGGTTAGGAATGGGTCATTATCCGAGAGTGGTGACAAGAGGAAGGCCGTGAATGAGCCAAGTAAGCAAGAAGGTGTAAACAGTAACACTAAGAAGGCGAAATGGGGAAAAGGATTTGTGGCAACAAACTCGGGTATAAAGGGGTATGCAGGACCTCACCCACAGTGCGTCAAATGTGACTACCATCATCCAGAGACCACGCCTTGTCGTGTGTGTTTTAACTGCAACCGCCCTGGTCATATTGCGAAGGATTGTCGAGCAGTGGCTATGCAGGTGACTCCAATCAACGTCATTTACCCAAGGACCTGTTATGAGTGCGGGAGCCCGGATCATTTCCGAAACACGTGTCCTAAGCTGAATAGGGCACAGGGGCAGGTGCAGAATAACCCGAATCAAGCCTTAGTGACTAAGGGAACAAACTCAAACCATGGGAGCAATGGCAACCCAGCTCGTGGGCAAGCATTTGTGATGAAAGCTGACGAAGGACGCCAGGACCCGAATACCGTACCGGGTATTTCCTCCTTAAACGATCATTAAGCTGCCATACTGTTTGAATCTGGCGTTGATTATAGACTTGGTTCTACCGAATTCATGCTTATATTAAGTTTGAAACCTAGTGTTCATACCTTAGTCATGGAATAGATATAGTGTGTGACCAAAGAATAGAGACCAATAAGATGCCTCGAATTTCCATCATCTGGTAGCAAGACTCTTGGGTGCTGAGATGCCATTCGTTTGTTCTTGAGCAACCCCAAACTTTAGCTAAAATTTTCTTTAAAAAAAAAAAAAAAAAAAAAAAAAAAAGGCTTCTTAGCAACCTTTAACTTAATTTTCATGTCAGTTCTTGTTTGATGAGAGGTGAAAATCAAGTTTAAAGTTACTACTTAGCTTAAAAATTTTTGAAAAATTTTGGCTCAAAAATGGACGAGGCATTTCGTAAAACCTAATCGCTCGATAGTTACCGTTGAATTGCCTATTTCATTACGCCTAGTAGATCGAGCAGAAACCCAAAGACACCTCACGTGCTTGAGTCTTCCCTGAAGGACTTCGTAAATACCTAACACGATTTACCCCTCCCTGATGAATTGAACTTCACCTAGACTAAATTCTCGAAACGACACAAATTACATAATGTGTGATGCTTCTCGAAGAAGATTCCCGAGCCGAATGTCCTCAATTAAGAGTGCACGAGATCGACAACCCTATAGCCGCGTTCAGAACTATATGCGAACAGATCGAGTTGACCTGTTAAGTCCTTTGGTTTGATCAACGCTTTCGTAGTATTCAAGGATATCCAATTAAGAGGGACGCATAAGAGGAGCGCCCGTATCTATTACATCGGATCGTGACAGACGGTTCACACCGCTATTTTTGGCAGGCCCTATAGGATGCATTGGGAACACAATTAGGTTTGAGTACGACTTACCATTTCTAGACAGACGAATAGAGTAGGCATGCTACCCGACTTCAGGAGATGTACTTAGGGCACACACTATTGATTTGAAGGAAATCAGGAATATGCATCCCCCTAGTTGAATTTCCTCAACTTATGCGAATCTAAGCTTTAGATAACTACTGATTTGTTTATTTGTAAAGTGATCCCAAAATTGAGCCAATTCATCAAAAGCGTTGAGTTTCTTAACGTAATTTCAAGGCTGTTCTTGTTTGATTGGGTTGCGAAATTAAGTTGGAATTCAAGTTGTTACGTAGCTTAAGGACATGCTCAACTTGTTGCACAGCTTAACCTCATGACAGTTCTTGTTTGATGAGTTGTGGGTTTAAGCTTAAATTCAAGTTGAGGCTCAACATAAGCTACCTAATAATTTGCTTAAGGCTTTTGATGGCTTTACTCAAGGACGGGAAGCTTGCCTTACTGTGTGGTTATTATGTGGCTTCATTTGTGTGATTGCAAGAGGTTAGGAGGTATTGATAGTACCACTTGGGAAGTAGCACCCGGTACTATTTTGGTTGACACCCACACCCGTAGCCTTCTATGTACAACGTAAACGAATGGTGAATACTATCCGATCAAGCTCAGGTCCTTAGTCAGTTGAATTTTGAAGACAAAATTCTTTTTAACGGGGGTAGACTATAACAACCCGTAATTTTTCAGACTTGGTTTTACAATAAATTATACCTATTCTTCTATTTTCAAACTTTCATAAACTTATTTGATTTGAAAACGAGAATAAAAAAATGGCACACAACGTGTACCGGCACAACCACACATCTAATAAACATTTTAATAAGACTTATTTAAATTTTGTGAAATAATAGTCGTGTTTTAACTCGTTTTTCGTGGAAAATTTATTTTAAAAGAAATGGTTCAAATCCCGAGTCCGAAATCGATCGTTACCGAGCCTTAATGGGTCCCACACATTATTATATAAACTTTTAAAGAAATTTCACAAACACCCCTTGTATTTTTAACACCGCCGCCCCCCTTTATTTCACAATTTGGCAAGATTAGTCCTTCGTGGTATATAAAAGAGAAATTTTAGGGTTTCCCGTCACTTATCACACACAAACTCACCGGGTTCCCAATTTACGGCGCCGCTAAACTTTTCCGGCAACATTCCGGCGACACATTATTTTATATCCAAATCGTAGATCAAGTCAAGAAGGTTATTCCTTGAGCATTTGGAGTCTCAAAGAACTCATTTGGCTTGTTTTGAAGCCCCACCGCCGCTCGCCGCCATACGCCGCCACAACCCACCATCTTCCCCACCACTTCTCTTTCGTTTGGTAAGACACACGCGCCACCATTATTCTATTTATTTCAGTTTAGCTAGACCCTAATCAGATTTATAAAAACTAAAACGATGTTCGTGTTAAAACTATTAAAACTAATCTTTTCTTCAATCAACTCGTGTGGATTTAACATTTAAACGACTTAACTCGGGTGACTCGCCACTGAGTCCCTTGACTCGTAGCTATGCTTATTTCCTTCATACACATCTTTGTCCTGATGATATTATCTTGGTAGAGTAACACTTGTCTACTCGTTCTTTGGGTCAGCCGAATGTTATTGGTGTCGAGTGGATTTGGGCTGTGACTCGTGGGAGTCACAAACTTGATGTTCTATTTTGAGTCAAGTCGCGGTTTTTTTTGTTTGATATTGAATGGGTGTGAGTCGTGACTCAAGAGAGTCACGAATAGTTAGTTATTCGTATTACAAATGCTTTGGTAATGATCCGGGATTATAGCTTCATTGGTTAAAAATGTCATTGTCGTTATTGTTATATGTTGATTTCCAGTTTGAACCTAGTGCGTAGGGTTGACTAATGCCCTCGAAAGGGCTGTTTGACTTGGGTACTTATTTTGATACTCGGTATTTTATTGTTTGCATCTTAGTAACTAGTAGTTTGGTTGTGTCATAGCTATTTTACGTTAGCTGAGCCTGATGGGCACTTGGGGATAAGCCGTGACTCAAGGGAGTCACGGCCATATGGTGTTATGTTTGATTGTTGGCCATAGTACATGTTAGACTCGATGGTATGAGTCGTTACTCATGGGGAGTCACGGCCACGAGTTTGATAACCAAGGCATAGGGCCGAGGTTGTGGTGTCAATGGGTACGAGCCGTGACTCAAAGGAGCACGGACTCGAGTTATGGTGAGTCGGGTAGATCAAGTCGAGTCGGGTAATATTGGTTGTCACACGGTAAGGTAATGAGGTTAGGAACCTCCTCGTGTCCACTTCATTTTTGTGTCAAGTCGGGGTCGAGGTTAGAAAATCTCGTGTGCGTGTGTATATGTCGAGTTCGAGTTGGTTTCGGTTTGGACTTACGTGGTTTAGTCGTTGGGCTAGTTAGCCCATGCGTGGTCTTGCAATGGTAACTTTGGGCCTGTAAGCCCAAGGTGAGCCCATGAGTTGTGTAAGTTAGCTTTGGGCATAAGCCCAACGCACTTGGCCTTTTCTTTCAATTCATTTCCGTACTTAATATAATGATTCATTTCCTTTTTCGTCTACTAACTTAATTTATATTTTGTTTTGTCGATGATGTTTCGGTTGCTATTTGGGAATACTTGGTCATCGATATGGATTTTGAAACATTTGTTACTAATACCTAAGCATGGCAAATATGGACACTCGTTATTGGATTTACGGTATTAGCCGAAGGACTTATGGACGATTTTGGACACAAAATAGTCGATAAACCCGAAACTAATATATACGCGAATGATAACGACAAAAAAATAATAAAACTTGTAATAATTGAATAAAACTTGTAATAATTGTATAAAATTGGTGATACATAATAAATAAAACTTGTTAACTCAAAAGTCGTAATGGCTTGGAAACGTTTTATAAACGGACACATTATGTCCAAATTTTTAGGAAAACCATTTTTAAAATTTAACACATTACGATTTGAAAACGTTATAAAACTCTTCTACTTTCTAAATTATTAACATGATATGTTTCTCATCAAATGAATAATTCTTTCCAAAACCTCAGCGTTTTACAAACTATTTGGGTTATGGGGTAAAACACCGAAACATGTTATCGACGTGTCTTTTTCGTTGTCCTTTATTTAGTCCTTTCTTTTCGTTATTCCTTCTTGTCTTCCTTTCGTTACTTCTTTGACTTCGTTATTTTGGCGTGAGTTACCTCGAGTCTACATCTTCTTAAAAACCACACGAGTTTTGATACTAAACTTTTTACAAACAATTATTCGAGTCATCCACGAAAACTAAAATACGTTAGTTTTGAAAACTATTGTACATTACACTACTTTGAGATATATTCTGAGATAAACAATGATTATTAGGTTGTGCCGTTCGTGTACCATTGTGCCTTGCTTCTTGACACTGTTTGCCTTGCCTGAGTTACTATTCATTGCTATCTGCTGAGGTGAGTTTTCGTAGCCCCCTTTTCTAATATTTTTCCTTGGGGGAAAATGGTATTCAAATTATATTTTACACTGTTTTTATGCTGTGATCTATTACTTTTGTGTTTTGGACAATTATGTGCGTTTGATTGCAATATGTGCTTTCTGTGTGATCTTGTTGTGTGTTCATTTGTGCACAACTGTTTAACTCCGTTTGGAGCCGAAGCATTGATAGTACTATCGGGATTATTGGAAATCGTGTACACGTGACATTTGTGAGGTTCAGTTGTTGCATGCATCGTGATTTCAGTTAGTGCTTATATTTGTTTATCATGCTCACTATTGTCCTACTCTAAACTACTCACAGCTTCGTGGTTTAACTCTTAAACCTACGAGCTCACCAACTTTATGTTGACGTTTTCGAGTGTCCATTTTCAGGTGTTATTGAAGTTGTCTAGAAGGTTGAGTATTGGCCTAGCTTAGCAAGACTTAAGACAAGACCCTCCCGAGATGTATCTCGAGGAGTTGCAGTTTGACTGTTCCTTATGTAGTAGTTTGACTATGAGATTTATATTTGGATTCTAGATTTTGTACTTATCCCGGTTGTGGAAATTTGCGACTATGATCCATCGTATGTTATGCATTTTAGTATTTCTCTATTTAGACGCCTTGTGTTCTTGATCATGAAGTCATACCTCGTAAATGTCTTTCCGCTGCGCCATTTGTGGGGTGTGACACAAGTGGTCTCGATAAGTTCTGTATATGCGTGTCTCTTTTAAATCTAGACCGTTTTAGTTCTTAAAACTAGATGATTAGTTCATCATATTGAAAACACTAATAATTTGTAATCTGATAAAAGGAAAAGACAATATGAAATATCAAAATAAATTACATGATGCAATTGTTTGATTATCAAATCACAGTAGTAGCTTTATAATCAATCTGTGTAAACAATTACATTGTAAACATGTGTATCACAATAGAGGATAAAGCATTTAAAATTACATTGCAAGTGTGTAGTAACGTTCTAACAATCTATATGTAGCATGTCACCCTGGTGTAACGTTAAGTTGTAAACCTTTAAAATAGTGACGGGAAAACGTATAACATATGATTCTCTAGCCACCTTCTATATTACTTTTATTCCTAAACATCAACATACTGAACAATGACTATCGTTGACTTCATTAATTAATCTCTCTTATTGCTTGAAGTGTTAATTGGTGCTTGTTTTCGAGTCTTTTGCTTCAGGTAGGGAATTGCCTCTACAAAAATTTGCAAGTGTCAATGAGGCATTTTGCT
The DNA here is from genome assembly GCA_019973895.1 of Chrysanthemum seticuspe. Classification (NCBI taxonomy): domain Eukaryota; kingdom Viridiplantae; phylum Streptophyta; class Magnoliopsida; order Asterales; family Asteraceae; genus Chrysanthemum; species Chrysanthemum seticuspe. The sequence goes on along the minus strand of BPTQ01000005.1, from coordinate 344,861,520 downwards.
TCCAACCAAGCTCATCAATCTTATCATGGTCATTGCGGCATAAAGGCATTAGCATGGGGATAAATGCACCGTGTCTAAGTATGATGTCCCGCCCGTTTGTGGAGTCACCCGCGATGTTCCCTCATTCCCATACATCCTATATGATTAGTAACAAATCATCACTAAGCTAAACATAATAACACTCTAAGCATAATACACAATTTATAAACTAGACATAGTAAACATTGGTTAAGCATTTAGATGTTAGTCCAAGTTGTGAGGACAATTTTCCATTGCCCGACATATCCGTGTATTTATCACAAATGTGTCATAACAAAGCATATCACCCCCTCAACCCCATTTTATTTTCTGCCGAAAACTTAGTTTCAGTTTAAGATAGGTAAAATGAATGTAGATTTTAATGATTCATTTGCCAAGTCTACCCCTTGATAAAACTTTTTTATTTAAAATAGTGTATAACACAGGTTTTCAAACTAGCTTGTACAAATGCAAAACCACAGTTTAAAAATAGGAGAAAAGTCCTTTATAGAGTATAATAAAAAGATGAATAAATAAATAAGATTAACATCAAACAATTTTTACATGTGCGCAACATAACAAATTTACGTTATAAAGATGCTATTATCGCATGTCTTACACTCATGTCACCGCTGAGCTTCCAAACCCATACACATAGACTGGAGCACATATTGTTTTCCGAGATCACCTATTTAAATAATGAAATAAATCTTTTGTGTTTGTGTATCGTACAATAACAAAATAAACAAAAACGGTTTATGAAAGAAATCATAAAGTAGGAAGTTAGATGAAGTGTGGTTTTAGATGAAGATGTGAAAATGTGGCATCTAAATATTATGAAGAAGAAGGAGAACAATAAGAACGAGTGTGTGAGAATGAGCGAAGCTTTTGGAGGTGATTTATTGTTAACAAGAAATGAATCAGTAGTTGAGATTTCATATGGTGAATTTGATCTTAACGGTTTGTGAAAAGTATCACACGGATTGATGACATGGATATTGAGCTGTTTTTGTTTTCAAGTCACACGGATCGATCATGTATTGGAGGTCTAAGTATATTAACATGTTAAGGAGGCGTCTACGTCTAAACAACCAAGTAAGGATGCTAAACTGATTAACACGTCTAATGATTTTGATGTTCTTGGTGATTTGGATAAGGATCCTAATTTTCTTGTGGAACCTAGTGCTAAGATTTATTTAAGCAATGCGAATACTACTACTACTGTTGATGGAGGAAATATTAGTAAAGATTCAAATTTGGGTAATGGAATTGGGAACATAGATAAACAAACAAGTGCAACTATTGATTTTTTTGGCAGTCCAAGTTTTACATCTCTCGTTTAATTTTTTTTTGAGTAATAAAATTTTACCGGGATAACCATTTTACCTTAGAAAAAACACTTTTTGAAGTATTTTACTCCAAAATACAAAAAGAATCTAAATTATAATTTTTTAACAATGTAACTTTTTATTTTTTTTTAGAAATATATTTGACTGATTTTTCACATATAAACTTAAGCCACTAGCTAGTAGGTGTTGTACCTTCGACTTGTCAACTTTGTTATCAAATCACGAATTTCCGGTATGTTGCAAATTTTGAGTTGTTCTAGACTCCCATCCACTTCATTATCAATAAATTGGTAGGCATCACCACTTGCATAAAAGAGCATAAGTCTGCCTAGAATACTTCGGATGTCTGTGCTTGTGGTATAATCTGCCATAAACAAACAATAAGAAAAACTTTTTAGGAAACGTAACAGAAATGTAAAAAGGATAAAAATTTGCACAAAACTCACCTTTATCTTCATGTGTAATAAAACTGCACGAGCCTTGCTTTGGTTCCCGGCCCCCTTTCATTCATAGGATAAAAATTTGCACAAAACTCACCTTTATCTTCATGTGTAATAAAACTGCACCAGCCTTGCTTTGGTTCCCGGCCCCCTTTCATTCACAAAAACATTTTGTGGATTAAGCTGATCGTGACAAATTCCTTTCACATGTAAACTATAAACAACATGGGCTAATATCTTGCGATTAGTAATTGACAAAGTTAACTTATTAGCTTGTAAAATATCCAATTTATTTGCTACATTAAGTTAAAGAAAATACCTCAGAAGTGAAGTATTGACATCGAGTGGGACACCGATAGTATTAAGTTTGACAAATGTCTCCAAACTCAAGTTGAATCTTTCTAAGGCGAGATAATAATACTCGCCCGCTTGTTCCCAACCATAGAAACGAATTATTCTATCATTCTCATCTTCATTAAGCCTCAAATTCCTAATTTTTCCAGGGTGTTGACACTCCTCTTAACCCTAGTAACGTCTACCTCACGGCCCTCATACCAACCTCCCATTTTGTCATTTTTCCAATTTTCTTGAAGATCCAAAACTATTTTATTCAACCGACACGAATTTTCCCAACGTAAATCCTCAACCAATCTCCCACCAGGAATCTCCTCGATGCCAAACTTAGTGCACAGGTCTATTAATTCATCTATTCTTCGTGCATGATGAACCGTGCACGGGCACTCGGTATTTGGAAATGTGACCTTAAGTTTGGCAAATTTCAAATCCTACCTAATCGTGGAAGGTTCGGGTGAAGAGAGTGAGGTATCATATTGGTTCAGGTCTATCAAGAGCTTCTCATTCGTTTTATTTGGGCTAATGCTTCATGTCTGGTAATCAAGTTGAAAATTGAAAGTATGATACCTCACTCTCTTCACACGAACCTTCCACGATTAGATGGAATTTGAAATTTGCCAAACTTAAGGTCACATTTCCAAATACCGAGTGCCCGTGCACGGTTCATCATGCACGAAGTCTAGATGAATTTAATTTATAAACCTTTGCACTAAGTTTGGCATCGAGGAGCTTCCTGGTGGGAGATTGGTTGTGGATTTACATTGGGAAAATTCGTGTCGGTTGAATAAAATAGTTTTGGATCCTCACAAAAATTAGAAAAATGACAAAAGGGGAGGTTGGTGTGAGGGCCGTGAGGTAGACGTTAATAGGGTTAAGAGGAGTGTCAACACCCTTGGAAAAATTAGGAATTTGAGGTTTAATAATGATGAGAATGACCGAATAATTCGTTTCTATGGTTGGGAACAAGCGGGCGAGTATTATCTCGCCTTTGAAAGATGCAACTTGAGTTTTGAGACATTTGTCAAACTTAATACTATTGGTGTCCCACTCGATGTCAATACTTCACTTCTGAGGTATTTTCTTTAACTTAATGTAGCAAATAAATTGGATATTTTAAAAGCTAATAAGTTAACTTTGTCAATTACTACTCACAGGATATTAGCCCATGCTGTTTATAGTTTACATGTGAAAGGAATTTTTCACGATCAGCTTAATCCACAAAATGTTTTTGTGAATGAAAGGGTGGCCAGGAACCAAAGCTAGGCTAGTGCAGTTTTATTACACAGGAAGATAAAGGTAAAGAGGAGTGTCAACACCCTTGGAAAAATTAGAAATTTCTTTCTTGAAGATGCTCACGTGTACGGAAGGAGATGACCGGTGAAAAAGTATTATTGCACATTAGTGAATGTATCCTACTGTCATTAAAGGTGTCTAAAGTTATATGTAAAAAGCAAATTACTGATACGATCAAACTGGTAGTTTTATTGACAACAAAGAAAGAAAAGATAAAGGCTCTCCCAATGTCCGCAGGAAATTTAACAAAACTCTAGTGGATCATTTGGGATTGGGAGTTATTGGATCCAAGACAGTAAGGGTTATTAGGTTGAACAGAGTCAAGGAGTTTCCAAAGGGGTGCTTGTGACGTTTTCAGAAATGCAGATTATTCAGGATTTCTTTCCTTTTGAATTAGGTAGCACTGATGTGATATTGGGAAATAAATGACTCGAGAAATTAGGAGATATGTCGATTAACTGGAAGAAAGTTAATATGTCGTTTGGGGAAGTTACTAATAGAGTTATGATTCAAGGTGACCCTAGTTTATGCAGAACTATGATGTCTTTTAAATCACTCGTTAGATCATTACGGCATGAACAAGAAGGTCTTAAGGTGAAAGGTTAGAAATCCAACTCTCTCTCTGGCGCCCTAATCGTTTTCTATCAATTCTGCCTAATTTGGGTTTTTGATACAATCGTTTATTAGGGTTTCGTACTTCAAGTTTTTTCACAAACTGACTTGAGGTTTCTTCTTAATCAGTTTCTGTTAAATCGTTAAGGGTTTCTTTTGTTATTTATTGTAATTCGACATATAAGTATTACTTTTATTTATCATTCATCGACTATTATGGCTGGAGGTTGATTCTGTGATGTGTTTCGCTTAAAACCTTAACTGTTCCAGTTAGGGTTTTATATTCTTGGTCGTTTTTCAATTGGTTTATTGCACGTGGGTTATAGAGAGATGTATAAGGGTTTTCTCAATAACATGAATGCTTCAATTGATTTGAATTCTGATGTCATGGTGAATCTGGGTGAATCGAATGCTGAATCTGTAAGTTCAGTTGTTAACGATAAGGTTGGTAACATTGATTTGGGTGGACTCACTGCACGAATGAAGCGTTTAAAGGAACAACAAGCTGGAAACTCCGGTGTTTCTCAGCCACGGATGGCTACTAGGGTTTTGCTAAACCCTACTATGGGTTCTAATCGTGATGCTTCTGGTAATATTATTGAGATTGATAATAAATATGTCACGAAGACCACAAGTTTGGAAGATCGTTGCACGACTATTTTTGTTGATGGGTTGAATACTATGAGTGCGAGCAAAAGTACGTTTGATGATGTTAATACTTCAGCTTTGGAATCATGTTTGCACACAAGTGGTGCTGATAGTAGTAAGGACGTAGGGGGTTCTGAGCACGTGAAGCCGATTTCACGTGTGCCTACTGCTGCTCCAAGTGAATCTTCTGGTCCATGTGTTGAACCAATGGTGAATGCGTTTATCTGCTTCTCCTAATGATAACTTGGCGAATTTATTTACTAACACCTCAAGTGCTACGTCTTATGATGTGGCTGGTCCTACTAATGGTATTGACCCGGTTGTATTGGAGGCTTGTAAGAACTTTGAGGAAGCTATGCGTGATCTTGAATTAAAGAATGCGGCGAATGATACTTATAATGAGGGTTCGTTTCATGCTAATGATACGTATTTGGGTCATAATGTTTATCTTGGAGACAAAAGTGTTGGGGTTTCTTACGTGGTGAATAAAAGTGGAAGTGAGCCAACTTCTAAAAATATTAGTCCTAATACTTCTACTTCATCACTTCAGGTTACTTCTCCTATGGTGAGTTTTGGTGTTGCTATGCAATCCCGAAGGTCTTGTACACATGGGGACACGAGTAACCTACCTCAAGTGTATTGAAGCAACCCCAATCTATGAATGACCCTAATATGAAGCCGGTTTCATATGCGGGTGCTACGTGTACTTACCCTAAGAAGCACAAATATAATTTTCGTAGGTTGGAATGCAGCAAGAAAAAAAAAATGGTGTGGATCTTACCGTTCCTATGAAAGTGATTGAAGAGGTAAATGGACGTTTTGATAATACTCTATATGGTTACTTTCTTGGTAACCGGATTGCATTTCCGGTTGTTGATTATTATGTTCGCAATGTATGGGCTAAGTATGGTATTCAAAAGGTTATGATGAATGCTAAGAGCTTCTTTTTCTTCAAGTTTGCCACTAAGAAAGGTGTAGAAGATATCCTTAAAAATGAGCCGTGCATGATTAGGAATGCGCCTATAATTGTTAAACCGTGGACTATGAATACTAATCTTCTTGAGTAGGATTTGATTATTATTCAAGTGTGGGTTAAGTTCCATGGTGTTCCACTTGCTATGTTCTCTAATGATGGTCTCAGTATTTTTGCCACTTTGATTGGTACTCCTAAAATGTTTAATGCTTACACTAGTCAAATGTGCATGGAATCTTGAGGTCGTAGTAATTCTGCTAGGTGTATGATTGAAGTGAAGGCATATGAGGTACTTAAGGAAAGTCTCACTGTTGAAATACGCCTACTTGATGGGTCTGATTCTATCATTGAAAAGGTTCGTGTTGAGTAAGAGTGGAAACCACCTCGACTTGACACTTGTAAGCTATTTGGTCATACTCTGGATAACTGTCCTAAATTTGTTCCTCCTCCAGTTCAGCCTACACATAAGGGTAGCGATGGTTTTCAGATGGTCAATCATAAAAACAAGGGTAAGAATGGTAGCCAAAGCGTTCCAGGTAAAGTTTTTTCTAAATCTGTTATGGGTCCTAAGTTTAGGTATCAACCTAAAGCGCCTCCTCCTGAACCCAAAAAGGTGGATACTACAAAGAAAAAGGCCGCTGATGTAGCTAGTACGAGTGGGACGAAGGTTACTACATCAAATACGTTTGAAGTCCTTAATATGATAGATAGTCATGAATGTGGTATTCCTAATGATGTCTTGGCTAAGGATGGGGTTGAGTTGGATTCTGGCAGTACAATGGAAGCCTATTGTTAAGAAAATTGAGGAGCTTGAAAAGCTAACTATTGAGGGAAAAGCTACTCTTGTGGATGATGATGGTCATCCTATTAAAAAGGTTGTTTATCCGGGTAATAAAAAGGAAGCTAGGGAGGATGTGTCTCTGAAGACTGGTAATGTATCACAAGAACTGCTTGTGAGTGTTGTGAAAGATAAGGTGCACGCCGCGGTTAGTAAGTCTAGTTATACTTTTTCTCCGTCTACTTCTTCTACTAAGAGGGTTAACCCATTCTCTAAAGTGAGAGAGATTTTTGAATCACACAGTGATAAAGAGGAGGTTGTGAACACTTTTGATGAGTCAATGAACCTATTTGGTGGTGGTCACGATCGTGAAGATGATTATGATGACTATGCGGATCAGGTCTACGATTTTCCAAGGAATTTGGATACTTTTTATGACATGTATGGTACTAAGCTCCAAGGCCTTGGTAGGAAGTAATTTTTTTCTTGTAAGAGTCTAATGTTACCTTTTGAGTAGTGGTTTATTTTTTTGTTTAGAGAATATGAAGTATCTTGTTATGTAAGCTTTTCCGCCTATGTAACGGGCTGGGATATGAGATTCACCCATATCCTTTGTATTTAAACATTTTTGGAGCATTATACTTACCCAGTCTTTTAACCTTTTACCCAAAAAAAAAAAAAAAATAAATAAAAATAGGTGAAAGGTTAGAAAATGTTCGAGCGCCATTCAAAATACATACATACTTATACTTACATAAATAAAGCACAATTTCATACATAATAAACCCAAAGTCATAAATAATACCATCAAGACCTATTCATTCTAGCAAAATAAAGCATATGTAATTAAAGATGAAAAATATTATATGTGTTTTGTTATAAACTTTTTTTATGTTGTTATTAGATTATTTTACTTTTTTTGCAAAGTGATATATTCTCAAAATTATAGACCACAAAAAGTTAAATGTCTTTTATAGTGTTTCAATCATTTCTTTTTATTGTAATTTAGCATTATTATTTTCTATTCATACATTTAACATGTAACTTTTTTACATAATATCACAAATCAATCTCTTATATAAACACTGTGAGCTGTTTTTTAAGGCCCCGTGAATTTCACAGGTCAATAAACTAACATATAAAATGGCTAAGCCAATTTCATGAGTGCGGTGCTATAATCTCTCCACCGTTCACACTAAGTAGGTTATTTTAGTTTAAAAACGTTACTCAGTTATAAGTTTTTAAGTTTTAACCAAACATGTTTTCTCTTCTTTATATGTAGTACAGATCATTTCGAGAGAATATTTCTTCCTGGTTGTTATACTCCTTGTTTAGTGTTAATGAATCTTCAAAACCACAATTGAAAAAAAACTACAAATTCCCGGTTACACAAACGTATGCTAACTGCTAAGAGATAGATATATCAATACTTCAATACTTACAAACTTTTGACATGACTTTCGAGACAAGTGAGACACAAATAAATTTCTTGTGAATATGGTAATCTTTTAAAATATTCTTGTTTGTGTACTTAATCGTATGTATTACATCATGCGCAATTGCAAAATATTTTCTACCTCTCATCATCACCTATGGGGCATATTCGTTTACTTATCACAAGTGTGTCATAACTCATAACAAAGCATATCACTCCTTCGGTACCATTTTATTTTATATCGAAAAATTATTCAGTTTAAGATAGGTAAAATGAATGTAGATTTTAATGATCCATTTGACAAGTCTACCCCTTCAAATGCGTTAAAACTTTTTATTTAAGACAATATACAGTTTTATTATTAGACGAATTTATATGAACAATTAAAATGTGCCATAAAAAGGAAATAAGAAGGTATCAAATATACCTGCTTGTTATAATTCCGAGACCACCTATTTCAATAATGAAAGAAAGGTTCTTTGCTTTTGTATCGTACAATAACAAAATAAACAATTATGGGTTTGAGAATGTGCATGGGAATGAGTTTTGTCGGGGTTTTTGGTTGAACATATTTCTTTAACAAATAGTAGTGATTGTGTGACCAACACATGGGGCTAACATACTAATGGAAGATGTGGTGTTTGTTTTCTGTGATAGAAAAAGAGAATAACATACTATATATACTTAGGTTTAGCATGTTTTTTTGGTTGCTTGTACTATTTTTCTAGGGTTTTTATATGGGTGAAGGTGGGGTTTTTATTGGGATGCGAATAGACAGTGGATTAAGGGTTTGGGATTGTGATCCGTGTGATGTGCTTTCTATGTGAGTGTATACTTTTTGAATTGTGATGTGAAGCCTCTCTACATCACTACCTAACAAATTTATTGAATTAGCATTCAAAGTCTTGCTAGTCACAATTGATGAAGATAGGTGTTAAACATTTCAATATGTAGCAAGCAAGGTCCTCCTCATCGACACCCTACACCACTCTTGCACTCAATTTGTTATCAAACATGGTTTAGTTATTTAACCAATTTAATCTTCAATGTGGAATTTAAGCTAGCACTTCCTTCTAATTTTATGTGGTATTAGCTAATAGTATGTCATGATTTCTGTTAGTGGTGTTTTCATAAGTATATGATGTATTCAATAATTAAGAAGGTTGAGATTAAAAGCTAATAAACAAAGAAAAAAAAAGGATTCTTATTTAGGTTATATAAGCCTAATTTTTTATGTTATCATGTATGTGGTGTAGTCGAAATACAATTTTATCCCAAGGGCTTGTTTGAACCATAATTTCCAATGAAACTTTAGGGGCAACTTACGACTAGGTCATTTTTGGAGATGGTTACTACTATAAATCCGCAAAATATGTCCCCGAGAAAATAAAACCAGCTTAAATGACAAAAAAAAAAACCTTAGGTTTGTAAATTTACCATTCACATTTCACTATTCCGCACATAATTGCTAGCTCCATGTTATATCCAGAGGGAAGAGTGTGCAATAAGTGTCGTCGCATAAAACCTCCACTTAAAAAGGGTCACATTTTTATTAGTCTTGTATATAAATATATATAATATTAAACATATATGTGTCATATAATTCAAGTTTATATGTAATTTCTTATTAGTTTACAAGTGTAATATGGCCTTTTTGTTATTATTACACAGGGCCATCAAAAATCATGAGATGGCCGTGACTATATTGAAACGTTTAACTTGAAAAGACAAAGCTTGTTTCTTGCCTCAAGACATATGTACATTTTTGTTGATTCAAGAAAAAAACTATAGGTATAGTTAGCTAATGGGGTTGCTTATTTGGTTGATCATAATTGTACGTCATCGACATAAATGTGCAAGCTTCTTTGTATATGTATGTACAAGCTAGGTGAAAAGGAAATTAAAGGAAACGAGATTTTTCATCATAACAAGTGTATCCACATTAAATATAGCCTGGTTGAAGAAAAAGGTTATTTAAAACATGCCACTTCAAATATTCTCCTAAAGGAAAATTTGTATTTCACAAAAGCAAATTGGTGATAGAGCTGCATTTTGAAGTAACTTTAAATAAGACGATGAACTCGAAAAAATAAGACATGGACCAATGTATAAGCCAACGTATTATTTTTGGCCCACTTAGTAAATTAAACCGGAATATTGGGAAGGATTAGTGGTATTGATTATGGATTGCATGAAAACATGTGTTTAATGTCTAATTAGCTAGGAGTCAATGGCAAAGACCGTGTGGGTCAATAGAGTCATAAGATCTCTGTTAAAATGATATTTCTAGTGATTGCAAGTAATATCAAAGTTGAATAGGCAAAATGAAATGAATCCTATTTAAGATATGCTTATTTAAAGTTGTTTTTCAAGTTTTACTATGTTAAAAAAAAGAGACAAGTACATGACGATAATGTGGTTAGGATACATTAAACTTTGACTCACCAATATTTTCAGTTCTAACATGCTTTTGTAACGTGTTGACGTATATGTCCGGACGACACATGTCGCACAAAAGATGTCTCTACGTGTTCGAAATTCATGTATCCGAACGAACATATATGCCGGACGACTGAAACAGAAAATAGCACTCATTTATCCAAAAGATCCTTTTGCTAACAGTCTCTACTAAAAACCATGCCCGCATAACCCGGATATTGCGGGATATTGTCCCTCATGTGGTCTGAAACCTAGCACCTAGGCTAGCAATATCCCGGCTCACCCATACGTCTATGTTGTCAGGTATAGTAGTTGGGGTCGTATAAATACCCCAACCTCGTTCAATGCTAAACTAACTAATACACACGCATTTACTCTCACATTTGTTACTCCACGGTTCTACCTATACCCAATTCTAGAACTCTCACGCTGGAGCTTGGTCTTGCGATCAAATCAAGGCGAGGCTAAAGCGTGTCTGTCATTTGTGTAGGTGCTCAAAGGACATCACTTGCTTAGTCCGAAGGAACCTACACGTGCTATTGCCGAAGAGCAGTTGTTTACTTCTGCATAAAGGTAACATGTCCCTACCATATTTCGGCTTGAGCTCATATATTAAACGAGCCTCAAACAAGGATAAAGCTAGGGATTAAGCTTGTTAAAGCTCGGCTCGCTTCAAGCTTTTCTTGAGTTGAAACGCTTAAGCTCGGCTCGTTTCGAGCTTTTTTTGAGTTGATCTCGTTTCGAGCCCTATGTGTTTGTTGAATAAGTTACAACTCAACTCAAATGTACTAAAAAGTTGTATTTCACAAAAGCAAATTGGTGATAGAGTTGCATTTTTCATGTAGTAAACCAAAGTATGGGGAAAGATTGGCGATGTTAAATTTTGTTAGAGATAAAAGTTTTATATGGCTAACTTGTCACCAATTATGCATTACTATCCTGTCGCTACTGGTTGACAACATCCGAACTAATCCGTCACTATTTCAAATTAATTCTGATGTATTCTGTGGGGTGTTCTTCTCTTTTACAATCACAAGAAACGAAAATTGGGATGGTGGTATTATTTCTGATACTCCTTTTTCTACTATGCACCTTGTCATTATACATAATTATAATATATTAGTAAACAGTACGTATATAAATATTGTCAAAAAACTAAAGCATTCATCAATCCACATAATAATTCATAAAGTGTGTGACATCCTCTATCACCAAATTTATGACAATTTAAACTTTCAAACATTTTAAAGTTTAAAGTATTCTTATTCTTTTAATGTATTATGCAACTGCGCTCTTAGTAGCACAACTAATTCGCATGGCCATTAACAAGGATGAAATCCTACCATGACTAGTATTTAGTGTCATCTCAATTAAACAAGCAACATTGTATACAAACAACAATATGCTCATTAAAACTCCGTAAACTTTAATATCTTATTGTGTAATGTTTGATGTCTTTCAAACTTTCAAGTTTGTAGCTGATGACAATTTGCACAACAATTGACATATTGTTCATCCATAGAATCAAGGAGCAATTCCAGGCTGAGGATTTAATTCTATTAGAATATTCATTACACAAGTTATCTAATAATTTTTAGTTAGATATCAATGTTGTCAAATCACTTCTTATTCAAGAATGATATAACAATTTTAATATACAACATGATGTACATGATGAATCTACGTGTCAAACTTAGATTTCGTTCATGTTCTATCTTGTCAAAAGATATTTATCCATTTCTCAAATGATATATTATGTTTTATTAGAATCATTTATTTTACTGCACATGTTTATTATTAATAAACATATATTTCAAGGTTATATGTTTTAATTCTTAAATCTTACAAGTGAAGTTTCATTCCAATCTAAAACTTAACATTTAGCTTACAAGGAATGTTACTTCATATATGTTAAACAACATATAAGATTTAAAACCTTAACATAATACTCCCATTAGCTTTCCGGAATACTTAAAATTTATCTTATTTCGATTATAAATCAAAACTAGGATTTAATAATTAAACATAAGAATAATTTTCATACTCATCTTCCTATATGAGTATGATGACTATGACTACGCGAAGCAGGTTTCTGATCTTCCAGGGAATTTGGATGCCTTTAATGCCATGTATGGCACCAAGCTTCAAGGACCTAGGAAGTAATTTTCTTTCATTATGTCCTATGTTATCATTTGAGTAGTGGTTTGTTTTCTTGTTTAGAAAATAGGTAGTATCTTGTTATGTAAGCTTTATGCTTATATAACGGGCTGAGATATGGGATTTAACTCATATCCATTGTACTTAAACGTTTTTGGTTAATATATTTACCAGGGTGCAGGATTACTCCCCTTTACCCAAAAAATATAAGAATAATTTTATAGATGCATGCATTTATCCATTCATGAATTATTGCACTTTGTACACTTCCAAAGATATATGAATTCAAAAAACCTTTTGATTACTTACCGTCCTCGCTCAAGTAATTTCTCAAGAAAGAGTTTTGATATTCCATTGTCATATTTCATTAATGAAACCAAGTATGACAATTATCATCTTTATATATTTAATTTGTCTTAGGAAAGAATATTCAATCACAATTAATTGCCTAAGTATGATTAATAATCTTGTCATTAAACATGGATTAAATATGTGTATAATTTTGTCCATATGATTTCTACATAGAGATTTAAACCACTAGATTTTTCCATCTCTTTGAAGAAACTCATTTCCATTCTCTAGTCTAACTATTAGGATAAACTAAATTTCCAAAATTGATTATCTTTATGGACAGCATCTTTAACATTCATAGTATGAGTAATTTACCCAATTCAATATCTAGTAATCCATCATAATGATTATCAGGTTTACTATAATCCTGTAACTCATGTTCTTCTCAGCATATAAATCAAATATCTGAGATATCCTTGCAGATCTATGGATGAAAATTCCATCATCTTGAGGTCTATCATTTTCATGTCTAACCTCATCATGATATTTACTAGTGTATTTAAGAAGATTATGTATTTTGTAATTTTATCTTTCAAGATAAAAAAAACTCCCACTTATCTTTTGTAATATATAGACTATCTATATATACTTAGCAATTAGAGCAAAACTACATTGTTCTCTTTTTGGGACATTACAAATACACATTGATAATTCCTGACTTTAGTTTGTTAATAACCTATTCACAAGTAGTTTAACAAATTCAGAATCTTCAATTTTAAAACTTAATGTGATTCATCACATTCCATAATAAAATGGTGTTTTATTAATCTTCTAGGTTCGAGTCATATTGAGTATATTCAATCCATACTCAATTTTCTAACATTGTTACTTTTTAAGAAAGAAGTTATGGTTATCTTGAATCAAAAAAATCAAATAGAGTTTGATTCTCCTAACTGAACATACCATCAACTTGTGGTATTCATTAGGACAATCTAACAATATATAAGATAAACATATTCCTTTTGGCTTACCTATTTACCAACTAAGTCAACTTAATGGTATAATAGAATTTTCAAGCCAATTGCATGCTTTATAACACAAGTACTCTTTAACCAAGTCACTTCATATCTATGTCTCATCAAGAAAACATAAACTGTTATAATCCCATTATACGTTATAAATCATTGATCAACTAAATGACTTCTTGTATATGTTTTAATTAAAAAACATAACAAGTTAACGTCTTACTTTATTATAAGTCTTAAAGGACTTTATGTTTATGTCTTTACAATGAATCATAAACATGTTTAATTAAAGTAATTATGAACACAACTCTTAGTTTCAATAGTAATTTCAAGTTAATTTATTTACTTCACAATAATGTAGGAGTACATTATTTTTCATTTATGTCATTCTAAAATACATAAATAAACAAATTGAAGTAGTATTAGATTACTTCATTTATGTCATTCTAATAATACATAAATATCTAATTTGAAGTAGTCTTATATATCATTTTGACACATGTTCTAAATACTTTTCTAATTTTAGAAACTGCAAATATGTCCATGCAAGGTCTGACTTCACATGGAGATTTACTCCGTACTTTGTTGTTGCAATCTCGCCAAGTTCTCACATGACGTAAATTTCAACACCAAATGTTTCTTGAATTAGATATGTACAAGTCATATTAGAACGTTAGTCTCTTACCTTGCAGTCAAGAGAATCCGTTAAATCATATACCTATATGTTGTACCTTGCACACAATATAGATTTCTCCCACTTGTGCATGAAACAACATCATGTAGCAGATAAACAACACGACATATGTTTGTTTATGTGACTAATATGATTGTGTCATTGATATTAGCATAACTAGTAGATGTAGAACCACATCATTGTCTAATAAGGAAACGTACATGACTATCCTTGAAAACATAAGTGTCAACAAGTGGAAAATAATTATCTTACAACATTCTAGAGATAATCTGGGTTACTACCAAGATGACAAAGCTTGTAACTCCCACTGAATTAGAGATCATTACATTAATTCCTTATTCAGCAATAAGAACAATACTCCCACTGGATTTGACAACATTGTAAGTGTTTCATTAACCAGTGAAAGAAAATAGTGTTCTATTTACTTCCCTACACTTTTGAGAAAGTCCATACATAACAATTACTTATGTACTAAAAGAGTGTATTCTACTATGTAGATGATGAACTATCCATCAATGCTATTAACTTGAAAAAATTGGGCATGCAATTTATTTCTTAATAGTTCTACTATTCCAACGATTGTAAGTAATACTTTTTAAATGGTCAAAACAAAATAACTAGATAAAATATGCTAGTTTGTCTTTTACCAATTATACAGTAATTAGTCTAGCTTCTAATTTAATAACTCAGAAATATGCAATTTTCTTAACTATTAAAATTTGCTTACGAGTCATGTATTTTAGAATTTAGACAATTCTAATTGTCCTATCATACCTTTCTTCATTCACGAAAAGGAATAGGATTGAATATCACTCTTTCTTAGAAAAGAGGACTAGGTTTATTCTTTTAGTAAGGTTGACTCTACCAAAAACCCTTACAAGTGTAGATCAGTTTACCAATATAGGAATAACCTTCGTTTACGGTTTAATGTTGCATTAATACATTTAAAGAATTAGCAAAATTCAATTTTAGTATTTTCGATAATTAAACTTTTCAAGAAAATAAAATACCCAAAGTAATATTCATATAACCATAGAATTTTCTCGAAAACTATGATCCAAATTATCGTAGTTCCATTACATCAGTTGATCTGCTAGTAACGAAAGCACATAATAGGGTAATCTGTCGAACAATAATTGGCAAACAATTTCCAATTCCTAGATCATTATGGGATTTATATTTTCCAACGCTATTGCAAATATAAACATGTTTCATCCCATCTTATGCCATTGAGTCCAAGTCTCACTTCCTACTCAACTTAAGTGTCTAACTTAAAGAAATGCAAATATGTCCATGTAAGGTCTCACTTTACATAGAGATTTACCTCTCCATCACAATCTAGCCAAGTACTCTTATGACATAAATTGCAACTTCAAGTATTCATTTTAATTAGATGGCATATATCTTAATTTATAAGGGTACTAATTTTGATTTTATGTGGACAAATCAAATATGCACAAAGATGTCATGCATTCATCTTGTAGCATAAATTTAATAAAAAACTTTTTATTACCAATTCATAAAGATCAAATTATCAAAGTTTTGATTGAGGTATTGGGTTCACCAATCAAGGAATTTAGCGTTAATTATCGCCCATTATACCGTACTTTTGCATAAGTGTAAACACTTAGTGTTTCGGGTAATTACCACCGAAGTGGCGCATGGAATTAAAACTAATTCGCCTTTAAGATGAGTTTGCACATTGTATGGCTTATTAAGTAGCTCCATTCGAACTTACAGGGGGCAGAGGACCAGGTAAGCGCAAAGCATAACCTAAGACATCCTTTCAGTGTGACTGTGCGTACTTCTTTATTAACCCCTTTATAGTTCATTCTAATGGGTGAGCCGTTCAGTCATTTGCACCAAAGTCACCAATCAATTAAACTATTGAAAACTTAACCCTTCCAAAACAAATCAAATTTCGCCATTGTTTAGTCCGTATTATTTTTCTATTCAAAATTACCCTTTGCTTAAAAATGTCGCACATAATAAACAAACAAGTAATACCAATAAAAAATAAACTACTAAAAAACAATGCGCACATAATAAACAATTTATACGTGTAAACAAGTAGCCACATGCAACTTATTCGATAAAAACCCTATTAACAATCAATATCTAGGTTAAATTAATGTACATATTAATTAGGGCTTTCACTCTCTCAATTGAGAGTGAGCCACATACATCAAAGAATCGATTGCGTAAACTCATAATTAATAATATACCAAATTGCACATAATTGATTCATTAATATATATAATTGGAGTCTTCCCCAATTCAATATTTATCGTAAATAAATATTCTTAACAATTAAACAATAACAAAATAACTTATCCATGAGTAACATGCATGTATAGTCATGGATATATCATAACAATTATACAAATAGTCACAAGATCGCATATAAAAAATTCCATGACACATAACAAATTATTCATGAATTAATCACGTAACTAATATATTAATTCTAGGTTTTAATAAGGTTAGCAAACAATTTTCAAAACCTTAAAAATTTTATGTATGTGTCGACCAAAAAAAATATAGGGGTACACCCCAATTAACTAAAAAAATCGACCAAACAAAAATTAAACATAAACCCTAGATTAACATATCAAACAACATACAATTATTTGTTTTATTACGCATTTATGTAATTAATTACTCATTAATAACCAATGGCTCTTGATGCCACTGTTGGAATTATATAACATGACAATCATAAATATAAACAATAAACAGCAAGTACACATGCGGAAGCGTATAGGAAAGATTAACGAATAATTAATTAACATAAGAAGAATACGCGTACCTTTCTTGATTCTAGCCGAACAAGAATCAAATCCACAAAACTAGCAATTTTGATGAACCCTAATTAGGGTTTATAGGATTATATGAATTACCCCTTACCGTTTTGTAATTCAATCCAAGATACAATCAATAGTGTGATTGTACCACGTTCTTGTACACACGTACTATAAAAAATTAAAGTAATGCTAGTTTTAATCATACAAAATAATTTGAATTGGAAAAGGTTGAGGATCGATCCCCTATAGAGGGTATACGATCGTTTTTAGCAAAACACATACAAACACCTTTTAGGTTTTAGCTAATGAGTATAAGAGATGCAAAACACAAGACCCCTAGCCTTGTATATATACTTAACTAAACTTGGAGAACAAGTTTGAGTTTGGGTTGGGTTGGGATAACCCCTATGGCCGATCGGTGCTATATCCCAAGGGGTGTTCCGGAACCTTCTAAATATTAATTTGCATTCTAGTCCTTTCCAATTGCATTTCACGACCGTTAGTCCATTACTAAACGTCCGTTATAATTATTTCGTTTAATTAATAAATAAATATAACATTTATATTTAATTACTAACTTTAATTCCGCAAAGTGTGCAATCCCGTGGTCTCGAGTTCGATCCTAACACACGTCTATTAATTTATTGTCCATAAAACCAACAATGAACGTAGTTGAGGTCTAAAGAAGTGACATATAGGTGGTTAGTTCATTATATTTTCTCAAAACTTGGTTAATTTATTTCTCTTTTGTTGCTTCCTTAAGTTGTTCATACTGGAATTTCTTGAAAAAGTTAAGTGGTACAATGGTGAAATGTCTTATGGTGAAAATTCAGAGTTTTGTTCAAGTTTAACTATAATAAAGAAGAGACAACTAGACCAGTACATAGATGATACGCGACTTCACCTCTTACATGATTTTGAAAAGGTAAACATGTCCCGACCACATTTCGGATTAAGCTCATTTCTTAAACCTGCCTCAGACAAGGGAAAGAATCAAAAACAAACTAAACAACACTAGTAATTGACTCATTGGCTTTGGTGCAGCCAAAGTAAGCTCTAAATCAAGAGTACCACTTTTAAAGACAATGTATAATACTACTTGGAGAACCATGAACTTGTGAACATATTGATGATGTTTGATAGAACTTGATTGTAGTAAACATTATATATCTTGCTTTCATGTTTATGATACTCTTTATCACTATTGCTTTTCATTACCTCTGATAGAATTAATGTGTTTAACCTTTTAAAATTATACTAATAATACAGATTTAATATTTGTAAGATCCATATTACTGTACTTTTTTTTTCTTTAATTAAGTGCAATGTTTTAAAGTTTTGTACTGCAATATCAGTAAATGAAGCCCAATTCACTACCTAACCAATTTATTAAATTAGCATTCAAAGTCTGTCTAGTCACAATTGATGAAGGTAGCTAGCTGTTGGTTGTATGATCTATCATCTACGTACACCACTCCTGCACTCTATTTATTATCAAACATATATGGTTTAATTCTTTAACCAAGTTGATTTTTATGTGGAATTTAGGATAGGATTTCCTCTTAATCATATGTGGTATTAGCAAATAGTATATCATGATTTTAATCAATGGTGTTTTCATACGTGTATGATCATTAAGAAGGTTTAGATTAAAACACACAAACTGAACAGGACCCTTTCAGGTTATAATGAATAGTCGAGCTTTTTTTTTTTTTTTTTTTTTTTTTTTTTTTTTCGCCTAACCGGTATACCTTTGGCTGTTGCAAAACTTTTCTCGGCTTATCACAAATTTTTTACGAGACAATGCTTGAACCGTGATTTCTTATGAAACTTCAAGGATAACTTACCACCAGGTCACTTTAGAGATGACTACTTCAATAAATCCATAAAAAAAATAAGTATAGGCATTGTTAGCTTAGGGGGTTACTTAATTGGATAATCATAATCGTAAGTATTCAACATAAATGTGCAAGCTTCTTTGCATATGCATGTATGAGTGGGTGAAAAGGAATTTAAAGAACACTGACATTTTTCATAATAACAAATGTATCTATATTAAATATAACCTACTTGAAAAAAAGGGTATTTAAAACATGCTACTTTTACTACTCTCCTAATGGAAAATTTGAATTTCACAAATGGTGATAGAGTTGTCTAGGACCTTGGATATATATAAACTTTGTTGAAATATATATATTTATAAAACGTGTATGTCCGGATTCGAACTCGTGATTACGGGATTGTACACATTACGAATGAGAATTAAAGTAAAAAAATTGTTAATGTAAAATGATCACGATTAACTATTACACAAAACCAACTAACGATCGTTAAGTATTTAACGGAAAAACAACTAACGGTCGTTAAATATAAAAGAGAAGGACTAGAGTGTAATTGGGTAAAAAGGAAAGTTTGGTAAACCTTTATGGGTTGTAATTTCGGCCAAGCATAAGGGGTGGAGGGTTTAACCCAACCCAAAACCTAACTTGTTTCCAAAGACTTCTAATCACTATATAAGCAAAGTATTCATTTTGTAACTTTTGAGCACACAAACTAACCCTAAGATTTTTCTTCCTCTTTTCTTTGCATAAGTCGAACCGAACACCCCCTTTTCATAGGGATTCGGTTTTGGTTTTCCAAAACAAAAACAAGGTTTTGTGTTTTAGATCTAGCAATCTCTTTAATTCGTTGTTAGTTCGTGTGTACAAGAAAGTGGTGTAACACACTATTGTTACATCAATTGGTTTAAGTTATAAAACGATAAGGGATAACTCTTTAAACCATTCTACTTGAATTGAAGAGATCTAGCCAATTGCAAGAGGTATGTTGCGCTTTATTTTCAGTTAATTAATTGCAATTATATGAAGTCTTTCTCTGTGTATACTATGTGGTGTATTTGTTTATTATTTTGTATGTCAAGTATAATAAACTCAACAGTGGCATCAAGAGTCAGATATAATTTGTAATTAATTACTGAAAACACATAAAAGAATGAATAATTGTGTTTTGTTATTTTGTATGTATTAGGTCTAGGGTTTTACAAACCCTAAACCCTAATTTTGGGGGGGGGGGGGCGTTTTTTCCCTAATTTTTTAGGGTTTTGTAATTTTTTAAATTGGATTAGAAAAACGTTGCATGCAATATTATGTGTTTTATTGCGTAACTTTGATTGATTGCAATAATTGTTATGTGTAATTTATATCCATGATAAAAACATGCAAGCTTTGTCATGGATCTTATTATTGTATGTTTTTACTAGGAATACGCGTATACATATGATGAATAATTTTGATAGATCTAAAATTGGGGAAAACCTCAATTATTATTAATAATTCAATTACATGCTATGTGGTATTTGTTTAATTTTGACTTACGCAATCGATGAATCGATGCATGTGGCTCACCTTATACGGGTGAGAATCTTAATTAAACATACACGTTAATTCAGATCTAGATTTGATTATTAATAGGATTATCAAAAAGGTTTGCATGTGGCTATTTGATATGCATGATTAATTATTAAGTTATGTGTTCATTGTTTATGTATTTATTTTTCAATACTTGCTTGTTTGTTTTGTGTGAGAAGTTGTAAACAAGGGTATTTTTTATAAGAAAAATTAATTGATCTAAACAATGGTGAAACATGTGTTTTTAAGCATAATAGCCATAAACGTTAAATTGACTGATGTTTATCCACAAATAATTAGAACGGCGTACCCATTAATGACAAACTATAAAACGGATATAAGGTTGGTACGCATTAAATTGTGACCTTAAAGAAAAGGGTATATAATATGCTTCGTGCTGACCTAATTCTTCGCTTCTTTGTGCGTCTTAATGGAGTTACCAAGTATTCCTACATAATGTGCATAACATCTTAAGGGTAAATTGACCTTAAATTCTACGCGCCACTTTTGTGGTAATTATCCGAATAACTTGAGTCTTATGACTCATGCATCCGTAGGATATAGTAGTAATTAAAGGTAATTCTTTAATTGGTGTAACCAGTACCTCGATTAAAGTTTGAGATTAAAAGCTTAAACATTAAAACAAGGATATAATTGTATTAATAAAACCTTATGCTACAAACATCTTTTTACATATTTAATTTGACATAAAATCAAATTTATTACCCTTAATTTAAGTTATATGTCATCCAATAAAACGGAAACACCTGAGATTGCCTTTCATTTCCTTGAGAATGTGACTTAGATCGTAATCAAAGGAGAAAATATCCACGTGTCGTCAGAACGGGCATGCATGATTTTGCAGTTTCTTAAGTTGGACAACTTAATTAAGTTTTGTAGTAAGAACTAGCAACTCAAGGCATAAGATAGGGATAAAACATGCTTACATTACAATTGTTGTTGGCTGATAACGCTACACGCGTCGTTCGGGGTCAAGGAAACTTCCTTTTCTTCGAGCAAGTTTTATAACACCCTAGGCAGTGAACCTAATCGTTGTAGTGTAGTAATTAGGTAAGCCACGGGTATTGATATCGTTCTCTAGGGGAATAGGAATGCTATTAAGGAGTTACTACGCTAAGGTTAAGGTTGAGGAAGATTATTTTTGTATTTTTTTATATTTTATGAAATAGAAAGGTACGAATCTCGGGTATTGGATTTAGGGGGTTGGTATTGCTACCGATTACTCTACTATTATCTAATTATCTAAACTAAGGTTGTGGGAGTCTATGTCTAATTAATGTGTGCTCGTATGATAGTTTGAAGATGTGTTTACTTAGGTTGTACTACTCCTTAATTATCTCCTACTGATGGTTGAGTTTTCACGTCCTTATTCTTAGTTGCGTTGTGTGTCTAAAGTTGTAGGGTATGCGTTTCTCCATAACTCTTTGAACTTACCAAAGGGTCTCGTCTACAAAACCCACTAGGGATGATAAACTCTTACTCTAAGGCACTCTTTGGATAATTTAGCCTACAACTACTCAGGTAATCATATTCTAAGGTTCACAAAGATGAATCAAGCATTAAGTACACAACGAATGACCTATCGCATTACTAGATCATTAATCAACTAAGATAAGAAACAACCAATCAATATTCAATAATTAAGTTTCATACTTCCTAAGCAAACACACAAATAAATTAGCCGGACATGGAGAACATGCAACCATACACACAAATAATCAAAGACATAGTTGAATTAATGAAGTAAATACTTATCTTGATGTAAGATAGGGTTTAAAACCCTAAAATACTGTACAAGACACCTTAGGTTCGGTTTTAGGTTTTCACTCCAAAAGACTCTCTCTAAAACTGAAAAATTCGGATTCTATATATAAGATTACATATGCGACGGCGTCACCTTATGTTTCGTGACGCCGTCGTGTTGTCGTCATTAGGGTTTCGTCTTGGCCACGTTAACCTTGCGACGGCGTCACCTTATGTCCGTGACGCCGTCCTCTTCAGCTTCTGACGTCGTCTAGATTGCATCTAGGCCGTCTGAGTAGCGACGGCCTACTCTTTTACAACTGGACGTCGTCACTTGAAAATACGAGTTTTGGGTTCTGAACCGTCACAAAAATCCTCGGACGGCGTCGTAATTAGCACCTGACGCCTTCGCCTTCTAATTACAGCAGCTGTGAGTGTCTCGATTTTGACTTTGGCCATTTTCTTCATATATTTGCGCCTTTTCGTCCAAATAAGTGCCATTCCAGCATTTTGCCTTCAAGAGACCTAAAAAGTGAAAAGGAACGATATTAAGCAATAACGGATACAAAAGTGATCAAATAAGGACTAAAACGACCCCTCAAAATGGTACCTTTTAAAACCTTATCAAATATCCCTACACTTGTTATTTGCTTGTCCTCAAGCAAATGTGCTTTTAACCAATTAATTTATAAGTTAGGGGTCATGAAGCATTAATTCAAAACAGTCCACAACACATATAAGCCCCGCAAAAGTCATAACAAGCACGGAAATTACATACTAGCACCTCACATAGAGTGTTTGGATACTCACATCTCTCTCGGGTGTATATATGAAATATAACAAATAGGAAATGGAAGATAAACACTCATTAACCGGTCATAGTACATAGATTACCATAGGCTTGAGAATAGATTAAACCTCCATCGCTTTGGCGTAAGCACCTAGGAAAGACTATCAAAGAGGTCTTTAAAGGGTTGTAATGTTAGGCTTACGGTAGGGAAATAAAGGGTTTGGTGGGATAGGCAATGTAGTGGTGGAAAGTCAAAAATCTCTATGTTAAATGCATGTGAAGAATGGCGTTGCTAAGCCAAGACTCGACACTCTAAACTCTAGATAACTGAAATAAACAAACATAAATTCAAAATAGATGTAGGATGGAAGCCCGTATGATTTTTTTTTTTTTTTTTTACTTTATATATTTTTTTTTCTTTTTCTCTTTTTTCTATTTTTTTTTCGGCTTTTTTTTTTTTTTTTTTTTTTTTTTTTTTTTTTTTTTTTTTTTTTTTCATACACTTTTACTCTACCATCCTCTATGATAACATCAAAATACTAGGGATTTATAGGTATATCCCTACACTTGAGTTTTTATTACTTTAACACTAATTTGACCCGAATTGAAAAGATCAAAACACTTGGGGTACATTATTATGAAAACAAAGGGAATTTGAATTTAACGTTCCCTTCCCGTCATTTCATAAACTTTAACTTTTCCCATGAATCCCAATCGCCCCAAAACTGTATACAAAAGATATGACTCGACTTAGCAACTTATGCAAGCAACTAGATAATTGAACTAAGGGTTTAGGGTGATAACAAACATTTGCACAAAAAGTGAGTGCATAAGGGGTAGGCTAAGACGATTTGGGTGTATATTTGGGGGTGGGGTGTAAACAATGCTCTTCATTGATATTCCGGAAAAACCGAAACATCACGAGAACCGCGAAAAGGATAGGCTCTGAGGGGTTAACTAGGGGTATCGTGTACTAAAGATGAGTACAACGCAAAGGGTGTGGGGGAATTACTCAACCGATATGGAAGAAGTAATTATATTACAGGTATCAAACAAGGGTTATCCTAATGCCTCTTATCATATAGTTATTCCTAACTACACAAGTGTAGCCTCACTTGCGATCTCGGAATGCATCACAAAACAAGTTCTAGAATCTAATATACTACCGGTTCACACTCTAAGCATTGAAGATGAATGCTTTAATTCCTACTAATCTAAGGGCGATCCTCACATTTTGGTGGAATTTGGGTGGTAAAGGGTTTTTGTGCTAGTCATGCAACTTCCTATCCATGAGACGCTTTTGTTAAGACTAATGGCGCACTCCTATATGTCATGAAAAATTTTAAATTTGGTGCCAAAATTACCCTAACCGACATTTTCTCATGGTTTATTACACAATCACAATTGGACAAAGCAAATAGTCAAGGATAAGCATAGTTTCAAAGTTCCCGTTTTATTTTCCCTCCCTACACTTAAACTGAACATTGTCCCCAATGTTCCCCGAAAGTATCAAAGTTATGATAATGGAAGGTAATTAAAAACGAAAGAAACTAATACTCCCCTGATTAGCTTGGTAGGATCCGTGTAAAGTGGTGGTTAAATTCTTTTCAAGAAGAATTATTGCGTGAAAAGCTCCTTCCAATCTTATGTAACTTCTTCTTGACAAACTAAACCTGCACACTTGAAGAAAACAAACGAAACCTTCGCGTAAAATCGGCGGTAATAGTATATATAAGACTCGATTTAAACTAGGATATAATGCTTGTGAAATGGATGTTTACAGAATTTCTAAGAAAATTAAGACCTGGAAAATTCCAAAAACTTATAAGTAGCTCAGAAAACGAGAAAATAGTAATCTGATGTTTTTACTCCTTCCTGACGCCGTCAGGTTGCAATCCTGACGCCGTCAGGTTATCCTGACAAAAACTGGTCTGCGATTTTCTGAAAAAATTCTGGAAAATTTACATCTTTAGAATCTGGAAAAATTTCTACAAAACATCCATTATGACTCGATACAAGCATTTGACTCGAACAAACAAACATAAATATCTTTTAGTTAATTGTTATTCTCATGTTTACGTTTCTTTTGAAAACGTGTGTAATCCTCCCTACACTTATCCTTTATGTAAAATACCTTTATATGCAATTAAGACGAGGTTAAAAACAAAATAAAGCATTTTTACAAATTTAAACATGAGGATAAACAATTAATAAAAGATATATGACACTAACAAGCAAACAATTAAGCATGGGTTGCCTCCCACGAAGCGCTTTTCTTTATTTAAGAGTCTTGTAGCTAGACTCATAGTCGTGCTCCTACGTTTTCTCATTACCGCCCTCTTGACGGTCTCTAATAGGGGATTTCATGTTGTAGAAGTGCCCTATAATGCACTTCTCTAAGAGTTCATCCTTTCCCCAATCGGTCCTATATTCCGGTCCTAGGCTCAAGCAATCCTTATAGAATCCGAAAATCTTAGCCATAACATAATCAACACCATTTTCCCTATCCTCATCATTCCTATAATAGACCGACAGTTTAAGTTCCTTTTCATCATTAGAGAGTGATGAAAACTTCTCAATCTTAAACGGCATTTGGTAAGCTATGTCATCGGTCTCATTCTTGAATCGCACTACTCCTAACGAGGGGTCATAGGTCATCCTGGTGCTTTCTATGAAAGGTTTTCCTAGAATAACATGGGACAAGCTAGGGTCAATGGCCGTGCTAATATCATCCACAATTATGAAGTCCGTAGGAAACGCGAAACTACCTACATAAACGGGCAATCCCTTAATTCTTCCGAGAAAATTTCAACTAACATTAGGATCATTGGGGTCTTGCCTAGTTGGAATAGGCTTCTTCAATATCCAATTGTAGTAGGTGCTAGTCATTATGTTGATTGGGGACTTGCGATCAATGTAGGCTTTTGCCACAAAAAGGTGTCCTATGAAACATGGTATGTTAAGATTCCAAGGGTTCCCAAACTTGATTCGAGGACTTTTCCTAACATACATGTGACGAAGGTCACGCACTAAGTGAGGGTGGCGAGATAGTTCTTCTTCCGTAGGAAATTTGTTGAAATAGTCAATGTCTACTTCATCTACTTCCTCGGGTGTTTCATCATCCACAAGTGTATAGTCCTCTTCGTCATTTGTTTCATTAGGTTTAACTAAAGCGATGGTATTGACGAATTGGACATGCTTAGTTAGCTTGCTTGGATCCTTAATCTCTATACCTGAAGGCTCGGGAGTTGAGATAGCACTAACCTTCTTATCACTATTAGTTATGGCTTTCAAAAGGTTGTCTATTTTCCTATCCATCTCGGCTTGTTGATGGTTAAAGCGGTCCGAGAGCTTAGCCATTTGGGTTTCTTGGGATGCAACTAGGTTTTGCAACATCCCTTCGATGTTTTGTTGGTTAGGACCGTTAGGTGGGGGCCATGAGAAATCATTGGAGGTGAATTCTTTGGTTTGTCCCCAGTAGAAGTCGGGCTTGCCTTTCCATGCCTCTCGGGTTTCATTGAAATTCCTAGGTCCGGGTATTGTAGGGAATCTTCCTCCCATTCCATTAATACGTGAGGATGCGTAGTCAACGGAAGCATGTTCTGGGGATCGAGTGCTAGTGCGCGTGTTATGAGGATCACAAAACGGCCCACCCGAGGAAGAAGCTTTGTTCACATGATGTGAAGATTTAGGATTTTCGTAGGAGCTCATGAGGAATCTAACTTGATCTTCAAGTTCGATCATCCTACGGTCGGGAGGAGGCAAGGAGATTGCCTTAACGGTTTTGGGCAGCTCACGGGGGTCATCCAAACTTTCGTTGTCATAGAGGGCGAGGTCCTCTATTATTCCCCATGATTCTTCTGCGGTGAGATCACTAAGTTTTCCACCGGCCGCTTGGTCAATGGATCGCTTAGTGGGGAAGTTGACATGATCATAAAAGATTTGGACTTGGAGCCAAAGATCAATGCCGTGATGAGGGACTTTATGAAGTAAGTCCTTGAATCGGGTCCATGCTTCGTAGAGAGATTCACCTTGACGTTGTTGAAACATCAAGATGTCATTCCTAAGCTTAGTGGTTCTCCCCGGTGGGAAAATTGAGCAAGGGAGCGAGAGGTAAGATCATCCCAACTTGAGATGGAGCCGGCGGGAAGTCGCTCAAGCCAATTACTAGATTGGTCCCGTAGAGAGAATTGGAAGAGACGCAGGCGCGTGGTCTCCCGAGTAGTAGCATCAAGGTCGATGGAATCGACGATTTTGAGGAAATCCCTCAGATGCTGATTTGGATCTTCGGAACGAAGTCCATGGAATGCACATCCGTTTTGCACCAACCGGATGGTGTCGGATCGCAGGGCAGTAGTTTGGGATTGGTCGGGAAGCTCAATGATGTTCCTATAGCCTATGTGGCTTGGTCTCGAGTATTCACCAAGAGTACGGGCTCTTGGCGGGTCATTTGGCGGTGGGTTGATGAATGGTAATGGGTTATCACCTTCCATGATGAAAAGTGATGGGATTACGAACAAAGGTCACGAAGAAGGGGGATAGACTAAGAGAAAGCTAAAAATGAGAAAAAATTTACTTGATAGGAATCAAGCAAAGAACCTAAACGAGGTGGACTACTAACTAGCTATTCTATTCCCCGGCAGCGGCGCCAAAAACTTGATAACGCTACACGCGTCGTTCGGGGTCAAGGAAACTTCCTTTTCTTCGAGCAAGTTTTATAACACCCTAGGCAGTGAACCTAATCGTTGTAGTGTAGTAATTAGGGTAAGCCACGGGTATTGATATCGTTCTCTAGGGGAATATGAATGCTAGTAAGGAGTTACTACGCTAAGGTTAAGGTTGAGGAAGATTATTTTTGTATTTTTTTATATTTTATGAAATGGAAAGGTACGAATCTCGGGTATTGGATTTGGGGGGTTGGTATTGCTACCGATTACTCTACTATTATCTAATTATCTAAACTAAGGTTGTGGGAGTCTATGTCTAATTAATGTGTGCTCGTATGATAGTTTAAAGATGTGTTTACTAAGGTTGTACTACTCCTTAATTATCTCCTACTGATGGTTGAGTTGTCACGTCCATATTCTTAGTTGCGTTGTGTGTCTAAAGTTGTAGGGTATGCGTTTCTCCCTAACTCTTTGAACTTACCAAAGGGTCTCGTCTACAAAACCCACTAGGGATGATAAACTCTTACTCTAAGGCACTCTTTGGATAATTTAGCCTACAACTACTCAGGTAATCATATTCTAAGGTTCACAAAGATGAATCAAGCATTAAGTACACAACGAATGACCTATCGCATTACTAGATCATTAATCAACTAAGATAAGAAACAACCAATCAATATTCAATAATTAAGTTTCATACTTCCTAAGCAAACACACAAATAAATTAGCCGGACATGGAGAACATGCAAGCATACACACAAATAATCAAAGACATAATTGAATTAATGAAGTAAATACTTATCTTGATGTTAAATAGGGTTTAAAACCCTAAAATACTGTACAAGACACCTTAGGTTCGGTTTTAGGTTTTCACTCCAAAAGACTCTCTCTAAAACTGAAAAATTCGGATTCTATATATAAGATTACATATGCGACGGCGTCACCTTATGTTTCGTGACGCCGTCGTGTCGCCGTCATTAGGGTTTCGTCTTGGCCACGTTAACCTTGCGACGGCGTCACCTTATGTCCGTGACGCCGTCCTCTTCAGCTTCTGACGTCGTCTGGATTGCATCTAGGCCGTCTGAGTAGCGACGGCCTACTCTTTTACAACTGGACGTCGTCACTTGAAAATACGAGTTTTGGGTTCTGAACCGTCACAAAAATCCTCGGACGGCGTCGCAATTAGCACCTGACGCCGTCGCCTTCTAATTACAGCAGCTGTGAGTGTCTCGATTTTGAATTTGGCCATTTTCTTCATATATTTGCGCCTTTTCGTCCAAATAAGTGCCATTCCAGCATTTTGCCTTCAAGAGACCTAAAAAGTGAAAAGGAACGATATTAAGCAATAACGGATACAAAAGTGATCAAATAAGGACTAAAACGGCCCCTCAAAATGGTACCTTTTAAAACCTTATCATTGGCAATATGTAAATCCCATAAATCTAGGAGTTGCAATTTGAAAATTGGCAATTGAGGTTCGACTTGTACCATTTTGAATAATGTCATTACTAGCAGATCAACTGATGTGATGAAACTATGTCAATTTGGATCCTAATTTTCTGTGAAATTTAAATGGTTATATGTTTATGAACCATGAGTATTTAATTTTCTTGAAAAGGTTAATTATCGAAAATACTAAAATTGAATTTTATAATTCTTTTGAATGTATTAATGCAACATTTAACCGTAAACGTGGTTTAGTCTTTTATTAGTAAATTGATCCATTATGCTTTTAAACAAATGTTTGATCGAGAATAATTTACCCAAAAAACAAACAAAGTCTTTTTTCCATGGGAGAAGAATAAGACTCAATCCAATCCCTTTTCATGAATGAGAAAGGTATAATAGGAACATTTAAATTGTCTAAATTCTAATGTAACTTATAGCAAAGAATTACACACCTTATTTTTCATAAAGATTTCATTACCCTCACTTGGTGAATGATTTTTTTGTAACAAACATGACTTTTGATTAACTGGAAAACATGTATATGAGTTACTAAGTTATAAGTTTGACTTATTATCGCGAAAATTGGTAAAAGATAAACTAGCATAATTTATCTAGTTGTTTTGCTTTAGCCTTTAAAGGTGCTACATACCAGTATGGGAATGGTAGGCTGTTAAGGAAGAAATTGCATACCCAATTTTTCGAGTTAATAATATTGATGGATAACCCATCATTCACAAAGTAGAATACACCTTTTAGTACCTAAGTATTTGTTACGTATGGTTCTTAAAGAAAAGTAAAAAGCAAGAAAGTTGTTTTCACTGGTTATGAAATACTTACAATGTTATCAAATTCAGTGGGAGCATTGTGTTGCTTACTGAATTAGAAGTTATACTAAGACTAAAATACACCGTTGGTCCCTAAACTTGTATCGGAGGATCTCGATGAGATGAACCTCGCCCTTTTCATCGCCACGGGTCCAAATAGTAGCCATTAAATGCCAGATTCGTCCCTTGACCAATAACGGCGTTGTCAATGTTCCGTTATACCCCAAAAAAACCCGTAATCATGTTACTGTTGAGGGTAGAATAGTCATTATATGGTATACACTGTAGAACATGTGTTGTCCAATTTCTCGCCATTTTGTACAATATAACAAAACCGTGTACTCATTGCTCATCCCCAAACTTGTTTTGGAAGCCTACCCAGAAAACCCTAAAGCAATGTGTATCATCAAATCAAGTAATCTGAGTAAGAAAATAACAAACAACCACCTTGGATTTACTCTGTGGCGAGTAAGGGATTATCCTTTATATGATGATCGTGAAACGGGGGAAAGAGCTGCAATCAGGAGATATTGTAAGTCTTTTTTGGTTAGAGCCTATTACAATCATATGTTAGTACGACTGATTAAGTTATTCCCCTTTTAGGTAACTTTAGCTTAACAATGTTTTTGTACAATTTTTATACAGCGGGTGAACCTGGATCGTTTAGCATGATGTTCCATTATGAAGGTACATTCAAATACTTTCCAGGTAGGATATATCAAGGAGGCAAGAAATGCCTTGTTGATCTTGTGGAAATAAAAGAGGTATCTGTTGATGAAATGGATGCTCTTATGACCCAAATCGGTTATGAGTCTGGACAAACCAATTATTTCTACTTTTTTAAGCCTGGTTGTACTTTAGATGACGGTTTGTTTTCTTTGCGTGAACCTGTTAATCTAGACTTGTTGAAAGATGTTGTCATACAGCATAAGCTGATAGACGTGTATGTTGAAATAGGGAAGACTAGATTAGAATTTTCTGAAATGTTCCCACAATCAATTAAGACTGTGTTTTAGGAGATGGATGAAGATAGGAGAAAAGTTGCTATTGCGGCTATTCAATCCTGTTATAGATGGTTGGAGTTAGATGATATAGATAATGAACCTTCCCTAGATCCGTTTATCCAACTTACACAATTTCCTGTGGACGTCAATGATATTGGTGAAGCTAGCAATTTGCCAAACATTGAGCCACTATTTTCCACCTTAGACTGCTCATTTGCTAGCCAACCTGTTCAAAACAGTAGGCGTGCTTTAGTAGTTATTGATGAGGACAATGCTCTAAAGGAGCCTGATAATGTTGAGGTTAATCTGTTTAGAGTGATTCAGGGAAAGGACTTTGACAACGGTGGAACAGCACTAGTTGATGTCAATAACACCTTTGAGGAGCCTGCAAATTTTGAGGTTAATCTGTTTCAATTGACACAGGAGAAGCAATTACACAAACCAGGCAGACCTTTGGTTGATGTGAATAATAGGTTTGAGGAGCCTGATGTGGATGTAACTCTGTTTCAACTGACTCAGGATAACATGGAAGAGGATCCTGTTGTTGATCTTAGTCTGTTACAAGCGAGTGACACTAGTGAATTTGGCAATGTAGTTGAACCAAATCAAGATAACACTTGTCAAGAGAATGATGCACAGCTTGGTATGCTATAAGTAGGTCAGAGTAATGATTTAGGTGAAGAAAGAACAATATGTAATATAAGTGATGACAGGCAGTTGGTAAATGATTTACCTGTGATGGTTGATGAAGTATTTTGCAGTGACCACGTTAGTTTCCAACACGCACACTTTGCTAATGGCGTCTATACCACTTTTTTCTATACTGGTCAGGAGTTTGGTACTGCAGGGGAAGTAAAAAACCTAGTAAGAGAGCATTCAATAGAAACTAGGAGGGAGTTGTTTTTTTTTGAAGAATGACAAAACAAGAATAAGGGTCAGGTGTAGGGGTTGTGTTCCAGTTTCAGGCCCAAATGAAGGTCCTGGACTGGATATTGGCCCATCTAGAAGTCCATTAAGTAGAAGGGGTATAAGAGCATTGCTTTCTACCAAAAAGGACCCTTCACAAATACTCTATCCATGGCTATTGTTTGTCGGCAGGAATGGTGAGACAGGTATCTGGTCGGTCAGAACATATAATGAGCAACACACTTGTTTGCAATCAAGGGAAGTCAGAGCTTTTGACCTTCGCTATATCTCACAGAAAATTACAGCACAAGTTGAAACAAATCCAGATCTTCCTGTCAGGTCGGTGCATAATCAACTTACCAACCAATACGACCTTCAAGTGTCCCTGCAGAAGGTTTTAAGGGCCAAAAACCTAGCAATAACAGCCATCAGGGGTCAATTCAAGCTACAATTTACCATGTTAAGAGTTTATGTTCAAGAGTTGTAGAAGACAAACCCTAATACGACAGTGGAGATGAATGTGGAACGACCTCCGGATGAGTCTCTTCCAACCAGAGAATTCAAGAGAGTGTATGTTTGTTTAGGTGCACTGAAGCAAGGATTTAAAGATTGTGGGAGATCGTTGTTGGGGCTGGCTGCTTTTCCAATTCGTGGTCCTTTCAATGGTCAACTTATGATAGCTGTGGGAATTGATAGCAACAATGGTATATACCCTTTCGCTTATGCTTTTGTTGATTCAGATAACATAGGATCATGGACTTGGTTTCTTCATTGTTTATCCGATGATTTAGCACTTGGGCCAATTTCAAGCATCACTTTTATTACTGACATGAATAAGGTATTCTCTTACTTTGTTCATGAATTTAAGTGTCACTCTTTTGAAACAGATAGTAAAGATATTTGATTTTATGCAGGATATAAGTAGAGCTGTAGCAGAAGTTTTTGAAAGTGCAGAACACAGATTCTGTATTAAAAGCATACATGACAAAATGAAATTGCAATGGAAAGGTAGGGCCTATAAAGACCATCTGTGGAAATGTGCAACAGCCTCAACTGTTGTACAGTTTCTGAAAGCTATGGCTGATCTCAAGAAACTTAATCAACCAGCCCATGATTGGTTAAGTAAGATACCACCGATTCATTGGTCAAGGTCACATTTTTCATGTAAGTCATCTATCAGTTTCACTTACTTTGTATTCATAAATGCAGTATAAACAGTTATAATTAATACATGTTTATTACTTTTAATCTTTAGGGAGAGCTACTTCTGATATGTTACTTAATAACATGTGTCAAGTGTTTCATGAGAAAATTAAAGAGGGGTTAAGCAAACCTATTATTACAGCCTCAGAATACATCAGGGAATATTGTTTGAAGAGGATAATGCATGTTCTTATGGTGATTGAGAAGAGTGATGGGCCACTAACACCAACTGCACAACACATGCTAGAGGCTATTAAGAAAGAGGCTGTTAAGTATAATGTGTTATGGAATGGGGGATCTAAGTTTCAGGTTAGTGGACCATGGAGTGACCAATGCGTAGTTAATGTTGTACACAAGACTTGTACTTGCAGAAGGTGGGAGATAACAGGTTTACCATGTAAACATGTTGTTGCTACCAATTGGAATATGGCTTTAAATGGCCAACAAGTCAGAGCTGTATAAACATGGGCTCATCCTTGTTACTATCTTCTCACTTGGGAGGCTACCTACAAACACCATGTCCAGCCTATAACTAGCAGCGAACATTGGGAAAAATCAACTATGCCAACAACAATTGTTCCACCGAAATCCGAAACAAACCCGCCTGCCACAAGAGGTAGAAAAAGAGTTAGGATAGCTCCTGAAACTGAAGAGATTGTGAAGGATGGTAAGTTGTCAAGGGCTTGGAAGAGTGTCAGGTGTAGTATTTGTGGCATTGCTGGACACAACCGGGTAACATGCCTAGGGTATGGTGGAGCTCAACATAGTGGAACTGCCAATAAGGTAAATGTCAAAAGGTGCCTACTAAAGCTGCAGGAAAAAAAAAAGACATCCTAAAGGTAAAAAGGTAGCAGCAGATAAAGAAGCTGAAGGTACAGGTGTTGTTGTAGAAAGCCAAGTTAGTGCAGTTCAAGGAAGTGGTGTTCAATCTACAAATCAAGAGACAGGAACTGAAGATCCCATCATACATGATGCATCCCTGTCACAATCCCAGTGTTATTTTCAGATTCAGTCAAGTGATGTTCAAGCAGTTTCTGCTTCAACCCAGCCTGCTACACGTAGATTGACTAGGAAGCAGGCTGCACAGGAAAGAATGATGGCCTCACCATAGGTCAAATCTGTTATGGTAATTATCTAGACAATGTTTCATCTAGTTTACTAGTTTATTTTGTATGGACAAGTTATGTATCTAAAAACATATCTGTGTGTAACTGTAGCTCTCAAGCTTTGAAAAGTATGCAATTTTATGCAGCTGGAATTATATCCATTTGCATTAACTATGGAACCATGTCATTATTGTGTATTTTTTGAGATTGACTAAGCTTGATGTGTGAATAGTTTGCGTCAAAAGTAACCAAAGCTAAAATAGAACATCATAAGAATGTTGACATTTAAAAGTCAACCCTAAACAAATTGCTAACCATCTGCATACCCGTAAGGCATAGAAAATCAGAAACAAACAAAACTGAATACTTCATAACAAGGTTACTACAATTCAAGATACAGAACATTAACCAACTAGCCTCATTACATAAAAGGTTAAAAAGTTATCCCAATGCATAAACAATGAAGAACAACATCCAACTTAGCACCAGGTAAATCTTCCACTTCCACACATCACCTTCAGCAGCTACTAATCTTGCCTCAAGCTCATTTCTCCTCCTCAAAAGTCCTGGTATGATCATTCTTGAACGAGCACAGATTTTAGGATCATACCATCTTATCCACCGACAAGAAGACCCCTATTGATGATTATGAGAAATCATTAAACAACCACCATTGTTAGAAACTTACACAAGAAATATTAAGACGCACTTACTTGAATAGGACAAGCAAAGAATCGACGCCCTGGGTTGGCAGAGGTCCACGAAGTGCGAATAATAGCTTGCTTACCACACCAGCAACGTACCATCTTCAAACAATTATCGTTTTGAAGAAGAAGGGTTTTGAAGGACAGTTTAGGGATGGGTGATAAATGTAGACCAAACCTTTTTACACACATATACTAGCTACATACACTGTACAACGGTTTTATTTAGTCCGCTACAGTTAAAGACAGTTTTGCCCTCAGCAACATAACATTGACAACGGCAGTATTGGTCAAGGGACGAATCTGGCATTTAATGGCTACTGTTTGGACCCGTGGCGATGAAAAGGGCGAGGTTCGTCCCATCGCGATCCTCCGATACAAGTTTAGGGACCAACGGTGTATTTTAGTTTTACACTAATTTAGTGGGAGCTACAAGCTTTGTTTCCTGTGTAGTAACCCAGATTATCTTCAAAGATAATTACTTTCCAATTGTAGGCACTTACATTTTTAAGGATAGTCATGTGCGTTTCCTTACTAATCATGATAGTCCTACATCTACTTGTTATATCTATGACACAAATCATGTTAATCAAATACACAAACGTTTGCTGCGTTGTTTATCTGCTACATGATGTTGTTCCATGCACAAGTGGGAGAGATCTTTATTGTGTGCAAGGTACAACACATATCAATATGATTTAATAGATTGTCTTGACCGTAAAGTAAGAGAGCAACATTCTAATAGGACTTCTACATTTAATATGTAAGATTTCCCTACTAAAAACATGTGTCAAGATAATAACAAAGACTACTTTAAATTAAATTCATGTCATTCAATATTAAAGAAACACTTGTAATTATAATTTACGTTACGTGAGAACGTGAACTAGATTGTAGCCCAAGGTAAAATATCTATATGTCGTGAAACTGAGCATGGATAATTTTGCAGTTTCTTATATTGAACATTTCATGGAATGACATAATTAAATGAAGTAATCTAATACTACTTAAATTTAAATATTTATGTATTCTTAAAATGACATAAATAGATGAAGTAATAAATTAACTTGAAATTATTAATTGAAACCAAAAGTGGTGTTCTATTCGCAACTCTAGTTTAATTTGAATATTTATGTATTCTTAAAATATATATGTATTTAAATATTTACATATTCTTAAAATGACATAAATAGATGAAGTAGCGGTGGAAAATTTGAATTTCACAAAAGCAATTTGGTGATAGAATTGTCTAGGACCTTGGATATATATCAACTTTGTTGAAATATATATATTATAAAACGCGTATGTCCGGATTCGAACTTGTGACCATGGGATTGCACACATTACAAAGGAGAATTAAAGTTAAAAATAATTAATGTAAAATGATTACGAGTAATTATTACACAAAACTGACTAATGATCATTAAGTATTTAATGGAAAAATGACTAATGGTCGTTAAATATAAAAGAGAATGACTAGAGGGTAATTAGGTAAAAAGGAAAGCTTGGTAAACCCTTATGGGTTGTAATTTCGGCCAAGCATAAAGGAGGGAGGTTTTAACCCAACCCAAAATCTAACTTGTTTCCGCTAATCACTATATAAGCAAAACTAGGGTTATTTTTTTTGTAACTTTTATGCATACAAACTAACCCTAAGATTTTTCTTCCTCTTTTCTTTGCATAAGTCGAACCGAAACACCCCTTTTGCATAGGGATTCGGTTTTGATTTTCCAAAACAAAAACAAGGTTTTGTGTTTTAGATCTGGCAATCTCTTTAATTCATTGTTAGTTCGTGTGTACAAGAACGTGGTGTAACACACTATTTTTACATCAATTGGTTTGAGTTATAAAATGGTAAGGGATAACTCTTTAAACCGTTCTACTTGAATTGAAGAGATCTAGCCAATTGCAAGAGGTATGTTACGCTTTATTTTCAGGTAATTAATTGCAATTATATGAAGTCTTCCGCTAGGGTATATTCTGTGGTGTCTTTGTTTATTATTTTGTATGTCAAGTATAATAACCTCAACAAACTTTACACAATATAAGATATAGAAGATAAATAAGATAGATGAAGATATGGCGATGAAGATGGCGTTATGATGTTGTAGATGAGAAAAGATCGATTGGTATCTCTAGAGAGAGGAAGAAAGATGATATATTAAATTAGAAAGAATACATAGAAGAGAACCACACCACAAGCACCCTAAATGAGAGGTATAAGGCTTCTTTTCTAGGGGAAGAGCCTTCACAAGGTTTTCCTCTCTAGGCGATGTGGGATAGGATACTAGATTACATAGAAACTTATGGGACTAGCTTAACGGCTTAACTATGGAAAGTTATCTAATTACAAGACTCAACGACTATACAATGATCGTCATTTCTACTTCTAACAATCTCCCTCTAAGGGGCAATCATTGAGATGTCACTTTGATTCCATTGATGATCAACACTTCCATTGCTAACAATCTCCCCCCAAGTGGTGATCATTGAGATCTCTCTTTGTAATCTTGATCTTTGATCTTTGAATCCTGTATTTCTTTAACTTCGCATCTTGTTGTGTAATAGTTGTGCTAGTTCCTTTGTTCCTTCATGCTTTGTGATCTTTGTCTTTTCTGCCTTCACTTCGTCAACGTCTTTATCTCTGGTGTCTTTACTTCATTTCCGACACGCTCATAAACTCTGATGACTTTAGGTCTTAATACTTTGTAATTCTTTACACTAAACATCTATCTTTGTCTTTAACTTTGTAGATTATTTTCTTAACATAGAATCTTTCTGGAAAAATTACTTCGCTTAGACTGTGAGAACTTTCTTTGAACGGTCATAGTGCTTTGTCTTTAGGTATGAGCATGCGGAATTATCTTTGACGTTGGTGATTGTGGTCATTATAATGGTCTTCCGCCAAGGTGCATTCGTCATTTCCTAAAATAAAACAGTTAGCAATAATTCCCAATCGATCACGGTGAACTTTTCTTAGAGAGTTGTCCACTCACGATTGTTGTACTGGCGAATGTTTTGATTTCATTCCCCTTGTTTGGGTGAATCAACCGTCCTAATCCCAGAAGGGGACAGTTAGCAATACCTTTAGGATAGAATCATGGTGTTGACCCATATTATAGTTTTGATTCTTGAAATGAATCTCCTTAGCAGGTTTTCAGCACTTACAGGCTTGGACTTCGAGTTTGTTAACAGCATAGTGTGAAAATTCCCTCTAATCCGCATAAAGGCCGTTCCTGGAATTGGATGCCCTCAAGTAGGCTAACGAAGGAATACTGAAGTAGACCAATAATCCAGGTGAGCCGCTGAAGTATACCGAAGTATCACTCCACGACTGTAGACCGTTTGAGACCACTAAGTGTAACCTTTAAAAATTTACCGAATTGACTTACTGTCAGGGTTGTTTGATGTTGACCCTGGCAGGATTTCCATTAAATCACTGAGGATTTTATCCTCTCATAAATGTTCTGCCAGATTTCTAAGATTTGCATAAGACTCAGTAAGGTATACATCTTGTGCTTTTATTATTGAACATTAAGTGTAGAAATGTTAAGTGTACCTAAGAGATCTTTTGATGAATCTCATGGCTCTAGACTCGATAAGTGCACTTTTTATAAAGTATTCCTATTGCGGAGACTGGGAAGGGGGTCTCCTATTTCAATACCAACCATCTCTAAGAGAATGGTCAATAGATTACATTGGTTCCCGGTGAGAATGAAACAAATCCTTTTAAGAGAATTTGAGTGGCTAAAAGGTTAAGTGCAGAGTGCGTCACTGGGTCCATGAAGTTTTGTCTTCAATACCGATTTTACCTTGGTAACAATTAGTAGCATATGAGTTGAACCCGGTTTCTTCCTTAAGTTGAATTTTGGAAGGCTCATTTCTTTTCACCCTTTTCTTTACATTTCCTTTTCATTTTTCAACCCCTTCTTCCTATGTTCTCACATTTCTCCTTTTTTCAATCATACCTAAAGACTTCTAATCTATCTAATTGGAATTGTCCTTGGGTAGATCCCTCCGGCTCTAAAGGATTTCCATATGCGATGTTGGCATAAAGTTCTTCTTTACCACATTGGATGTATGAATCCTTAACACTTTTACAAGTACCTACATCCACAGAGAAAGACTTTTCACAAATAACAGTGTTAGAAGTACATGTTTCCTCACTTTGAGGGTGTTCACTAGCAACGGTTGTGGTGGTTTCTACTTCCTTATCCTGAGGAGGTTCACTATTATTTGTTTTGGTGCAAGTTTCAAATATCTTTCCTGTGGGAATCCATCAGCTAAGACCAACTTTGTTGAAGACTTTTCCCGTGGGTATCCACCTAAGGCAAGATCTAGGCGTAGTTTTCTTATCAGATGCAGCGGAAGTCTTAATTTAGAAAAACTACATCCTTTAGAGATCCACCGTTTAGGTTTCTTAGGCATTGTCTCCTTATGAACGGGTTTGTTTCTATAATATATCTTAGTGGATTGTGCTTTGGCACGGGACTTTTCCTTTTTGATATAATGTGAAACACATGCATCATGATTAGCTAAAAAGATATATTTTTGGCATGTAGGACGGACAAATTCAATATCTTTGTTTAACGCAACAACTTTAACTTTGTCACTACAGTCGCTTGGCAATTGTTTTTTGTATTCGAAGAATACTTTGAATTCTTAGTGTTACATTCTACGTTCATAGCATTTTCCTTTATATTACTACTCTTAGATGCATGCCAATCCCTAGTCTTTTGTTGAGTGAACCTAGGTAATGGTTTGCTATTACTAGTAGTGTCTTGTGAAACAGTAGAATTCGTCACCCTAGGTTTTTGTACCTAATATTATGTCTTTTCGAATCTGTGCCATTTTCCTAGCTTCTTCTGGATGGTGATTGTGGACCATTTCGTCTTTCTTTTAGGTAAAAGGTCAAAAGACCCGGTAAAATTTTGTGGACCAAGTCGTTAAAACCAACAGATTTTTTAACTGGATTAGTGGTCGCATTCTTTGAACTATTCCTAGAAAAGCCAGGTGTAATCACATTTGTGTTTCTTTCAACAACATTAGCATTTTCGCTTTTAGGAATACAATGTGGAGTGACTCGTTTTCACAAATCTTTTTTCTCATTGACTTGTGAAGCGAACCTGGAAATTGACATTTTAGGTTTTTCACCCTGTTTTGAAGTATTTGGTTTTTCCACAAT
Organism: Chrysanthemum seticuspe; assembly: GCA_019973895.1. NCBI lineage: Eukaryota > Viridiplantae > Streptophyta > Magnoliopsida > Asterales > Asteraceae > Chrysanthemum > Chrysanthemum seticuspe. The sequence goes on along the minus strand of BPTQ01000005.1, from coordinate 344,821,201 downwards.
CAATGGTTTTTCAAACCTAGTATCCACGCTCTTCCCTTTTATGCTCTCCAACTGAAACATCAAAAGATCATTTTGTTCTTTCATGTCCAAGCATGCTCATACGACAATTTGTCATACTTGCATTCCTTAGATTTTTATCAAGTTGTTTAAAATATGACACGTTTTCACTTTCATGTCTTTCAAAAGCATTTTCATATTTAGAATCTAGACCGTCTTAGTTCTTAAAACTAGATATCCGTTAATCATGTTGACAACATTAATAATTTGTAATCTGATAAAAGTAAAAGACAATATGCAATATCAAAATAAACGTTACATGCTGCGATATCACAATAGTAGCTTTATAATCCATCTATGTAAGGAATTACATTATTGTTAACATATGTCTTACATTAGAGGTTAAAGAGTTTTAAATTACATAGCAAGTGTGTAGTAACGTTCAAACAATCTATATGTAACAGTCAAAATGATGTAATGTTAAGTTGTAAAACTTTATAAATAGTGACGGAAAAAGTGTCGGATATGATTCTCTAGCCAACTTCTATGTTACTTTTATTCCTAAATATCAAAATACTAAACAATGACTATCGTTTACTTCATTAATGAATCTCTCTTATCGCTTCAAGTGTTAACCAGTGCTTGTTTTCAAGTCTTTTGCTTCAACAAAGACAACTTGTTCATGTTTGTGGTTTACACGTGTTCAAACACTTGAAAACATTCATAACAAATTCATCAAAAAACATTCATAACCAAACCAATTACCAGACTAACCATCCATGCACCCGATAGATCATTTTTTTGATGCCTTGCCTTTTCTTAGCTTCTTTGGGGGCTTTGGTTAACTTGGAGTTGTAGGAGGAGTTTTTTGAAGCTTGCGACTTGGCACCCTGATCCGTGTAGATCGACGAGATTCATCCCCGCCAACCAACTCTCCTTCAGCACCACCTGCATCCCCTCCTTCACAAACCAACTTTTCTTCTTCAACAACAAGTGCACTCCCGCCTGCAGATGACATGGACAAGGCCTCAAATTGTGTAGATCGACGAGGTTCATCCCCGCCAACCAACTCTCCTTCAGCACCACCTGCATCCCCTCCTTCACAAACCAACTTTTCTTCTTCAACAAGTGCATCCCCGCCTGCAGATGACATGGACAAGGCCTCAAATTTTTCCCCCAAAGAAACGGATTTTGAATATGCTCAACTGGTAAAGGACAATCTGGACACACTACAACCTGGGAAAAGATAGAAAAATAATCATTAAATGGATTTAATCAAAATAAATAAATAAATGCGGTTAAAATACTGCCTATACTATCAAAATAAATAAATAAAGAATTTATCTCTAAGGCAAATAATAATTAAATGGATTTACTTATATCCGTGGGTTCGAGAGCACGTAATATACCATCTGTACTCTGCACTTCTTCTTGATGCAGCATACTTCTGAACTGGGGGAAAATCTACCAGCGATAAATCAGGCCGAGTAAGGCGTGGCTTGCCTTTACATAAAATTTCTTAACGTGAATTGTTGGTGATTTTAGTGTCATCAAACATTTTTGTGTAATGGTGATTTACCCGAGACCAAAGTGATTTCAAGTTAAGTTCTAATACAAGTTAGGAGGTGTGGAGTGCACACTTGTATAAACTAATTAACTTGATTTCGGATACAATGAATGGTAAAGTTTGTGACAGAAAATTCGTCACTAGGATATTGCAACAATTTAATACATTGTGACTATTGGCAATAGTGACAGAAAAAACTGTCACTATTAATTGTTGCAGAAATTTACTTAAAAGTTGGTTACTAAAAACATAACCATTCATAAAAGGGTGTGACTATTCATGACAATTACTTTTTGTCAATTATATATAGACATCATTTTGGTCTTTCATTTATAGATGAACAATCATATCAACACATACATCAAATTCTCCATGTTTTTGCTCTCTTTCTTTTGCCTAGAATTTGAGTGTTCATTCTTGTCTTATCTCTATACAAATTTCTTGTAACCCAAGGCAATTATTAGGGTAGAAATATTGTATCAGGAAAGTGGACTATTACACGATTCAAGAATTATCCAAGCAATCTTTGATTATCAATACCCATATAACCTACAAACTGATACAATATCTTCTTAGTGATAATCATGGTTGGTGAATCGTGCAAGATATTCGAATCTGTTCAAACTTGAAACTTGAATTCGGTGACTGATGACAGAGAAAGGTTGATAGAGAATAACTGGGAAATCTATTTCGTTGGTTGAAGGAAGATTCAAACGATGCAATTTGTTGACCACAATTATTGCCCATGGAATATCATTTTAGAATAAATATATTAATTTTATATGTATGCATGATAAAACTGTTATAGTTTTGTATGCTTTGAAGGCCATGTATATGTATACAAATAATATAAATGCATGGATACATGGTCTTCTGGAATCAAAATTGATGGAAATGATATTGGGAGATAACATAAAGAGTTTGAATTGATATGGTTAAATTTGATGCAAACAATGAACAAGGGATTTGATCCGATCATCTTTACGGATACAAGGTACATAGTTTTCTTTTCATCTACTGTATCCTGATATACATAAGTTTTAAATGGACGCTATGATATAACATGATAACCTTATACATGTGTATGTGTGGTATTGCATGCATACTAATGATTTTAAATTATGAAGAAACCTTTGTTTTGATATGTTAGTTTCAATTCATGAAACAAATATAATTCTTCTATGTGGTAATAAGTAAGTGTCATGCATTGATTCGGTATAAATTATCAGTCGTATGAATATTGCTACGTATTAATCTTTAAAGCATGCATATGCGTATAAGAATTATAAGAAAGTCTAACTTTATGTATATAAGGCCTTTTATATGGAATCACAATAAAATAAATCAATTATTTTATGTGGTATTGTTACACATGAATCGTTGAATTAAAGGACTGCATGCACGGTTTTAAGAAACAATAAGTTTCTGGGTTTGCTTTTGTTAGGGCATCCACAACCCAAAAAAATGTTTTGAGTATAATACACAACCACATCATCATTTAACTTTATCACATAAAACACCCACAACCCATTACACCTTACATAGTTTAATAGACTTCCATGTCACTATTATTTTAATCTTTATAAATTACCATATGTCTATGCATACATACAATAATTTTAAGACAAACTAATATTACATAATTTAGAAATTGTCTTTTATATATAAGTAACTTAAACTACATCAAATATAAATATATAAAGTTACAGTTATGAGATGGTATATTTCAATATAAAAAAAAAAATTATCCTTCAATTTATATATAAATAGATGGTATGCTTTGGGCCTTTCAAAACAAGTAGCCTTTATCATACCCAGTTAATGCATATCCTCTTCTCATATGCATGTTTCCAATTAAAAGAATTCGGAAATAAAGAAGAGGGCCCTAACACTAGCGCATAATTGAGATACAATCAGAGAAGAACGATCTTTTAACGCACGCAACCCACAATGCTATTAAATGATGATTTGTCGTTTAAACCTTTCATTTGCACGCTGCCAGGTCATAGCGTTGTAGATGGCCTTAATAAAGTGGCGGTTACTTTGTTTTACATTGGCGGTTAGTATTGTTTGACCAAAGACACTTAAAATGATATGTGATTTATTTACTAATTGTGCCATGATTTCGGTTTCCTGTTGTTTGAACATTGCATTTGACTTTATTATTATATTAAATGACTTGTAAAGTGTTGGGTTATTAATTGGACTCCGCATGTTTAAGTTCTGGTTACTATTATAATAAGTATTAAATTATGATGAAATTATTATCATGTTTATTTAATACGGAGTATTTTGATTCAAACTTGGATTCGGTATGCATGAATTGATGCGAATTATTTTTGTCAAAATTGGCGGTTAAATGGATGTTATTTCCATTTCGTTTCCTTAGTTTGCCAAATGACCAAAAATGGTTAACACTAATGTGTATTTAATTTGGGGAACTTGGTAAGTTTTGGATGTTGTTCTTGCGTGGTGAAATTGTGAGTTTGACGATTTCTCTTACGGCGAGCCGTGATTTGTTGGCAGTTTGTTGACCCGTAGAAAACAATTTCCAAAAACATGGTTGCAAAGTGTTTTTGGTTGCATAGTGCAACTATATGTCAAAACTGCTATGTTGAGTTCATGGCCTAATCGATATTAGAACCAAAAAGCAATGTTGTTGTTCTTTATTCCTTAACTTTGATTAATGACATCATGTCGTAAGGGAAATTCTTAACGATGTGATACATGTTTTTAAAATAAAAGTTGTGTAACTACTTTCTGAATTGATTTTGCATGTTTGCAAATAAATAGAAGAAATATTAATGAGAAATTTTATTTCTGCATATTGAAATAATAATATGTTTTTGGCTGGTAACCATTGTTATATTTTGCCATAAATGATCATAGGGTTTTTAAATAGTTAGAAGGATATTTGATCATATTTATAAAGCCACTTGTTATATTTTGTGATAATGGTATATGATCATTAAAATATTGAAAACTTTGAACGATGAGCATGAATTCTGAAAATGGGAATTGGTTACTCCTTTTTATAGGAGCTGTTAAGAATTGCATATTTTCTTGTGATGGAATTTAAGTAAACAAAGTATTTTGTTTGTGGATTTTGTGAATACTTTAATTGCCATGACGAGTATAAAGGCTGGTGCTTTAAAATTGTTCAAGATTACTTTGTTTTGAATAATGGTTTATCCTTTGTGATCTATGCCCGGTCATTAACACACGTGTGAAAGGAATACTTATCTCTCATGTGATCATTTCAAGATCTGGATAAGGAATTTGACGATTCACTGGCAATTTGGCGGGTTTATGTGTCAAAAATGAGGACGTTAATAACAAATTTTACATGCAATGGAATTATTATCATGTCAAAGTTAGTTGTTTGCTTTCGAACTAACTATAAATAGTGATTGCATAATTTGTTATTTACTAAAATTCTGGTGTGGCAGTCATGTTTTCTGCACAAATTTATAGCCTTTTTATAATCACCCTATAATGGATAAGTAGGTATATAGAATCATACGCCTATTTTGAAAATTTATGCTTGAGAACTTATCCTTTATGGTTTGGATGCATGACAATGTTTTGTGTAAGGAATTTTGTTTAACAAAATCAAACATCTATTCTTAAATTTCATATTTTATTGATGACCTGTTAGTGGATGTTAATCAATAAAAGCATCTTTTGTTGGATTACGAAATTGGTTGAATATCCAATTTATCGTGTATTATAGTCACTGTATCATTCATTTTTTGTTTTATCTGCTAAGAATTTGTTGAATATGTTGTACAAGAAAGCCACCTTCATGTTGATGTGCTTGAGAGATATGTGATTTAGGAAATAAAAATCGTCAAATCATTGACCGGCCATCAATGGTGAATTTGATTAATTTTAATAAATCACATATCATCCGTGTTACCTATTCATGGTTAATAAATTCTGTTAGTAAATAAAACTTGTTAGAATGGTGGTTATATGTTAGGTGTTTAATTGACTACCGGTTGATTGAAATTAATTAAACGTAAAGTGTGTTTTATGTGGCATCAAGTTAAATATGCCATGGTAGTAGCATACTTGAATATAACCATGAATTATGGTTAGGAATAAAACGGATTCTTCAAATTTTGAAAACTATACAATTATTGATGCAATTAAGTTGGGTAATTGATCAAGAAGATTACGCAACCACTGGTGAAAGGAAGTTTCACCTTTGGTGTTGTATTTTATCTTGTGATCATAAAAGCAAAGTTGTACAACGAGTTTAACTATGGCATCATGAATTGTTGTCTTTGTATCTTTATATGTTCTAAAGACGTAGAATGGTTGAATGACTTGTTATTAAACATTTGTTATGTTTAAAAGTCATGTTACCATGTGTATATCATGGTTGATATAGTGAATCTACACTATCGATAGCTTACCACTTGACAAAGAGGTTCGCAAGAGACTTAGTGCACAAGTCGGTGTTAGGGATGAAAAGTCCATTTAAATTCTCTAATGGTGAGACACCCAATTCCCTTCTAATACAACGTTAGAAGCTTGAATTCAATGTGGAAAGCTCACTCTTAGAGATTGGAACACATGTTTTACTATCCCAAGGAATGTGTTCGGACCTGCAAGATAAAGAGGTTGAAGTTTATCTTCTTAATAGTTCTTTTGAAAAAGTACAAGCAGGGCATGATTAAAAGAAACTACCTATGTGAGTATGAAGTTTTGCCGCTTCAATAAGCTTGGACTTGGCTTTGTATATACTCATGAATGGATATGGACGCATGGCTTGTAAAGCGTCAAGTATAAACATTGGAGAAATAAACTTTTGTGTACATTATCTTCATGTATTCATAATGAATTCCCAGGGTTCAATCCTAAGCGACACCCTGATATTCGAATATTTGGAATGTGTAATGTACTAATGTGAAATTCAATCGTCACGACATTTCATTTATGCATAAGTTTGATTTGTTTTGATTAATTGGGAAATCAAGGATTACACTAAAATGGGGGAGGATTGTTGGTGATTTTAGTGTCATCAAACATTTTTGTGTAATGGTGATTTACCCGAGACCAAAGTGATTTCAAGTTAAGCTCTAATACAAGTTAGGAGGTGTGGAGTGCACACTTGTATAAACTAATTAACTTGATTTCGGATACAATGAATGGTAAAGTTTGTGACAGAAAATTCGTCACTAGGATATTGCAACAATTTAATACATTGTGACTATTGGCAATAGTGACAGAAAAAACTGTCACTATTAATTGTTGCTGAAATTTACTTAAAAGTTGGTTACTAAAAACATAACCATTCATAAAAGGGTGTGACTATTCATGACAATTACTTTTTGTCTATTATATATAGACATCATTTTGGTCTTTCATTTATAGATGAACAATCATATCAACAAAAAAGTAAAGTAAAGTAACGCCCAATGCCGTCTTCCACGGGTTATGGGTACCCAATACCGTTTCCGGTGTATGGGGGAGGTTAAGATGTAGACAGCCTTACCCCTACCTAAGGTAGAGAGGCTGCTTCCAGTTCTACCAAAGGTAGAAAGGACCTCCGGCCTTTTGTAGGGAGTGAGGATCGAACCCCTGACCTCTCGGTTGAGAGGCAAGGGGTTTACCAACTGATCCAACCCTACTATGTTTTTGCTCTCTTTCTTTTGCCTAGAATTTGAGTGTTCATTCTTGTCTTATCTCTATACAAATTTCTTGTAACCCAAGGCAATTATTAGGGTAGAAATATTGTATCAGGAAAGTGGACTATTACACGATTCAAGAATTATCCAAGCAATCTTTGATTATCAATACCCATATAACCTACATGAATGATGCCTTTCGCTTCCAACCAAGGTCATCAAGGTTGAGCTTCCAAACCTAGTTATAAGAACTTGAAGAAAGTGGAGCATGTTTCATTTCCGAGACCACCTATTTCAACAATGAAAGAAAGGTTCTTTGCTTGTGTATCATACAAAACAGCATAAACAAAGATGGGTTTGAGAATGTCCATCGATTTGAGTTTTTTTGGGGTTGTTTTTGTTTGAAAATATTTCTTGAACAAACACTATTGAATGTGTGACCTGCACTTGAGATTAACATACTAATGAAAGGTGTGGTGTATGCTTTTTTTAGTGGTTTTATATAGAGGTGAAGATGGGAAGTGGAGGAAGGGCGAAAAGGTCAGCCGTTGGATTGAAAAGTGAATGGACGGTGGATTAAGAGTTTGGGATCTTGATCCGTGTGATGTGCTTTCTATGTGAGTGTAAATTGGTTGCTCCGTAAAAATTGTACTGTATTTTACAAAAGCAAATTGGTGATAGAGGCTGGTGGAGCCAAGCAGTACTTAAAAAAATTGGAATCGAACATGTAAGAAGCTAGAACGAGCTTAAACGAGCTTGAGCCTAACTTTGGACTCGTTTAATAATCGAGCTCGACCCCTCGAGCCCGAACTTTACAAATAAAAGATCGATTAAGCTCGCAAGCCTAAACGAGCCCTAAAAATATGTACGTACATATATTATACAGTTTATACTCTTAAAAGAAGGAAACCAGCGTGAGCCTGATGTTATTAACTAGCCGAGTTTTATTTGAGCTATATTTCCTTCAACACGTAATATAAATTAGTCGAGTCCGAGCTGAACTCGAGCTTGTGAAAATTTTCACGGGCTGAGCTCGAGCTCATAATATGAGGCTCGAAACGTGTTCGAGCCCGAGCTCGAGCTTTATATAAATAAACAGGCTGAGACCGGCTCGGATCGTTTCTACCCCTAGATAAAGTTGCATTTTGCAAGTAGTAAACCAAAGTAGGGGAAGGATTAGCGATGTTAATCTTTTGCTAGAGAAAATAAGTTGTACATGGCTAACACGTCACTAATTATCATGTTACTAGTGGTTGACAACATCCGAGCTAATCCGTCACTACTTCAAACCATTTTGGATGTATTCTATGGGGTGTTCTTCACTCTGATTCAAGATGAAACACAATCAAACTCCCCAAATGATAAGCATATCAACTGTTACGAGATATAAAAGTGATAAGCATATCAGTGGAACTCATGCATATAGCTAACAGTAAGTATTAATGTACTTGATTTTTCTTGTAACAAAGACCCATCTTAAAGCGTGATTGACCAGCATGAAGTTTACCTTGTTATTACCCGAAACAAGTTTTACTTGTTACCCACATTGCGACTAACCTACACATCCATTTACATGAAAATGGGTAAACTTGGGTAACGAATGATCTGAAATGTATCAAATATGAAAGCTTACTGCCTTACCTATAAACAGGACAGGTTAAAAGTTTCCATTAAACGTAGTTCAAATAACATTAATATTCTACACTGATTTACGGTATTAGAAAAAATGTTTGAAAGGTAACAGGCCATCCTAACATGGCCTAACCCACTTCAACCCGCATTAAGTTAACTCATTTTGACATGTAACCTACACACTGAGTCACAAATTTGCCCAATTTATCTCTAACGAGTCCAATATAATGAAGCAAGCCAAGCAGGTCAAACAGGTGAAAGCCAACTTTAAGTTTTGATTTTGGCTTTGCTTCTCAGATCACGTGCTATATGCTGATGCAGTAAACAAATGAAACCAAAGTAATCATGGTAATTTCTCAATAAACACCTTAAACGCAACATAATAGATCCTAAACTCCAATACGATAAAACATGAACATTAAACATCAATCCTAACTCGAACATACTATGTCCAGATACATAGATCCAAAAGACACAGTTCCATACTACTAAACTGAAATTAATACTACAGAGTTAATAAAAGTGATTACGCGTGATCGTTACCATCCTCATTTGAATCATCCGAGTCATCATCGACTTCTTGCTCTTCGCTAACTTCTTCATAGGCAATACCAAGTTTTTCCAAAACCTTCTTCATCTCATCAATGCTCCCAGCTAGTTTCTCACCTCCAGGCAATGCAGACTTAACAAAGCGCAGCAATTGCTCAAAACCAGCATCCTTTATATTGCACTTAATCTTCCAATTATAAAATGCAAGGGCAGCTTGATACTTGGATTGTTTACTCCCGTCATACAAAGGCTCATCATCATCCGCTAACTTCTTGTAGACCTTCTCGCCAGATGGATTAAGAAGACCAAGTGGATCGCTAGAAGTTGACATTCTCAGCAACTATAACAAAGTAAATGTAGCACATTATGGGCAAAAACATGTGCATCGATTAGATATAACACATAAATTTAAGAATACGTGTAAATAGATAAGGTTGATTCATTTATGGAAAAACCATATTAGAACCACAAAACTAACTAATAATAACAAATGTGAGCTACAGGAATAACGGTTAGGCCGCGTACATTGAAGCTAAAAAGTTTCAAAATGTGAGCTAAAAAGTTTCGAAATGATGTTGAAATTTGCAGTAGCCGCTGTAATACTAGAAGTATATTAGAACTAACACTAATGATCGACCAGATGAGACCACCAATGCTAATTCTGTTTTCCAATATACAGTATGAAAGGGCTTAAGTGTATGTAATGCTATTTTAGAACACTTAATCCCTCTCTAAATACTTGAGAAGTATTTTTTAGCATCTACAAAATGCAATAAGCTAACAAGCAAACTTAATAAGCTTACAAAGGGGGTACTTTGCTAAGCATATTAGCTGATTCAGCCTTGTAGATACCTTATCTGTTTACCGTTATTTGAAATAAACTGATAAACAAACAAAGTGTTCTTATAAATGACAAAAATACCCCTTTTCGGAACCCTTTTTCACCAAATCACAATTTCAAATACACATTTGTTTCGCAAACCCCTTGCTAGTAATTAATATCTCACAAGGTAAACCTTTTGAAACCCTTGTGAGATGTAAAAACACATATAAATAAACCTCGAAAGGAGTTTGCAAGTTATGGCTTATTTGGTTTTGGGCTTATGTTTCATAAGCTATACTTTTTGTGGCTTATTTCGAAACTTTCGGCTTATATAAGTAATTAAAGTTTATTATGTCCTAAAAACTTTATATCAGCCGAAAAGTTTCAAAAAAAAGCCACAAAAAGTGAGCTTATGAAACATAACCCGGCTATATAAGCCAAAACAAACACCCCCTAAAAAAGTTTTTGAAAAGAGTTAGATGGTGTTTGTTTTTTTCAGATTACCTCTTAACAGCCTCTTAATCTAGCTAATTCAGACACGGTCACACATTTGGGTCATTAAGTGCGTTTGTTTTTTTCATATCATTAAGAGACGGTAAGAGGCAATCAATGTTAAGAGCGTTTGTTTTTTTCTTACCGTTAAGATGCATTAAGAGGCATAAACCTCTTATTGAACTAGATGGAGAGGGATTAAAGAGTTCCATAATTTATCCACACACAAAACAAAAGCCCCATACAAAATCAACCAAACCTAAATATGTTTCAAGCCCTTACCACCAAAACAACAAAGCTTTAAAATAATTACTTAAAATAATATGCATTATAATGACAATGAAAATAGATAATATAAAAAGATGCATAGTTTAGAGGTACCTAAATATGTTTTACTGGGCAGCAAATGGATTGTGGTAAAAGAGTTTTTTACAGTGAAAACTGACCTACATTTGTTTTTCAATCTCTATCAACTATTACCGCCAAAATATATTTTCCCGCCAAAACATTATGCTACATTCTTTCCCGCCAAAAAATATTATGCTGCTAAATTTATCTATTTTTAAAAGATACACGTGTAACTTTTGAGATATCGTTGGTGTCGTGACCCAACGACCTTCATTTTTCCTGCCACATCAGTTTATCTCTCCGACAACCCACAGACGATTTTTTATCACATCAAGACGACATACACTACAAAAAACATACCCCACAAATATACATTTTTATTTTAATTAAAAACACACAAACACATACACGATCTTGGTCGTGATCTCGACCCACCCATCACCGACCGAATCATCCATATCAAGGACGACCGACCCTGACCAAAGGTTGACTCAAGGTCGTCCGACATTGTTGTGCACAACCTCAGGGCATCCAATATATAACGTTGGCTTTATGAAAAAGTTTATATTTCATTTCAATCATAGTGTATATTCATTTTATGTTTATGTGGCATAAAGATGTCTTAATTCTTGAACTTTTTTATGAATTGTACACATTTAAAAGTATTTGTTACATAAGACATATTATGAAAATATAAAAAGTCTAAAATTTGTTGATGTGTTATTATATAAACCTTTGCAAAAAGTTTATCTTTTAGTTTCATTAAGGATGGTGTTTAATGGCAATCATGTTTTCTTGGGTTAAAGCTATTTAACAGCAAGAAATTTTCTTAAATGTTCATTTATAAATCATGAACTCATTAAAGTTGTTTTAGGGTTAATATCAATAAAACCTCATTTTTACCTTTAAAATACACGCTATCTGCCAAATGTACATGTTACGTCATAGATTGTACCGTTATTATCCACGTCAGATTATTTATGTTATATATGTGTTCTTCTATAAATTGAAATCTATTTTACTAAGAATTAACACTTTAAACCCCTAAATTACACAAGGTTTTACTTTCTTAGGTCTATGACGGATAAGTGAACGTTTGAGTAAGTTATTTGTTATTAAATGACTTTAACCCTACGCGCAATTAATTAAGAAAAATAAAATCAATCCACGTAATCAATTTGACCTGTGTAGCCGGTTTCCGGTCACGATACGTAAGCAATATAGTTAATTTTTTTGTTCTATAATTATGAGTACTAAAGAATTAACACATAAGCAATAAAGGAAAAGTATGATATCGAACTGAAATTTGAAAGTTTGGTCCATGACTCCTAAGTGAATGTTTAAGAAAACTCTTTGCTATAAGATGAGTTTAACCTTTTTTTAGATTCCTCTGGACAAATTAGTTCTAAAAAAAGGAACAAGACCTTTGAATACTTTTCACCGATTAGTCAAGCGCGAAAAAAAAAAAAAAAAAAAAAGTAAATCGAGTAAAGATTTAAAAAGATACATAAACATGATTCGAACCCATGACATATGTCGTGTGTTACACGTCTTTCATTTATGAATCATGAACTCAATGAAATATTAAATTATCGGTCTAACTTTGTTGGTTTTGGGTTTATATCAGGAAAAAACCCATTTTTTACCTTTAAAATCTACGTCATTTGTCAAATATACATGACACGCTATAAATTGTATTGTTATTATACATGTCAGATTATTTATGTTATATATGTGTTCTTCTATAAATTAAAATTTATTTACAAAGAATTAACACTTGAAACCCCTAAATTGCACAAGGTCGTACTTTATTAGATTTTATGAATGATAAGTAAACATTTGAGTAAATTCTTTGCTGTTAAATGATTTTAACCCCATGCGCAATTAACTAAGAAAAATAAATAAATAAATCCATGTAATCAATATGACCGGTGTAGCCACTTGCCGATCACGACACGTAAGCAAAAATATGACATCGAACTAAAATTTGAAAGTTTGATTAGTATTGTGATATTTTATTTGGTTCATGACTTGTAAGTGAACGTTTAAGAAAGTTCTTTGCAATTAGATGACTTTAACTTTTTTTCTTAGATTTCTATGGTTAAATTAGTTCTAAAAAAAAGTAACCCGACGTTTGAATATTTATCACCGACTAGTCACGCCAGAAAAAATGAAAAAAGTATATTGAGTAAAGATTTGAACAGATACGTAAACATGATTCGAACCTGTGGCATATGTCGGTGTGTTGCACATCTTTCATCCTTGGACTACTATTGTGAGGACTAATGGTAATATTATGGTTAGACAAGTTTTTTTTTTTTAATATATTTGTTAATATGTGGAAATGACTAGGCAACATTCATGATTTTGGGTGTATTTGACAACGAGCATTAAAAGCATTTTGAAACAACTATCATCTGACGTTTAGCGTTTATACACATATGCTTGTTTGGCAACAAACAATTCAAAAAGCAATTTTAATTTTTCTAAACGCTCCAAATAAAAATGTTACTTTCGATAGCATTTTGCAACTAGCGTTTCACCTAATACTTCAAACATTGTATTAAATCAAATATCTACTGATTTTTGCAATTGTGTACCGCTACTGATTGTTCCTACTATACTGCTCTCGCTATTTTCATAAAAAAATAATAAGTAAATAAATAGATAAATAAATGTGAAATTGTCAATTACTTTTCTCAGTTTGGCCGCTAGATTAGTTAGTGATAACCGAGGCTCTTAAGATCGAGATCTGACATAAGATCGTTTTTGTTTTTCCAAGATCGGTATCGTAAGATCGTATCGAGATCTTAAGATCCCATCAATGTGTCATGTCTTGCTAATAGGCGTTAATGGATCATCACGTTATACACTTATACATATCTATTGAATATCAAACACGAATTCATTAGATAGCCTAAAAAAGATCATGACGTTTAACATCATGATCATAAAAATAGTGAAATACATTTACTTTTTTCAAGTTTTGATAGCTAAATAAACAATTTAGCGAGACAAGAAAAAGAAATGAGTCGTAAACATGCAAAAATTCCAAAACACAAAAACTTAATCTATTTCAAATGTTTCACAAACTTCATTTCACACACCAAAATAAAGTTTTGCTTCTCTTTTAGAGTCTTCAACACGACTTTGTATGGTAAAAAAATGTACATCTTGTAAAAGACTTTGAACGCGAAATATAATAATATAGAGTAATATAATTCTAAACAAGAAAAAAAATACAAGTCTTAGATAAAGTTTTGGCATAAATAAGATAACTCATCAAATTGGTAAGATCGGATCGAGAGGCGATCCTACGAGATTTTACAGACGATCCCACGATCTTGGGTGCGATCTTACAACACACAGAATCCTTAAATGAACTTGCAAGTTTTTTATTGGTGGGATTGTACGACTTTACGATCTTACTCACAATCTTGACAGCTTTGGTGATAACCATTCAATTCAAAGGTCAGTTACTCGTTTTCTCCATAATAATTTTACCGTAGAACATAATCTCAAACATCCAAATAGGGGTGAGCAACGGGTCAAACTCGACCCGAATCTACAAAAACCGACCTGGCCCAAAAATCAACAAAAGAAAAAACTCGAACCGAAAACCGAATCAAGAAATAGATTTCAAAACCGAAACCAATAATAAACTCTTCTAATAGACTTCTAATAATCAAGGCAACAAAATAAATCCATATCATATTATTCATGTTTCAATTTAGAAATTGAAAAACTCTAACATTGTGTTACAAGTCAATAACTCATTAAATACAATGTTTTACTAATATGCGGTCTTTTTTATAAGACTAAATCCTTAAAAGAGAGTGTGTTTGTTTACAGCCGTCTTGTTTAGGGAATTAAAAACTATATCTCGCCCAGGGTAGCACGAAACTCATGACTTCAACGGATTTCAAAACCGAAACCAATAATAAACTCTTCTAATAGACTTCTAATAATCAAGGCAACAAAAGACAGGTACTGCATCACAAGAACCCCTTGTGAGTGATTTGAAAGAGATGGAAGTCGGGTGTGGCTCCTAAAACTAGTGATTCTTGTATTCCGCCATCCTCTTCTTCTAAGAGAGTTAACCCATTTTCTAAAGTGGGAGATATCGTGGTGTCTGATTCTGAAGATGAGGTGGTTGCTAACCCATTTGATGAGTCTGCTAATCTATTTGGTGGTGGCCAAGAGTTTGAAGATGAGTATGATGACTATGACTACGATGACTATGCGAAGCAGGTTTCTGGTCTTCGAGGGAATTTGGATGCTTTTAATGCCATGTATGGCACCAAGCTTCAAGGACCTAGGAAGTAATTTTCTTTCGTTATGTTCTATGTTATCATTTGAGTAGTGGTTTGTTTTCTTGTTTAGAAAATAGGTAGTATCTTGTTATGTAAGCTTTATGCCTGTGTAACGGGTTGAGATATGAGATCTCACTCATATACATTGTACTTAAACGTTATTTTTGGTTAATATATTTACCAGGGTGCATGATTACTCCCCTTTACCCAAAAAAATGGATCCAAACACGATATGATTGACGTTTCTCTTTCCCTGATGCGTTCAGTAACTCGACTTTTATGGTCTATAAATGGAGGATGAAACCATTTTACACTTGGATTGGTCTTGACTTTTGGGGATCGAATGTAAAAATGAGTGCTTAGAAAAATTCGAGGGTATAAAAGTAAATACACAATGACTTCCCGTGAATGAATGAATAAAAATCATTCGTGTATTTCCCCAAATTGAAAACACAAACACAAACCCTAATCCCCCAAAACCCAAACCGATCTTTTCATTTATTACTCAATATTTCTTATCTTTCTTCATTCATTGATCGATCTTTCTTATCTTCCTTCATTCATTGCTCGATCTTTCTCATTTATTAGTTTTTTACATCAATTAGATGGCGGGTAATATCATTGTCCAATAATTGCAACAACATAACAATGCGAATCACTCTTCAAGAATTGGCGGTTGTCAATAATTGTAAGAATAGAAATATTTTTTTTCTTTTCTTTTCTTTTACATTGTTGTTGATTTGTATTTAAAAGGGGGCTTTTTTCTTTTTTCTTTTTTTGTAACAGTTGAAGTGCGTCACCTGTTAGACAGAATGAGGGAGCTTCAATTCTTCGTCTGGAATAATCTTAGAGCCCATGGTGATGACAGACTTAAGATCTACTTCAAAGTCTATCTTCCGCCATATCGCGGGCCCGTTCTACGAATGTACAATGACTGTGACACGTTTCAGCAAGTAATGGTCCAACTTGCTGAAGATGTCGGGATGCCATTTGGTGAATGGATCGCATCATACAACCGACTCGGCCTGGACATAAATCACCCTTTAGAATATTTACACGACGACATCCTGGGATGATGCAACTTTGCACATGTTTGGATTGAGAGAAGCAACTCAATTGGGTCGGACTATAATGACCATTCATCTTATTAATGATATGGCAGTTGCAACTAGAGTTGTAGATGGAGACGACCCTGACTATCCCAGGAGGAAGTCTGGTAGGCCAAGTGGTTCGCGAAGGAGGAGGAGGAGGAGGAGCAGGCACCATAGGATGATTACAGGAACCACTTGGCCTACCAGCCTTCCTCCTGGGATGGTCAGGGTCGTCTCCATCTACAACTCTAGCTGCAACTGCCACATTATTAATAAGATGAATGGTCATTATAGTCCGACCCAATTGAGTTGCTTCTCTCAATCCAAACATGTGCAAAGTTGCATCGTCTCAGTCTTTGTCGTCGCAAAAATACTCTAGAGGATGATTTACGTCCCGACCAAGTCGGTTGTATGATGCGATCCATTCACCAAATGGCATCCCGACATCTTCAGCAAGTTGGACCATTACTTGCTGAAACGTGTCACAGTCATTGTACATTCGTAGAACGAGCCCGCAATATGGCGGAAGATAGACTTTGAAGTAGATCTTAAGTCTCTCATCACCATGGGCTCTACGATTATTGCAGACGAAGAATTGAAGCTCTACGATTATGCCCAACCTACATGATTAATAACAAAGCATTAGTAAGCTAAACATAATAACATTCTATGCATAACACAAAATTCATAAACTAGACATAGTAAATATTGGTTAAGTGTTTAGATGTTAGTCTAAGTTGCAAGGACAATTTTTTTATTCCTCGGCATATCCATGTACTTATCACAAATGTGTCATAACAAAGCATATCACTCCCTCAGTCTAACTTTATTTTCCAACAAAAACTTATTTTCAGTTTAAGATAGGTAAAATGAATGTAGATTTTAATGATCCATTTGCCAGGTCTACCCCTTCATAAAACTTTATTTAAGATAGTTTATAACACAAGTTTTCAAACTAGCTTGTACAAATGGAAAAGGACAGTTTAAAAATATGAGAAAAGTCCTTTATAAAGTATAAAAAGATAGAATAAATAAATAAGATTAACATCAAACAATTTTTACATGTAACGTAACATAACAATCCTACATTATAAAGAGGCTATTATCGCATGTCTTACACTCATATCACCGCTAAGCTTCCAAACCCTTCCAAACCCAAACAGAACACAGATGGTTTTCCAAGATCACCTATTTCAATAATGGAAGAAATCTTTTGTGCTTGTATATCATACAATAACAAAATAAACAAAGACGGGTTTATGAAAGAGATCATAAAGTAGGAAGTTAGATGAAGTGTGGTTTTGGATGAAGATGTGAAAATGTGGCGTCTGAATATTATGAAGAAGATTAAGAAAGAGTGAGAATGAGTGAAGCTTTTGGAGGTTATTTAGGGTTTTGGCCGTACAATAGCAACGTACTTTGCCAAGTGTACCGATCTAGTACGCATACTTTTTTTTGTTCCACTTAATGTAACGAACTTTCTGTTTTTGTACCAATCTACCCCATCAAACTTGTTTAACCGGCACCAAAAAAAATTTTGCCCATTTTTGCACGTTTTTGTCCGTTTTGCACGTTTTTATCCGTTTTTACACATTATTTTCACACGTTTTCATCCGTTTTTGCCCGTTTTCGTTCGTTTTCGCACGTTTTCGTCTGTTTTCGCATGTTTTTGAACGTTTTTGCCCCTTTTTGCATGTTTCATCCGTTTTTGCCCGTTTTCGCCCGTTTTTGCACGTTTTCACACGTTTTTGCATGATTTCATCCGTTCTTACGAAAATGTGCAAAAACAGGTGTAAGCATGTAAAAACGAATGAAAATGTGTAAAAACGATAAAAAACGTGTGAGAACGGATGAAAAACATGCTAAAACGTGTGAAAATGAAAGTACGTTATATTAAGTGGGATAAAAAATAGTATGCGTACTAAATCGGTACATTTGAAAAAGTACGTTGTTATTATACAGCCAAAACCTTTAATAAAAAATGTCAGGTATGATGCATAGCCGGTTTCCAAACTTTTTGCCCGGTAGCCGGTCATCTTTGGGTAGAATGGAACAAAAACAGAAAGTTCGTTACATTAAGTGGAACAAAAAAAAGTATGCGTACTAGATCGGTACACTTGGCAAAGTACGTTGCTATTGTACTGCCAAAACCCGGTTATTTATTGTGAATAAGAAATGAATCAATGGTTGAGATTTCATATGGTGAATTTGATCTTAACGGTTCTAGAAAAGTATCACACTGATTGATGACATAGATATTGAGTTGTTTTTGTTTTCAAATCACAAGGATCAATGACGTGTTGGAGGTCAGGCCCATTCGGTTTGTATGTCGATTTAGGATTTGTATTTGGATTTAGATTTGAATTTCGATTAGGACTTGAATTTGTATTTGATGTAGGAGGGAGGGAGGAAAAAATATTTAATAGTAGAGGAATTTTCATTTGCATACCTTTATTTTGGTGCTTACCAATGGACAAATCCTCACCATTCATCTATTTTGATCTAATGGTGGGGATTAACCTAAGATTTTATATGCTTAACCTTAATTATCCCAACTATATAAAGCCTTTTCTTTTTTTTTTGTTCATTCGTTTCATTTTTTTTCACACAGTTACTGTGTGTTTTCCTCCCAACCTGCTCTCATCATTTCCCTCAAAAAGTAGTTATTCCAATCAACTATTACCGTTTGATCATCATCAGTTGGATCACCATCACCATCACCATTCCAATCACCATCACCATTCTGATCATCATTTCATCATCACCTCCTGATCATTTCATCATTTTTTTATGTCTTCTTTTGATTTGAATGAACCGTCTGTTTCAGAAGTTGATTTGATTGATGTTGTTGCGGTTGATAATGTTTTTGATCGATTGTTAATTATGTGGATCAAGTTGTTGACATTCCTTCTTATTAAGTTGCACACCAAGTGTTTGATGAAATGTGTGAGTGAAAAATATTTGATAATCTTGTTATCTGCTCATGTAATTCTGCTTATTAATTAAGTTGTTAGTTATTTTTTGTTTTTAACTGCATTTGAATGTTGTTTTTATGTCTGATTGTTGTTTTGAATCTGCTATGTATCGTACGTGTAGTATCACCAGTGATATTTGAAGTTGAACTGTATATGTGTATTATCACTAGTAATATTTGTATTATCAGTTGTGAAATTTTGTTTATTTGATACTTTTAGTTTATGTTTTAGATTGTGAGTAGCATTAGGTTTTAGTATGATATCATTTTGGGATGAGTGAATTGATGAAAATTTGATGCATAGAAGGTGTTTGACAAAATGCCTAAGAGAGGAATGCACAAGTTGAAAAGCAATAACATGTTCCTGTTTTGTCCATCATTTCATATATAACCAAATCAAAAATATTGATTTGAATAAACAAGCTTTAGGGAATCAATCAAAGTGCACTGTAGTTATTGTAAATGAGTAATCATATCCTATGTTGCATTAGTTGATGCTTATTTTCATTTTTCTAAATGGCGTCCTTATGAATTATTTTAGTGCGTTTTGTATTTTGCTTTCTCCATCACTCTATATCTGAGGTGATGCAAATTTGATGTACTGTTTGATGATTGCGCAGTGACCTAGAGCTTAAGCCACAAGGACTGCTTACCTTAACAATCGTGAAGGCAAATAATTTGAAAAACATGGAAATGATTGGGGAGTATAATCCTTATGTGATTGCATATATTCGGCCACTTGAAAAGTTCAAAAGAAAGGTTGTTGATTGCAACTTAAACCCTGTTTGGAATCATGTAAGTCGGTTAATTGCAGAAGATAAGAAGACCCAGTGTATTGTACTTGAAGTTATGCTTTTCTCTTTTTCTCTTTTCTGTATTGCTGGTTTCTCAGTTGTATCACAGGTAATATCAAATGTGATATCACATTTGATATCACAAGTGATATCACAGGTGATATCAAATGTGACATCACCAATGATATCACAGATGTGTCAGCTTTTTTTTATTTTGTTGAATCAGTTGTGGTAATGGAGGATCTTATGATATCATAGGCGATATCAAAGTTTTTTGAGATTCTTCAATTTGTTTTGTGGTGTTGTTATGCTTTTTTGAACAACAGTTGCAGTTGTTGTGGATTCTTTCATTTGATTGAGCCATTTTTTTGCAAATTGCAATCACAAATAGTTTGGTGATATCGTCTCTTTTTATGCCACATACAAAACAAACAAGTATGTTTTTGAATTTGTAATATCTCCTGTGAGATTTCATTGTTTTTTGTACATTTTGTATATATTATCACCTGAGATATTTATCTTTCCAGGTTCACGATGGTTTTTGTGCCTTTTACTGCAATTGACAATCACACGAGATGTGTTACTGTGGTTCTGGTCTGCTTAAGAATGAAACTGATGAATCTTGTGTATGGTTACTCCAAGCATTCAAAAAAGCTTTTGTGCGTTACCCGAATATCATTGTAACTGGTCAAGATAGTGCTATGCGAAAAGCAATTGCAACTGAGCTTCCTGGTTCCAAGCCCCGTCTTTGTCATAAATTAGAATTTATGTATCTCTTGTGATGAATAGTTGGAATTAATTTTTATGAGGTCTTTGTGAGTTTATGAAATATTTTGTCATTTTATCACTTGTGATAAAGCATGAAAATGATGAAATGTTTACATCATTTATGTGTTTACTTGTTATTTGCATGTATCACTTGTAATATTATTCTTTAATTGATATATATGTTGACTTTTTTTTGCTGAATCGTTATGTTACTCAAAAGCAATGCTTAATTAATCCTATTTTGTTTGATTTTTAGAATATATCATTTTCTTTTTTATTTTTATAGTTTTCTTCATGAAGTCAATGGTATTTTTATCTGAATTTTCCTTAATATCAGTTGTGATACTCTAATAAAATTACCAAAAGACGTTATATTCAGATAAACCAAAAGCATTGTTTACAACTGAATAGAAATTACCATTGTTTACAATTTAAGTAGCAAGAGAAAATTACAATTTAAGTAGCAAAAGAAAATTACTAATTGATGCTTTTGTCTTTTTATTTTCTACAACTTTCTTCTTGTCAGCTTTATAAGCATCCCCTCCTTTTGTCTTCTTTCCCACTTCATTCTTTTTAGTTTTCAGCCTCTTCTTCTTCATTTATCTTCTTCTTTTTCTGCAACTGTCTTTGCTTTCTTACATGTAGTCTTTGTTGTCAGTTCAACAGTTACTGTCGGTGGTATTGGTGGTTGTAGATCCTGTTATATCACAGGTGATATCACAGATGTTTCTTTCAGAATTTGTTGGTGGTGTATGTGTTTCTGTTTTTGTTCTTCGTGTTTTCTAAGCTTAAAGGTCTAGCAGTGGATTTTGTTAATTTGCTTGGTATTGTTAGTGTTGTCGGTGATGATGTTGTTTCTTTGTTTACTTCTTTAGTTTGACTTGGTTGTTTTTTCGCGAAGGTCTTTTTCCTTTCACCGTCAGCCCCTGCTTTTTTGCTTCTTGATAGTTCTCAGTTTTATATTCAAATCTGCATAAAATATATACCATGTTAGTGCATGAATAGTTCATTGTTTTTTTAATATCATACGTGATATATAAAATGAATAAGTATAAGTCATCAAATATCATAGGTGATGTACTACCAACAAGCAATCATTACAACTGTTGTATCACAGGTGATATACTACCAATAAGCAATCATTACAATTGTTACATCACAAGTGATATACTACAAATAAGCAATCGTTGCCACTGTTATATCACGGGTGATATACTAACAATAGGCAACCATTTGAACTGTTTTATCATAAGTGATATACTACCAAGTAATACTAGAGTCAAATACCGTTTTTAAACATATCGAAGCATGCCCAATCTATCCATTATGCACATATATATACCACAAATCTAACGAAAAACATGTTACAATCACAATATTTATTTTAGCCTGTTAAGTCTCTCATATTATTACAATAATCATATAACTTACACAACAATACCTGAATAAACTACTAAAATCTACAAAAACAGCAAAGTGTTCATACTGTAGAATAAATATTCGTGTTTTTAGGGATACCATTATAACATTCTACTGAAAGTATACATACGCATTCTACTGAATGTGTATGTATCACTGGTGATATAACACATAAGCTAAATGTTAAATCAAGTACGCCGCATACATTCAGGGTTTTATCACAGTTAATTCTTATAAAGGAGACATCCTATATGTTACAATATACCGTTAATTTTATGAATCTCTGGAGATGGAGTCAAAAATTTGATTGGCGACAGAACAACATTTACTCACAATAAATATTATATCATCAAAACTTTTAGCAAAAAAAAAAAAAAAAAAAACCAAAAAAAAACTATGATTACAAAACAATAACAATAAAATATCAAAAGTGATACTATACATGACATATAATAAATCTTAACAAGTAAACAAAAAAACCTATCAAATAAACAAAAATTTCACAATTGATAATACAAATATCACTAGTGATAATACATATGTACAGTTCAACTTCAAATATCACTGGTGATACTACACGTATGATACTTTTCACTCACACATTTCATCAAACACTTGGTGTGCATCAATGTATACAAAGTGTTTTACTCAGAAACTCAACTAAATTTAAACACTAAAAAATACAACCAAAAGCATGTCATAATCACAATAAAAATCACACCAAAACAAATTTATTTTTCTGTATTTTATAACAACATTCATCAATTTATTATAACAATCCCTCAATAAAACTCAAACAAGTACATAATCATCACATGCATCCCACAGTATCCCATAAAAAATCAACAAAAAATACATAAAAATCTTCATAAGTAGCAATAATATTCATAAATAAATACAAAATCATTAGAGATTCTAATAAAACATCTAAATAATTAGTCGGAAGCATCTTACCTTCATCTCGAGACTCAGTAGGTTCATTTTTAACCGTTATTTTTTTTGTAGATCTGCTTCTGCACTCGATGATTCTTCCATTTCTGTGTTTTTTCTTTGATTTTAACGGTTAAAAGCGATTGATTTTGAATTTTTATGGCATTTTTTTATTTTGGTTAGAGAGAGAAAATGCAGATTTTGTTGATAGGGAATTTGGGAAAGTGAAAAGTCTGGGGTGGGATTGGTGGGGTAAGTTTGCTGAATTGGCAGGAGTGATCCCTCCGTGTTTTTTATTATTAAAAGATGTCTTTTTGATCCAATGGTCCAGATGCATCCATTGGTATGTAGTGGATTGTCAGTATCCAAAATAAAGTGTCTCTTTAATAGTATTAATTATTTTATATAATAACTTTGTAATAAAATATTTCTTGGACCAACAATAGTGGTTGTGTGATCAACACTTAGGTCTAACATGCTAATGGTGGTGGTTCGACAGTGGAAGATGGTGAATGATAAATGGTGTTGGTTACATCTGTGTTGAAAATAGACATCAAGAGAGAAAGTATAAATAAGAATCAAAGTGTGTAGGTGACTATCATTCAATTTTGGCAAATAATAAATAAATGAAGAGTGATGTATGTATGTTACTTTTAGGTGAGATAGCATACTACACACAAAAATACACCATTGCATACTGTCACAGGCCAAGTAGTATTGATTTCAAACTAAAATTATGAACCATCATTCATCACACACAGTATTACATAGATCAACGATCAACAACTCACTTTAATTTTCGTAAATGTGTTAATGTGAGACTCGCAGCCTTGCAGGTATGGTTATTTATGTAGTTGAGATCTAAAGGAGTGTCATAGAGGTGGTTGGTTCATTGAATTCACACAAAAACATGGGTAACTTATTATTCTTTTGTTACTTGGTTAAGTTATTCATATTATAACTTTTTGAGAAAGCTTAGGTGGTAAATGGTGAATGAAGTGTCTTGTGGTGAAAATTCAAAGTTGTTCAAGTATTACTATCGTAAAGAAGAGACAAGACAGATGATAATGTGGTCCGGACATTATACGTGAGTTTAGTTCTCACATGCTTTTATAAAGGTAACCACTGTCCGTATTGAGTTCCTTTATTAAACAAGACTAACTAGGTTGAAGCTAAGGATTAAGCTCGGCTAGTTTTGAGCTTTTACTATTTGATCACGTTTTGAGCCCTATGTGTGTGTTGAATAAGTCAAAACTCAACTCAGATGTACTAAAAACCTGCAATTCACAAAAGCAAATTGGTGATAGAGTTGCATTTTGCATGTAATAAACCAAAGTACTGAGAAGGATTATCGACGTCCATTTTTTGCTAGAGATAAAAGTTGTATATGGCTAACTCTTCACTAATTTAGCATTACAATCCTTTCGCTAATGGTTGACAACATCCGAGCTAATCTGTCACTATTTCAAATCATTTGGGATGTATTCTATGGGGTGTTCTTCACTCTAATTCAAGATGAAACACAATCGAACTCGCAAAACTGATAAGCATAGAGTAGATAGCCACCTTGGTATATAAGCTTAGAAGATTTTTTTTTCACATTTATCTATGTGGCACAAAACCAAACTCATTTCCATGTTTAAGCTTTTGGTTCAAAATCTTCGATTCCCAATCACATCAGCTTCACGTTGAACATATATTAGCACGTTAATGATTAAATTTTGAAGTTATTAAAGGATCGGATGTGTAGTAACCTGCCAACATACGAATATGCTTTGTTCTAGTTTTTTATCCGATTGTAAGGGGTTTCCTTGTTGATGTTCCTCTCATCTATTAATTTCATAACTTTTAATCTTTCTTACCAAAACACATTGTGAAGTTCCTCTTGAACAAAATAACAGTTGACAATTTTTGCATATAACACATTGAAGTGAGGATCAGTTATCATTGTCGGTACTTGTTAGTTGTTATGTCAAAGTCAAAATAGTTGACCAATTTGTGAAAACACCATTACTACATCACCATATAACCCTCCACTAGAAGATGAAGAGAGTAAAGAAGAGAAGATGATTCAGAAAAAGAACAAACCGAGAGCCACTAGCTAGCTGGTTCCCCTTTTGTGGTCGATGACTCTTTGGTTAGCCCCGATAACGATAACTGAATTTTGATGACACTAAGGACTTATATATATGACTTGATGTAGGAGAGTTCACTAGGGTGTTTAGTGTACCATGGTTGAAGACTTTGCAATGAAATGATTTATCTTTTGGTTTGAAGGTTTAAAACTATAGTTGAAATGGGAGTCTTTTTAGCATAAACTTGGTTCAATAGTTAAAATGACTTATTCTGTTAATTCAAATGTGAGATCTTTGTCAAGATTGTTTGTACAGCAGAATAGCTCAAAGGTGTCTGCTAAATTTATGCTTGATCGAAGCAAACTAGATTTAAGCTTAATTGTTGAGCTTATTTACATACTCAAACTTGGTAAATGCTATAGCTTTATCCAATACTATTGCATAAATTGAGATTTTTTCTTATAATTAGTGAGCATCTAATAAGAAGATTAAACAAAAAAAAATTACAAATCTTCCAATTGAATGTTTGGCAATATGCATGTTAAACGTTTGGTGAATCTCTAATTGATTATTATAACGTTGTATAATTTATCATAACTTTTAGGCAAACATATGACCTAAATACTTTCTATTTAGGATTGAGGACGCTAATTTTATTGTTTTTGTTATTGTGGATAATTATCTTTAATCCTTATAACAGAAAAGTAAAATTTGATGTTATTAGTATTTAACTCTAAGAAATACAATTCATATGCACCATGGTATCTAAAAGCTTAGAAGATTCTCTCATTTACCAATGTGGGACAAAAGTAAAGCTCATGACCATCTATTAAGTTTTTGTTTCATGTTGAACATAGGTTAGCTCGTCAATGGTATTATTTTTAAGTTATCAAAGGATGTGAAGTATTCGTTGCAACATTATTTCGTTAATGGTTTAATAAGAGGAAGAGGATTTACGGAAGGAACAATCTTAGAGACTTTAGTTCCCCATCTATGAATGTCCATGGTTTGTAGTAAAATAAAATTGTGTTTGCAAATTTGGATCTACGTATGACTAAATACTCTCCATACTCCCCACGTGAAGATGCTAGAATTATTATTCTTAATCTTTGTAAAAGAAAAGTAAAGCTTGGAGTCTTTGTACAAAAACTTAAGAGTTCATATAATTTTTTGGAACTCAGAGATTAGGCAGGGGTGTGTTATACACATGTAATATTCAAAAGCCCCAAAGCATACTATTAACTTCAAGAGATACACTCTCAACATACTATGGTATATAACCTTTGAAAATTTTCTCTCATCTACCTATGTGGGACAAAAGATTCAAATAATTTCATAATAAAATAGTAAGTATCTATTTCACTAATCGAATATGCTAATAATCTTGTCATCTATAACAAAACATTATCGCTCCAAACATTACGCAGCTTATTTACATTTTCAAAGTCTAAAGTATGTAATGATAATGTTATGTAGTTTCGATGACTTTTTCCTCTGGTTAAAAATGTCATATCATGTTACCATGGAAACATTTACGTGATAAACACATTATTTAAATATATGTAAAAAAAAATTAGAAAGAAAGCTAAAAATACGCAACATATTTATTTAAAACAGACGATTTAAGCAACGAACTTTGAAAATTACCATTGTACGTAAAATACTTTCAAATTTGAAACAATGTACGTAATATGACCGAGAACTAGTAGGTTACCAGGTCACAAACTTTGAAAGATTATAGTAATGGTCCCCGTGGCTTGCGTTGACTTTCACCGAACATCTTTGACTTTTTTTCACTTATAAAAGTTACAGTAATGGTCCTTATGGGTTGCATTAACTTTCACTTTTAATCTATTTTTATACTTTTTCACCCGTTTTTATCTGTTTTCATCTGTCTTTTACGTTTTCCTCAGTTTTTATACATTTTAGCCCAGTTCTTATGTTTTTATCCGTTTTTAAATGCTTTGTATGTTTTTATACATTTTCATCAGTTTTATACGTTTTCTTCCGTTTTTATACATTTTAGCCCGGCTTCTAACGTTTTATCTGTTTTTTATACGTTTTTGTTTGTTTTTATACATTACCATCCATTTTTTACGTTTTTGTCCGATTTCATACGTTTTCTTACGTTTTTATCCATTTTTGTTCATTTTTATACATTGTCATCCATTTTTATACATGTTCATCCATTTTATATGCTTTCATCCGGTTTTATACGTTTTCATCCGTTTTCTTACATTTTCATATGTTTTTATCTCTTTACATCTATTTTTAGCCCGTTCTCTTCCTTTTTTATGTTTTCATTCGCTTCTCTACGTTTTGGCCCTTTTTTCTTATTTTTTACCCATTTTATACGTTTTCATTTATTTGTATACGTTTTCTTCCGTTTTTATACGCTTACATCCGTTTTTATACGTTGTGTTTGATTTTATACGTTTTTTTATGTTTTTATACGTTGTTGTTCGTTTTTTCTACGTTTTCTTATATTTTCATACACTTTTTTATATGTTTTCTTACGTTTCATACGTTTTCATCCTTTTTATATATTTTCTCCATTTTTATACATTGTTTTTTATTTTTATACATTTTCATTCGTTTTTATACGTTCAGTGTTCATTTTTATGTGTATTCGTATGTTTTTTCATCCATTTTTATACAAAACGTAAAAATACGTAAGAAACGAGACTAAAATGAATAAAAACGGTTGAAAACGTATAAAAACGGATAAAAATTGGTGGAAAAGTATAAAACGGACTAAAAGTGAAAGTCAATGCAAACCATAAGGAATTACTATAAAAATATATGAAGATGTAAGAAAACGGACGAAAACGTATAGAATCGGATGTAAACATATAAAAACGTACAAAACTAAACGAAAATGTATAAAAATGTAAGAAAACGTATGAAATCGGCAAAAACGTAAAAAAAATGGATGGTAATGTTTAAAAACGAACAAAACCGTATAAAAACAGATAACCCATTTGACCCATGACCCAAACCGACCCGACCCGTATGAAATCGCATACCCAGCCCCGTTGCCATTTCTACCCATGACTGATGACCCATTTGACCCATGACCCAAACCAACCCGACCCGTTTGCCGCCTCTAATAAAACGTATAAAAATGTTTAAAACATATAAAAATGTGCAAAATTGATAAAAACATACAAAAACGTATAAAGCGGATGAAATAGGAAATTTTACTTTATGTCGAATTTAATGCTTTTATGTCGAATTGTAGTCGCTTGAAGATTTTTTCATGTTATTTGATGTTATATTTTACTTTTTTAATTCTCTATTTTCTCGTATTAGATTTTTTTAGTTATTTTATAATTTAGTTTGTTAGTTAATAATATTTGTTTTTGTGTTTTGAAGATGTTTTTATAATATTACAAAGGTGAATAGAGAATTAAGATAGAAAACAACAACACTTCAACATGTTTTCTAGTTTCGCAAAATGGAAAACACAAACATATGTTTCTCAAACTAAACGCGTTTTCTAAATTTTTCATTGTTTTGTGAAAATAAAACTCCCCTCCCTTTTCCTACAAAACAAGAAATAAGAAATGAAAGAAAATGTTTTCTACCTAAACGGCACCTATATATATTGCTTTCATGTTTATGATACTCTTTATCACTGTTGCTTTTCGTTGCCTCTGATAGAATTTATGTGTTTAACCTTTTAAAATTATACTAATAATACAGATTTAATATTTGAAAGATTCATATTACTGTACTTTTTTTTTCTTTAATTAAGTGCAATGTTTTAAAGTTTTTTATATACTTTGTGATGTGACCCTCTGCAATATAAGTAAATGAAGCCCAATTCACTACCAAACCAATTTATTGAATTACCATTCAAAGTCTTGCTAGTCACAATTGATAAAGGTAGCTAGTTGTTGGGTTGTATGGTGACTATGGTCTATTATTTACGAACACCACTCCTGCACTCTATTTATTACTATCAAACATACTATACGGTTTAATTCTTTAACCAAGTTGATTTTTATGTGAAATTTAGGATAGGATTTCCTCTTAATCATATGTGGTATTAGCAAATAGTATATCATGATTTTAATCAATGGTGTTTTCATATGTGTATGATCATTAAGAAGGTTTAGATAAAAACTCACAAACTGAACAGGACCCTTTCAGGTTATACTGGATAGTCGAGCTTTTTTTTTTTTTTTTTTTTTTTTTTTTTTTTTTTTTTTTCGCCTAACCGGTATACCTTTGGCTGTTGCAAAACTTTTCTCGGCTTATCACAAATTTTTTACGAGACAATGCTTGAACCATGATTTCCTATGAAACTTCAAGGATAACTTACCACCAGGTCACTTTAGAGATGACTACTTCAATAAATCCATAAAAAAATAAGTATGGCATTGTTAGCTTAAGGGGTTACTTAATTGGATAATCATAATCGTACGTATTCAACATAAATGTGCAAGCTTCTTTGCATATGCATGTATGAGTGGGTGAAAAGGAAATTAAAGAACACTGACATTTTTCATAATAACAAATGTATCTACATTAAATATAACCTAGTTGAAAAAAAGGGTATTTAAAACATGCTACTTTTACAGCTCTCCTTATGGAAAATTTGAATTTCACAAAAGCAATTTGGTGATAGAGTTGTCTAGGACCTTGGATATATATCAACTTTGTTGAAATATATATATTTATAAAACGTGTATGGCCGGATTCGAATTCGTGATTACGGGATTACACACGTTACGAATGAGAATTAAAGTTAAAAATAATTAATGTAAAATGATTACGATTAACTATTAAACAAAACCGACTAACGATCGTTAAGTATTTAACGGAAAAATGACTAACGGTCGTTAAATGTAAAAGAGAAGGACTAGAGTGTAATTGGGTAAAAAGGAAAGTTTGGTAAACCCTTATGGGTTATAATTTCGGCCAAGCATAAGGGGGGGAGGGTTTAACCCAACCCAAAACCTAACTTGTTTCCACAGACTTCTAATTACTATATAAGCAAAGCTAGGGTTATTTGTTTTGTAACTTTGTGCACACAAACTAACCCTAAGATTTTTCTTCCTCTTTTCTTTGCATAAGTAGAACCGAACACCCCCCCCCCCCTTTTCATAGGGATTCGGTTTTGGTTTTCCAAAACAAAAACAAGGTTTGTGATTTAGATCTAGCAATCTCTTTAATTCGTTGTTAGTTCGTGTTTACAAGAACGTGGTGTAACACACTATTGTTACATCAATTGGTTTGAGTTACAAAACGGTAAGGGATAACTCTTTAAACCATTCTACTTGAATTGAAGAGATCTAGCCAATTGCAAGAGGTATGTTACGCTTTATTTTCAGTTAATTAATTGCAATTATATGAAGTCTTTCTCTGTGTATACTATGTGGTGTATTTGTGATAAGGTTTTAAAAGGTACCTTTTTGAGGGGTCGTTTAAGCCCTTATTTGATCACTTTTGTATCCGTTATTGCTTAATATCGTTCCTTTTCACTTTTTAGGTCTCTTGAAGGCAAAATGCTGGAATGGCACTTATTTGGACGAAAAGGCGCGATTATACGAAGAAAATGGCCAAAGTCAGAATCGAGACACTCAAAGCTGCTGAAAACATAAGGTGACGGCGTCAGGTGTTAAGTGTGACGCCGTCGGAGGATCTTTGTGAAGGGACAGAAACCAAAACTCCCATTTTCAAGTGACGACGTCAAGTTATAAAAGAGTAGGCCGTCGCAACTCAGACGACCTAGATGTAATCCAGACGGCGTCAGAAGCTGAAGAGGACGGCGTCACAAGCATAAGGTGACGCCCGTCGCAAGTCTAACGTGGCCAAGACGAAACCCTAATGACGGCGACACGACGGCGTCACAAAACATAAAATGACGCCGTCGCATGTGTAATATTATATATAGAATCCGAATTTTTCAGTATAGTGTGTGTAGTCTTTTTGAGTAAAAACCTAAACCGAACCAAGGCTGTCTTGTACAGTATTTTAGGGTTCCAAACCCTATCTTACACCAAGATAAGTGTTTTACTTCATTAATACAATTATGTCTTTGATTAATTGTGTGTATGCTTGCATGTTTTCCATGTCCGGCTAATTTACTTGTGTGTTTGCTTAGGGAATATGAAACTTAATTATTGAATATTGATTGGTTGTTTCTTATCTTAGTTGGTTAATGATCTAGTAATGCGATAGGTCATTCGTTGTGTACTTAATGCTTGATTAAATCTTTGTGAACCTTAGAATATGACTCCTTGAGTAGTTGTAAGCTAAACCATCCAAAGAGTGCCTTAGAGTAAGAGTTTATTATCCCTAGTGGGTTTTGTAGACGAGACCCTTTGGTAAGTTCAAAGAGTTAGGGAGAAACGCATACCCTACAACCTTAGACACACAATGCAACTAGGAATAAGGACGTGACAATTCAACCACCAATAGGAGATAATTAAGGAGTAGTAAAACCTAAGTAAACACATCTTTAAACGATCATACGAACACACATTAATTAGACATAGACTACATACACCTTAGATTAGATAATTAGATAAGTAGAGTAATCGGTAGCAATACCAACCCCCCCCCCCCAAATTCAAACCCCGAGATTCGTACCTTTCCTTTCCTAAAAAAAATATAAAAAGATAAAAAATAATCTTCCTCAACCACAACCTTAGCGTAGTAACTTCTCGCTAGCATTCTTATTCCCCTAGAGAACGATATCAATACCCGTGGCTTACCCTAATACTACACTACAACGATTAGGTTCACTGCCTAGGGTGTTGAAAAACTTGCTCGACGAAAAGGAAGTTCCTTTGACCCCGAACGACGCGTGTAGCGTTATCAAGTTTTTCGCGCCGCTTCCGGGGAATAGAATAGCTAGTTAGGAGTCCACTTCACTTAGGTTTCTTTACTCTATTCCTATCAAGTCAACTTTTTTTTCTCATTTTTAGCTTCCTCTTAGACTGTCCCCCTTCTTCGTGACATTTGTTCGTAACCCCATCACTTTTCATCATGGAAGGTGATAACCAACCACCACTCAAAAACCCAACACCAAATAAATCACTGTCACTCAAAACCCAAACTAATGACCAACACAACCGCCGAAGCCGTTATGTGAGTAGGAACACCGACCTTCAGGATTTGCAGAAAATATTCGATAGTATAATTAGGGAAGCTGTTGAGAAAGTAGTTAGCACCTCTGTAGTTGGCTCTATGATTAACAGTAATTCGGATGATGGCATGATGAACAAAAATATGAATGTGGAAGATAGTGTTTACTTCAATCTTTACCCCACTAAGGAAGAGGTTGCTTACCATCATTACATAATCGATAATCCACGATCACCCATCATTAGGATATGCCCAAAGATTAGGAGAGGAAATCCCTGGAACCTAAAAATCCCTTGTATGATCGGATATAGGAGTGTCGACCATGCTTACATAGATACGGAATCTCCCATTAATGTGATGTCATCTGCTGTTTACAATGACATTATGAATGAGCGACTTAATATTAGGAGAGACCCTAAGTATCCAGGTGGAGTTTGCAACTTTGTGGGAAGAGTCAAGGATGTGCATGTCTTTATAGGAAATTTCACCTACCTAGTTGATTTTATGGTCATAGAAGATGTAGATTGTAGGATGCGTCATTGACTATAGCTTATCCCAAGTAGTGCTAGGGAAACCGTTTGTTGAAACATCTAAAATGAGCCATAACAAGCATGATGAAACGGTTAGGTTTAAGGAAGAAACTGATGAGATCACTTATAGGATGCCTTGGAAAACAAATGAATATAGCCACTTGCCCATTTATGAACGAGACAACATCAAAGCTTTTGAGGACAAAAGCAAGGACGATGTTGAAAAAGGTTATAAATTCATGTGGGAAAGAAGGAGGCATTATTATAAGGATTGTTTGACCCTAGGGCCTAGGTATAGAGTCGATGAAAATTTTATCAACATGATAGGATTCTCATTGAGAATGCAAAGCGAGGCAACGTAGGAGCACGACTACGAGTCTAGCTACAAGACTCTTAAATAAAGAAAAGCGCTTCGTGGGAGGCAACCCATGCTTAATTGTTTGCTTGTTAGTGTCATATATCTTTTATCGATTGTTTATTCTCATGTTTAAATTTGTAAAAATGCTTTATTTTGTTTTTAACCTCGTCTTAATTGCATATAAAGGTATTTTACATAAGGGATAAGTGTAGGGAGGATTACACACGTTTTCAAAGAAACGTAAACATGAGAATAACAATTCATTAAAAGATACTCCCTCCGTCCCATTTTATAAGTCCATTTTCAAAAAGTCAAAGTCTTTTTCCTTATAGTTTGACCGTAATTATCTTTTTTTGTGTTATATAATACTTGATGAAAAGTATACCAATGAAAATAAATTTA
Source organism: Chrysanthemum seticuspe (assembly GCA_019973895.1). Taxonomy (NCBI): domain Eukaryota; kingdom Viridiplantae; phylum Streptophyta; class Magnoliopsida; order Asterales; family Asteraceae; genus Chrysanthemum; species Chrysanthemum seticuspe. The sequence continues at coordinate 344,787,405 of BPTQ01000005.1, read as the reverse complement.
AAACACAAATCAACTTATATATTTTGTATCAAGTATTATATAACACGAAAAAAAAAATACGGTCAAACTTAGAAGAAAAAGACTTTGACTTTTCAAAGATGGACTTATAAAATGGGACGGAGGGAGTATATTTGTGTGTTTGTTCGAGTCAAATGCTTGTATCGAGTCATAATGGATGTTTTGCAGAATTTTTTTCCAGATTCTAAAGATGTAAATTTTCCAGAATTTTTCTCCAGAAAATCGCAAACTAGTTTTTGTCAGGATAACCTGACGGCGTCAGGAAGGAGTAAAAACAACAGATTACTTTTTTCTCGTTTTCTGAGCTACTTAAAAAATTTGGAATTTTCCAGGTCTTAATTTTCCAGAAATTTTGTAAACATCCATTCCACAAGCATTATATCCTAGTTTAAATCGAGTCTTATAGATATTATTACCGCCGATTTTACGCGAAGGTTTCGTTTGTTTCTTCAAAGGTGCAGGTTTAATTTATCAAGAAGAAGTTACATAAGATTGGAAGGAGCTTTTCACGCATAAATTCTTCTTGGAAAGAATTTAACCACTACTTCACACACGGAAACTACCGAGCTAATCAGGGGAGTACTAGTTTCTTTCGTTTTTGAATACCTTCCATTATCATAACTTTGATACTTTCGGGGAACATTGGGGACAATGTACAGTTTAAGTGTATGGAGAAAAAATAAAACGGGAACTTTGAAACTATGTTTATCCTTGATTATTTGCTTTGTCCAATTGTATTTGTGTAATAAACCATGAGAAAATGTCGGTTAGGGTAATTTTGGCACCAAATTTAAAATTTTTCATGACATATAGGAGTGGGCCATTAGTCTTAACAAAAGCGTCTCACGGATAGGAAGTTATATGACTAGCACAAAAACCCTTTACCACCTAAATTCCACCCAAAATGTGAGGATCGCCCTTAGATTAGTAGGAATTAAAGAATTCATCTTTAATGGTTAGAGTGTAAACCGGTAGTATATTAGATTCTAGAACTTGTTTTGTGATGCATTCCGAGATCGCTAGTAAGACTACACTTGTGTAGTTAGGAATAACTAAATGATAAGAGGCATTAGGATAACCCTTGTTTAATACCCGTAATATAATTACTTCTTCCACATCGGTTGAGTAATTCCCCCACACCCTTTGCGTTGTACTCATCTTTAGTACACGATACCCCTAGTTAACCCCTCAGAGCCTATCCTTTTCGCGGTTCTCGTGATGTTTCGGTTTTTCCGGAATATCAATGAAGAGCATTGTTTACACCCCACCCCCAAATGTACACCCAAATCGCCTTAGCCTACCTTATATGCACTCACTTTTAGTGCATTATTGTTATAACCTTAAACCCTTAGTTCAATTATCTAGTTGCTTGCATGAGTTGCTAAGTCGAGTCATATCCTTTGTATACAGTTTTGGGACGATTGGGATTCATGGGAAAAGTTAAAGTTTATGAAATGACGGGAAGGGAACGTTAAATTCAAATTCCCTTTGTTTGCATAATAATGTACCCCAAGTGTTTTGATCTTTTCAATTCGGGTCAAATTAGTGTTAGAGTAACAAAAACTCAAGTGTAGGGATGTGTCTATAAATCCCTATCATTTTGATGTTACCGTAGAGGATGGTAGAGTAAAAGTGTATGAAAAAAAAAGCAAAAAAAAAGAAAAAAAAAAAAAGGGAAAATGACACAAAAATGCATCGAACTTGACACTTGTTGTCATTGTGTGTAGCCAACTATTTTTTTTTCTTTGTAACACAAACCTTTTGAATTTTTGTCATTGTATGTAGCCAGTTAGGTGAATTTGTGTTATTATATGTACCCAGTCAGGCTTAGCGTTACATCGTTAGTCCTTTTATATTAACGGTCGTTAGTAAATAACTTAAAATTTCGTTCTCTTACATTTTTATTCGTTTTCATCCGTTATTATACGTTTTTGCCCGTTTTTTATACTTTTTTGTCCGTTGCTTTTTCCCTTTTTTTACGTTTTCGTCTATTTTCTTACATTCTCGTCCGTTTTGTTACGTTTTCGTCCGCTTTTATACGTTTTCATTCGATTTTATATGTTTTTGTCCGTTTTTATAAGTTTTCATCCGTTTTCATCTGTTTTTATACGTTTTCAATCGTTTTTCATCCGTTTTATATTTTTTCGTCCGTTTTTATACGTTTTCGTCAGTTTTTAAATGTCTTCGTCGATTTTCTAACGTTTTCGTCTGTTTTTATATGTTTTCGTCTGTTTTTATCTGTTTTATATGTTTTCGTCTTTTTTTTAAGTTTTCATCTGTTTTCTTACACCTTCATCCATTTTTATACATTTTTGTCCGTATTCTTAAGTTTTATACATTTTCGTCCGAAAAAGTAAGAAAATGAACGAAAAAGTAAGAAAACCAACGAAAGCGTATAAAAAAAGATGAAAATGTCAGAAAACAGACGAAAACTTTAAAAAAACAGACGAAAATGATAAAAACAGTTGAAAACGTAAGAAAACGGATGAAAAACGTATAAATACGAATGACAACGTAAAAAAACGGACAAAACGCATAAAAACGGATGAAAACGTAAGAAAATAGACGAAAACGTATAATAACGGACGAAAACGTATAATAACGGACTAAAACGTAAGAAAACGTAAGTAAACAAACGAAAATGTAAAAAACGGATGAAAGCATTGGACCAAAATGTATAAAACGGACGAAAAAGTATAAAAACGGACGAAAACGTATAATAACGGACTAAAACGTAAGAAAACGTAAGTAAACAAACGAAAATGTAAAAAACGGATGAAAGCATTGGACCAAAATGTATAAAACGGACGAAAAAGTATAAAAACGGACGAAAACGTATAATAACGGATGAAAACGAATAAAAACGTAAGAGAAAGAAATTTTAAGTTATTTATTAACGACCGTTAGTAAATAAGGACTTACGATGTAACGCTAAGCCGGACTGAGTACATACAATAACACAAATTCACCTAACTGGCTACATACAATGAAAAAAATTCAAATGGTTTGTGTTACAATGAAAAAAAAATAGTTGACTACACACAATGATAACAAGTGTCAAGTTCGATGCATTTTTTTATCATTTTCCCAACAAAAAAAAATAGAGTGTTGAAAAAAAATAAAAATAAATAAATAAATAAATAAATAAATAAACATACGGGCTACCATCCTACATCTATCTTTCAATTTATGTTTGTTTATTTCAGTTAGCTAGAGTTTAGAGTGTCGAGTCTTGGCTTAGCAACGCCATTCTTCGTATGCTTGTAACATAAGAGATTTTTGACTTGCCACCACTATATAGCCTATCCCACCAAATCCTTTGTTTCCCTACCGTAAGCCTAACATTACAACCCTTTAAAGACCTCTTTGATAGTCTTTCCTAGGTGCTTACGCCAAAGCGACGGAGGTTTGATCTATTCTCAAGCCTATGGTAATCTATGTACTAGGACCGGTTAATGAGTGTTTATCTTCCATTTCCAATTTGTTATATTTCATATACACCCGAGAGAGATGTGAGTATCCAAACACCCTATGTGAGGTGTTAGTATGTAATTTCCGTGCTTGTTATGATTTTTTCGGGGCTTATATGTGTTGTGGACTGTTTTAAACCAATGCTTCATGATCTCTAACTTATAAATTAATTGGTTAAAAGCACATTTGCTTGAGGACAAGCAAATACCAAGTGTAGGGATATTTGATAAGGTTTTAAAAGGTACGAGGGGTCGTTTAAGCCCTTATTTGATCACTTTTGTATCCGTTATTGCTTAATATCGTTCCTTTTCACTTTTTAGGTCTCTTGAAGGCAAAATGCTAGAATGGCACTTATTTGGACGAAAAGGCGCGATTATACGAAGAAAATGGCAAAAGTCAGAATCGAGACACTCAAAGCTGCTGAAAACATAAGGTGACGGCGTCAGGTGTTGAATGTGACGCCGTCGGAGGATCTTTGTGACGGGACAGAAGCCAAAACTCCCATTTTCAAGTGACGACGTCAAGTTACAAAAGAGTAGGTCGTCGCAACTCAGACGACCTAGATGTAATCCAGACGGCGTCAGAAGCTGAAGAGGACGGTGTCACAAGTATAAGGTGACCCCGTCGCAAGTCTAACGTGGCCAAGACGAAATGTGACAACCCGTACTTTCAGGTCAATTCTCGAAACAATTCATGCTTCACAATTTCAACATTTATCGTAAACTAGGTTTACGTGTTCCAAATTCGCGTAACCTTTATGGTTTAGCGGCGAATTCATGATCATATCATCACGAACATTTCATATGGACTAAGTTTAGTCTACATTTCATTAGCATCATTTGCATCATGTTAGTTCATTCATGATTTTTCATTTCACATTAAACGCGTAAATTTTATATTAAATAAACGTTATCGCGTGAGTTATTATTTTGAACATTTAATCCGCTACTTTCAAAAATGATCCCGATATATTTTTATACTTACATTTAGTTTATAAAAACTATATTTTGAGTTTACCTAGTGTTTTAAATTTATTTTGTATATAAATCGTTAAATTTATATTATTACGACGCTTTCCTTAAAAACTACATGTTAATTATTAATTCACTCAAATTTTACAAGGAATGTATTTTTACAATTTTTATGATCTCATTACATTCTACTTTGATCCATTAAAACTTATTTTAGTCCATACTACTCTAATTTCACAATTGTATACAAGTTACAACACATTTGTACTTACCTATCTTTACTTACACAATTATTTACACAATATAAAAAAAAAAAAAAAAAAAAAAAAAAAAAAAAAGATATTGGGAAACAAATCCCCCCAAAATCCCGGCCCTATGGGGAGAGGTAACATTTATTATAGTTGGTAACATGTTTCTTTGATTGTATATATATATACTCTATGTAAGATTTTCAACTTCATTCATTCACTTACTTCAATAATTCACAAGTTAGCAAAATTTCTCTCTTGGTTGTTTTCTTCTCTCTAAACCGGTTTTTCAAGGGTGTTAGCAAGGGATCATCAATTTTTCCAAGCTCAAGTTAAAAACAATCTAGATTACACTCTTATTAAGGTTTTGAAATAAAAACCTAGGGTGTTTAGGTTAATCCTTGTTCTAATCACCTCATCATAGTAACTTGTAAGCATATCACTTCATTTTACATCTTTCATCTTCATTTCATATTTATTTCTTCATATTTTGAGCAAGCATGCAAGACTTGTGTATATTTATACCATTTTTCCATTGATTTTTAGAGTTATATATATAAAGGTCATCCTATAATTATTCCCTTGTTATATAATAGTCTTGATGATGTTTAGGAACCCATGACACCCTAAGAAGGTGTATGGTAGGATTAGAATAGCTTTGGAGTTGATTTGAAGGGATTGGAATAGGTTTAGTACGAGAAAAACTATTTTCGACAAGTATAAAAAGTGTTCTGTTCTTATTTTGTTTTTCTGGAAAATCCGACAGTAAGCACGAATTTTTGGCCTAGATATTTAAAAAATATACTTTAAAACGAATCCGTGGCCGCTTGAACGGATTAAAACGGAGTTATAACGAAGAAGTTATGAATTTTTCAAGTTTGACGACGAAATATATAATTTCTGAAATTTCAGCAACCTATTTTAGTTTTGTACGAGTTAAAAACGAGTCCTAAGCTTTACAAATTATTTCGACTTATCAAAAATATATTAGTATACTTTGATACGAAGCTAAGGACGTATAATACGTAGAAAACGGATTTGAAACGACTAAGATATACACGTTTTCATAAAATTGCCGTAACTATTATTTTTAGAAAAACTATATTATTTTTACGAGATAAGTGTTACGGTAACTAAAACGACCATGTTGAAGGCTGTTTTTATCATGGATGTGGAACTTTTTGGAACGAAATGTCTTCTAATAAAATTGAGATCATCGAGCATATTTTCTAAAACGACCAACCGTTTGTATAGCGGAGTTGTAATAAATTATTTGCGGATGCTTAAACTTTGCCGAAACTCACTTTTTAAGCCACATTTGGACAAAATCACCATATTTAACCTCTATTATTTTTTATGTTCGAGACCTCTATGACGAAAACTCCTGTACTAAAACTTCTAGATTTTGATACAAACTTTCCAAAACCGTCGAGTTCGTTTCCTAACGTTCGACGTACACCATTTTACGACTAGCTTTTCAAAGCCATTTTTGTCACTTTCATGAAATTTCCGACGACATTGTTTTACGACGAAAAGTTAAAATTTCACAATAAATCATTACGAAACCATTGTAGGATGACATTTTGACGTGAATACTTGTAAAGTGATTTTAGAATGGTCAAGACGTCAAAAGAGTATTTTTCGACGATAAGTATTATTTCCAAAACTCACAAATGGTATAAATAACATACGAAATGCATGCATAACATTACATCATAACTCATTACATATCATATCATTCGTAATAGGTCCAGATTAAAATATCACGCTATACCTCAGTGTACTCACTCTTGTCATCATACCAGTTTACCAAGTGAGTTTTCATAGCCCCGATTTATTCAAGTTTTACTTATTTCAAACCTACGGGGGAGAATACATTGCACAACATTTTTATTACGATACCAAGTATGTTAAATTCATTTACATTGCTTAAGTTACCACGTTGCCAGTTAAATGTCCCCATTTCATATGCATGAGCCGTTAATTTCCTAGAAGCGTGTGTGAGTGGATAGATCTATCGAGGGTGACACCTCCATCCGGGTTGGTGAATCCCAACTAGTCATACGGATGCATTTCATTCATAAACATTATTAGAGTTGTTTGGCAAGACACTCTGTTGGGGCGAACATCAGTCGGAGCTTCGGTATCATGCGCTTAAGCAATTGTAACATCATTTTTATGTGACATGATTGTCATACCTGTAACATTTTATGTGACAAGATTGTCATACCTGATCTATACTTGCGTAATCGTATAAAACATTTACATAAACCTATGATCTCTCACCAACATTATTGTTGACCGTTTTAGCAATGTATTTTCAGGTAACTAAGGCATACTCATCATGGCATGGTTAAGGAACCTTTTGAGTCGCGGCGTCGACTTATATCATTGTACCTTATGACATTTTCTTTCAAAAACATCGTTTGGACTTGTAATATATTTATTTTTCCGCAAACTTTATAAACTTTTGGGACCTATGTTGTAACTCTGAACGCTTTTATTAAATATCCAACGATGTGTTTTTAAATGACACTTTAGGTCGTTCAATGTAACTGTGATTGTGGTGCTATGACAGTCTATCCCCAGGAATTCCATTCCGCTGCAAAACAGGTAAATTGGGGGTGTGACACGAAACCCTAATGACGGCGACACGACGGCGTCACAAAACATAAAGTGACGCCGTCGCATGTGTAATATTATATATAGAATCCGAATTTTTCAGTATAGTGTGTGTAGTCTTTTGGAGTAAAAACCTAAACCGAACCAAGGCTATCTTGTACAGTATTTTAGGGTTCCAAACCTTATCTTATACCAAGATAAGTGTTTTACTTCATTAATACAATTATGTCTTTGATTAATTGTGTGTATGCTTGCATGTTTTCCATGTCCGACTAATTTACTTGTGTGTTTGCTTAGGGAATATGAAACTTAATTATTGAATATTGATTGGTTGTTTCTTATCTTAGTTGGTTAATGATCTAGTAATGCGATAGGTCATTCGTTGTGTACTTAATGCTTGATTAAATCTTTGTGAACCTTAGAATATGACTCCTTGAGTAGCTGTAAGCTAAACCATCCAAATAGTGCCTTAGAGTAAGAGTTTATTATCCCTAGTGGGTTTTGTAGACGAGACCCTTTGCTAAGTTCAAAGATTTAGGGAGAAATGCATACCCTACAACCTTAGACACACATAGCAACTAGGAATAAGGACGTGACAATTCAACCACAAGTAGGAGATAATTAAGGAGTAGTAAAACCTAAGTAAACACATCTTTAAACTATCATACGAGCACACATTAATTAGACATAGACTACATACACCTTAGATTAGATAATTAGATAAGTAGATTAATCGGTAGCAATACCAACCCCCCCCCCCCTAAATTCAAACCCCGAGATTCATACCTTTCCTTTCCTAAAAAAAATATAAAAAGATAAAAAAAATAATCTTCCTCAACCACAACCTTAGCGTAGTAACTTCTCGCTAGCATTCCTATTCCCCTAGAGAACGATATCAATACCCGTGGCTTACCCTAATACTACACTAAAACGATTATGTTCACTACCTAGGGTGTTGAAAAACTTGTTCGACGAAAAGGAAGTTCCTTTGACCCCGAACGACGCGTGTAGCGTTATCAATTTGTTTATTATTTTGTATGTCAAGTATAATAACCTCAACAGTGGCATCAAGAGCCAGATATAATTTGTAATTAATTACTGAAAACACATAAAAGAATGAATAATTGTATTTTGTTATTTTGTATGTATTAGAGATCTAGGGTTTTACAAACCCTAAACCCTAATTTTTTTTTTGGGGAGGGGGGTTTCCCTAATTTTTTAGGGTTTTGTACTTTTTTTAATTGGATTAGAAAAATGTTACATGCAATATTATGTGTTTTATTGTGTAACTTTGATTGATTGCAATAATTGTTATGTGTAATTTATATCCATGATAAAAACATGCATGCTTTGTAATGGATCTTATTATTGTATGTTTTTTCTAGGATTAAGCGTATACATATGATGAATAATTTTGATAGATCTAAAATTAGGGAAAATCTCAATTATTATTAATAATTCAATTACATGCTATGTAGTATTTGTTTAATTTTGACTTATGCAATCGATGAATCAATGCATGTGGCTCACCTTATACGGGTGAGAGTCTTAATTAAACATCTACATTAATTCAGATCTAGATTTGATTATTAATAGGATTTATCAAAAAGGTTTGCATGTGGCTATTTGATATGCATGATTAATTGTTAAGCTATGTATTCATTGTTTATGTATCAATACTTGCTTGTTTGTTTTGTGTGACAAGTTGTAAACAAGGGTATTTTTTATAAGAAAAATAAACTAATCTAAACAATGGTAAAACATGTTTTTATTAAGCATAATAGTCATAAACGTTTAATTGATTGATGTTTATGCACAAATAGTTGGAACGGCGCACCCATTAATGACAAACTATAAAACGGATATATGGTTGGTACGCATTAAATTGTGACCTTAAAGAAGAGGGTATATAATATGTTTCGTGCTGACCTAATTCTCCGCTCTTTTGTGCGTCTTATTGGAGTTACCAAGTATTCCTATATAATGTACATAACATCTTTAGGGTGAATTCACCTTAAATTCTACGCGCCACTTTTGTGGTAATTATTCGAATAACTTGAGTCTTATGATTCATGCAGCAGTAGGATATAGTGGTAATTAAAGGTAATTCTTTAATTGGTGTAACCAATACCTCGATTAAAGTTTGATGATTAAAAGCTTAAACATTAAAACAAGGATATAACTGTTTTAATAAAACCTTATGCTACAAAACATCTTTTTACATATTTTGGTTTGACACAAAAATCTATTTATTACCCTTAATTTAAGTTATATGCCATCCAATGAAACGGAAACACCTGAGATTGCCTTTCATTTGCGTGAGAATGTGACTTAGATCGTAATCAAAGGATAAAATATCCACGTGTCGTGAGAACGGGCATGCATGATTTTGCAGTTTCTTAAGTTGGACAACTTAATTGAGTTTTGTAGTGAGAACTAGCAACTCAAGGCATAAGATAGGGATAAAACATGCCTACATTGCAATTGTTGTTGGCAATATGTAAATCCCATAAATCTAGGAGTTGCAATTTGAAAATTGGCAATTGAGGTTCGACTCGTACCATTTTGAATAATTTCATTACTAGTAGATCAACTGATGTAATGAAACTATGTCAATTTGGATCCTAGTTTTTAGTGAAATTTAAATGGTTATATGTTTAAGAACCATGAGTATTTAACTTTCTTGAAAAGGTTAATTATCGAAAATACTAAAATTGAATTTTATAATTCTTTTGAATTTATTAATACAACATTTAACCGTAAACGTGGTTTAGTCTTTTATTAGTAAATTGATCCATTATGCTTTTAAACAAATGTTTGATCGAGAATAATTTACCCAAAAAACACACAAAGTCTCTTTTCTATGGGAGAAGAATGAGACTCAATCCTATCCCTTTTCATGAATGAGAAAGGTATAATAGGAACATTTGAATTGTCTAAATTCTAATGTAACTTATAGCAAAGAATTGCACATCTTATTTTTCATAAAGATTTCATTACCCTCACTTGGTGAATGATTTTTTTTGTAACAATCATGACTTTTGGTTAACTGGAAAACATGTATATGAGTTACTAAATTATAAGTTAGACTAATTATCGCGAAAATTGGTAAAAGATAAACTAGCATAATTTATCTAGTTGTTTTGCTTTAGCCTTTAAAGTTGATACATACCAGTATGGGAATGGTAGGCCTGTTAAGGAAGAAATTGCATACCCAATTTTTCGAGTTAATAACATTGATGGATAACCCATCATTCACAAAGTAGAATACACCTTTTAGTACCTAAGTATTTGTTACGTATGGTTCTTAAAGGAAAGTAAAAAACAAGCAAGTTGTTTTCACTGGTTATGAAATACTTACAATGTTATCAAATCTAGTGGGAGCATTGTGTTGCTTACTGAATTAGAAGTTACGCTAATTCAGTGGGAGCTACAAGCTTTGTTTCCTGTGTAGTAACCCAGACTATCTTCAAAGATAATTACTTTCCAATTGTAGATACTTATATTTTTAAGGATAGTCATGTGCGTTTCCTTACTAATCATTATAGTCCTACATCTACTTGTTATATCTATGACACAAATCATATTAATCAAATACACAAACATTTGTTGCGTTGTTTATCCGCTACATGATGTTATTCCATGCACAAGTGGGAGAGATCTTTATTGTGTGCAAGGTACAACACATATCAATATGATTTAATAGATTGTTGTGACCGTAAAGTAAGAGAGCAATGTTCTAATAGGACTTCTACATTTAATATGTAAGATTTCCCTATTAAAAACATGTGTCAAGATAATAACAAAGACTACTTTAAATTAAATTCATGTCAGTCAATATTAAAGAAACACTTGTAATTACAATTTACGTTACATGAGAACGTGAACTAGATTGTAGCCCAAGGTAAAATATCCATATGTCGTGAGACTGAGCATCGATAATTTTACAGTTTCTTATATTGAACATTTCATGAAATGACATAATTAAATGAAGTAATCTAATACTATTTAAATTTAAATATTTATGTATTCTTAAAATGACATAAATAGATGAAGTAGTAAATTAATTTGAGATTATTAATTGAAACCAAAAGTGGTGTTCATAATTACTTTAATTATACATGTTTATGATTTCTTTGTAAAGTCATAAATATGAAGTCTTTTAATTATTATAAGACTTATAATATAAAGTAAGAAGTTACCTTGCTATGTCTTTTATTAAGACACTAGCTAAAAGACCCGTGAAATTCACGGGTATTTTTAAGTAGCGTCTAAAAAGTAGTAAATGATATTGTGTTATGAAGTTATAAGTTAGAAAGATTCAAATCTGGATAAATAAGCGTAAAATATACAGTTGGTAATAATCAAACATATACGTTATATGGACCACAATATCTAAAAAATAAAACAAACATCTTCTATCCATTATTTCTACTAATGCGAGATACGTGTACATGTAGATGTGATCATAAATTGTGTAGCACATCTTTGTAGACCACGTTATATGAAAGTGTTTGTCTGTTGATAATAAAATATACCTTTTATCTTGTAAACGGAAACATATGGTAGTCCATGTGTGAAAACATGCCATGGGAGATACAAACTAACATTTGAAAGTAAATTTCAATTGTTCTTATTTATTGTCACAGCAAATGAAATGAACACAAAATATTGTTTTTTATAATCTTTAGTGGTAAAAATTTATCCAACAAAGCAATTCTCAACCTTTGGATTATCGCTGTCTTTCAAAATTGTGTTTCGTTTATTATCTTTGCCTCGTAATAACTTGAAGTCTTGTTAATCCGCTGTACTTTTAATGTAAGCTTGATGTTTAAAACACTTGAGATTGTACTTCAGTCCATTGATAAATTTGTGAGAGAATGGATTCATTTATAGCAGAATTGCTTTTAGATTTATCATTGTCATCGCAACTTAGATAATCCTTTTTAACCCCCATCAAATGTCTTCAAGAAATGATCATTTATCGCATCCACTACCTCAGTCGTGGGAGGCAGTATGGACATTTCTTGGAAATAAGTCGCATCATTTATGTGACTCAAAAAGTTTGAATAACTAAAATCAATAACATATGTCACCAGATCATCTAACTCATGAATGAGAATCTCATCGAGTGTGTAGTAAAACTTGTTGTTAAAGGATTGGATAATAAGAATATTTTCAAAAGAAAAAGTAAAACAATAACTTATATGATGTGGTAAAACTTTTGTTTTTCTTCATAGCTTCTGTTTATATGGAGACTCGTCAAAAAAATTAGATCAATGTAATTTAGAAAAGCATTTATGGGATTTCTAACAACTCTTGTTTACTATGTGTATGAGTTGAGATCAATATATATCACATATTTTTCATAGATCTGATGAACCAATTGTATCTATCCATTTCTCATCAAAATCATTAACAAACTATTGTTTACTCTTTTTTTTTTAAACTAAAATATCTTACAAACACTAAATCTTTAAGCGATGAAAAATACACCTTCGCAACGATATTTTTTTTATCCTTTAGTAGACGGTCACTTCGATATACTTTAAACGAACTTTTTTTTTTGAGTTTTGTTTTGATGTTAAAATTTGCGTCTTGAAAAATCACATATGATTTGTATTTTAGGAATCACGTGTGATTTCACAAATCACACGTGATTTCATAAAAATCACATGTGATTTGAAAATAGCAAATCACATGTTATTTTTCCAGACGTAAATTTCTAGCACTTACAAAAAAATGTCAAAAAAAAGTTTCTCGAAGTATATATAGAAATGCCCCTCTATAGATAGATGATTTAATTATCATCGTGATGATATGATTATTTTCGCGTAACGATTAACAGTTTGTAAGATATTTATTTAATTACTTTCTTTCGAAAAAGAGTGATTTTTTTTTTTTTTTTTTTTTTGACTTAAAAAATGAATGACCAACATTGGTTAATTCGATATTTAGAAAATATGAAATCTACATTGAATTTCGATAACAACATAAGATAAACTAACAAATTTGTTTGATAAATTAACAAATTTTTTTGTATATCATCACAGATTAATAACTTAACAAACTATCACACATGCATAAAACAAAGTATGGAAGTTGAGAGGATATCATAATGAAACTAAAAAAGTGATTACATAGATGATATGAAAATTATTCATAATGAAAGAACTATTTATTCGAGTGTTACAATTTTGTTTAATCAAAGCCATGGTACCTGTAAACGATCAAAGTCCAAGTAAATGTTAAAAAATATATATATTTGAATTTCAAATTCTACAATAGAAAATGATACATTATCTTTAACAATTCCTAGTATAAACTTAAATATTTTCCTCAATTACCTATCATCATTTCATCATCATACCAATAAATTTCATTGATACAAAATTGAAGTGAATCAAATACATGGGTCACCTGCAAAGTAAAATTCCGCATATATTACACAGAGACTCATAAAGTGCTACATTCATGTAAAGAAAGCAACAAAGTAAAGAGAATGTTAGTTTCATGAAAACAGTAGCAACACTATATTAAAGAACAAATATAGATTGTTTTTTTCATACATGGTGAAAAAACTAATGAGAATCTGAGACAATTAACTTATTATTCTAATGTTTAATTGGTATAATAAAGCATTTAGGACTTTTATTTTTAGGAGTCTTAAAATTTTTAAGCATACATACTTGCTATTATTAGTAATATTAAAATAAAATTTAAAATTACATTAATTGCACATATTATGACATTAAATTGGATGTTAAAAATAATAAGATATAACTAATATAATGAATCTAGTATGTTTGTATTAAAAATCAATAACATTTTAAAATTTAAATATAATAATATGACATATTAATTTTTCACTATCTCACAAAACAAACACATATCTCTAGAGACTATCATTCATTATAAGATGTTGTTAAATAAAATTCGTCATAAAAACATAAAGTTAAAAAATCTTAAACATTCGTTTCCGAACTCGCTGTTTTGCACAAAAACCATGATAGTATTGGTAAAGGGCAATGGTTCATAAGGATAGTTGACTTTGTGACATTATTTTAAATATACATATTTTTTTTCTTATTTATACCCAAAGCTCCATATAGACACCATGCTCTTGATTAAATGTACATGTGAATTCACTAAGATATATATGTAGAGAAAGGATTTGAATCGAAAATAAATGGAGATAGAAGATTTAATTTTATATATCCTATAAAAGGAAATCAAGCAAAATCTTCTAGAGTTTTATTTTAACTGTATATAAGACAACTTACATTGGGTTTGTTAGCTTGAATACCTCATTAGAAGCAAATCGTGGAATATCACCTTCACAGAGACTCGAAAGAAACCGGTTTTACTATTACATATTTACATCCATATTATTATTTTCTTTACATGGATCCCCCAAAACCAAAGTAGCCTTGATAACCAATAAATAAACATACAATCCAAAATCAGATGAAAAATTACATCAATCATCATGTTATATCATGAAGAATAGAAAAGAAGAGAGGTTCTTATAGTCTTGACTTACCTAATTGAGAGATGCAAATATTCATTTTGTTCTATAAAAAATACACAGCATGCAACACGCGACAATCAGCAATTGATCCCTAAAATATGAACACCAAAGACTATACGTTAGCTATAAATACAAAAATCAACTTGAGAGTAGAAACATTAAACAAAAAGCTCTCCAATATAAATTTTAGTCACCGTAAACATGGTGAACTGCAAATAATATCCCACAAACTCAAACTTTTTGGTCAAGTCTCAAAGTTCTTTCTAACATTCATTAACATGCCATGATCAATAATAAAATATTTTTTTATAAAGAACTTAAATGATACCCTTATAGCAAATGGAACACAAACCTAGTACAGCTTCATGATCTAAAGAAAAAGTAGAGAAGATGACTTTATATATTGAGATCGTAATGAATAAGATGATTAGTAACAAAAGTACGAAACAACATTAATACCCTTATAGTAAAATTGACTTTGATACGTTTAAATGGAGAGAACCAAGAACTGTATCATCCAATCTTAATAGAAATTGCTAATGAATGTAGATCAGAATGTCATAAACATAAAATACGTTTGTTATATGATTTGTATTTTTACCTACTGTATAATAAAGGATTCATTGTGTTTATTAGGAAGTTTTAATTTGATTCAATCATTTATATACAGTCGTGATGCATTTCCTAAATTAATTAGCTTTGACATTTTTCATATGGTGTAACTTTTAGTCAATTATCTTTGCCACATGTCAAGCCTTGGTTAAGAGTTAATTTTAGGAAACCCTAAAAACTCTCTTTTATTAGTAAAGATAGATATGCATGAAGTCAATGAGTTGATCAATGACTTATAACGTATAGTGAGATTATAACTGTTATGTCTTTTGACTTAGCTAAAGAGTATTTGTGTTATAATATATGCAATTGGCTAGGTAATTCTATTATACCATTAAGTTAATTTTACTTGGTTGGTAAATAGGTAAGCCAAATAGTAGATGGTTATCTTAAATATTTGTTAGATTTTCTTACAATATTAATTCTAATGAAATACCATAGTTTCATGGTGTGTTCAGTTAGAAGAATCAAATTCTATTGGCATTGTTTGATTCAAGACAACTCTAGTTTCTTCCAAAGTTATCAAGGTTAGTAGATTGAGTACGGATTGAATATACTCAATAAAACTCTAACCTAGAAGATTAATAAAACACCATTTTATTATGGAATGTGATGAATCACATTAAGTCTTTGATAACGCTACACGCGTCGTTCGGGGTCAAGGAAACTTCCTTTTCTTCGAGCAAGTTTTATAACACCCTAGGCAGTGAACCTAATCGTTGTAGTGTAGTAATTAGGGTAAGCCACGGGTATTGATATCGTTCTCTAGGGGAATAGGAATGCTAGTAAGGAGTTACTACGCTAAGGTTAAGGTTGAGGAAGATTATTTTTTTATCTTTTTATGTTTTATAAAAATGGAAAGGTACGAATCTCGGGTATTGGATTTGGGGGGGTTGGTATTTATACCGATTACTCTACTATTATCTAATTATCTAAACTAAGGTTGTGGGAGTCTATGTCTAATTAATGTGTGCTCGTATGATAGTTTAAAGATGTGTTTACTTAGGTTGTACTACTGCTTAATTATCTCCTATTGATGGTTGAGTTGTCACGTCTTATTCTTAGTTGCGTTGTGTGTCTAAAGTTGTAGGGTATGCGTTTCTCCCTAACTCTTTGAACTTACCAAAGGGTCTCGTCTACAAACCCACTAGGGATGATAAACTCCTACTCTAAGGCGCTCTTTGGATGGTTTAGCCTACAACTACTCAGGTAATTATATTCTAAGGTTCACAAAGATGAATCAAGCATTAAGTACACAACGAATGACATATCGCATTACTAGATCATTAATCAACTAAGATAAGAAACAACCAATCAATATTCAATAATTAAGTTTTATACTTTCTAAGCAAACACACAAATAAATTAGCCGGACATGGAGAACATGCAAGCATACACACAAATAATCAAAGACATAATTGAATTAATGAAGTAAAGACTTATCTTGATGTAAGATAGGGTTTAAAACCCTAAAATACTGTACAAGACACCTTAGGTTCGGTTTTAGGTTTTTACTCCAAAAGACTCTCCACAAAAGACTGAAAAATTCGGATTCTATATATAAGATTACATATGCGACGGCGTCACCTTATGTTTAGTGACGCCGTCGTGTCGCCGTCATTAGGGTTTCGTCTTGGCCAAGTTAACCTTGAGACGGCGTCACCTTATGTTCGTGAAGCCGTCCTCTTCAGCTTCTGACGTCGTCTGGATTGCATCTAGGCCGTCTGAGTAGCGACGGCCTACTCTTTCACAACTAGACGTCGTCGCTTTAAAATACGAGTTTTGGGTTCTGGACCGTCACAACAATTTTGGGACGGCTTCGCCATTATCACCTGACGCCGTCGCCTTCTATTTCCAGCAACGGTGAGTGTCTCGATTCTGACTTTGGCCATTTTCTTCATATATTCGCGCCTTTTCGTCCAAATAAGTGCCATTCCAGCATTTTGCCTTCACGAGACCTAAAAAGTGAAATGGAACGATATTAAGCAATAACGGATACAAAAGTGATCAAATAAGGACTAAAACGACCCCTCAAAATGGTACCTTTTAAAACCTTATCAGTCTTATAATGAAGTTCTGAATTTGTTAAACTGCTTATAAAGTGAGTTGTAATAAACTAATGTCAGGAATTGTCAATGTGTTTTGTAATGTCCCAAAAGAGAACAATGTATTGTTGCTCTACTTGCTAAACTATTTAAAGGTAATTTTTAAATTATTAAAGGAAAGTGAGAGGTTTGTTTAGATCTTGAAGATTAAATTACAAAATACATAATCTTCTAAAACGCATTAGCAAATATTATGATGAGGCTAAATATATAAATGATAGACCTCAATATGATGGAATTGTCATTCATAGATCCGTAAGGATATCTCATATATTTTATGCTGAGAAATATAAGTTATAGGATCATGGTAAGCCTGTTAATGATGAATTTACCAAATGGTGAATTGTGGTAGATCAATCATACTATGAATGTAGAGATGATGTCCATAAAGATAATCAACTTTAGATACTTGGTTTATCTTAATAAAGATGAGTTTCTTCAAAGGATGGAAACCCTAGTGGTTTAAAATCTTTGTGTAGAAATTATATGAACAATATTGTACACATATTTAATGCATGTCTAGTGATAATAATATTAATCATACTTAAGCAATTAACTATGATTGAATATTCTTCTCTAGATATATTAAATAGAAGTATAAAGATTATAATTGTCATACTTAGTTTCATTGATATGAAATTTTGACAATGAATATCAAAAATCTTTGTTGTGGAATTACTTTTGCGAGGACGATCAGTAATACAAAGGAGTTTTATGAATTCAAATAATCTTGGAATATGTACAAACTGCAAGAATCCATGAATGGATATATGCATGCATCTAAGAGACGATTCTTATGATTAATATTAAATCCATGTTTGATTCAACAATTAACATAAGATAGCTCATAAGTATTCCTGAAAGCTAGTGGGAGTATTATTTTTTATTTTCTTAAATCTTATATGTTGTATGACATATGGGCAATTACATTCCACCTAAATTAAGTTTTAGTTGCGAATGAAACTTCGCTTGTAAGATTTGGAAATAAGACATACAACCTTGGAATATATGTTTATTGTTATAAACATATGCGGTAAATAAATGAGTCTAATAGAACATGATGGATACGTATCTTTGACAAGATAGAACATGAATGAGATCTTAAAGTCTAACTCGAAGATTCATCATGTACATCATGTTGTGTATAAGATTGTTGTGTCATGCTTGATTACAAGATGATTTAACAACATTGTGATATTTATGTTTGGATTTAGAATTGCATTCATTAGCCTGGAGTTGCTCCCAGATTATAGACAACAATTGTTGTGTAATTGTCATAGTCACCAAACTTGAAGTTTGAATGACAGCAAACAAATAATATTCAAAGTTTATGGATGTTTAAAGAGCATATTGTTGTACACAATGATGCTAGTATAATTGAGATGACACTCAATTCTAGTCATGTTATCCTTGATGATGACCATATTGACTAGTTATGCTCAACTAAGAGCATAATTGCATTATACATTAAAGAATAAATAATACTTTAAACTTTAAAGTTTTAAAAGATGATTGTCATAAAAGGGTGGTTTAGGTTGTCACGCACCTTATTGAATGTTATGACAATATCAAAATATGTGTAAACACATACAATAATTTCACTTATTGAATTCTTAAAATAAGTATTCTCAAAATTCCTATAGATCAAAGTTAGTTGAAATTGTGCCTTGTCAACAAGTATGATTCTCATGACTTGAGGCAAAAAATCATTAATTAAGAATTATCATGCATTGATCTATTTAGTATTTGGATAAAGGATGTTAAACAATTATTATTTATAATGAATTAAGGTACTTTATACGTTTATTTTTATTTTTATTTATAATATTGTGTCATGTATTTGCATGTTTAAATCCTTGAATAACTTAAGTTATTCTAAATAGTCCGTTGTCGATCAATAACATGGGAATGATATTGAACTAAGACAAATCTGAGTTTTAGTTAGGATATACTTGAAAGTATATTGAAGCGAAGCATGACTAATTTCAGATGATATTCAATGGATTGAATATAGGACTAATCTCAACCACATGATGGTACTTTATGGATCTTTGTCATTAAGTACATTATGAATATTTATCCTCAGACTTGAGATACCAGAGAAATGTCATGGATGTAGTGCATTTCTGTGAGGCAATCTAACGCTATACGTAACTGGTAGATATAAGGGTTGTTTTCAGAAGTGTTGCGAAATTTATGAATTCTGCTCGTAGTTAAAACATGATTTGTTTCCTTCAAAATTTTTTTGAAGCTTAATACTGTTGCGCCCCTCGTAGGGTTTGATAAGATATTTGCATGGCCATTCCCAAGGTCTTCTGGAATACGTTCAGAAGAATTGGCAATCTTGTTCAATCATATAAAATGAGAACCAGAATAGTTAATTAAGAAATGAGTAAGATCCATATTCTTATTAACATGGTATTAGAAACAAAAGGATGAATATGATGATGAATCATCAAAACGGTTTTTCTCCAGAAAGCCATACATGAGTTGTACTGGGGGCATTGGCGTATTGCTAGACGCTAACCAATGTCATTACACATTTTGTAAATATATCCAAGTGGGAGCTGTTGGAATATGTATATATTTATAAAAAGCGTATGTCCGGATTCGAACTCGTAACCACGGGATTGCACACATTACAAATGAGAATTATAGTTAAAAATAATTAATGTAATATGATTACGATTAATTATTACACAAAACTGACTAACGATCATTAAGTATTTAACGGAAAAATTACTAATGGTCGTTAAATGTAAAAGAGAAGGACTATAGGGTAGTTGGGTAAAAAGGAAAGTTTGGTAAACCCTTATGGGTTGTAATTTTGGCCAAGCATAAAGGGGGGAGGTTTTAACCCAACCCAAAACCTAACTTGTTTCCAAAGACTTCTAATCACAATATAAGCAAAGCTAGGGTTATTTTTTTTGTAACTTTTATGCACACAAACTAACCCTAAGATTTTTCTTCCTCTTTTCTTTGCATAAGTCGAACCGAACACCCCCTTTTCATTGGGATTCAGTTTTGATTTTCCAAAACAAAAACAAGGTTTTGTGTTTTAGATCTTGCAATCTCTTTAATTCGTTGTTAGTTCGTGTGTACAAGAACGTGGTGTAACACACTATTTTTACATCAATTGGTTTGAGTTATAAAATGGTAAGGGATAACTCTTTAAACCATTCTACTTGAATTGAAGAGATCTAGCTAATTGCAAGAGGTATGTTACGCTTTATTTTCAGGCAATTAATTGCAATTATATGAAGTCTTCCGATGTGTATACTCTGTGGTGTCTTTGTTTATTATTTTGTATGTCAAGTATAATAACCTCAACAAACTTTACACAATATAAGATATAGAAGATAAATAAGATAGATGAAGATATGGAGATGAAGATGGCGTTATGATGTTGTAGATGAGAAAAGATAGATAGGTATCTCTAGAAAGAGAAAGAAAGATGATATATTAAATTAAAAAGAATACATAGAAGAGAACCACACCACAAGCACCCTAAATGAGGGGTATAAGGCTTCTTTTATAGGGGAAAAGCCTTCACAAGGTTTTCCTCTCTAGGCGATGTGGGATAGGATACTAGATTACATAGAAAACTTACGGGACTAGCTTAACGACTTAACTATGGCAAGTTATCTAATTACAAGACTCAACGACTTTACAATGATCGTCATTTCTACTTCTAACAATCTCCCCCTAAGGGCGATCATTGAGATCTCTCTTTGATTCCATTGATGATCAACACTTCCATTGCTAACAATGTCCCCCCTAAGGGGTGATCATTGAGATCTCTCTTTGTAATCTTGATCTTTGATCTTTGAATCTTATATTTCTTTAACTTTGAATCTTATTGTGTAATAGTTGTGCTAGTTCCTTTGTTCCTTCATGCTTTGTAATCTTTGTCTTTTCTGCCTTCACTTCGTCAACGTCTTTATCTCTGGTGTCTTTACTTCATTTCTGACATGCTCATACACTCTGATGACTTTAGGTCTTTATACTTTTTAGTTCTTTACACTAAACATCGATCTTTGTCTTTAACTTTGTAGATTCTTTTCTTGACGTAGAATCTTTCTTGAAAAATTACTTTGCTTAGATTGTGAGAACTTTCTTTGAACGGTCGTAGTGCTTTGTCTTTAGGTATGAGCATGCGGAATTATCTTTGACGTTGGTGATTGTGGTCATTATAATGGTCTTCCACCAAGGTGCATTCGTCATTTCCTAAAATAAAACAGTTAGCAATAATTCCCAATCGATCACGGTGAACTTTTCTTAGAGAGTTGTCCACTCACGATTGTTGTACTGGCGAATGTCTTGATTCCATTCCCCTTGTTCGGGCGAATCAACCATCCTAATCCCAGAAGGGGACAGTTAGCAATACCTTTAGGACAGAATCATGGTATTGACCCATATTATAGTTTCGATTCTTGAAAGGAATCTCCTTAGCAGGTTTTCCAGCACTTACAGGCTTGGACTTCGAGTTTGTTAATAGCATAGTGTGAAAACTCCCTCTAATACGCATAAAGGTCGTTCCTGGAATTTGATGCCCTCAAGTAGGCTAACGAAGGAATACTGAAGTAGACCAACAATCCAAGTGAGCCGCTGAAGTATACCGAAGTATCACTCCACGACTGTAGACCGTTTGAGACCACTAAGTGTAACCTTTAAAAAGTTACCGAATCGACTTGTTGTCAGGGCTGTTTGATGTTGACCCTGGCAGTATTTCTATTCAATCATTGAGGATTTTGTCCTCTCATAAATGTTCTACCAGATTTCTAGGATCTGCGTAGGACTCAATAAGGTATACATCTTGTGCTCTTATTGTTGAACATCAAGTGTAGAAATGTTAAGTGTACCTAAGAGATCTTTTGATGAATCTCATGGCTCTAGACTCGATAAGTGCGCTTTTTATAAAGTATTCCTATTACGGAGACTGGGAAGGGGGTCTCATGTTTCAATACCAACCATTTCTAAGAGAATGGTCAATAGATTACACCGGTTCCCCGTGAGAATGAAACAAATCCTTTTAAGAGAATTTGAGTGGCTAAAAGGTTAAGTGCAGAGTGCGTCACTGGGTCCATGACATTTTGTCTTCAATACCTATTGTACCTAGGTAGCAATTAGTAGCATATGAGTTGAACCCGGTTTCTGCCTTCAGTTGAATTTTGGAAGGCTCATTTCTTTTCACCCTTTTCTTTACATTTCTTTTTCATTCTTCAACCCCTTCTTTCTTTGTTCTCACATTTCTCCTTTTTTCAATCACACCTAAGGACTTCTAATCTATCTAATTGGAATTGTCCTTAAGTAGATCCCTCCGGATCTGGCGGATCATAGGACACGGTTCCTAACCTTAGTCACCTTATAACTCCATGACTATCCTATGTTTCTATAAAACCATTTATAGAAAATCTCTTAAGGTGCTTATTAATATAAAGCATGTTTTGTTGACGCTTTGAGAGTTTTGTGGTTTTTAGAAATATTTCCCCTTCACATGTGCTTGTGTAGTTGTTTGACTTAAATTTGCACATACGGGTGGAGTTCGCACTTTTTAGAATTGATCCACTCTTGAATAGACGATCCCCCTAGGGACACATTTACGTTGTATAGTTAAAGAGATCCATTGTCAGCTTTGAGGTGACAACTAGCTATAATAACTATCTTGAAGTTGTTAACACTCCTTGAGAGGAGATTAGACCCATCATAGTTCATGTCTACCAAGAGTTCTCAAATTGGTACATTCTAATTAGACAAGTTCCTTTTGAGAAAAAGTCCTTTCGAGTTCTGACATTTTTATTTCGTCAATTCATGGGTGATATATGAGTCCAATCAAATTGACTCTTGACAAGGTACATTCTACTCAGACATGCCTTATCAACACAAGTCTTTTTGATTACTGATAGTTAAGTTTCATCAATTCGGTGGTGATATCTGAGTCGAGCTCTTTTGAGATTTACAATCATTGGAAAATTTTAATCACATTTTAATCATGTCTTCTCCCTCAAAAATAACATATCTGTGATATTTTTTATATCAATAGATTAAAAGACATGTTTTCATAAAGCTTTTTGGAGAGAAAGACTGATTTAGCATGAATTTTGGAACATTTTGTTTTGAAATACCCCCCCTCAAAACAAAGTCTGGTTTTGAGAATTTAAACTTTTTAAACAGTTTAGAGGAAGGAGTTCATTTTAGGATAAGTGTCCGATGTTTATAAAAAACATTTTTGTATATCACTTTCCTTTCTTTAAAGTCTGGGTTATACACTGTTATGTGTGCATAAGCCATTAAATTTAACAGTGGGTTACAGTCTGAAGTAACTGCAAGCCATTTTTTAAGAAAACTTGAGAAACAACATGTTTTAGACAAATTTTATTTGAAAACTCTCGCTCAAGCATATGTATATTTCCGTACCATTTTTAAATGACATTTCTAGAGACGTACATGATATTGATTTATACAAGAGACATGTCGTGAGAAGAATATCTTTGGCTTTTTGATTTTATATTGTTTTTGTATTTTTTTTATTTTATATTTTTGTGTTCTGTTTTTGTTGGTTTTTCAAATTTTGTATTTTATTTTTAAATTTTCTATTTTTGTATTTTGTTTTTGTTTTTAATAAAAAAAAATGGGAAATCAAAAATAGAAGATTGAAAGAAAGAAAAATTTAAGAATGAACAACTAAAAGTGGAGTTAAGAGTGTAATTAGAAAAGGATTTCCATATGCGATGTTGGCATAAAGTTCTTCTTTACCACATTGGATGTATGAATCCTTAACACTTTTACAAGTACCTGCATCCACAGAGAAAGACTTTTCACAAATAACAGTGCTAGAAGTACATGTTTCCTTACTTTGAGGGTGTTCACTAGCAACGGTTGTAGTGGTTTCTACTTCCTTATCCTGAGGAGGTTCACTATTATTTGTTTTGGTGCAAGTTTCAAATATCTTTCCTGTGGGAATCCATCTAAGACCAACTTTCTTGAAGACTTTTCTCGTGGGTATACACCTAAGGCAAGATCTAGGCGTAGTTTTCTTATCAGATGCAGCAGAAGTCTCAATCTTAGAAAAACTACATCCTTTAGAGGTCCACCGTTTAGGTTTCTTAGGCATTGTCTCCTTATGAACGAGTTTGTGTCTATAATACATCTTAGTGGATTGTGCTTTGGCATAGGACTTTTCCTTTTTGAGATACTGTGAAACACATGCATCATGATTAGCTGAAAAGATATAGTTTTGGCATGTAGGATAGACAAATTCAACATCTTTGTTTAACACAACAACTTTAACTTTATCACTACAGTCGCTTGGCAATTGTTTTTTGTATTCGAAGAATACTTTGAATTCTTAGTGTTACATTCTACGTTCATAGCATTTTCCTTTATATTACTACTCTTAGATGCATGCTAATCCCTAGTCTTTTGTTGAGTGAACCTAGGTAATGGTTTGCTACTACTAGTAGTGTCTTGTGAAACAGTAGAATTCGTCACCCTAGGTTTTGTACCTAAGATTATGTCTTTTCGAATCTGTGCCGTTTTCCTAGCTTCTTCTGGATGGTGATTGTGGACCATTTCTTCTTTCTTTTAGGTGAAAGGTCAAAACACCCGGTAAAATTTTGTGGACCATGTCGTTAGAACCTACAGATTCTTTAACTGGATTAGTGGTCGCGTTCTTTGAACTATTCCTAGAAAAACCAGGTGTAATCACATTTGTGTTTCTTTCAACAACATTAGCAATATCGCTTTTAGGAATAGCATGTGGAGTGACTCGTTTTCACAAATCCTTTTTCTCATTCACTTGTGAAGCGAACCTCGAAATTGACATTTTAGGTTTTTCAACCTGTTTTGAAGTACTATTTGGTTTTTCCATGGTCAACGGTTTTTCAAACTTAGTATCTACACTCTTCCCTTTTATACTCTCTAACTGAGACCTCAAAAGATCATTTTGTTCTTTCATGTCCAAGCATGCTCATACGACAATTTGTCATAGTTGCATTCCTTAGATTTTTTATCAAGTTGTTTAAAATATGACACATTTTCACTTTAAAGTCTTTCAAAAGCATTTTCATATTTAGAATCTAGACCGTCTTAGTTCTTAAAACTAGATATCCGTTAATCATGTTGACAACATTAATAATTTGTAATCTGATAAAAGTAAAAGACAATATGCAATATCAAAATAAACATTACATGCTGCGATATCACAATAGTAGCTTTATAATCCATCTATGTAAACAATTACATTATGTTAACATATGCCTTACATTAGAGGATAAAGAGTTTTAAATTACATAGCAAGTGTGTAGTAATGCTCAAACAATCTATATGTAACAGTCAAAATGATGTAATGTTAAGTTGTAAAACTATATAAATAGTGACGGGAAAAGTGTTGGATATGATTCTCTAGCCAACTTCTATGTTACCTTTATTCCTAAACATCAAAATACTAGACAATGACTATCGTTTACTTCATTAATAAATCTCTCTTATCGCTTCAAGTGTTAATCAGTGCTTGTTTTCAAGTCTTTTGCTTCAAGTAAGGCGTGGCTTGCCTTTACATAAAATTTCTTAACGTGAATGATGCCTTTTGCTTCCAACCAAGGTCATCAAGGTTGAGCTTCCAAACCTAGTTATAAGAAGTTGAAGAAACATGAGCATGTTTCATTTCCGAGACCACCTATTTTAACAATGAATGAAAGGTTCTTTGCTTGTGTATCATACAATAACAGCATAAATAAAGATGGGTTTGAGAATGTGCATCGATTTGAGTTTTTTTGGGGTTGTTTTTGTTTGCATGTATTTCTTAAACAAACAATAGTGAATGTGTGACCAACACTTGAGACTAACATACTAATGAAAGATGTGGTGTATGCCTTTTTTAGTGGTTTTATATAGAGGTGAAGATGGGAAGTGGAGGAAGGGCGAAAAGGTCAGCCGTTGGATTGAAAAGTGAATGTACGGTGGATTAAGGGTTTGGGATCTTGATCCGTGTGATGTGCTTTCTATGTGAGTGTAAATTGGTTGCTTTGTATATTGAATAAGTTACTCCGTAAAAATTGTACTGTATTTTACAAAAGCAAATTGGTGATAGAGGCTGGTGGAGCCAAGCAGTACTTAAAAAATTTGGAATCAAACATGTAAGAAGCTAGAAGGAGCTTACACGAGCTTGAGCCTAACTTTGGACTCGTTTAATAATCGAGCTCAACCCCTCGAGCCCGAACTTTACAAATAAAAGATCGATTAAGCTCGCAAGCCTAAACGAGCCCTAAAAATATGTACGATATATTATACAGTCTATACTCTATAGGTATAACCATGTTTAGACAAGCTTAAAAGAAGGAAACGAGCTCGAGCCTAATTTTATTAACTAGCTGAGTTTTATTTCAGCTATATTTCCTTCAACACGTCTTATAAATTAGTCGAGTCCGAGCTGGACTCTAGCTTGTGAAAATTTTCACGAGCTGAGCTCGAGCTCATAATATGAGGCTCGAAACGCGCGTGGTCGAGCCCGAGCACGAGCTTTATATAAATAAACCGGCTGAGCTCGAACTTTTCGGCCTGGCTCGGCTCGTTTCTACCCCTAGATAAAGTTGTATTTTGCAAGTAGTAAAACAAAGTAGGGGAAGGATTAGCGATGTTAATCTTTTGCTAGAGAAAATAAGTTGTACATGGCTAACACGTCACTAATTATCATGTCACTAGTGGTTGACAACATCCGAGCTAATCCGTCACTATTTCAAACCATTTTGGATGTACTCTATGGGGTGTTCTTCACTCTGATTCAAGATGAAACACAATCAAACTCCCCAAATGATAAGCATATCAACTGTTACGAGATATAAAACTGATAAGCATATCAGTGGAACTCATGCATATAGCTAGCAGTAAGTATTAATGTACTTGATTTTTCTTGTAACAAAGACCCATCTTAAAGCGTGATTGACCAGCATGAAGTTTACCTTGTTATTACCCGAAGCAAGTTTTACTTGTTACCCACATTGCGACTAACCTACACATCCATTTACTTGAAAATGGGCAAAGATTTCCATTAAACGTAGTTCAAATAACATTAATATTCTACACTGATTTACTGTACTAGATGACTACCCGTGCATAGCAACTGAATTTTATAGCGGCAAATAGTTATAATAATATTTGGTTATACAAAACGTTACACAAAACACTTAACCAAAATATCATTTATGTAACCAAAATATCACTATAATTATATGTCGATATAAAATCCTGCACGGCTACTCGTCTCATATATTAATAAGGAGATGTAACAAATAAAGATAGTTGCTACAAGGGAAAATGACAAAAAAATGCATCGAACTTGACACTTGTTTTCATTGTGTGTAGCCAACTATTTTCTTTTTCATTGTAACACAAACCTTTTGAATTTTTGTCATTGTATGTAGCCAGTTAGGTGAATTTGTGTTATTGTATGTACCCAGTCAGGCTTAGCGTTACATCGTTAGTCCTTTTATATTAACGGTCGTTAGTAAATAACTTAAAATTTTGTTCTCTTACGTTTTTATTCGTTTTCATCCGTTATTATACGTTTTCGTCCGTTTTTATACTTTTTCGTCCGTTTTATACATTTTGGTCCAATGCTTTCATCCGTTTTTTACATTTTCGTTTGTTTACTTACGTTTTCGTACGTTTTCTTACGTTTTAGTCCGTTATTATACGTTTTCCTCCGTTTTTATACTTTTTCGTCCGTTTTATACATTTTGGTCTAATGCTTTCATCCGTTTTTTACATTTTCATTTGTTTACTTACATTTTTGTACGTTTTCTTATGTTTTAGTCCGTTTTTATACGTTTTCGTCCGTTTTTACACGTTTTTTCTCGTTTTCATCCATATTTATACGTTTTCGTCTGTTTCTTACGTTTTCATCCGTTTTTATGCGTTTTGTCCGTTTTTTTACGTTTTCATTTGTATTTATACGTTTTTCATCCATTTTCTTACGTTTTCAACTGTTTTTATACATTTTCGTCTGTTTTTTTAAAGTTTTCGTCTGTTTTCTAACATTTTCATCTTTTTTTAAACGCTTTCGTTGGTTTTCTTACTTTTTCGTTCATTTTCTTACTTTTTCGGACAAAAATGTATAAAACTTAAGAATACGGACAAAAACGTATAAAAATGGATGAAGGTGTAAGAAAACAGATGAAAACTTAAAAAAAAGACGAAAACATATAAAACAGATAAAAACAGACAAAAACATATAAAAACAGACGAAAACGTTAGAAAATCGACGAAGACATTTAAAAACTGACGAAAACGTATAAAAACGGACGAAAAAATATAAAACGGATGAAAAACGATTGAAAACGTATAAAAACAGATGAAAACGAACGAAAACATATAAAAATGGATGAAAACTTATAAAAATGGACTAAAACGTATAAAAACGAATGAAAACGTATAAAAGCGGACGAAAACGTAAGAAAACGGACGAGAATGTAAGAAAACAGACGAAAACGTAAAAAACGGGGAAAAAGCAACGGACGAAAAAGTATAAAAACGGACGAAAACGTATAATAACGGATGAAAACGAATAAAAACGTAAGAGAACGAAATTTTAAGTTATTTACTAACGACCGTTAATATAAAAGGACTAACGATGTAACGCTAAGCCTGACTGGGTACATACAATAACACAAATTCACCTAACTGGCTACATACAATGACAAAAATTCAAAAGGTTTGTGTTACAATGAAAAAAAAAATAGTTGGCTACACACAATGACAACAAGTGTCAAGTTCGATGCATTTTTTTGTCATTTTCCCTTGCTACAAGTGTAAAGTTTGACAAACAAAAAAAAAAGAAAAAAAAAGTCGGTTCATAAAATACACGATTTGTTAAGAACTTTTTTAGAAAATACACGCTTTAAGTTTTACAAAATCAATATAGATGCTTGTTTAACAAAATTTAAATAATATCTTGTTACAAACTCAGTTTAAAAACTTGTTACGAAAGTCTTTGCACAATATTACAATGATCGAAGATTTGTTAAGATATTTGTTTAACTTTCTTATATTAACTCATTGACCCAATGTTCATATCATAAACCGTTCTTTATAAATGATTTGGTTGACTAATTTATTTAGTGACATATTAAAGTTTCTTAAGGTTACCACATATTTTTGTTTAATTTAAAACGATAAACTTTAGAAAACTTGTTGAAAGTCTTTGCATAGGTTAAAAATGATGGAAGATCTGTTAAGATATTTGTTTTACTTTCTTATATTAACTTATTGAGACAACATTCATTCCACAAAATATTTCCTTAAAAGTGATTGATTGACTAATCAATTTGTCACATTAAAGTTTCTTAAGGTTACTATATTTTTGAATTTTATATGATATTTTTTATATTTGCACACGATTTGCACACGACAAAATCCTTCTTATACTTGACCAACACGATTTGCAGATGAACTTGTGTATGAAAAATACAGCTTCATCACAACTATACATAACATTGAATGTATGAAAAAACAAAAATTATGAACAAATTCTAAGCATGATTTACAGTTACATTTTTGCAATAATGTGGTGTCTTTTCTAGAAGACACAAAGAGATCCATCAAATAACACAATACTTGACCAAAGTCAAACAATCACATTGTAACACTATTTCCTTTTTCAATTGTTTATGACAAAAAGCTAAACACAAACCTTAAAATCATAAAATCATTTTACAAAATCATATAAGAATCCCATAACTTATTTGATAAGGTAAACATAGTCGAAAACAATGTGCAAGTTTAAATGCAAGTTTAAAGATAAACATCCGACCAACTACGATTACTCGACTTTCAACAGTGGGCGTTGGAACTTCTTCTTCTTCATCATCATCGTCATCACTTGAGATGACAATAACATCATCCCAATTCTAGTAAACGGATTAGGATGTGGAGCAAGGTTGGGAGGGGATGAAGCTGTAGGAAAACAAACAATAAAATGAAATTTTAGATGTCATCAACACAACAACAAGAAGAAACTGCTTTAACAAGCATTGAGTGCTAACAAAGAAAATTATATCTAACCTCAAGATCATCATCAACATTTGTTTCATTTTTCAGTTCCATTTCTCTTTATGCGAATTGAAATGATGTCCTAGTCGTTTATCTAGGCAATATAGTTAATGTCCATTTGCATGTAAAGTTAGTGTATACTTTCCTAAGCTAATGTCCAGTGTATACCTTGGCCATATATAGATTATAAGTAAAGTCAACATTTTGTGTTTGAAATGGTGCAATGAAACGCATGTATTATTTCATATGCATGGCTCATAATCTTGAATATACTTTCCAAAAGGCATAGTTTAGATTGATACTTTCAATATACTTTTCAAATGCGTTCGATAAAAGCTTGAATTCCACAATGATCATGTTTCAACAATTTTCTTTATTAGTGGGTATCAACATTTCAACAATATTGACTTTTCACTTTTTTAAATTTGACCATAAACCTTTTATAGATAGTTAAGATAAGTTACTCAATCACTTTCACATAATGAATTACTACTATACCTAAGGAAGTCATTTTTTCTAAGTCAATAAAAAGCATCTTAAATGCATGCATGTGATTAAAGTCCTTTCTTTTTGTTACATCAGATTTCATATACACGGTAAATAGTACTCCTAATATTGTTTTTTAACTATGGTAGCCTATAAAACTACAAAGCAGTTAAAAACATCATACCAATATTTTAAACAAAAAAAATGCATATAAAAAATCAATATGCCTAGGATACGAGAAAATTTTAGGAAATTCACATGTATATGCATGAGCCAACTAGATAAACATTACAATGAAACCATTTAAGATCAAAGTGTGTGGTAACGTGGTGTGTTAACCCTTAACGCCTCTGCGTTAAGGTGTGTTAACCACACCGTGGTTAACCCTCACGTTAAGCTAATAACGCACGTTAAAGGCCTTCAATTAAGAAAAAATCATTTATGCCCCCTAAATGAAAGGGTGTTTTTGTAAATTGTTGTTGAGTTATGATAAGGGGTGTTTTTTTTGTGAATTAAGGGTAAAAGTTTAAAGTTGATGTGACACTGACGTGACAGTGAGTTAAGCCTTAACATGAGGTCATGATACCTCTTACTCTAATAGAGTAATACATTGCAATGTACTATCAAAAAACAAAGTTCTAAGCCCCTACTGTCAAATGTCAAGTTTCATTACGTCAAATTAGAATTCATAAGCACTTTAATAGTTTAGGAAGTTGCTAATTTGAAAGTTTAGGAACTTGCTAATAGAGTAATATGTTGCAATGTACTACTATCAAAAAACAAAGTTCCAAGCACCTACTGTCAAATAAACGATTTTTTGAGTAATAAGCCCTTTCAAATTAGCAACTTCCTAAACTACTTGTTTTACCTCAAAATAAGATGATAAGTTAGATGACCCAAAATTGTTTTCGCGTTGTGTTTTAGATATGAAAAAATTAGTACACAATGTTCATCACCCTCTTTGCTTATATTGCGACAAAATAATCACATTTACACTAACACATGGTAGATACATCTTAATGAATTTACTAGTCCAAACACCCTCTTGTCTTGATAAGCAGATTTACTGTTTTTAACATACATCCGATGTCAATGAATAACTTCTTAAATCTTTTTGTTGATCCTAGTCGTTTTTGTCAGGATCAAGTTTCTACTAGTAGTAATCTAGTTGTAGTTATAAAGGTTTATGTTATGTTACCTGATCCTGCAGACCTGCTGGGACCAGTTCAGGCATAACCACGAACCAAGGCCATGGGGATGCCCTTGGTCATACGAACAGTATCCGTTTTTTATGGTTCTCCTTGGGTTTGTAGCCAGTGTGTAGAACGGAGAGCAACCAAACCAAACAATTCTTGCTTCCAAACACAGGATATCATACTCATATCAAAGGTCAAAATACTGAAATTATTGTATAGTACCATATCACAAACACCCAACCATAATAACTTAGATAGCACATATTATAAGCAACTTGCTTCATTGATTCAAAATTCGGTACACCGAGCAACTTTAACAACATAAACACAGACCTATACTAAACAAACAAGTTGATCCTGTTTCAGCTTACATTTAGAAAAACAAACAACCTCCTTCAATCTTCATCCTCTTCACAGCTTGTGCAGCATCATTGCGACCACCATTTGCACTAGAAGGAACTTCAATCAGAATGTCACCCGTTGCAGCGTTCACGAGTCCACCATTCCTTTCAACCCTGTAAGTCAAGTCTTCCCCTTCTTGTCCGCATCTATATACACCGTCGCGATTTCATCAATCTCTTCCCTAATTAGCATTCTCGACAACTCGGTCACGACCTTCCTTTCTAACCACCTCCTAATCGGTCTCGCCTCATACACCTATACAAAAAATTTCAAAAGTCAACAACGTAAGTACACCTCATTATAGTAAACATTAGAACTAGTGAAATGAATACATCAACATGAATTTGATGCTTACCGGATCATAACTCTGGTTGAGTATAACATCCAAAGCAGCTTCTTCTGTAACTCCCAATGCAACACCCCTCCTATCAGCAAGACGGACCGCCACATCTTTCATCTGAAGTCTGGCAACTTTCTTCAACTGATCATGAGAAAGAGGATCAAAAACCACAATCTCATCAAGCCTGTTTAGAAGCTCGGGCTTAAAGTGCCTCTTCACTTCTTGCATCACCATTTCACGAGCATTTTCCACTGTGCTCTTCCCAGACAAACCATTTAGTAGATACACAGAACACAGATGGTTTTCCAAGATCACCTATTTCAATAATGAAAGAAATCTTTTGTGCTTGTATATCATACAATAACAAAATAAACAAAGACGGGTTTATGAAAGAGATCATAAAGTAGGAAGTTAGATGAAGTGTGGTTTTGGATGAAGATGTGAAAATGTGGCGTCTGAATATCATGAAGAAGATTAAGAAAGAGTGTGAGAATGAGTGAAGCTTTTGGAGGTTATTTATTGTGAAGAAGAAATGAATCAATGGTTGAGATTTCATATGGTGAATTTGATCTTAACGATTCTAGAAAAGTATCACACAGATTGATGACATAGATATTGAGTTGTTTTTGTTTTCAAAGTCACAAGGATCAATGACGTGTCGGAGGTCAGGCCCATTCGGTTTGTATGTCGATTTAGGATTTGTGTTTGGATTTAGATTTGAATTTCGATTAGGACTCGAATTTGTATTTGATGTAGGAGAGATGAAAAAATATTTAATAGTATTAATTATTTTATGTAATAACTTTGTAATAAAATATTTCTTGGACCAACAATAGTGGTTGTGTGATCAACACTTGGGTCTAACATGCTAATGGTGGTGGTTCAACAGTGGAAGATGGTGAATGATAAATGGTGTTGGTTACATCTGTGTTGAAAATAGACATCAAGAGAGAAAGTATAAATAAGAATCAAAGTGTGTAGGTGACTATCATTCAATTTTGTCAAATACAGTAATAAATAAATGAAGAGTGATGTATGTATGTTACTTTTAGGTGAGATAGCATACTACACATAAAAATACACCATTGCCTACTGTCACAGGCCAAGTACTATTGATTTCAAACTAAAATTATGAACCATCAATCATCACACACTGTATTACATAGATCAACGATCAACAACTCACTTTAATTTTGGTAGAAATTATACACTTGTAAACGTGTTAATGTGAGACTTGCAGCCTTGCAGGTATGGTTATTTATGTAGTTGAGGTCTAAAGGAGTGTCATAGAGGTGGTTGGTTCATTGAATTCACACAAAAACATGGGTAACTTATTATTCTTTTGTTACTTGGTTAAGTTATTCATACTACAACTTTTTGAGAAAGCTTAGGTGGTAAATGGTGAATGAAGTGTCTTGTGGTGAAAATTTAAAGTTGTTCAAGTATTACTATCGTAAAGAAGAGACAAGACAGATGATAATGTGGTCCGAATATTATACGTGAGTTTAGTTCTTACATGGTTCTGTAAAGGTAACATGTCCCAACCACAGTTCGGATTGAGCTCATTTATTAAACTAGGGATTAAGCTTGGTTCGTTTTGAGCTTTTACTGAGTTTATCTCGTTATGAGCCCTATGAGTGTGTTCGAATAAGTTACAACCCAACTCAAATGTACTAAAAAGCTGTATTTCACAAAAGCAAATCGGTGATAGAGTTGCATTTTTTACGGGGAAGGATTAGCGATTTTCATTTTTTGCTAGAAATAGAAGTTGTATATGGCTAACCCGTCACTATTGTTGACAACATCTGAACTAATCCGTCACTATTTCAAATCATGGGCTGTATATTGTGGGGTGTTCTTCACTTTCACCAAGATGTCATGCAATCAAACTCACAAAATGATACGAATATTAATCATCACGATATATCAAACTGATAAGCATATCAGTAGAATGTATATAGCAGCTGTAACTATTGATGTTTCTTGTGTACACAAAAATCCTTTTGACGTGTTTACTTGATCAAAGACCCATCAATTTACATGAAAATTGGTTAAAGTGGGCTTATACGGGTAAATTATAAAGGTTGTCTGAAATGAAACAAATGAAGCGAATCACATGGGTCTGAAAGTTTCCTTAAATTGTGATTAGTTACTTTTAACCGTCTAATTTGGTTAATTTACGACGTGATCCATTTTGAGCAGCATGAAGATTAACATATTATAACCACAAACACGTGTTACTTGTTATCCACATTGTGAGCAACCTAGCCATCCAATTACACAGAAACGGGTTAATTTGGGTAACATATGATCTAAAACGTACGTATCAGATATGAAAGCTTACCTGTAAATGAAACAGGCTGTGGTGGCCATTAAAGGTAGTTAAAAGATTATCAATCTTCTACACTGATGTATTAGAAACAATGTTAACAAGCCATCCTAACCTGGCCTGACCCACTTCTACCCGCATTAAGTTAACTCATTTTGACCCGAAACCATTTTGACGTGTAACCCACACACTGAGTCACTGATTTGCCCAATTAATCTCTAACGAGTCCATTATAAAAGGTTAGCTTATAATGAAGCAGGCCGAGCAGGTCAAACAGGTGAAAGCAAACTTTATGTATTGATTTTGGCCTCGCTTCTCAGATCAGGTACTATATGCTGATGATGATGAAGAAATCAGAAACAAATGACACCAAAGTTATCATCATAATTTCACAGTAAACACCTTAAACGCAACAAAATAAAATTCTTAACTCCAATACGTTGAAACGTGAACATTAAACATCATATCCTGACTCTAACATACTTCGTCCAGATACATAGTTCCAAAAGACACAGTTCCATACTAAAACTGAAATTAATACTACGGAGTAATTAAAAGTGATTACTCATGATCGTCGCCATCCTCATTTGAATCATCCGACTCGTCATCAACTTCTTCTTGCTTGTCGCTAACTTCTTCATAGGCAATACCAAGTTTTTCCAAAACCTTCTTCATCTCATCAATGCACCCAGCTAGTTTCTCACCTCCAGGCAATGCAGACTTAACAAAGCGCAGCAATTGCTCAAAACCAGCATCCTTTACATTGCACTTAATTTTCCAATTATAAAATGCAAGGGCAGCTTGATATTTGGATTGTTTACTCCCTTCATACAAAGGCTCATCATCATCCGCTAACTTCTTGTAGACCTTCTCGCCAGATGGATTAAGAAGACCAAGTGGATCACTAGAAGTTGACATTCTCAGCAACTATAACAAAGTAAATGTGTCACGTTATTGCCAAAAACATGTTCATCGATGGATATAACACATAAATTTAAGAATACGTGTTAATAGTTAAGGTTGATTCATCGTCTATGGGAAATCTATAAGAACCACCAAACCAACTCTAGTAATAACAAATGTGAGCTAATGATCATTGTCTCTCGTACTAATTACACTTACTACGCGCAAAACGAAATTATGTTGAAATTGGCAGTAGCCGCTGTAATACTAGTAGTTGCCTAAGATATATTCTTGATTGGTCTTTTCTAGTTTGCCCAATTTATGCTTGAGGTATCTCAATTGGTCTTCTTGGTTTTGGTTTTTAGAATCCTTACGATTGTAGGTCGTCATGCACTAGCTCAACATTTAGCGCCTCTCTAAGAGTTGGAAGAGGGACAGTAATAACAACATTTTTTGTAAAACAAACATGTTGGAAGCATTATACTCGATTCTCACATTCGTTTCATTGCCACAAAGAGGGGGTCAGCATTTGACTATAGAATAGAGATGAAAAGTTAGGTTCAAAATATACATAAAGAATCAATAAAATAACAAACAACAAACCAACGACCAACCTTGATCATAAGTAACACGTAGCTTGCCTCTACAAAAATTTCCAAGTGTCCCTTTTGCTTCCAACCAAGTCATGCATCTCATCGGGTTAATGCATCACAAAGGCGCGAGCGCAGGAAAAATGCACCATGTTTAAGTACGATACAAGAGTCACCCGCGATATTGCCCACTAAGCAATAAGAAAAGAACCTTTCATTCATTGTTGAAATAGGTGGTCTTGGAATTGAAACAAACAACAGGTGAAATTTTGCACTCTTTTATCTTTTGTCAATATGATGTCAAGTTTTTAGTCCTGGTCAAAGTAAATTATTTAGTTGAGGAAGTTTTTAAACAAGTGAGGAAGTTCTTAAACAATTCGGTTGCATATTTTCTTTTCAAATCCACGTTATCATTTTGTTTCCCATATTTTTGCAGCTCAACGCATCATGGGATTTGACTAACATTACCTGGGGAACAAGTGAACACACAAAACTTGTCATAGATAACCTAGCAGTACCAACATTGGTTGAGCTTTTGAGTTCTCATAGTGCTTGTGTGCATGAGTAGGTATATTCTCTTTACTCTGTCTAGTTTATGAATCGTGTGTTATGCATAAAGTGTTATTATGTTTAGCTTAGTGATGCTTTGTTATTAATCATGTAGGTTGGGCAATAAGGAACATGCTGGTGACTCCACAGAAAGTCGTGACATCGTACTTAGACACGGCGCATTTATCATCGTGCTCATGCCTTTATGCCGCAATGACCCTGATAAGATTGATGAGCTTAGTTGGCGGCTATCACCGTCGCATACTTACAAGCAAATAACAATACGGGTGTTACTCTTCAACATCTAGCGGCCAACTTTAATAGTAAGACTTTTCTTTTTCTTTTGCATATATAGGTGCTGATTTGGATTTAAAATATGTTATAACTGGTGTTTGGTATGCTAAAAAGGGTTTTATGTTTAATAAGGTGGGACAATATGTAATCTATTGTCCTTTTTTGGTAACAGTCGAAGTCGATGAGCTGTTGGTGACAATGAGGGGCTTTGCATTCTTTGTGTGGAATAACCGTCGGCCCATGGTACATAGAGACGTGAAATCCACTACAAAATTAATCTTCTACCATATCTCGGCCATGTCCTACGAACGTTCGATGACGGTGACACATTCGAGCAGACAATGAACCAAATTGCTGAAGATGTCGGATTGCCACATAGTGAATGGGTGGTATGATACAGCTGAGTCGGTCGGCCTCAAGGTCCAATCTATTTAAACAACGACACAGACTGGCAACATGCAGTTACTTACTTTAAATAGATTGGACCTTAAAGTAAGTAACTGCATAGTGCCAGTCTGTGTCGTTGTTTAAATAGATTGGACCTTGAGGCTTGTCGACTCGGTTGTATGATACCACCCATTCACCATGTGGCAATCCGACATCTTCAGCAATTTGGTTCATTGTTTGCTCGAATGTGTCACCGTCATCGAACGTTCGTAGGACATGGCCGAGATATGGTGGAAGATTAATTTTGTAGTGGATTTCACGTGTTTATGTACCATGGGCCCGACGGTTATTCCACACAAAGAATGCAAAGCCTCTAATTGTCACCAACAGCTCATCCACTTCGACTGTTACCAAAAAAGGACAATAGATTACATATTATCACACCTTATTAAAAATAAAAATAAAAAACCCTTTTTAGCATACCAAATACCATTTATAACATATTTTAAATCCAAATCAGCACCTATGCAAAAGAAAAAAATAAAAATCTTACTATTAAAGTTAGCCGCCAGCTTGTATGCGACGTTGATAGCCGCCAACTAAGCTCATCAATCTTATCAGGGTCATTGCGGCATAAAGGCATGCGCACGAGGATAAATGCGCCGTGTCTAAGTACGATGTCACGACCTTCTGTGGAGTCACCAACATGTTCCGTATTGCCCAACCTACATGATTAATGACAAAGCATTACTAAGCTAAACATAATAACATTCTATGCATAACACACAATTCATAAACTAGACAGAGTAAACATTGGTTAAGTGTTTAGATGTTAGTCTAAGTTGTGAGGACAATTTTTTTATTGCTCGGCATATCCATGTAATTATCACATATGTGTCATAACAAAGCATATCACTCCCTCACTCTAACTTTATTTTCCACCAAAAACTTATTTTCAGTTTAAGATAGGTAAAATGAATTTAGATTTTAATGATCCATTTGCCAAGTCAACCCCTTGATAAAACTTTCTTATTGAAGATAGTAAATGACACAGGTTTTCAAAGTAGCTAGTACAAATGCAAAACCATAGCTTAAAAATACGCAAAAAGTCCTTTATAACATATAATTTTAATTAGAGATTTGACCCTAGAGATCTAATGCAACATTTCCCCTTATATGCTCTATTCCTATTAACATAAAACAAATTTTACATCATAAAAAAAAAGAAGATGAATAAATAAATAAGATTAGCATCAAACAGTTTTTACATGTAACGCACCATGCACAACAATTTTCCAAGGCCACCTATTTCAATAATGTAAGAAAGATTCTTTGCTTGTGTATCATATAATGACAACATGAACAAAGATGAGCTTGAGAGTGTGCATCGGTGTGAGTTTCCTTCATGTTGTTTTTGTTTGAATATAATTCTTAAACAAACAGTAGTGAATGTGTGACCAAAGCTTGAGACTAACATACTAATGAAAGATGTGGTGTATGTGTTTTATTTTGGGGTACATTGCTTGTTTTATCTTTTAAGGGGTTTTATAGATGTGAAGATGGGAAGTGTGGGAAGGGTGAAAAGGAGAGGCGTTAGATTGGGAAGTGAATGAACGGTGGATTAAGGGTTTGGGATCATGATCCGTGTGATGTGCTTTCTATGTGAGTGTATACTTTGTGAATTGTGATGTGAAGCCTCTGCAATATCAATAAATGAAGCCCTACATCACCACCTAACAAATTTATTGAATTAGCATTCAAAGTCTTTCTTGTCACAATTCATCAAGATAGCTTTTAAACGTTTCAGTATGTGTAGCAAGCAAGGACCTCATCTACACCCTGTACCAATTTATTACATTAAACATGGTTTACTTTTTTAACCAAGATAATCTTTAATGTGGAATTCACGCTAGCATTTCCTTCTAATTTTATGTGGTATTAGCTATTGGTATATCATGAATTTCTGTCAAGGGTGTTTTCATATGTATATGATGTATTATGGAAGGTTTAGAGTAAAGGCTGATAAAGAAAGAAAAAAATTATTCTTATCTAGGCCGGTTATATGGGGAAGCTGAGTTTTTTTTGCTGTCATGTTCATGGCCTAGCCGAAATACAACTTTTCTTATCCCAAAATATTTTACCAAACAATGTTTGAATCATGATTTCCGATGAAACTTTAGGGGCTACTTACCACTACCTCACTTTAATTTGGAGATGATTGCGTCATATTCCGTCAATTTCGGATAATACTGTTCCGGGAACCACGGTACATATAGAGGGAAATTAGTGGAAATCAAGGGTCTCGGGTTAGTTTTGGTGTTTAAATTATAAAACAACTAAAAGTATAACAAAG
Source organism: Chrysanthemum seticuspe (assembly GCA_019973895.1). Classification (NCBI taxonomy): domain Eukaryota; kingdom Viridiplantae; phylum Streptophyta; class Magnoliopsida; order Asterales; family Asteraceae; genus Chrysanthemum; species Chrysanthemum seticuspe. The sequence goes on along the minus strand of BPTQ01000005.1, from coordinate 344,746,951 downwards.
CTTGCAGGCTGCAGCGGCACATTTGTTGAAGTTGCTAAAAAAAAGTAAGACGTATATTACATATGAATCACATTTGTACCATTCAATTTGGTCAATGTAATCCATTAACTGACTACATGTCTAATTTAGTCACAACCTTATACCTTGCATATAGTTAAAAGGTGAAATTTAGACATGCTACATTGTCTTAAACTACGAACAATATGGTCATGTTATGTTGTTAAGATAAAAGCCATAAGTTATAGATCATTTTCGATTAGTAAAATGTTTATTTGGACGACAATTCTACAACTAATGTAGTACCAACTCAGGCAAGTTGACAAAGTTTACATAAAAATTAGAAAGAAAGAAAAAAAATAAACTCGGTCACTCGGGTTGACCCGAACCCAAGTAAGACACATATATTAAACCCGAAATCGATATTAATTATATTTCGGGTTACTCGGGTTGACCGATTAACAAGAGTATATTTGGATCCCCATTAACCCAACCCGAAAACTAATCAAACTTGCCTAATTTTTCATATTGGAGGTGGAGGACTGATCTTTCCTAGGGCGCCCACGCTTACGTTTGGGCGGCTGCTCAGAGTTACCAACAATTGCAACCAACGCCTGTGCTGCTGCTGCTCAACCGGCGCCTGCAGCCGCTTTCGTTTAATCGGTACCTGAGGTTCAAAATTGCAATAATCAGTTATTCTAATAAAACTAAATGCTGTAATTTAGAGTATAAAGAAGCAGTTAAACGTTTTCTAGCAGCAAGTAGTCTGCAGATTATTCAAAACATGTCAAGTAAATTTGATTTAGAAAAATTCACCGCCATAACACAATTCAAAACACCACCCAAGAAAAACGTGGATAATCAATTTTGACAGTTTGGTTCCTAAACACCCCCTAAGATGGTAAAACCAAGCTAACAAGAATGAAAGGGAACAAACTTCTTCTTCAATACTACTACTACAACCAAAATACAATGAATCTAAAAAAAATAAAAAGAGGAAGAGGGAGAGTATGAAGCACCCATAAGATATTCTTAAGCTTGTTTTCTTCCAAAGGCATTTCATTACCATCTTTATCAAGAGTTTCCAAACGCATTACACTACCGTTACGCTCCACATTACCAATAACTCCCGTAGACTTCCCTTGTGTGGATGACATTAGATCATGATTATCAATGGCAACCGATGTTAAAGATGACATGTCAATACCATCCTGTGTTCAACAATTTGAAAGAAGGGTTTGAATCGATTGTAATTGCCAATTTCAGTTTTAGGATAATGGGGAAGGAATGAAAGAATTAGGGCTTGAAAAATATTTGGAGATAAATTGGTAGATAATGGGGAAAGAATGATGTTTTAGATAGATGATTTTGTAAAAATATATGTACTTGACAATTACGTAAAATGACAAAAAAACCCTTTTTAAAAAATACGGTTGCCCAGCGCTTTTTAGTTGCCCAAAAAACAATACCTTACACATACGGGACACTTGTCACAATTTTGATGAGTTGCCCAATGACAGCGGTTGCCCTTGGTCCATTCTCAAATTAAAAATAAAAGTGGTCCGCAAAGTGATAAGCCTCAGGGCACGTGGTCTATTTGCATCATTTTCCCTAATTTTAATTAGAGATTTGACCCTAGAGATCTAATGCAACATTTCCCCTTATTTGCTCTATTCCTATTAACATAAAACAAATTTTACATCATAAAAAAAAGAAGATGAATAAATAAACAAGATTAGCATCAAACAATTTTTACATGTAACGCACCATGCACAACAATTTTCCAAGGCCACCTATTTCAATAATGTAAGAAAGATTCTTTGCTTGTGTATCATATAATGACAACATGAACAAAGATGAGCTTGAGAGTGTGCATCGGTGAGAGTTTCCTTCAGGTTGTTTTTGTTTGAATATAATTCTTAAACAAACAGTAGTGAATGTGTGACCAACGCTTGAGACTAACATACTAATGAAAGATGTGGTGTCTGTGTTTTATTTTGGGGTACATTGCTTGTTTTATCTTTTAAGGGGTTTTATAGATGTGAAGATGGGAAGTGTGGGAAGGGTGAAAAGGAGAGGCGTTAGATTGGGAAGTGAATGAACGGTGGATTAAGGGTTTGGGATCATGATCCGTGTGATGTGCTTTCTATGTGAGTGTATACTTTGTGAATTGTGATGTGAAGCCTGTGCAATATCAATAAATGAAGCCCTACATCACCACCAAACAAATTTATTGAATTAGCACTCAAAGTCATTCTTGTCACAATTCATCAAGATAGCTTTTAAACGTTTCAATATGTGTAGCAAGCAAGGACCTCATCTACACCCTGTACCAATTTATTACATTAAACATGGTTTACTTTTTTAACCAAGATAATCTTTAATGTGGAATTCACGCTAGCATTTCCTTCTAATTTTATGTGGTATTAGCTATTGGTATATCATGAATTTCTGTCAAGGGTGTTTTCATATGTATATGATGTATTAAGAAGGTTTAGAGTAAAGGCTGATAAACAAAGAAAAAAATTATTCTTATCTAGGTTATATGGGGAAGCTGAGTTTTTTTTTGCTGTCATGTTCATGGCCTAGCCGAAATACAACTTTTCTTATCCCAAAATATTTTACCAAACAATGTTTGAATCATGATTTCAGATGAAACTTTAGGGGAAACTTACCACTACCTCACTTTAATTTGGAGATGATTGCTTCTATAAATCCGCAAAAACATGTCCGCGAGGAAATAAAGCCAGCTTAAATGACAAAAGATCTTAGGCTTGTAAATTTACTATTCACATTTCACTATTCCGCACATAATTAAAAGACAAAGCTTGCTTCTTGCCTCAAGACATATGTTCAGTTTTGTTGATTTAAGACCTAAAAAATACTATAGGTATTGTTTTAGCTTATGGGGTTGCTTATTTGGCTGATCATAGTCGTACGTCATCGACATAAATGTTCAAGCTCTTTTGTATATGTATGCAACTATGCACGAGTTAGGTGAAAAAGAAATTGAAGGACACAGAGATTTTTCACAATAACAAATGTATCCACATTAAATATAGCCTAGTTGAAGAAAAGGTTATTTAAAACATGCCACTTTTAATATTCTTGGAAAATTTGTATTTCACAAAAGCAATTTGGTGATAGAGCTGAAGTAACTCTAAATAAGACGATGAACTGGAAAAAATAAGACATGGATCAATTCATAAGCCAACTTATTACTTGGCCCATTTAGTAAGCCGAAATATCCGAAAGGATTAGTGATGTTAATTTTTTGCTATTTAGAGACAAAGTTGTATTTACAAAATGAGGATTAGTGATGTTAATTTTTTGCTATTTAGAGACAAAATTGTATTTACAAAATGCAAATCGGAATACTCACAAGTGTTGTATTGATTATGGATTAGACTGGCAAACATGTATTTTATAAGGAGTCAATGACTCAATGGTGAATACAGCGTGGGTGAATAAAGTCATAACTCATAAGATTTGTGAAAGGTTTATGGATAATTATTAATATTAGTATGACCGGATTCGAACTCGAGACTTCGGGATTGCACACATTACGTATGAGAATTGATGTAAATAATTATAATATATAAAACGTTATTATTATTAATTATTAGTCACGAAATAAATACTTAACGATGGTTAATATTTAACGAGGTTTGGCTAACGGTCGTTAAATGTAAACTTAAAGGACTAGAGATGAAATTATAAGTCGGGAAGGATCTAGAATCCCTTTGGGATTGATTGGCCGATCGGTTGGGGTTTCCTAACCCAACCCACACATTAACTTGTCTTCCAAGATTGGTTAACTATAAATACAATCCTATTGTGTTCATTCTAAACCTAATCTTGGTGACTTGCAAACCTAATTTCTCTCCTTCTCCCTCTTTCTTTTGTGTGGCCGGTCGAACTCTCTTTCCCATAGGGATTCGATTTGTTTAACTAAAGAATAAGTATTTGGTTTGTTTCGTGATCAAGAAACTAGCTTTTCACATCAAATCGCTATTAGTACGTGTGTACAAGAACGAAGGACAAGCACGCTTGAGCTTGTGAATCTTGGTGGTTGATTTCATTGGTGGGTCGACATAGGTGTTGGTCGACATTCACAAACCCTAATTTATTAGGGTTTAGGGTTTCTTGTTCTTGATCCTAATTTGGGGTTTTTCCATAAACCCTAATTGCATTGATTCGCAAAAGGTACGCACATACTTTTAATTCGGTTAGTTAATTTACAAGTATTATTCCTATTACTTCCGCTGCATGCTTTGATGATGTTTACTTGTTTATGTAATTGTTATGATTAGTAAAACCCAACAGTGGCATCACGAGCCGTTAATATGTTGTAATTAATTACCGAAACACATAAAAATTGAATCTTTATTATTATTATATGCTTTTATGGTTTCTAGGGTTTTGAAAATTGGAACCCTAATTTTTTTATTAATTGGGTCGATTACCCATTAATTGTTTATTAGGTTTTATTTTTTGTAAAACTTGTAGAAACCCTAGGATTGCATGTATATTTTATGTGGTTTTCATGAATAATTGTTATGTGCCATGATTATATGCGTATCTTGGGATTATAATTGTTATGAGGAATCCATGGTGAAACATGCATGTTTTGCCATGGAGTATTGTTTTTTGATAAATTGTTTAGTGATATACACATGTTTATTTATTTGATAATGATTGAATTGGGGAAGACCTCAATTATACTAATAAAAATTCGTTATGTGCTATTTGGTATACTATTGACTTTGGCTTACGCAATCGACTTGTCGATGTATGTGGCTCATCTACCTTGTAGTTGAAAGCCCTAGTTGATGTATGCATTTTTTACGCCTAGAATTGTTTATTAGGTTTTATCAAAATAATTATGCATGTGGCTAATTGTTTTTACATATGTTAATTGTTAAGTTATATGTATATATTATTTGAGTTCCTTTTAATTTTTATTAAAATGCTTTTTTGTTTATATATTGTTTGACATGTTAGTAAGCAAAAAGGGTTTTTTATGAATAGAAAATTAAATGGACTAAATAATGGAGAAACTAATTTGTTATCTAAGAATTATTCTTGAACTTTTAATCGATTGATGCGACTGTACTAAATGGTTAGAACGGCTCACCCACTAGAACAAACTATAAAGGGGTTATTTAAGAAGTGAGCACAGTCTCACTGAAAGGATGTCTAAGGTTATGCTTCAGCGCTTACCTGGTCCTCTGCCCCCTGTGAGTTCGATTGGAGCTACCTAGTATAACCATTCTATGTACGAAGCATCTTAGTGCAAAGTTGTAAGTTTCTCAACGCATCAATTAAAACTTTGTAGAATTTAATCTTAGCAATTAAAATCGTATGTAAGGTTTTCGAAAATATTTTGCTATAAAGTTGTATGCATGCTTCTTTATACATAAGTTTTGATTACACGTCAAAATTTGTACCCTTTAAATTTAAGTTTATGCCATCTAATGATATGAAACACTTGAAGTTGTAATTTAGTTATGTGAGACCTTGATCTAGATTACAATGACAAGGTGAATTATTTTGTTGTGTGAGACCTCAGCTTAATGATTTGCAGTTTCTAAATTAGACAACTTAATTAAGTTAGTTAGTGAGACCTATGACTTAAGGCATAAGATGGGATAAAACATGCTTACGTTTTGCATTAATTGTTTTGGCAAAATTGTAAATCCCATATTTTCTAGGAATTGAAAACTTGTTTGTCAATTATTGTTCTTCGACAATTACCTATTCTATACTTTCATCACTAGCAGATCAACTGATGTGGTGAAACTATGATAATGAGGGTCCTAGATTCAAGGAAAATTCTATGGTTAATATGAATATTGACCAAGGGTATTTTATTTTCTTGAAAGATTTTATTATCGAAAATACTAAAACTGAATTTTGAAAATTCTTTTGATTGTATTAATGCAACATTAAACCGTAAACGTAGTTTGGGCTTTGGTAAATTGATCTAGTTCTGTTTTCAAACGAATGTTTGATCAAGAAAAATTTACTAAAAGACAAACATAAACTCTTTTCCATGGAAGAAGAGTGTGACTCAATCCTATTCCTTTTCATGATTGAGAAAGGTATGTTAGGAACATTAGAATTGTCTAAATTCTAATATAACTCATAGCAACTTTAATAGTTAAGAAAATTGCACACCATGTTTTCCTTAAGAGATTTCATTACCCTATGTTGGTGATTGAATTCTTATATGACATTTTGGTCAACTAGAAAACATGTTTGATATTATATGAGTTATTACATTAGAATCTAGACTAATTACCGCAAAATTGGTAAAAGACAAACTAGTATATTGTATCTAGTTGTTTTGATTTGACCAATTAAAGGTGCTACACACCATTGTGGGGATAGTAGACCTATTGAGGAAGAAATTGCATACTCAATTTTTCAAGTTAATAGTATGATGGATGATTCATCATCTACAGAGTAGAATACACTCTTTTAGTACCTAAGTAATTGTTACGAATAGTCTTTGAAAGGAGTTACAACGTAATAGCACGCTATTTTCACTGGTTAATGCAACACTTACAATGTTGTCAAATCCAGTGGGAGTATTGTGGTGTATTACTGAATAAGACATTATTGTAACGTTGTCTAATTCAGTGGGAGTTACAAGATTTATTATCTTGATAGTGACTCAGATTATTTCTAGATTTTCTTGAAATAATACATTACGTTTAAAAATGTAGACATTCATATTCTCAAGGATAGTCATGAACGTTTCCTTGATAATTAAGTGCTCCTACATCTACTTGTAATGCTTATATATCTATGACACTATCATATTGCTCACATAAACAAACGAATGTCATAGTGTTTATATGCTATATGGTGTTGTTCTATGCACAAGTGGGAGAAGTATTAATTGTGTGCAAAAGAACAAACACATACAAATATGATTAATGGATTCTCTTAAGATTGACTTGTTTAGAACATGTGTCAAGATTATAACATTGACTACTTTTATGTCTTATGTCATTCAAAATTATAGAAACACTTGAAGTTACATTTTAGTTTAAGTGAGATCTTGGCTAGATTGTAATCTCAAGGTAAATCTCCACTTGTCGTGGGATCGGGCGTGGATGTTTTTACAGTTTCTTAAGTTGAACACTTCTTGGAATGACATAAAATAAATATAGTAAAGTAATACTATCTTAAATATTTATGTATTTTTAGAATGACATAAATAGATAGAGTAGTATATATTAACTTGAAAATAAATTAATTGAAACCATGATGTGGTGTTCATAATTACTTTAAATTATAAATGTTTATGTGTTTCTTTGTAAAGTCACAAACATGAAGTCTTTTAAAGACTTATAATATAAAGTAAGATATTATAACTGTTATGTCTTTTGACTTGGTCAAAGAATACTTATGTTATAAAACATGCAATTGGCTTGAATATTCTATTATACCATTAAGTTGACTTAGTTGGTAAATAGGTAGGCCAAAAGGAATAAGTTTATCTTACATATTGTTAGATTGTCTTACAATATTAATTCTAATGAAATACTGTATGTATATGGAATGTTCAGTTAGAAGAATCAAACATTTGTTGTATTGTTTGATTCAAGATAACTATATCTTATTTTCTTCCAAAAGTTATCAAGGTTAGAAAATTGAGTATTGATTGGATATACTTAATAAAACTCAAACCTAGAAGATTAATAAGACACCATTTTAGTATGGAATGTGATGAATCACATTGAGTCTTATATATTGAAGTTTTGAATTGTTAAAACTACTTATGGAGTAGGTTATTAACAAACAAGATTTACGAACTGTCAATGTGTTTTGTAATATCCCACAAGAAAACAATTTAGTGTTGTTCTAATTGCTAAAGTATTTATAGATAGTCTTTAAATTACAAAAGCAAGTGGGAGTTTTGTTTAGATCTTGAAGAGATTAAATTACAAAACACATAATCTTCTAAAATACACTAGTGAATATCATGATGAGGTCAAATATGATAATCCCTCAAGATAATGGAATTCTCATTCATAGATCCGCAAGGATATCTCAGATATTTGATATGATGAGAAATATGAATTACAGGATCATGGTAAACCTGTTAATCATGATGATGTATTTACCTAATATTGAATTGTGGTAAATTATTCATACTATGAATGTAAAGATGCTGTCCAAAGAGATAATCAACTTTGTAAACTTGGTTTATCTTAATAAAGATGAGTTTCTTCAAAGGAAGGAAAACCCTAGCGGTTTAAATTCTTTGTGTAGAAATCATATGGACAAAATTGTACATGTGTTTAATGCATGACTTGTGACAAGATTATTAATCACAATTAAGCGATTAACTGTGATTGGATATTCTTTCCTTGGCACATTAAATATATAATGATTATGATTGTCATACTTATTTTCATTGATATGAAAAATGACAATGGAATATTAAAACTATTTCTTATGTGATTGCTTTTGCGAGGACGATAAGCAATCGAAAGGAGTTTACTGAATTCACATAATCTTTGGAAATGTACAAACTGCAAGAATCCATGAATGGATATATGCATGCATCTAGGAGATGATTCTTATGTTTAACTATTAAATCCAAGTTTTGGTTTAAAATTAAAATAAGATAATTTCTAAGTATTCCTAAAAGCTAGTGGGAGTATTATGTTTATTTTCTTTAAATCTTATATGTTGTGGGTAGTAACATTCCATCTAAGATAAATGTTAGTTTAATTTGGAATGGAACTTCACTTGAAAGATTTAGAAAATAAGACATACAACCTTGGAGTATATGTTTATTGTTAGTAAACATGGCGGTATTAAATTAATGAGTCTAATAGAACATGATATATCATTTGGAAAATGGATATGTAGAACATGAATTAAATCTTTGTTTGACATAAGGATTTTTCATGTACATCATGTTATTGTTGTATCATGCTTGAATGCAAGATGATTTGACAACATTGATATCTAATGAAGTTATTAGATAACTAGTGTAATGAATATTCTAATAGAATATGTTTGAATCTAGAATTACATTCCTCAGCCTGGATTTGCTCTCAAAATTCTATGGATGAGCAATACAACAGTTGTTGCGTAATTGTCATAGTCAACAAACTTGAAAGTTTGGAAGGTATCAAACATTACACTATAGATATTGAAGTTTACGGAGATTTTAAAGAGCATATTGTTGTTTGTATACAATGATACTGGTTTAATTGAGATGACACTCAATACTAGTCATGGGAGGATTTCATCCTTGTAAATGGCCATGTGAACTAGTTGTGCTCAACCAAGAGCATAGTTGCATTATACAATAAAGAATTAGAATGCTTTAAACTTTAAAAATTGTTTGAAAGTTTGATTGTCATAAATTGGTGTTGAGGATGTCACACACTTTATGAAATATATTATGTGGCAATATCAAGATATTTTGAATGCACACATACAAGAACTTCACTAGTTGAATTCTTGAAATAAGTATTCTCAAAATTTCGATAGATCAAAGTTAGTTGAAATTATGCCTTGTCAACAAGTATGATTGTCATTACTTGAGACATAATTCATTAACCAGTATTATCATGCATTGATCTATTTAGTATTTGGATAAGGGATGTTTTGAACAAATATTATTTAAATGAAATAAAATATTGGTTATGTTTATTTTTCATTTTCTTAATATTATATCCTATATTTGCATGTTTAATCCGTGAATAACTTATGTTATTCTAAAAGTCCGTTGTCGATCAATGATGTGGGAATGTCATTGAATTAAGACAAATATGAGTTTTGGTAGAATATACTTTAAGTATATTGATGCGTGGGACATGCCAAATTCACATGATATTCAATGAATTGAATATAGGACAGATCCCAACTTTACATGATGATACTTTATGGATTTTGTCATTAAGTATATCATGAAGTGTTTATCCTCAGACTTGAGATACCAGATAACTGTTGTGAATGTAGTGCATTTGTGTAAGATAGTCTAACGCTATCCGTAACTGGTAGTTATAAGGGCTATTTTCGGAAGTGTTACAAAGTTCATGAGTTATGTTTGTAGTCAAGAGAATTTGTTCCTTTGAATTTGTTTCAAAGCATAATACTATATTTGGGCCCCTCGTAGGGTTGACAAGATGTTTGTAAGGCCTTACCCGAGATCTATCTGGAATACGTTCAGATGATTTGGTAATCTTGTTCAATCAAATAAAACGAGAAACAGAATATTAACTTATGAAATGACTTGATCCATATTCATAGTTAATGTAGTATTAGTAACAAAAGGATAAGTAAAAATGATGAATCATTAAATGGTTTTATCCAGGAGACCATACTCGATTTGATCTGGGGGCATTGGCGTGTGAAAGCTAGACTAACCAATGTCATTACTATATTAAGTAATATCCAAGTGGGAGCTGAAAGGTTTATGGATAATTATTAATATTAGTATGACCGGATTCGAACTCGAGACTTCGGGATTGCACACATTACGTATGAGAATTGATGTAAATAATTATAATATATAAAACGTTATTATTATTAATTATTAGTCACGAAATAAATACTTAACGATGGTTAATATTTAACGAGGTTTGGCTAACGGTCGTTAAATGTAAACTTAAAGGACTAGAGATGAAATTATAAGTCGGGAAGGATCTAGAATCCCTTTGGGATTGATTGGCCGATCGGTTGGGGTTTCCTAACCCAACCCACACATTAACTTGTCTTCCAAGATTGGTTAACTATAAATACAATCCTATTGTGTTCATTCTAAACCTAATCTTGGTGACTTGCAAACCTAATTTCTCTCATTCTCCCTCTTTCTTTTGTGTGGCCGGTCGAACTCTCTTTCCCATAGGGATTCGATTTGTTTAACTAAAGAATAAGTATTTGGTTTGTTTCGTGATCAAGAAACTAGCTTTTCACATCAAATCGTTATTAGTACGTGTGTACAAGAACGAAGGACAAACACGCTTGAGCTTGTGAATCTTGGTGGTTGATTTCATTGGTGGGTCGACATAGGTGTTGGTCGACATTCACAAACCCTAATTTATTAGGGTTTAGGGTTTCTTGTTCTTGATCCTAATTTGGGGTTTTTCCATAAACCCTAATTGCATTGATTCGCAAAAGGTACGCACATACTTTTAATTCAGTTAGTTAATTTACAAGTATTATTCCTATTACTTCCGCTGCATGCTTTGATGATGTTTACTTGTTTATGTAATTGTTATGATTAGTAAAACCCAACAATTTGTATGTTATAATGAGACTTGGTTAATATTTCTGGTGACCGCATGTAATATCAAATTTGAACAGGCAATATATGATATTTGGTTAACTGCTTTTGTGCTAAAGAAGTTTGGAACGAGCCACTTTAAGCTGCTTTTGTTTTGCTTTGTAAACGACTAACAAAATACCGAACAAAGCTTGGTGTAGCATAATCATACCCACAAAAAGATGATATGATATCATGCATTCACGGAAACAATTGGATACCATACTCACAAGTCACAACTCAATAAGCTAACAACACGTAAAACAAGCTAACGCGTAACGTAAAGCTCAAGTATCAGAAACAGGCCTAGAGGGTATAGTAAGATACAGACATTGTTTACATCAATGCATAAAAACCTGTCCTAAAACTTTAAATTAAATAAATACACATCATTCTCAGCTTGCTTAAGTTCTATGAAGGGTTTTTTTTTTTTTTTTTTTTTTTTTTTTTTTTTTTTTTTTTTTTCACAACTCAAAAAACTAACGAGTACATAAAGTTGAAAGTCAGAATAATAAGGTTAAATAGAAAACAACTAATTCATTAAAAAAATTGTTTTACTAATCAATTACATACGAATTATATGATGATAGACAATCTAAGAGTAAGGATCCTATATCTTTATTTACTAACTATTACCGCCAAAATATATTTTCCCGCCAAAACATTATGCTACATTTTTTTCCCGCCAAAAGCATTCTGAGTAGTCTCGCGGGTAAAAATGAGATATTTGCGATGACCAATGGTAAATATATATATTTTTTTAACTGCCAGTTAGTACAATACTACCTCCGTCCCATATTTAATGTCCAAGTTTTACTTTCAAGTCTTTCTTTTACAACTTTAACCTAAAATATTTTTGCTTGTGTTATATAGTACTAGCTTATAAACCCGTGATAAATCACGGATTGCTAATAATAAATTGCTCACAAAATATATACTTCTAGCAAGTGAGATAATATTTGCAGTCTTAAATCATTAATGATTAAATACAGAGTCAATTTCACATCTCTTCTCATTTGAAAATTTCATATAAACCAAACATGCTTTAAAAACATTAAAGCAACTTATATTATATTAAACCATGAAAACCATAGGCAACTTACAAAAATTTGTAAATATATCAACTTTGCTTACTAATGTGAGTTATTCAACTTAAATCTCGTTGGACCCGTGTCCACGAATTCTGGATTCATTAGCATAGACATTTCTTAAGATTCACCACTTCAAGTAGTCTGGAAATAGAAAAATTTAGATTTAGAGAGCATTTTCATTACTAATTAAGGAAAATAATAATAATGTATGTTTATATGCTCAAATTAATTTCTTTTTGTCAAGCCATTTCATTTGAAAAAGCTCGATACCATTGAGGTAGCACTGCAATCTATATTTGTGAATGTTACAGAACGAAATTATAAGGTTTTGAGATAAAATGTTGAAAAGAAGTTTCATCATATAATTATAGGGGAATTGCATATATATCACTCCAAAACCTCATAATTGCATATATATCCAAACAAAACTCATAATTGCATATATATTTTTTCAAAGCCTTAAAATTGTCATATACTCATATATATATCCAACCAAAACTTATAATTGCATATATATATCCTTCCAAAGCCTTAAAATTATCATATATATTCAAATGATTATTTAAATATATATTTAATAGAAAAAATGTCTAATAATTATAAATGATATATAAAATGACGATTATAACCTTTTTTTTTTACAATTACAAAATATATTTGTATTGGTTTGAATTTTATTATGTCATTTTACGTTTAGATGGAACGATGGATGGTGCAGTTGATATTCTTATTCAAGATTCGTCGATAACGAACATGATTGAGTCGCCGAACATGATTACTCTTTCTTTTCATAAAAAATGGTTTAAGGGTATTTTTTAATTGTCAAAAAAAATAATAATTTAATTAGTACAATGGTATAATCGTTATTATATATATCAATTATAATTGATATATATAATAACGATTATGCCATTAAACATGTCAAATAACTATAATTGATATATAAAATAACGTATATACCCTTATACTTATTAATTTTTTTTAACAATTACAAAATATCCTTAAACCGTTTTTTAAGAAAAAGAAAGAGCAACCATGTTCGGCTACTCAACCGTGTTCGTTATCGACGAATCTTGAATAAGAATATCAACTGCACCATCCATTGTTCCATCTAAACGTAAACTCCTATATATATAGATCAAATGACATAATAAAATTCAAACTATTAAAAAGATATTTTATAATTGTAAAAAAAGAAGAAAAAAATTGTTATTTTATATATCAATTATAATTTTTAGACATTTTTTTCTAATGTAATTTTGGTCGCCACTTCTACTTTGTGTCAACCTATGCTCTCTTCCATCAACAGAACTACCATTAAGAACGTAACCTAATACAATGATGTAAAACCTACAAAATAATATATTGTGAGATGGTGTAAGAAAGTTTGGCTGTCTCACGAATTGAATATTTGACATTCCAATAATGTGATAATTGTTGGCCTATGTCACGAATTGAATATTTGAAATGTATTGCAAGTTAAATAAACAGTAATGCCTGACTATTTTTTATTTGGCAATTAGAAATGCAATATAGGAAACCGAGGTTGCACACGAGACATCGACGTAAAATGTGGCCGAAAATATTGAGGAAGATGACCAGAAATTACGTGGCATGTCCGGTTGGCGGACGACATAGGTTTTACAGTTTAAAAACTGGTGTTTGATGATATCAACACAAATCCAATAAAGTTTGTTGGGTACTTTAGTATTTTTTTTTTCGGTTCATGACTAATAAGTGAACATTTGAAAAAGTATTTGCTATTAGATAGCTTTAACCCTTTTTATTATTAGAAGAGTTTATGTAAACAGTTAAAATGTGCCATAAAAAGGAAAAGAAAAGTATCCACTATATCTTGTTACAATTCCAAGACCACCTATTTCAGTAAAGAATGAAAGGTTCCATGCTTGTGTATTGTACAATAACAACACAAACAAAGATGGGTTTGAGAATGTGCATCGGCCCGAGTTCTGTTGGAGTTTTTGTTTGAATATATTTCTTGAACAAACAGTAGTGATTGTGTGACCAACACTTGGGGCAAACATACTAATGACAATAGTTCTATGGTGGAAGATGGTGAGTTTAATGTTTGTGTGAATGATAAATGGTGTAGATTGTATGTGTGTTTCTTTGTTTGAAAAATGTATTGAGGGAGCGAGTATTAATAAGAACAAGTGTTTAGATGACTAGTATTTAATTTTGTCAAAGGAGAAATAAATTGCATCTTACTTTTAGGTGAGACAACATACTACACACAAAAATATACCATTGCTTGCTGTCAAAGGCGGGTAGTATATTGATTTCAAACCAACATTATGAATTATCAATTATCAGACTATTTGTGTTACATAGATCAACAACTCACTTTAAATTTGGTAGAAATATACACTTGTAAATGTGTTAACTTGCAGCCTTGCAGGTATGGTTATTAATGTATTTGAGGTCTAAAGGAGTGTCATAGAGGTGGTTGGTTCATTGAATTCCAAAAACATGGGTAACTTTATTACTCTTTTGTTGCTTGGTTAAGTTATGCATACTATAACTTTTTGAGAAAGTTTAGGTGGTAAAGTGGTGAATGAAGCGTCTTGTGGTGAAGATTCAAAGTTGTTCAAGTTTTACAGTCGTAAAGAAGAGACAAATACATAGAAAATAATGTGGTCCGAATATTATACGTGAGTTTAGTTCTTACATGGTTCTGTAAAGGTAACATGTCCCAACCACAGTTCGGATTGAGCTCATTTATTAAACTAGGGATTAAGCTTGGTTCGTTTTGAGCTTTTACTGAGTTTATCTCGTTATGAGCCCTATGAGTGTGTTCGAATAAGTTACAACCCAACTCAAATGTACTAAAAAGCTGTATTTCACAAAAGCAAATCGGTGATAGAGTTGCATTTTTTACGGGGAAGGATTAGCGATTTTCATTTTTTGCTAGAAATAGAAGTTGTATATGGCTAACCCGTCACTATTGTTGACAACATCTGAACTAATCCGTCACTATTTCAAATCATGGGCTGTATATTGTGGGGTGTTCTTCACTTTCACCAAGATGTCATGCAATCAAACTCACAAAATGATACGAATATTAAACATCACGATATATCAAACTGATAAGCATATCAGTAGAATGTATATAGCAGCTGTAACTATTGATGTTTCTTGTGTACACAAAAATCCTTTTGACGTGTTTACTTGATCAAAGACCCATCAATTTACATGAAAATTGGTTAAAGTGGGCTTATACGGGTAAATTATAAAGGTTGTCTGAAATGAAACAAATGAAGCGAATCACATGGGTCTGAAAGTTTCCTTAAATTGTGATTAGTTACTTTTAACCGTCTAATTTGGTTAATTTACGACGTGATCCATTTTGAGCAGCATGAAGATTAACATATTATAACCACAAACACGTGTTACTTGTTATCCACATTGTGAGCAACCTAGCCATCCAATTACACAGAAACGGGTTAATTTGGGTAACATATGATCTAAAACGTACGTATCAGATATGAAAGCTTACCTGTAAATGAAACAGGCTGTGGTGGCCATTAAAGGTAGTTAAAAGATTATCAATCTTCTACACTGATGTATTAGAAACAATGTTAACAAGCCATCCTAACCTGGCCTGACCCACTTCTACCCGCATTAAGTTAACTCATTTTGACCCGAAACCATTTTGACGTGTAACCCACACACTGAGTCACTGATTTGCCCAATTAATCTCTAACGAGTCCATTATAAAAGGTTAGCTTATAATGAAGCAGGCCGAGCAGGTCAAACAGGTGAAAGCAAACTTTATGTATTGATTTTGGCCTCGCTTCTCAGATCAGGTACTATATGCTGATGATGATGAAGAAATCAGAAACAAATGACACCAAAGTTATCATCATAATTTCACAGTAAACACCTTAAACGCAACAAAATAAAATTCTTAACTCCAATACGTTGAAACGTGAACATTAAACATCATATCCTGACTCTAACATACTTCGTCCAGATACATAGTTCCAAAAGACACAGTTCCATACTAAAACTGAAATTAATACTACGGAGTAATTAAAAGTGATTACTCATGATCGTCGCCATCCTCATTTGAATCATCCGACTCGTCATCAACTTCTTCTTGCTTGTCGCTAACTTCTTCATAGGCAATACCAAGTTTTTCCAAAACCTTCTTCATCTCATCAATGCACCCAGCTAGTTTCTCACCTCCAGGCAATGCAGACTTAACAAAGCGCAGCAATTGCTCAAAACCAGCATCCTTTACATTGCACTTAATTTTCCAATTATAAAATGCAAGGGCAGCTTGATATTTGGATTGTTTACTCCCTTCATACAAAGGCTCATCATCATCCGCTAACTTCTTGTAGACCTTCTCGCCAGATGGATTAAGAAGACCAAGTGGATCACTAGAAGTTGACATTCTCAGCAACTATAACAAAGTAAATGTGTCACGTTATTGCCAAAAACATGTTCATCGATGGATATAACACATAAATTTAAGAATACGTGTTAATAGTTAAGGTTGATTCATCGTCTATGGGAAATCTATAAGAACCACCAAACCAACTCTAGTAATAACAAATGTGAGCTAATGATCATTGTCTCTCGTACTAATTACACTTACTACGCGCAAAACGAAATTATGTTGAAATTGGCAGTAGCCGCTGTAATACTAGTAGTTGCCTAAGATATATTCTTGATTGGTCTTTTCTAGTTTGCCCAATTTATGCTTGAGGTATCTCAATTGGTCTTCTTGGTTTTGGTTTTTAGAATCCTTACGATTGTAGGTCGTCATGCACTAGCTCAACATTTAGCGCCTCTCTAAGAGTTGGAAGAGGGACAGTAATAACAACATTTTTTGTAAAACAAACATGTTGGAAGCATTATACTCGATTCTCACATTCGTTTCATTGCCACAAAGAGGGGGTCAGCATTTGACTATAGAATAGAGATGAAAAGTTAGGTTCAAAATATACATAAAGAATCAATAAAATAACAAACAACAAACCAACGACCAACCTTGATCATAAGTAACACGTAGCTTGCCTCTACAAAAATTTCCAAGTGTCCCTTTTGCTTCCAACCAAGTCATGCATCTCATCGGGTTAATGCATCACAAAGGCGCGAGCGCAGGAAAAATGCACCATGTTTAAGTACGATACAAGAGTCACCCGCGATATTGCCCACTAAGCAATAAGAAAAGAACCTTTCATTCATTGTTGAAATAGGTGGTCTTGGAATTGAAACAAACAACAGGTGAAATTTTGCACTCTTTTATCTTTTGTCAATATGATGTCAAGTTTTTAGTCCTGGTCAAAGTAAATTATTTAGTTGAGGAAGTTTTTAAACAAGTGAGGAAGTTCTTAAACAATTCGGTTGCATATTTTCTTTTCAAATCCACGTTATCATTTTGTTTCCCATATTTTTGCAGCTCAACGCATCATGGGATTTGACTAACATTACCTGGGGAACAAGTGAACACACAAAACTTGTCATAGATAACCTAGCAGTACCAACATTGGTTGAGCTTTTGAGTTCTCATAGTGCTTGTGTGCATGAGTAGGTATATTCTCTTTACTCTGTCTAGTTTATGAATCGTGTGTTATGCATAAAGTGTTATTATGTTTAGCTTAGTGATGCTTTGTTATTAATCATGTAGGTTGGGCAATAAGGAACATGCTGGTGACTCCACAGAAAGTCGTGACATCGTACTTAGACACGGCGCATTTATCATCGTGCTCATGCCTTTATGCCGCAATGACCCTGATAAGATTGATGAGCTTAGTTGGCGGCTATCACCGTCGCATACTTACAAGCAAATAACAATACGGGTGTTACTCTTCAACATCTAGCGGCCAACTTTAATAGTAAGACTTTTCTTTTTCTTTTGCATATATAGGTGCTGATTTGGATTTAAAATATGTTATAACTGGTGTTTGGTATGCTAAAAAGGGTTTTATGTTTAATAAGGTGGGACAATATGTAATCTATTGTCCTTTTTTGGTAACAGTCGAAGTCGATGAGCTGTTGGTGACAATGAGGGGCTTTGCATTCTTTGTGTGGAATAACCGTCGGCCCATGGTACATAGAGACGTGAAATCCACTACAAAATTAATCTTCTACCATATCTCGGCCATGTCCTACGAACGTTCGATGACGGTGACACATTCGAGCAGACAATGAACCAAATTGCTGAAGATGTCGGATTGCCACATAGTGAATGGGTGGTATGATACAGCTGAGTCGGTCGGCCTCAAGGTCCAATCTATTTAAACAACGACACAGACTGGCAACATGCAGTTACTTACTTTAAATAGATTGGACCTTAAAGTAAGTAACTGCATAGTGCCAGTCTGTGTCGTTGTTTAAATAGATTGGACCTTGAGGCTTGTCGACTCGGTTGTATGATACCACCCATTCACCATGTGGCAATCCGACATCTTCAGCAATTTGGTTCATTGTTTGCTCGAATGTGTCACCGTCATCGAACGTTCGTAGGACATGGCCGAGATATGGTGGAAGATTAATTTTGTAGTGGATTTCACGTGTTTATGTACCATGGGCCCGACGGTTATTCCACACAAAGAATGCAAAGCCTCTAATTGTCACCAACAGCTCATCCACTTCGACTGTTACCAAAAAAGGACAATAGATTACATATTATCACACCTTATTAAAAATAAAAATAAAAAACCCTTTTTAGCATACCAAATACCATTTATAACATATTTTAAATCCAAATCAGCACCTATGCAAAAGAAAAAAATAAAAATCTTACTATTAAAGTTAGCCGCCAGCTTGTATGCGACGTTGATAGCCGCCAACTAAGCTCATCAATCTTATCAGGGTCATTGCGGCATAAAGGCATGCGCACGAGGATAAATGCGCCGTGTCTAAGTACGATGTCACGACCTTCTGTGGAGTCACCAACATGTTCCGTATTGCCCAACCTACATGATTAATGACAAAGCATTACTAAGCTAAACATAATAACATTCTATGCATAACACACAATTCATAAACTAGACAGAGTAAACATTGGTTAAGTGTTTAGATGTTAGTCTAAGTTGTGAGGACAATTTTTTTATTGCTCGGCATATCCATGTAATTATCACATATGTGTCATAACAAAGCATATCACTCCCTCACTCTAACTTTATTTTCCACCAAAAACTTATTTTCAGTTTAAGATAGGTAAAATGAATTTAGATTTTAATGATCCATTTGCCAAGTCAACCCCTTGATAAAACTTTCTTATTGAAGATAGTAAATGACACAGGTTTTCAAAGTAGCTAGTACAAATGCAAAACCATAGCTTAAAAATACGCAAAAAGTCCTTTATAACATATAATTTTAATTAGAGATTTGACCCTAGAGATCTAATGCAACATTTCCCCTTATATGCTCTATTCCTATTAACATAAAACAAATTTTACATCATAAAAAAAAAGAAGATGAATAAATAAATAAGATTAGCATCAAACAGTTTTTACATGTAACGCACCATGCACAACAATTTTCCAAGGCCACCTATTTCAATAATGTAAGAAAGATTCTTTGCTTGTGTATCATATAATGACAACATGAACAAAGATGAGCTTGAGAGTGTGCATCGGTGTGAGTTTCCTTCATGTTGTTTTTGTTTGAATATAATTCTTAAACAAACAGTAGTGAATGTGTGACCAACGCTTGAGACTAACATACTAATGAAAGATGTGGTGTATGTGTTTTATTTTGGGGTACATTGCTTGTTTTATCTTTTAAGGGGTTTTATAGATGTGAAGATGGGAAGTGTGGGAAGGGTGAAAAGGAGAGGCGTTAGATTGGGAAGTGAATGAACGGTGGATTAAGGGTTTGGGATCAGAATCCGTGTGATGTGCTTTCTATGTGAGTGTATACTTTGTGAATTGTGATGTGAAGCCTCTGCAATATCAATAAATGAAGCCCTACATCACCACCTAACAAATTTATTGAATTAGCATTCAAAGTCTTTCTTGTCACAATTCATCAAGATAGCTTTTAAACGTTTCAGTATGTGTAGCAAGCAAGGACCTCATCTACACCCTGTACCAATTTATTACATTAAACATGGTTTACTTTTTTAACCAAGATAATCTTTAATGTGGAATTCACGCTAGCATTTCCTTCTAATTTTATGTGGTATTAGCTATTGGTATATCATGAATTTCTGTCAAGGGTGTTTTCATATGTATATGATGTATTATGGAAGGTTTAGAGTAAAGGCTGATAAAGAAAGAAAAAAATTATTCTTATCTAGGCCGGTTATATGGGGAAGCTGAGTTTTTTTTGCTGTCATGTTCATGGCCTAGCCGAAATACAACTTTTCTTATCCCAAAATATTTTACCAAACAATGTTTGAATCATGATTTCCGATGAAACTTTAGGGGCTACTTACCACTACCTCACTTTAATTTGGAGATGATTGCGTCATATTCCGTCAATTTCGGATAATACTGTTCCGGGAACCACGGTACATATAGAGGGAAATTAGTGGAAATCAAGGGTCTCGGGTTAGTTTTGGTGTTTAAATTATAAAACAACTAAAAGTATAACAAAGCTTGCAGGCTGCAGCGGCACATTTGTTGAAGTTGCTAAAAAAAAGTAAGACGTATATTACATATGAATCACATTTGTACCATTCAATTTGGTCAATGTAATCCATTAACTGACTACATGTCTAATTTAGTCACAACCTTATACCTTGCATATAGTTAAAAGGTGAAATTTAGACATGCTACATTGTCTTAAACTACGAACAATATGGTCATGTTATGTTGTTAAGATAAAAGCCATAAGTTATAGATCATTTTCGATTAGTAAAATGTTTATTTGGACGACAATTCTACAACTAATGTAGTACCAACTCAGGCAAGTTGACAAAGTTTACATAAAAATTAGAAAGAAAGAAAAAAAATAAACTCGGTCACTCGGGTTGACCCGAACCCAAGTAAGACACATATATTAAACCCGAAATCGATATTAATTATATTTCGGGTTACTCGGGTTGACCGATTAACAAGAGTATATTTGGATCCCCATTAACCCAACCCGAAAACTAATCAAACTTGCCTAATTTTTCATATTGGAGGTGGAGGACTGATCTTTCCTAGGGCGCCCACGCTTACGTTTGGGCGGCTGCTCAGAGTTACCAACAATTGCAACCAACGCCTGTGCTGCTGCTGCTCAACCGGCGCCTGCAGCCGCTTTCGTTTAATCGGTACCTGAGGTTCAAAATTGCAATAATCAGTTATTCTAATAAAACTAAATGCTGTAATTTAGAGTATAAAGAAGCAGTTAAACGTTTTCTAGCAGCAAGTAGTCTGCAGATTATTCAAAACATGTCAAGTAAATTTGATTTAGAAAAATTCACCGCCATAACACAATTCAAAACACCACCCAAGAAAAACGTGGATAATCAATTTTGACAGTTTGGTTCCTAAACACCCCCTAAGATGGTAAAACCAAGCTAACAAGAATGAAAGGGAACAAACTTCTTCTTCAATACTACTACTACAACCAAAATACAATGAATCTAAAAAAAATAAAAAGAGGAAGAGGGAGAGTATGAAGCACCCATAAGATATTCTTAAGCTTGTTTTCTTCCAAAGGCATTTCATTACCATCTTTATCAAGAGTTTCCAAACGCATTACACTACCGTTACGCTCCACATTACCAATAACTCCCGTAGACTTCCCTTGTGTGGATGACATTAGATCATGATTATCAATGGCAACCGATGTTAAAGATGACATGTCAATACCATCTTGTGTTCAACAATTTGAAAGAAGGGTTTGAATCGATTGTAATTGCCAATTTCAGTTTTAGGATAATGGGGAAGGAATGAAAGAATTAGGGCTTGAAAAATATTTGGAGATAAATTGGTAGATAATGGGGAAAGAATGATGTTTTAGATAGATGATTTTGTAAAAATATATGTACTTGACAATTACGTAAAATGACAAAAAAACCCTTTTTAAAAAATACGGTTGCCCAGCGCTTTTTAGTTGCCCAAAAAACAATACCTTACACATACGGGACACTTGTCACAATTTTGATGAGTTGCCCAATGACAGCGGTTGCCCTTGGTCCATTCTCAAATTAAAAATAAAAGTGGTCCGCAAAGTGATAAGCCTCAGGGCACGTGGTCTATTTGCATCATTTTCCCTAATTTTAATTAGAGATTTGACCCTAGAGATCTAATGCAACATTTCCCCTTATTTGCTCTATTCCTATTAACATAAAACAAATTTTACATCATAAAAAAAAGAAGATGAATAAATAAACAAGATTAGCATCAAACAGTTTTTACATGTAACGCACCATGCACAACAATTTTCCAAGGCCACCTATTTCAATAATGTAAGAAAGATTCTTTGCTTGTGTATCATATAATGACAACATGAACAAAGATGAGCTTGAGAGTGTGCATCGGTGAGAGTTTCCTTCAGGTTGTTTTTGTTTGAATATAATTCTTAAACAAACAGTAGTGAATGTGTGACCAACGCTTGAGACTAACATACTAATGAAAGATGTGGTGTCTGTGTTTTATTTTGGGGTACATTGCTTGTTTTATCTTTTAAGGGGTTTTATAGATGTGAAGATGGGAAGTGTGGGAAGGGTGAAAAGGAGAAGCGTTAGATTGGGAAGTGAATGAACGGTGGATTAAGGGTTTGGGATCATGATCCGTGTGATGTGCTTTCTATGTGAGTGTATACTTTGTGAATTGTGATGTGAAGCCTCTGCAATATCAATAAATGAAGCCCTACATCACCACCTAACAAATTTATTGAATTAGCATTCAAAGTCTTTCTTGTCACAATTCATCAAGATAGCTTTTAAACGTTTCAATATGTGTAGCAAGCAAGGACCTCATCTACACCCTGTACCAATTTATTACATTAAACATGGTTTACTTTTTTAACCAAGATAATCTTTAATGTGGAATTCACGCTAGCATTTCCTTCTAATTTTATGTGGTATTAGCTATTGGTATATCATGAATTTCTGTCAAGGGTGTTTTCATATGTATATGATGTATTAAGAAGGTTTAGAGTAAAGGCTGATAAACAAAGAAAAAAATTATTCTTATCTAGGTTATATGGGGAAGCTGAGTTTTTTTTGCTGTCAGGTACGAGGCCTAGCCGAAATACAACTTTTCTTATCGTAAACTTTTTACCATACAATGTTTGAACCATGATTTCCGATGAAACTTTAGGGGCAACTTACCACTACCTCACTTTGGAGGATTGCTTCTATAAATCCGCAAAAACGTGTCCACGAGAAAATAAGGCCAGCTTAAATGACAAAAAATCTTAGGCTTGTAAATTTACTATTCACATTTCACTATTCCGCACATAATTAAAAGACAAAGCTTCCTTCTTGCCTCAAGACATATGTTCAGTTTTGTTGATTTAAGACCTAAAAAACACTATAGGTATTGTTTTAGCTTATGGGGTTGCTTATTTGGCTGATCATAGTCATACGTCATCGACATAAATGTTCAAGCTCTTTGTATATGTATGCAACTATGCACGAGTTAGGTGAAAAAGAAATTGAAGGACACAAAGATTTTTCACAATAACAAATGTATCCACATTAAATATAGCCTAGTTGAAGAATAAGTAATTTAAAACATGCCACTTTTAATATTCTTGGAAAATTTGTATTTCACAAAAGCAATTTGGTGATAGAGCTGAAGTAACTCTAAATAAGACGACGAACTGGAAAAAATAAGACATGGACCAATTCATAAGCCAACTTATTACTTGGCCCATTCAGTAAGCCGAAATATCCGAAAGGATTAGTGATGTTAATTTTTTGCTATTTAGAGACAAAGTTGTATTTACAAAATGAGGATTAGTGATGTTAATTTTTTGCTATTTAGAGACAAAGTTGTATTTACAAAATGCAAATCGGAATACTCACAAGTGTTGTATTTTGATTATGGATTAGACTGGCAAACATGTGTTTTATAAGGAGTCAATGGTGAATAAAGCGTGGGTGAATAAAGTCATAACTCATAAGATTTGTATGTTATAATGAGACTTGGTTAATATTTCTAGTGACCGCATGTAATATCAAATTTGAACAGGCAATATATGATATTTGGTTAACTGCTTTTGTGCTAAAGAAGTTTGGAACAACCGAACAAGCCACTTTAAGCTGCTTTTGTTTTGCTTTGTAACCGACTAACAAAATACCGAACAAAGCTTGGTGTAGCATAATCATACCCACAAAAATATGATATGATATCATGCATTCGCGGCAACAATTGGATACCATACTCAAAAGTCACAACTCAATAAGCTAACAACACGTAAAACAAGCTAACGCGTAACGTAAAGCTCAAGTATCAGAAACAGGCCTAGAGGGTAAGATACAGACATTGTTTACATCAATGCATAAAAAACTGTCCTAAAACTTTAAATTAAATAAACACATCATTCTCAGCTTGCTTACGTTCTATGAAGGTTTTTTTTTTTTTTTTTTTTTTTTTTTTTTTTTCACAACTCAATAAACTAACGAGTACATAAAGTTGAAAGTCAGAATATAAGGTTAAATAGAAAACAACTAATTCATTAAAAAAATTGTTTTACTAATCAATTACATACGAATTATATGATGATAGACAATCTAAGAGTAAGGATCATATATCTGCTTGATTGATACGTTATCTTCTCTTGCTATAGTCGGCAATCTCCTCATTCTGGTCCTCGATAGCTGCGAGCAACTCAACTATCTTTTGTTCATCTTTTTTGTTGCGTTATTTAACCAGCTTGATCAGACCATTGCGTTGAGTGTTTTTCATATTATCTTTTGGAAATAAAACTGAATTCAATGACGTTCAATATTGTTAAATAAATTAAAGTTCTAGAAAAATCGATACATTCTGTTGCCCATGATGGATGTGTACGTGTTGTTTGAGCATCTAACCATCTTAAGGAATGTGAGGGCTGGACCATCACCAATATTACTGACCTCGTATCTTCATTTTCACGGCGTTTAGACATCTTTGACCAACCACTTATGAGGTTTTCCTCACTAGGGGTGTCAATAGGGTCGGGTTGACAAGGCCCAAACCCAATAAGGCTTATGGGGTCGGATTTTAATCGGGTTTGAAAACCTTATCGAGTTAGTTTGACCCGAACCCGATATTGTTATAGGGCCATGTTCGGGTTATGTAATTTATGTTATCGGGTTATCGGGTCAACAAGATAATTTTTCATTTATAAGCATAATTTTAGCATAGAAAACTCGTAGTCGTATGATGATCAAAAATGGTGATACAATGATGAAGATTTTAAACGAACATGTCTAAAAAAAAGTATGCAGTATATTCTGATTAATAAAGTTCTTTTGTTATATCTATTGTTCCAATTCCGGGACAACCTATTTCAATAATTAAAAAAAAATGAAAAAAAAATGGGACCACGTGTTCGCCTCACAAACCCTCAACCACAACAACTTATTGAAGCTTTTCAAAAAACTCGGATATTTCCCTTCTTCTTGACGTGCCGAACCACGTGGTTTTGGATGTTGCCCATCAGGTGACTGAGGGTTTCAATTGGATTAATACACATTCAGTTTCATCAAAAAGTAAACATCTCCTGCATTTCGTTTCTTCAAATTCCTCTTCTAAGTACGCATCAAGAACATGTTGTAATGATAGCTAGAACAGCTATACTAACGTTTATTCATCTTTTTTGTTGTGTTCTTTAGCCTTTGTAGTTGCCTAGATTTGGTACGTTATGTACCCACTTCTTACAATTCCAAGACCACCTATTTCAAAAATAAACTTGATCGAAGGCATATTACCTGTATCATGTCATGGCTTGAGGCAGTGCGTCGAGAGATAATCCAACAAGCCTCAGTTTAGTTATTCGTTATGCATTTCTCATGGTTCAATACAAAATGAACGTAACTAAGTCCTCATTTGTGAATTGTGAATAAACTTCTAAAACATCAAACCGCAATGAATGTAAAAGAAAGTAGATTAGCATATAACAATTAAACCACCACCATCTATATTCTAATGTAATTTTGGTCGCCACTTCTACTTTGTGTCAACCTATGCTCTCTTCCATCAAAAGAACTACCATTAAGAACGTAACCTAATACAATGATGTAAAACCTACAAAATAATATATTGTGAGATGGTGTAAGAAAGTTTGGCTGTCTCACGATTTGAATATTTGACATTCCAATAATGTGATAATTGTTGGCCTATGTCACGAATTGAATATTTGAAATGTATTGCAAGTTAAATAAACAGTAATGCCTGACTATCTTTTATTTGGCAATTAGAAATGCAATATAGGAAACCGAGGTTGCACACGAGACATCGACGTAAAATGTGGCCGAAAAAATTGAGGAAGATGTCCAGAAATTACGTGGTGATGAGTGTCTAAATACTCATCATTTTTGTACAATATAAACTGCAAAATCATCTGAAAATACTCAGAAACACATCAAAATGATCAAAATATCACAAATCAGTGTTTTATGTGTTTTAAATGCAAAAATATCAAAATCAGATGAAAAACGTATCAAATTTGCAAAATTGGCAGTTTTAGTCCCCCAAGTTTCAAAAATTGTCAAAAACAGTCCCTGGTACAGAATTTCAAAAGAAAAGTCACCAAAGGTCCTTTTAAATCATAACTTGTCAAATTTAGTCCTTTGGTGAAAAATATGAAAAGTTTGAGAAAATTACAAAAATGGTCCTCCAAGTTTGAAAATTGGCAGAATTGGTCCCTGGAAAATCTGAAAATGGCAACTTTGGTCCTTGCATTATTAAACTTTGTCATTTTTAGTCCTTTGAGCAACTTTACAGAATTGGCAGGAATGGTCCTTGAGTTTTCAGAAATTACATATTAGTCCTTGTCATTTAATAAGCCAACAAGCCATTTTGGACCCTTTCACACCTATGACCCCCTGTCATTAACCCTATTTGACCCCTCCCTATTATTATATCTGCCCAGTCAAACCCCCTTGGTCAAACAACCCCATGGCGCCATTTTCCTCTCTTCCCCACTTGTTTACCTGCTCCATGTCTGCTTCTCTCACCCACCATTCCCCCTCCTCAACCTATCACCCTCCTTGTCCCCCCACCTCATCACAACTCCAAGAAACATTAAATGATCCTAAACCCATTCCACTCAACCTAAACTGCTAAAGTCCTTCTTGGCGCCAAAAATTCAATCCACGGCCAAAATGATCCCAAGATATCCAATGGTCCAAAATATTGGTGGGAAGTGCTCAAAGTCAAGAAGAAAGAAGCTTGGGTATAAAAGAAAAGAGAGAGAAGCAAGGAAGGAGTAGTATAAATATTAGCTTCTTGTAGCCAAGTTTGGCATTAGGATTATTAGGATTTTTAGTAGTTTTAGTTTTAAAAAAGCTTTTAGTTTTATTGTACTTGCTCCTTTTTAATGAATGAAAATTTCCTTTTTTCTTTACTGTTATTGCATTTTAGCTTATTTAGCAAATAAGCACTTTAGTGCTTATTTGTTCTTTACCTATTACTTATTGTTTTCTAAGCTCTCTTTCAAAGTTCTAAAGTAGTTTACAAGTGAAAAACCAAGTTTAGTTTAAAAAAAGAAGCAGTTTTAAGTTAAACACCCTTTTAAAGGGGTGTTTGGTTTAAGCTTATTTTGGGTCAAAAAAAAATTGTTTTTACCCACTTTGACTCTCAAAGTCAAAGTGGTTAAGGGTTTAAACAAGTTTTAAAGTTGAGTTTACGCTAGATACAAGTTTGCAAGTGTTTTGAAAAAAAAAAAAAAAAAAAAAAACAAGCTCAACTGCCTTCTGTCTACTGTTCCAAACAGCAGCCTAGACTGCTGTTTAACAGCCTTTTTTTAGCTTATTTTTAAGCCAAAACTTTGTCCAAATTGTTTCTCTTATATCCTAACATACCCCCCTAGACATAGGTTTAGCTTATTTCTATTTAGTTTAGCTTTAGGTTAGTTAAATCTTGCTTCAAAATCTGTCAAAAAACCCATTCTGCCACTGTTACTGTAGCAGCTGCATGTTTTCTTAGTTTTAGCTTATTTTAGAACCCCATTAGCTTATTTACACTGCTTAAGTGCTTATTAAATCCCATAGATTAGGTTTAGTTAGTTTCCAGCTTACTTAGTGCTCATTTAGCTTGATTTTATAGCTTCTTAGTCCATTATATGCTTATTTCAATTTTTAACTAAGGAAATCCAACAACTGATTATGTTCCCCTTAAACTGCTTATTGCTTCCCTCTTTTTGTGTACCTGCTGAACTCTAGCTTATCTTGATATGTTTTAGCTTGTTCCCATGTTCTCAACTGCTTATCTTAGTTCTTTTAGCTTCAAAACTTTGCAAAAAGGGTGTTTGTTTTATGCTTCTGTCCAACTGTTGGAATAAGCAATTGAGAAACTGCTTATTTCCAAGGTTTTGGTAAAAGTGTTTTCACAAAAAGTTCTTAATTTGATCTTATTTACAAGTTGCAAAAAGAAATTTTGAAAAAAAAAATAGTTTGCAAAAAGGACAGGGGTGGGATTCGACCACCTGACCTCTTGCACACGACCACAACACCACACCACTTTACCAACTGCCCTAGGGACTTTGATCATTCATCTCTTGCAATACTTAATATTTAACTATTAGTTACAGTTTATACCTTATTAGCTTATTTGCTTATTAGGAGCTTATTTTGTTAAGTAGTATACACCTTTTTTATTTTTCTTAAAACCAGTAGGCTTCATAGTATTTTCTGTGAAAATTTCAGATTTTTCTAAAATCATTTAGTATTTTTTATAATTAAATTAGATTAAAATAGTATTTAATTCGTAATAATTAATTTAAAACTCAAAAAAATATTCCGCTTTTTCCTAAAATTATTTTTAGTCATGTAGGACGTAGGAAAATTAGTTTCGCATTCGTAGGCCTTTTATTTCTTAAAATTTACGTTTTATCTTGCGCTCCAGCGCTATTTTTGTAAATAACGCTCGTTTTAGTTTTAAGTAACGTTTTTAGGTAATTTAAATTTATGTTTTAGTTAAAATAGTTTATTTAAGTTATTTTGTTTTATAAATCATAAACGTTCATCGATTTGTAAAAATAGTGATAGCGTTTATTTAATAGATTTTAACTTTTTAATTTTCTTAATTTGCATTTAAGTTGCTTTTATTTATTTCCTTTTTCAGTAGTGTATTATTCAATCCTAATCCTTTCTGATCGCTATCATTAGTGGTCATTCTACCGTCTGATCATGTGTTTAACACACCATTGAGTCTCCGTGGGACATAACGACCCGGGAATCCCCTGTATTCTCTGATCTTCATTTGCATTTGTGTCTGAGCAGTTTTAAGTCTTTTTGACTTGACGGTTTTGCACCAACCAAATTTTGGCGCCGCTGCCGGGGAGGCTTTAGCGTGTGTTAATCTTTTTCAGATCCATTCTTGTGCATACCCCATCTTTTGTAAAAAAGTTTTTTGTAAAGTTTTCAAAAATCCAAAAAGTTCATTGACACTTTTCCTAAAGTGTTAAAAACGCCAAAAATATTTTCATTCTTTGCTTTTATAGCATGTTTTTCAAAAATCCAAAAATATCCATCCTTTATCCTCCAATCTGTTTAATTCTACATTTCTCTATCCTCAAACCTGTTTAATTCTCCATTCCTTATCCTCTATAACCGTTTAATTCTTCATCTCTTATCCCTCTTATCTGTTTAATTCTCTATGTCATGGTATTTGACATGTTCCTGGTGTGGAGGTCCATTTAACGGTGGAAATTGTCGGCGATGTACCAATGTGGGTTTCGGAGACAAGTTTGTCAGTAATCCCGATCCCATTTCAAATGAAACACCCGATTTTTCCTACCTACCTCCACAACCCCAATACGAATCCTACTCATGCGAGTATTGTGGGAATGATTCTCATTACGGTTTTGATTGTCCACCACGGGTCCCGCTTGTCTATGAGCCAGAACCGTGTTACAATCAGAACTTTGGTGAAAGTTATTTTCCCAATTATCTCTGTTGTGAGAATTGCGGGGGTCCTCATGAGACTTTTGAATGTCAACCGGTGAATCAAAATTTTCAAAATTCCAATTCTCCCGGTTTTGACAATTTCCAACCCCCACAGTATTCCATCAGTCATCAGACTTCCGAGCCTTCACATCATTTCAATGATTACGAGGAGTGTGATCTTCCTCAAAGTTCTGAAGAAATACGCATTCGAAAGAAACTACAAATGAAAAGAATGGTGTGTAAGCTTCAGCAGATGAATATAAGAATCAGATATGATGACGATGATGATGAGGATAGTATTCAAATGAGGGAATACTATGAGGACAACGAGGAGAGTGTTACTCAATTGAACGATCTTATTTCTCAACTCCCTCAGTCTATTGCTATCACACCTATCTTACCTATTATTGCTTCCAAAGACTCTCTCATAATGGAGGATGATCATCTCAGCACTATTTCGGAAACGGAATCATCAAGTGTTGAGGATCTTGTCCTAATCCCAAGTGAGTCTGAGGATATATCCGATAGTGATTGTGATTTGCCTTTTTGTGATTCTCTCGACATTTCTGAGGTTACTTCCGGGATTTTCTCAAATCCTCTTTTTGAATTTAATAATGACTACACTTTTTGCGAAGTAAATCTTCTTTTCGATGAAATGTCTGAGGCCGATACAGAGACCATCACGGAAGTGGTGGAAATTGCTAGCTCTCAGAGCACACCACTTGTCCCACCTCTGTATTTTATCTTATCTCTTCCATCATGTGATGATGACTCTATCCTCACTGATGAGATTCATGATCCAAAAATCATGAATTCTCCTTCTGATAATGAGGAGTTAGTCATGATCATTATCATAATTCTCCTTCTTTTCTTCACATACGGTGTGACTTCTCCATGTCTTAACTCCTTCGGGAGTGAAGACACTATCTTTGACCCTGGCATTTTCATTTATCATCTGTGAGCCGGGTCTGTCTCTATATATCTCATCGGTGTGGAACTTTCACGTACTTCAATGTTTATCCAAACATCTTGAATGAAAGTCCGATGGAGATTGTTTCTTCCACTTTGCTTCCCCATGAACCAATGAATTCGGGGTCGAGTCAAGCTAGCGACTCGGAAATCAAAAACAGTAGCACACACACATATGGGTTTTCACCCATATTTCTGACTTCTAACCCCTTTCTACCACCTAAGTGTGGGGGTGATGCCCCACAGGTTACATATATATATATATATCTTCTAAAAAAAAAAAAAAAAAAAAAAAAAAAAAAAAAAAAAAAAAAAAAAAAAAAACACTTTCAAATAATGGCCGTAGTATTTCCCTTTTACGTTCTTTGTTTCGGCATAACCGCCGGTACTTTGAATATTGAGGGCAATATTCATTTCTAAGTGTGGGGGGGAATTCTCGCGAATTTCATATATTATTTACCCAATTCCCCCGTTTTTGGCCAAAATTTTTTTTTTGGAGTAAGTGTTTTACACTTACTCATTTGGTTATCAGTCCGCCATGTCTGTAAGACAAAAGGATTGGCTAATCCAGGAGCAAACGGCTCTTGGTAAAGATATATCAAATCCGTTTATATGGCTTGCAATTTGCCCAAAATTGTATGGTTCTCAACTCACCATATCCTAAAAAGTGAAGAGTTGGCTAGCCCGCAAGGTTATGGCTTGTGGTAAAGGCAGTGGAAAATCCATAATTGGTATCAGCTCACCAAAGATAATTCTGATAATTTATCTAAGAGTTGGCTAGTCCAGAAGGGTACGGCTTCTGGTAAAGACTAATCAAATCCGTTTACAGCTTGTGGTTTGCTCAAAATCACATGGTTATCGGTGTACCATGGTTCTTACTTGAACTGAAACATTTGGCTACTCCAGAAGTAATGGCTTTTGGTAAAGAGTTTAAAATCCATTATGTTTTCTCAAATCATTGCTAGGGACTAGCAATATCTCAGTGTGGGGGATTGATGAGTGTCTAAATACTCATCATTTTTGTACAATATAAACTGCAAAATCATCTGAAAATACTCAGAAACACATCAAAATGATCAAAATATCACAAATCAGTGTTTTATGTGTTTTAAATGCAAAAATATCAAAATCAGATGAAAAACGTATCAAATTTGCAAAATTGGCAGTTTTAGTCCCCCAAGTTTCAAAAATTGTCAAAAACAGTCCCTGGTACAGAATTTCAAAAGAAAAGTCACCAAAGGTCCTTTTAAATCATAACTTGTCAAATTTAGTCCTTTGGTGAAAAATATGAAAAGTTTGAGAAAATTACAAAAATGGTCCTCCAAGTTTGAAAATTGGCAGAATTGGTCCCTGGAAAATCTGAAAATGGCAACTTTGGTCCTTGCATTGTTAAACTTTGTCATTTTTAGTCCTTTGAGCAACTTTACAGAATTGGCAGGAATGGTCCTTGAGTTTTCAGAAATTACATATTAGTCCTTGTCATTTAATAAGCCAACAAGCCATTTTGGACCCTTTCACACCTATGACCCCCTGTCATTAACCCTATTTGACCCCTCCCTATTATTATATCTGCCCAGTCAAACCCCCTTGGTCAAACAACCCCATGGCGCCATTTTCCTCTCTTCCCCACTTGTTTACCTGCTCCATGTCTGCTTCTCTCACCCACCATTCCCCCTCCTCAACCTATCACCCTCCTTGTCCCCCCACCTCATCACAACTCCAAGAAACATTAAATGATCCTAAACCCATTCCACTCAACCTAAACTGCTAAAGTCCTTCTTGGCGCCAAAAATTCAATCCACGGCCAAAATGATCCCAAGATATCCAATGGTCCAAAATATTGGTGGGAAGTGCTCAAAGTCAAGAAGAAAGAAGCTTGGGTATAAAAGAAAAGAGAGAGAAGCAAGGAAGGAGTAGTATAAATATTAGCTTCTTGTAGCCAAGTTTGGCATTAGGATTATTAGGATTTTTAGTAGTTTTAGTTTTAAAAAAGCTTTTAGTTTTATTGTACTTGCTCCTTTTTAATGAATGAAAATTTCCTTTTTTCTTTACTGTTATTGCATTTTAGCTTATTTAGCAAATAAGCACTTTAGTGCTTATTTGTTCTTTACCTATTACTTATTGTTTTCTAAGCTCTCTTTCAAAGTTCTAAAGTAGTTTACAAGTGAAAAACCAAGTTTAGTTTAAAAAAAGAAGCAGTTTTAAGTTAAACACCCTTTTAAAGGGGTGTTTGGTTTAAGCTTATTTTGGGTCAAAAAAAAATTGTTTTTACCCACTTTGACTCTCAAAGTCAAAGTGGTTAAGGGTTTAAACAAGTTTTAAAGTTGAGTTTACGCTAGATACAAGTTTGCAAGTGTTTTGAAAAAAAAAAAAAAAACAAGCTCAACTGCCTTCTGTCTACTGTTCCAAACAGCAGCCTAGACTGCTGTTTAACAGCCTTTTTTTAGCTTATTTTTAAGCCAAAACTTTGTCCAAATTGTTTCTCTTATATCCTAACATACCCCCCTAGACATAGGTTTAGCTTATTTCTATTTAGTTTAGCTTTAGGTTAGTTAAATCTTGCTTCAAAATCTGTCAAAAAACCCATTCTGCCACTGTTACTGTAGCAGCTGCATGTTTTCTTAGTTTTAGCTTATTTTAGAACCCCATTAGCTTATTTACACTGCTTAAGTGCTTATTAAATCCCATAGATTAGGTTTAGTTAGTTTCCAGCTTACTTAGTGCTCATTTAGCTTGATTTTATAGCTTCTTAGTCCATTATATGCTTATTTCAATTTTTAACTAAGGAAATCCAACAACTGATTATGTTCCCCTTAAACTGCTTATTGCTTCCCTCTTTTTGTGTACCTGCTGAACTCTAGCTTATCTTGATATGTTTTAGCTTGTTCCCATGTTCTCAACTGCTTATCTTAGTTCTTTTAGCTTCAAAACTTTGCAAAAAGGGTGTTTGTTTTATGCTTCTGTCCAACTGTTGGAATAAGCAATTGAGAAACTGCTTATTTCCAAGGTTTTGGTAAAAGTGTTTTCACAAAAAGTTCTTAATTTGATCTTATTTACAAGTTGCAAAAAGAAATTTTGAAAAAAAAAATAGTTTGCAAAAAGGACAGGGGTGGGATTCGACCACCTGACCTCTTGCACACGACCACAACACCACACCACTTTACCAACTGCCCTAGGGACTTTGATCATTCATCTCTTGCAATACTTAATATTTAACTATTAGTTACAGTTTATACCTTATTAGCTTATTTGCTTATTAGGAGCTTATTTTGTTAAGTAGTATACACCTTTTTTATTTTTCTTAAAACCAGTAGGCTTCATAGTATTTTCTGTGAAAATTTCAGATTTTTCTAAAATCATTTAGTATTTTTTATAATTAAATTAGATTAAAATAGTATTTAATTCGTAATAATTAATTTAAAACTCAAAAAAATATTCCGCTTTTTCCTAAAATTATTTTTAGTCATGTAGGACGTAGGAAAATTAGTTTCGCATTCGTAGGCCTTTTATTTCTTAAAATTTACGTTTTATCTTGCGCTCCAGCGCTATTTTTGTAAATAACGCTCGTTTTAGTTTTAAGTAACGTTTTTAGGTAATTTAAATTTATGTTTTAGTTAAAATAGTTTATTTAAGTTATTTTGTTTTATAAATCATAAACGTTCATCGATTTGTAAAAATAGTGATAGCGTTTATTTAATAGATTTTAACTTTTTAATTTTCTTAATTTGCATTTAAGTTGCTTTTATTTATTTCCTTTTTCAGTAGTGTATTATTCAATCCTAATCCTTTCTGATCGCTATCATTAGTGGTCATTCTACCGTCTGATCATGTGTTTAACACACCATTGAGTCTCCGTGGGACATAACGACCCGGGAATCCCCTGTATTCTCTGATCTTCATTTGCATTTGTGTCTGAGCAGTTTTAAGTCTTTTTGACTTGACGGTTTTGCACCAACCACGTGGCATGTCCGGTTGGCGGATGACATAGGTTTTACAGTTTAAAAACTGGTGTTTCCAATAAAGTTTGTTGGGTATTTTAGTATTTTTTTCGGTTCATGACTAATAAGTGAACATTTGAAAAAGTATTTGCTATTAGATAGCTTTAACCCTTTTTATTATTAGAAGAGTTATGTAAACAGTTAAAATGTGCCATAAAAAGGAATAAGAAAAGTATCCAATATACCTTGTTACAATTCCAAGACCACCTATTTCAGTAAAGAAAGAAAGGTTCCATGCTTGTGTATTGTACAATAACAACACAAACAAAGATGGGTTTGAGAATGTGCATCGGCCCGAGTTCTATTCGAGTTTTTGTTTGAATATATTTCTTGAACAAACAGTAGTGATTGTGTGACCAACACTTGGGGCAAACATACTAATGACAATGGTTCTATGGCGGAAGATGGTGAGTTTAATGTTTGTGTGAATGATAAATGGTGTAGATTGTATGTGTGTTTCTTTGTTTGAAAAATGTATTGAGGGAGCAAGTATTAATAAGAATAAGTGTTTAGGTGACTAGTATTTAATTTTGTCAAAGGTGAAATAAATGGCATCTTACATTTAGGTGAGACAACATACTACACACAAAAATATACCATTGCTTACTGTCAAAGGCCGGGTAGTAGGATGATTTCAAACCAAAATTATGAATCATCAATTATCACACTATTTGTGTTACATAGATCAACAACGCACTTTAAATTTGGTAGAAATATACACTTGTAAATGTGATAACTTGCAGCCTTGCAGCCTTGTTTATTAATGTATTTGAGGTCTAAAGGAGTGTCATAGAGGTGGTTGGTTCATTAAATCCAAAAACATGGGTAACTTTATTACTATTTTGTTGCTTGGTTAAGTTATGCATACTATAACTTTTTGAGAAAGTTTAGGTGGTAAAGTGGTGAATGAAGTGTCTTGTGGTGAAGATTCAAAGTTGTTCAAGTTTTACAGTCGTAAAGAAGAGACAAATACATAGATGATAATGTGGTCCGAATATTAGAAGTGAGTTTAGTTCTTACATGCTTTTGTAAAGGTAGCATGTCCCAACCGTAGTTCGGATTGAGCTCATTTATTAAACAAGACTCTGACAAGGCTGAAGCTAGGGATTAGGCTTGGCTCGTTTTAAGCTTTTACTAAGTTTATTTCGTTACGTGCCCTATGTGTGTGTTTGAATAAGTTACAACTCAACTCAAATGTACTAAAAAGTTGTATTTCACAAAAGCAAATTGGTGATAGAGTTGCATTTTTCATGTAATAAACCAAAGTACGGGGAAGGATTAGCTATGTTCATTTTTTGCTAGTCTGCTAGAGATAAAAGTTGTATATGGCTAACCCGTCACTACTTACGCATTACTATCCTGTCGCTATTGGTTGACAACATCCGAACTAATCCGTCACTATTTCAAATCATTTGGGCTGTATATTGTGGGGTGTTCTTCACTTTCACCAAGATGTAATGCAATCGAACTCACAAAATGATACGAATATCAAACATCACGAAATATCAAACTGATAAGCATATGAGTAGAATGTATATAGCAGCTGTAACTATTGATGTTTCTTGTGTACACAAAAATCATTTTGATGTGTTTACCCGATCAAAGACCCGTCTATTTACATGAAAATTGGTTAAAGTGGGCTTAGACGGGTAAATTATAAAGGTTGTCTGAATATGAAACAAATAGAGCGAATCACATGGGTCTGAAAGTTTCCTTAAAGTGTGATTAGTTCCTTTCAACCGTCGAAATTGATTAATTTACGACGTGATCCATTTTGAACAGCATGAAGATTAACATATTATAACCCGAAACACGTATTACTTGTTATCCACATTGTGAGTAACTTAGCCATCCAATTACATAAAAACGGGTTAACTTGGGTAACATATGATCTAAAACGTATCAGATATGAAAGCTTACCTGTAAATGAAACAGGCTACGGTGGCCATTAACCGTAGTTCAAATATTATCAATCTTCTACACTGATTTATTAGAAACAATGTTAACAAGCCATCCTAACCTGGCCTGACCCACTTCTACCCGCATTAAGTTAACTCATTTTGACCCGAAACCATTTTGACGTGTAACTCACACACTGAGTCACTGATTTGCCCAATTAATCTCTAACGAGTCCATTATAAAAGGTTAGCTTATAATGAAGCAGGCCGAGCAGGTCAAACAGGTGAAAGCAAACTTTATGTATTGATTTTGGCCTCGCTTCTCAGATCAGGTACTATATGCTGATGATGATCAAGAAATCAGAAACAAATGACACCAAAGTTATCATCATAATTTCACAGTAAACACCTTAAACGCAACAAAATAAAATTCTAAACTCCAATACGTTGAAACGTGAACATTAAACATCATATCCTGACTCGAACATACTTCGTCCAGATACATAGTTCGAAAAGACACAGTTCCATACTAAAACTGAAATTAATACTACGGAGTAATTAAAAGTGATTACTCATGATCGTCGCCATCCTCATTTGAATCATCCGAGTCGTCATCAACTTCTTCTTGCTTGTCGCTAACTTCTTCATAGGCAATACCAAGTTTTTCCAAAACCTTCTTCATCTCATCAATGCTCCCAGCTAGTTTCTCACCACCTCCAGGCAATGCAGACTTAACAAAGCGCAGCAATTGCTCAAAACCAGCATCCTTTATATTGCACTTAATTTTCCAATTATAAAATGCAAGGGCAGCTTGATATTTGGATTGTTTACTCCCTTCATACAAAGGCTCATCATCATCCGCTAACTTCTTGTAGACCTTCTCGCCAGATGGATTAAGAAGACCAAGTGGATCACTAGAAGTTGACATTCTCAGCAACTATAACAAAGTAAATGTGTCACGTTATTGGCAAAAACATGTTCATCGATGGATATAACACATAAATTTAAGAATACGTGTTAATAGTTAAGGTTGATTCATCTATGGGAAATCTGTAAGAACCACCAAACCAACTCTAGTAATAACAAATGTGAGCTAATGATCATTGTCTCTCGTACTATTTACACTTACTATGCGCAAAACGAAATGATGTTGAAATTGGCAGTAGCCGCGGTAATACTAGTAGTTGCCTAAGATATATATTCATTTGATTATTACAGAAGAGAGAACTATACGTGATACATCAGTTTTGACAATGTAATACGATGAATGACCAAATGGGACCACTAATGCTTATTCTGTTTTCCAATATACATTATGACAAACTGGTTTATGAGATTATTCAAAAGAAAAGTAAATGCGGATTCATCAAATAACTCCGTTAAAGATATTCATCACATATAGAAATCAGTGGCTTTTCAAAACAAAACATTCTTGTTCTAAAACAGCATAACATACACTTAAGCCCTATCTAAACACTTGAGAAATATTTTTTTAGTATCTACAAAATGCAATAAGCTAACGAGCCACTTAATAAGCTTACAAAGGGGGTGCTTGGGTAACTTTTACTTAGACGT
This sequence comes from Chrysanthemum seticuspe, assembly GCA_019973895.1. Taxonomy (NCBI): domain Eukaryota; kingdom Viridiplantae; phylum Streptophyta; class Magnoliopsida; order Asterales; family Asteraceae; genus Chrysanthemum; species Chrysanthemum seticuspe. The sequence continues at coordinate 344,708,108 of BPTQ01000005.1, read as the reverse complement.
CTAATCATCTTACTATACCTAGTAAGCATTTTTTTTAGTGTTTGAAAGGCATATTAGCTTGTTTGAAAAAGCTACAAGTTACTTGAAATTAATTGACAACCACCACCAAGGTGGCCTAGTGGTCGGGCTCACAACAGGTCTCGTTTCGGCCGTGTACATACCTTATCTGTTTACTGTTTTATACATTTTGACACTACATAAAAAAAAAAAAAAGAAAAAAAAAGTGTTCTTTTAAATATGCATAAGTTGTCTTTATAAGAGAGAATGGCAAAAGTACCTCTTTTTGAAACCCTTTTTCACTAAATTACCATTTTCAAGCAAAAAGACCCATTTTTCTCACAAGACTTTGCAAACCCCTTACAAGTCATAAATATCTAGCAAGGAAAACCTTGCGAACCCCTTGCGAAATATAAAAAGACCGAGCACATATAAATAAAGCTCGTAAGGGGTTTGCTAGGTATCAAGAAATAAGGGGAATTTCTCTCTTATAAACTTTCCCAAACAACCTCAAAATGCTTATGTTTCATTTTAAGATCAGATTTTGGGGGTGTTTGTTTATGGGCTCATGAGCTTATCTGTTTTCGGCTTATGTTTTTAAAACCCCATTTTGTTGGCTTATTTTGGGATTTTGAACTTATATGAGTTTATTAAACCTATATAAGCCCACAAGTTTCAAAATAAGTTTAAAAAAAAATACACTTATAAACAGTGACGGAACCAAGGTGGGTCCCAAGCATCTTGGGACACACATAGATTTTTGTGAATTAGTGTTAATTTTGTTGAAAAAACTCCGTTTTTGACTTTTATTTAAATGCACCCGATCTTTAAAAATTGTGTTTGTAGAATAGTTTAGTTCATTTCAAATGTACATGGTTACTTTGTGTCCTGACTCCGTCCCTGCTTATAAATATAAGCTGAAAACAGATAAGCTTATAAGCCCATCATATTCTATCTTCTACATACACAATTTCATAATATATCAGTCACAACCCAAAATGCAATCCAAACACAAAACAAATGTCCCATACAAAATCAAACAAACGTAAATATGTTTCAAGCCCTTACCACTAAAACAACAAAGCTTTAAAATTAGCATTACTTAAAATAATATGCATAATGGAGATAGATAATATAAAAAATAATAATTTACCGGGCAGCAAAGGGATTGGGGTAAAACAGGAAAAAAGATTAGCAGTCAAAACTGACCTACCTTTGTTTTTCTATCTTTATATCTTTCTTTCTTTATTTTTCATTTAAGTTTATTAACTATTACCGCCAAAATATATTTTCCCGCCAAAACAATTATGATACTAAAAAGGTTGTAAAAGTTAGACTAAAATACACCGTTGGTACCTAAACTTGTACCAAAGCATCATGATGGGACAAAACTCGGCATTTTCATCGCCACAGGTCCGAAACTTGACCTTTAAATGCCAAATTAGTCCTTTGACAAAGTCAAATTCTGATTTTTGTTTTGTAGTCGAGTGTATTTTAGTCCATACACATTTATACTTTTATAACACATTTATATTTTAGCCTTTCATATTTCATCCTCGTCATTATCTCCCCAAATCATTCATCTCCCCAACATCATCCTGGACATCATCTCCCCAAATCATCATCTCCCGAGTACCATGATGAAAAGATATTGATTCATTAGATATGTAAGTTTGATTTAAATCATATATATTGAGCAGATTCACCTTATCGAGATTCACATCTACAAGTTGTTATATTGTTTCACAAATATGTATCATGGCCATATAAGAAATCTTTTACGTATAAATTTTCTGAATTAAAGGTGTGAATGAAAGTAAAAAACGCTTTTCATATGATCCTGATTCTTTGATGGTGTATATAGCAGTTGTCAAAGTGTCTGGATTGGACTGACTACTATTCACCTTAAAGATATTCTTGCAGTTTAATTTCTTCATCTTCTGCTGGTCCTTTCTAGCAACATACACTAAATACTTTTGTCTGACACCTTTTGTTACATGAGTTTACAGATCTCTTATCGCTGCTGCATGAGTTTGTTATAACATAAGATGTTTGCAATTCAATTTATGTTTGCTATTTAATAAGATTTTATAGCAGCCATGGAGCATTATATATCAAGGTTGTGAGTTGTGAGTTAAGGTACATTTGGTTGGTCACATACACAAAGCCAACACATTCATACATATATCTATCTGAGTTGCAACTTTTGAGACAACCACCTGAAGCAGCTATTCGTTCGAGGTACATATATGTTCAAAATCTCCATATCAATTCTCATTTCCTTTTGTTTAATTTGTTTTTCTTTTTATTGGATTTTTATAAGTCCAAAGTGCTTGTACATCTAAGTTACTTACAGACTCTTATATGTAATATTAAGTAGTATTCATACAGACATATTATTCGACCAATAAGGTTGATATACTAGGATCTATGACATGTCAAATATGACAGTTATTATAGGTAAAACGGTTTATGGCAGTTAACATTGAAGAGGTATGACTTTTGGACAAAAGTAACCATTGCAACCCTTCATGCATGCCTGTCCATAAACTATATATACTTTTGTATCCTACAGATTTATATCAATACATATTACAGTTATAGTTTTGTTTTGTCTTTCCTTCCAAAATCTTGTATTCTATCCGATTTCCCACTACACATCTATTTCATAATCAAATTACAAACATCACTGCAATAATGGTTAACACAAACCATTTTATTGAGAACAAATGGTCCTCACCATATCAGAGATCAGTTGGCCACACTAACATTTGGCATCAGAGCAAATCTCCTGGAAGGATCATGACCAACAAATCTCAAACTGAATTTGTCCAGAGACAAATTAAGAGAAACAGTGAGGCCTTGATAAGCAATCAAATCAGACAAGTATCCAAAGCATGCAAAGACATGCTAAGGAAAAAGATGGAGGAAATCCATGTGCATAACAACAAACTTGCACAGAAGAAGGCAATGGATGAAAGACACAAAAACTACATATGTTTCACGTGTAGACTGAGGGGACATATAGCAAGAGATTGTCCACAAGAACAAAGTCACACAAAAGCAGAAGGCCCTGGAATCATCACTCATACACCACAAATCCAAATTGCATACCCCGAATCAATTCACCTTTCTACAAATTTCATGATAGAAGGTACTGATGAACAAGATTGGAACCAGATTTGGTATGTAAGCAATAGGATTAACAGGCATGTTTGCTGCAACATGGCCCTTTTCTCAAAACTGAAGGAGAAATTTATGGTGGAAAAGAATGAAGAATAGAAGAAACTCATCTTCATTCATGGAGAAGGAGAAGTGCAAATCAAAATAGGAACAGAAGTTCTTATCATCACTGGCGTTCATTACACTCCAGAGATCACTCTCAATATCCTCTCTGCATCACAAATGGAGGCACAAGGATTGGAACTCACATTTAAAGGCAATAGATGCAAGCCTGTTCCAATGTTTAAAGACCCTGCAACCTGCTTCTTTGATGCAAATAGGATGAACCAGAGGCACAACGAATACCTAGAAGGTTACTATAGAATGCTTCATGAAGACTCCAAGGAAGATCACAAGGAAGAACACCACAAAGGAAAAGCAGTCACTTTCACAAACAAATGCAGTATTTGTGAAGAAGATAGGCACATAGATTACATGTGTCAACAACATCCCATGACTGCAGAGGACAATGGCTTTGTCATTGTAAAAGGTGTAAATCTTCCAATCTCAATTAGATCTTTTAATGACTGCATATCTTTTTTAAATTTGCTTGAAAAAGAAAACTTAAACAGTCAAAACTGGAACACTTTTAGAAATAATTTCATGGAAGCATACACTTGGTTCTATTTTGTCTATCTAAAAAGGAGTATACCAATACCATTTTCACCCAAGATTAATGGAAAAGAAATCCATTTAATGGATCTTCACATCCTGGTTGAAACACTAGGGGGATACCTTGGTGTAGAGTTTTCAAATAAATTCCCTTACATTGCTGAAATTTTTGGCTTAGAAAAGAAACAAGGTCAGGACATAAAAGAATGCTATAACAAATACTTGAATGTATTCATTTGCTTTTATAAAACAGCAAATGTGTCACATAATGGAGCAGAAGGACTTGCATCCAAAGGCAAAGAAATATGCCAAGATGGTCGAGATGATCAAGTGACAAAAACCTCTATGAAGGACATTCAAAAGATGGAGCATTTCGGTGTAAAACTTGAAGACACCACTGACCCTTGCCAAGAACATCACATCAGCACTCATTTTGAACAGGGAACAACCAGCAGGAACATCAAAGGGACCAAAGACGACAGAGATGACTTCTCAGTCATTTTCTGAAAGACAAGACAGAAGAATCACTCTTGAACTTAGGGGCAAGTATTGGATTTTTATAAGTCCAAAGTGCTTGTACATCTAAGTTACTTACAGACTCTTATATGTAATATTAAGTAGTATTCATACAGACATATTATTCGACCAATAAGGTTGATATACTAGGATCTATGACATGTCAAATATGACAGTTATTATAGGTAAAACGGTTTATGGCAGTTAACATTGAAGAGGTATGAATTTTGGACAAAAGTAACCATTGCAACCCTTCATGCATGTCTGTCCATAAACTATATATACTTTTGTATCCTACAGATTTATATCAATACATATTACAGTTATAGTTTTGTTTTGTCTTTCCCTCCAAAATCTTGTATTCTATCCGATTTCCCACTGCACATCTATTTCATAATCAAATTACAAACATCACTGCAATAATGGTTAACACAAACCATTTTATTGAGAACAAATGGTCCTCACCATATCAGAGATCAGTTGGCCACACTAACACTTTTTGGGTCAAAACTTAGTTCTTAGACTATATAAAGGGATTTTAGTATCTCGTTTTTTTTTACCTATATCTGCCTCCTCATAATTTTATATTAGACATGGATGATTAAGGTGGCTAGATTCTAGAAAAAGATATAACGTTTGGTTTTCAAGCAAGAAACCGCCAAAATGCGGTTGCTTCTCAAAGCGACCCAGCTTCTCCAATTACATCAGCGGTTGGAGAGATTGATACAAAAGCACCATTTGTATTTTCCATTTTCGGGTGGTTCAGATTTGCTTATTACTTTTTTCATTTGCTTCTTGCCTTGTATTTGCACAGATAAGCAACCCAAACACTTTTAAAAATTGACTATCTGTTTTCTTTTTCCTGCAGGATATAAGCACTTCCATACCTCTTTAACTTCAATGTAGGTAATAACCTTAAAACAAGCAAATCCCAAACATCCCTTTTATCCATTTGACATGTTTGAAATAAACATAATATGAATGGGTCATTTCATAAGCGAACGGGTCAAAAATTGGGGAGATGAATGATTTGGGGAGATGAATGATTTGGGGAGATAATGACGAGGATGAAAGATGAAGGGCTAAAATATAAATGTGTTATAAAAGTATAAATGTGTATGGACTAACCCTCGACTACAAAACAAAAATCAGAATTTGACTTTGTCAAAGGACTAATTTGGCATTTAAAGGCCATGTTTTCGACCTGTGGCGATGAAAAGGCCGAGTTTTGTCCCATCATGATGCTTCGGTACAAGTTTAGGGACCAACGATGTATTTTAGTCTAAAAGTTAATTATGCGTGTACTTTTTATATATATTTTTTCTTAACAATAGTTTTTATTTTTCGGCCGTTTAATTCACGGGGTTTGAACTCACCATCACACATACTCAAACTGGATAAAACTCTTTTTTTCAAGAGGTTGACGTGGCCAATTCAGGGTTGTTTGCACCTGACACAAATTGAACTTGAGATGTCACAGATCTTAAAATGATAGTAACAAGCTCTTTTGCTACTAGGCTACCCTGAGTCAGAGGCGGAGCCACATGGAAGGTAGTGGGGGGGGGGGGGGAATGCCCCCGATGAAGCTCTTACATACACATAAATTATGTTGGGGAAAATATCAAATTGGTAGAGAAAATGTTGAGTGCCCTCGGCAGAATTATCTTAGTGCCCTCTACACTTACTGACACAAACAATGAAAGGGTTAAACTGAGGTGATAATGTAAAACGTTTTCTACCGGATTGTAGATCGGAAAAGATGAAAACAATAATGGGAAAGTGGGAATTTTGGGGAAGGAGAAAGTGGGGTAACCCAAATGTTTTTATTAATTATTTAAATAATATACATAGAGTAAGGATGAAGTAAAATTAAAATGAGAATGGTGAGAAGAAACCACAGCAACACATTTCAGATGCACCTAAAGAAATAGATGCATCTCCCCTTGAATTTCTTCTCTTCATTTAAATTGTGTGGCTCAAATTTCTTTTCATTCTTCTTATTTCAATTTCTCTTCTCACTAGATCTCTTCCTAATATACATATACATTTTTAAGAGTATAATAGTTTTTATTAATTATTTAGAAAATAACCAATGTGGTTTCACACAATATACAAATTTAATGAGTAACAAAAACATTAACTATAGACACAAATTTTTTTCTTTCGTTACAACACTCTAACGCATGCAATAGAATCTCGTAATATATATTTCATATATTTTAGGAGAGTGGATAGACCGATGATTATGATTCATTTTATCGATACCAACACGTCTAACATGTCATTTTTGAGTGAAAAAATAGCTTTTAATGAGACTCGACAAGTGGCAGTGATTGTCCTGTGCAAGTGGGGCAGCCACACATGGCCACAATTTGTGAGACGCCTCCATTTTAATATATGTTCATTAGTGTTTATATATGTTTAAGTATATTTTGTTTTGAATTTTTATTGCCTTTTTTAAATATTATCAAACTTGATCTAATAAAAGCTCACACCATACATATTCAAAAGAATGAAAAAGGTAGATTTACGGGACCTCATTTTTATTTTCCATAATAGTTAAGTTTTGGTGATTTATGGGGCTTCATACGTAGTTTCGCACCGAGCCATCGCACCCAAATCAATTGAACGGCCCTGGACCCGACCCGGCCTATTTCACAATACACATTTTTCAACATTTTATTTAACTCTTTTAATTTTTATTGCCCCTCGTGATTGATTTTTCTGGCTCCGCCACTGCCCTGAGTAGTTTACGCGTGTACTTTTTTTTATATGTAAAGATGTGTTTAGTTTGGAGGTATATAAAGAGGAGAGTTATTTTACATACCAAACTTTTTTTACATACCAAGGTACTCATCTCCACCATCCATTTAAAAAGAAATCAATGGATGAGATTAAAAACATTTTATTATTTCACCCATTTTTTATAATTTAAATATCTCTTAAACCGTTAATCGTTAAGTGAAAATATTTATACCGTCGTGAAGAGCATTTAATTATCTTTCTATAGACGGGCACTTTGATATACTTTTGAAAAAAGAAAAAAATTTCGTTTTTTTTCATGTTTTTTCGTCTTTTTCACGTTACTTGAAATTTGCATGAAAAAAATCATATATGATTAAACACTAATTTGAATATCAAATGTGATATTAGTGTTAAATGATATATGATATGTGATATCACATGTGATATTACACTAATATCATATGTGATATTACATATATATCATATATGATATAACACTAATATCACATGTGATATTCAAATTAGTGTTTTATCATATATGATTTTTTAATGCAATTTCCAGTAACGTAAAAAAAACGAAAAAAACTTTAAAAAAACGTGAAAAATACGAAAAAAATCTTTTTTGTCGAAAGTATATCAAAGTGCCTATCTATAGAAACATAATTAAATGCTCGTCACAACGATTTTTTTTTTTTTTTTCGCTTAACGATTAACGGTTTGAAAGTTATTAATATTAAAAAAAAAATGATGAAAGTGGATTTTTTAAAATGTTGAGATTAATCTCATCCATTAGATCAAATAAAAATGGATGGTGGAGATTGATCCCTTGATATGTAAATAATCTTTTGTCCTCAAATGATCTTAAATCGGTATATAAATAGTTTTCATTTCCAACAAAGTTGTTTGGTTTATTTTGAGGAATCGGAATGAAACTCAAAACAATATGCATTTTTATACCCTCATTAGTGATGGTTCGTAAACCTGTTCTCATATATATACTCGTAGTGTCATAGTAATTCTATGATACAAACCAAACGCCCCCTTAAGTTTGCTTGGGGATCATGTTTAAAAGCAATAATTTTGTCTTAGATGTCTATGGTTAAATTAGATTTTTAAAAAAGTAACATGACGTTTGAATGTTTATCACTAACTAATCTAGCGGGCAAAAATCTGAAATGTGCGGCTGTAGTTATTTCTCATTTTACTTTTGTTTCTTATTTGATCCATACTCATGGTTAGACAAGTTCGTATTTTATTATATTCGCTAATCTTGTCGAATGTTTTTTTAGAAACAGTCTATTTATTTTCGAGTTTACTATGGTATGATTTGTCTATATTCGACTTCCCTTATACCTCGTCCTGAACAGGATTGAGTATGTTGTTGAACTGGACAACATTCCCAATTTCAGATACCTAAATGAGTTGTGAAATTATGATTTACTTTTCTCATTTTTGGCCGCTAGATTAGTCGGTGATACCCTTCAAAGGTCGGTTAATTTTATTTTATTTTTTTAATAATTTTACCGTAGAACATAATCTCAAACATCCTTTCAAGTGTTGGCTAATAAACACTAGGAAATAGTGAGCAAAATTATTTTGATTTGTGGTATCGAGACATAAAGAACATCGGTCGCATGAAGTCGGTGCACGACTAACCACATTGAGTTACAAATCAATGCACCTTAGCTTTACAAATCCAAGAAAACATTACACCGACATATTCCTATTACAGTACATGACAAAATTTCACACTAAACAATTACCTATGGTCGACATAAGTTATAAACTATACAGTATTTAAGAGCTAATTTTCAAAAAGGGGATAAAAAATTGGGTAGTGGTCATTATATGGTTAAAAAAATACATCTCTTCCTAAAATAGTCATTTAAGAATGTGCGAATGTGCGACTCCACTATTTTGTTGACACGTGTCTAGACAAAAAATATATTTTCAATCATTTGCAAGTACAATCACTATCAAGGTGGTACTTCATGTTGTTTGACTTTTATAAACAAATGTGCGAACGGCGGCTACCCCATGTGATACTTTATTGGGAAGCGACAAAAAATATTACTTTTTATGAATAAAATCTACTTTTAAGCTTTATTGGGAAGGAACAAATCTACTTTTTGTTACTTTAATTTAAATTAATTTATGTCTTTTTCTTTTCGTTTTTTTTTTTTTTTTTTTTTTTTTTTAACAAATATTTGACTTTTTGTTTTTTTTGTTTAACACTAAATTTGTAAACCTTAAATTTTACTACTTCATATTTGTTGGATATCGTCCATTTCGTACCGTTGAAATACATATACCTTTCCGGTATGAAGTTGTCAATGATTATGCGCTTTGTAAACTTCGAAGCGGAACTATAAACTTAAACTCAAACAAATGAGGATCAAGCATGATCAAAAGTTACCTTTGAACCATTAACAAATTTGCAAAACTAAACTAGTACTAAACAAACTAGTACTAGAAAAAAAGAAAAAAAGAAGAGACTTTAAGAATTTAATAGTACTAAGTAACAATCAAACATTAGGCTTAACGCTTTCTTGAAAAAATATTACATATCATAACCAAAAAATAAGTACTAGTATATACGTATGCAAGTAAGAAATATTCCAACAAAACTGCATGCCCAGAAACTAAAATCTAACGAAGAGAAAGTATGAAAAAATTCCAAAAAAAGAATGACTTACTAAGTTTGACCATTATTAAACATCAGTCGGATAAATTGAAATACTACACTATGAGCGTGCTAAGACCTGACAAGAAGACATTAAGGAAATTGTAATTCTGAATAGGTAAACCATATGCCTTTAATTCGAATTATCAAGCTTATTAAAGTAACAAAAAGAAAAAAATATAAATTAATTATAAATTTTTTTAATTGCCGTCCAAAACACATCGTATGCTACAGTTGTGCTACAGTGGCGACCCGAAAATTTGTGAGTGCACTAACAGTGTAGGTTTGTCGTTTCAGCTTTTGCAAAAAGTTGTTTTTGGCTATTTCCGGGTTGAGAAACCCGAGTAGACTGACCCACTTTTTGTTTGACCAGCACCAAATAGTTTTACATATATCCGGTGGGTGGTCTTGGTTTCCACCACTTTCCAGAATAATCTCAACACTCACAAACACTCACAAAAAGAAAATGCAGGGAAGATCATACTTTTCACTTCAATTATTTAATGGTGCAATGAAATATATTTTACCACTAACCATTTTTAACTTTCTACAGGGGATCGAGTGGTGGTAGTGACACATGGCGGTGTCATCAAAGCACTCCTCCAGCGGGAAGCTTCTACAGGAAATGGACATACCACAGTTAATCGATAACGGCAAATGGATTATCAAGTCAGGGGAGATGTAATTCATCTTAATGGTGTAGGATAGTTAATGATGCATGTTTAGGCTTAAAATCTTGAAGATGGGGCTAACTTTATGAAGATGTTGAAGCATAAGTTGTGGCGGCATCATTACCTCTCAATATTTTCTATGCAATATGACTTTCGGCAGGTATGGTTTTCGTTTGCAGCAATTTAACGCCAAAAAAAAATGAATATTGTTTATCAAGAGATTTTCACAACCTGGTATAATATTTAAGTTGGTGTTGTTAAGATGGCTTACCAAGTTGTTACAAGAATGATAGGAAAAAAAATATATGTCTCTTACAAGAATGTCAAATCCCACATTGAATGGTTTGTATTTTTGTATTCCGATGCATTGTTTAAACGAGTGTAGAAACCCGCGCGATGCAGCGGGATTGGCTTAAAAGGACTTACTTTGTAGCGACACTTAAACCTTAGGGACCAATTTTGCCAGGTTGCTATAGATAGTTATTAATTCTACAGGACTTACTTCGCAACGACACTTAAACCTCAGGGATTATTTTTGCCAGATTGCTATAGATTGCAATTAATGATAAAGGACTTATTTTGCAGCGCCACTTGAACCTCAGGGGCCATTTTTGCCAATTTGGCAAAGTTTGCATTTAATGCATGGTTGTTATTCTCTCTCTTCCCTGATCTTTAGTATATATACGAGTGTGAAAACCCGCGCGATGCAGCGGGATTGCTTTTGTAGACGTGAATTTGGAACAGATGAATGACCGGAAAATTTGTTTGTTTATTTATTTGGCTAGTCCTTGAAGGACCTACGTTGCAAAGACAATTCAAACCTTAGGGACTATTTTTCGTGGCTACAAAGGACTTACTTTGCAAGGACACTTAAACCTTAGGGACTATTTTTGCCAAATTGCTATAGATAGCAATTAATGCTACAGGACTTACTTTGGAACGACACCAAAACCTTAGGGGCTATTTTTGCCAACTTGCGAAAGTTATTAATGCTACAGGACTTACTTTGCAACGACACCTAAACCTTAAGGGCTATTTTTGCCAACTTACGAAAGTTAGCAATTAATGTTGCAAAACTTATGTCTTGCTCTATAGTATATACGAGTGTGGAAACCCGCGCGATGCAGCGAGATTGCTTTTGTAGACGTGAATTTGGATAAGGACTATTTTTGCCAAATTGCTATAAAGGACTTACTTTGCAGCGACACTTAAACCTTAGGGACTATTTTTGCCAACTTGGACTTACTTTGCAACGACACTTAAACCTCAGGGACTGTTTTTGCCAACTTGCGAAAGTTGGCAATTAATGTGGACACGTGTCATGTGAAGAACTCATGTCTTGCCTAATAGTATATATAGTAATACTAATAAAGGAAGCCAAATATATTTTTTGACTCACGTATTACTCATCAAACAACTGATTGGTTTGTAATTTTGTATTCATATGTTACGTCTCTATTATAATGGGCATGAACCTTCTTTTGTGGATCTGATGGTACTAATATGGTTGAATCAATGATTTGTCTAACATTAGGACCTTAGGGAAGTATGAATGTATTTGAATTACACCGACATTTACAATTTTCTTACACAAAGTATTTTATACAAAGGGGGAATTGCAACGTAACGGCAAACATATGACGAAACACATACAACATAAAAAAGGAGGAAAAAAAACCGTTGCAACGCGCGGGTGCTACACCTCGTTTAAATTAAAGTAACAAAAAGTAGACTTGTTCATTCTCAATAAAGCTTAAAAGTAGATTTTATTTCTGAAAAGTAATATTTTTTGTCCCTTCCCAATAAAGTATCATATGGGGTAGCCGCCGTTCGCACATTCGCACATCCGCCGTTTGAATATTTGTTTATAAAAGTCAAACAACATAAAGTACCACCTTGATAATGATTTTACTTGCAAATGATTGAAAATGTACTTTCTGTCTGAACACGTGTTAACAAAATAATGGAATCGCACATTCGCACATGACCATTTTGGGAAGAGATGTATTTTTTGTACCATATGATGACCACTACCCAACTTTTTATCTCCTTTTGAGAATTTGCTCTATATTTAAAATAAAGTAAAATCCATCATACGTGATCTGGCTTTTCTATTTTGGTTTTGGTTTTTACTATGGCTGTTTCTGAGTTTTGCAGACAAAATTTACATAGCCAATAGCATGACGTAGGGATGGCAACGGGGCGGGAAATGTCAGGGATTGTATTTATCATTTCCATCCCCGTTTTCACTCTCCATCCCCATCCCCATCCCCATTGGAGAATTACTTTACATTCCCCAATGGGGATCGGGGATCCCCGTGGGGATTCGAGGATTTTCAATCCTTATGAACTAACATAAAGTTTTCACCAACTCATCGAAAATATATAGAATTTTAATTCATAAAGTATTTCAAGAAATGTGCGTACATCGCACATAGTTAGATTCACTACAATTTCAATTCAACTATAAAGCATCCTCAACATTGTAACATCACATATAATATAAAAACAATATGTATCATATGTGTCTATTCGGACAAACGAATAAGTAATATGTAGTTGGTGCTTGTATATGCTAATCTCGACATTGCTTCAAACGACAAGGACCAAACTTGGTCGTTACATACTTTTCAACCGCCAAGCGGTTATAGTTAGTTATAGGTAGTTATATAACCGAAAAACGGTTATGGGTAGTTAAGGAAAAACCGTTACATGTGAACCGACACAACGGTTGGGGAAATACCTCATTCGTTTAGTATATATGTACGTAAAATGTAACATTACAACGTTAGACAATTTAGTTATTCAAGTTCATTTTGTTTGCAATTCATATCGACTCACATTTGGGACCAACATTTGGCATCAAGAGCCTTTGTTTTACACATCTCGTTACACCATTACAATCATCAGTACCACAAATTCAGAAAACTTAACGAGACCAAAGGAAACCAAGAAGAAAAGATAGACGCTGAAACCTTGTTTCAGTGAGAAGAAGACGCGACGTTCAAAACCAATGGACGTTGTTTGGATAACTAGGACGCAAGGAAAGTAGTGCACGACCGTACTTGTGTAGAAATTGCAAACGAGAGGACACCTAACTTTTGTGGTGCCTGATTCCTGTTGTGACATTCGTACGCAGCAACAGAAGAAAAAGAAAAAGAACGAGTACCTTGTTGGTGCCTTGCACACGACAACAAGAAGAAGAAGGATACCTTGTCAAAAATTACAACGTGACAAGAAGAAATTGAAAGACGTCAAGAAGGATACCTTGTATATACACGACATATACAAGAAGAGAAAAAATGAAGTTGCTTGGAGAATAAAGAAGATATACCGGTTAGAAAACAATCTAGGATTGTTTTGGAGAAGATGCTAGCAATACGAGGACAACAACGGAAAAAAAAAGAAGCAATCTGATAACTTGTTACTTGCAAATACCGAGAGGTATTTTTTGTTGTGAAACAATACGGTGTGAACAAATAAAGAAAGGGTATTGTGGAATGCGCACAAGCAACAAGGACAACAAGGACTTAAGCATAACGCTCTCCTTGTGTGGATACTACCATCGTAGTGGTAAAGAAGAAGACAAACAAATCAGTTTGTTTGGATAAATACCGAAAGGTATTGTGGGATACTTGTGTTCACGAAGACTTTGAAAACGAAACAACAAACAACACTTTTGTTTCTTTACCGAGAAGAAAGCCGAGATCAAAAGGGATCTAAGGGCACGTTTAAACTTCAAGTCGACACAAAAGAAAAGAGAAGAGGCAACGTGGTGGAAGAGTGGTATATTGAAAACAATTCGACAACATCAAAACAAGGGTATACACGAATCAGTTTAGTGTACGTGGGAAAGAAAGAACGTGGTTGGTATAACACTCAAGTACCGACACACAACTGGGAATACGATTGTGTTTAACACAATAACGAGGTCACAAATTCAAACTTTGGATTTCTCTTTTATACTTTAGATAGTATAGATCGTTATTTTATATTATTAGGGAATCCCGAGAACTTTATATTGATCCCGTACTATTAGATTCCCGGATAACTATTTTTGTTCCCGTACTATTAAGAATACCATACTAAGTTAGAATTCCCATACGAATTAGAAAGTGAAGATCATAAGCACTATCAAAATGCCCGGTGACGATGTGAATAGCAGTAACACTGCACCAAAACCCGTAACCCCAATGGCACAGTATCAATGCCCTAAACTTAAAACCACAAACTACACAGTTTGGACTATACAAATTAAGGTGATACTAGAAGCACAAGGTTTATGGGAAGCAATAGAACCTAAGGATAACACGCAAGTAGATGATAAGAATGATAAGGCAACAACGGCCTTCCTATATCAAGCATTGACAGAAGATGTGATCTTACAAGTAGCAAATTGCAAAACTGCAAAGGAATTACGGGATTCATTAAGAAAGAGACACGTTAGAGAAGAGAAAGTGCAACAAGCACGGTTACAATCACTAATGATTGGATTTCAGACCCTTCAGATGAAGGAAGATGAAACGGTGGATGTATTTACGGCCAAACTGAACGGCTACGCCACGAAGGCTAAAGAATTAGGAAAAGCTTTGGATGAATCACTTTTAGTACGAAAAATATTAGACTCCACACCAGATAGGTTCATTCAAATAGTAGCATCCATAGAACAGACGAATGATCTCCATGACATTACGTTAGATGAGATCGCTGGAAAACTTAAGGCATTCTAGGAGAGAATAAAACTCCGAAAGGGAGGACAAGTAGAAAGCCAAGATAACCTATTATTTGCACAAGGCGAACACTCTAGAAATAAGAAACGATTTACCAAATATAGAGGTAGATCAAATTATTCACGAGGAAATTGGCAAATGATACGCTTACACAGCGCGTTCGGGGTCAAAGGAACTTCCTTTTCGTCGAGCAAGTTTTTCAACACCCTAGGAAGTGAACCTAATCGTTGTAGTGTAGTATTAGGGTAAGCCACGGGAATTGATATCGTTCTCTAGGGGAATAGGAATGCTAGTGAGAAGTTACTACGCTAAGGTTGGGGTTGAGGAAGATTATTTTTTATCTTTTTATGTTTTTTAGGAAATTGAAAGGTACGAATCTCGAGGTTTGGATTTGGGGGGTTGGTATTTCTACCGATTACTTCTACTTATCTAATTAACTAAGCTAAGGTGAATGTAGTCAATGTCTATTGTTGTGTGTTCGTATGATGATTAAAAATGTATTTGCTTAGGCTTTATTACTCCCTAGTTATCTCCTATTGATGATTGAATTGTCACGTCATTATTCTTAATTGCGTTGTGTCTCTAAGGTCGTAGGGTATGCGTTTATCCCTAACTCTTTAAAGCTACCAAAGGTTAATGACTACAAAATCTCTAGGATTTTTAAACTCTAACTCTAAGGTATTCTTTGGATGTATAACCTACAATTACTCTAGGTGATTATAAATTAAGGTTCAACAAAGATTAATCAATCATTAACAACACAACGAATGACCTATCGCAATACTAGGTCAATCACAATTAAGATAAGAGACAACCTGTAACACCCCAACCCGATAAGGGTAGAAGTATCACATTTATGGAGTCAAATCAGAACAATACATATAAACCATGCAAGCGGAAGTCTTATAAATAATAATCAAAAGAGTAACAAGTCAACACGACTTGACCAAATACAAAGTTCCAAAAGATGTCCCAAAGGAAATGAAACGATACAAAGTCTAAGTCTCCAAATCATAATAACAATGGTAAACAAAGTCTAGAATAACTAAAGCAATTCCTCATAAGCATCCTACTCTCAATCCCCAAGATAAGCCCCAGCTCCTAGCTTAATAACCTGCCGCAGGAAAAGAAATGCGGCTGAGCTTAAAAAGCCCAGTGAACAGATATAGCAATACAAAGCAATAATAGAATCAAAGGCTGGTTATATAAGATAAGAAGGATATGAGGCAATATAGAGTAGGTAATAGAAACAAAGGAAAGGAATGTCAGTTTTCCACCACGAGCCAACAAAACAAACCAAATCAAACCATATATCAATATCATGTAGTAACCATTGTATTCGGAGGGGTGACCTCGGAATACCAAACCAATATGAGGGGAGTCCTCTAGTAGCCAATGGAGTGATCAGCTCCCAAAATGTGAGGGGGTGTATTGCACACACCAACCACATCACCAAACCATATGTCGATACAAAACAAATACAAATCTAGGATGCATCCATACGCCCCCCTGCAAAACAAATAGTGGCCAATATATCCAAAGCGCGCATAATCAATACAAATATGGGGACGGTGTGCAACATCACTCGTGCACACTGGAGTCATGCCATTGGTGCATCAATGACACGGACATGGAACCCCCATGCCTAGTTAATGGCTCGGGGTATCAACTGACAGGTCAAAGTGTACAATATAGAGTTCAATCAATATCAATGTCCAATATTAGCAGTTCACCATTCAAATCAATAGTTCAATATCAATGGTTCCATTATCAAGGTTCAAATAGCAAAGGATCAATATCAAGGTTCAAATAGCAAAGGATCAATATCAAGGTTTCAATAGTAAAGGTTCAAATAGCAAAGCAAAGGTTCAATATCAATATGGCAGGAGATCAAAGATGCAAGAGATCACGAGAAACCTTAAGAGAAAGGTCAGAATATCTGTACCTTATTCGAAGCAAGCAAACAAAGAAGTAAAGTCAAGAGTGAGATCAATCACGCCGCCCGGAACCTATATGAATTAGATAACGTTCTATAAGAATCCGAAACACTGGTTTTAAGACGGCTTTCCATTATTAGCAAGTTTCCCGTTTTAGTAATCTTTCCATTTTAAGTAACTTTCTATTTTAGGAAACTTTCTATTTTAGGCAGGTTTCTATTTTTAGTAACTTTCCAGAATTAGCAGATTTCCATAATTAGTAACTTTCTAAAAATAGCAGGTTTCCATAAATAGCAGGTTTCCATATTTAGCAGGTTTCCATATATAGTAAGTTTAGTTACTTATCTCAAGTTATAATAGAAAATGAGTATTATAATGCTTTAAAGATCATTTATGACAAGTTACAAAAGTTTAGGGTTTAAAATGTAAATATAGCAAAGTATAGGGTTAAAAGTGTAAATATAGTAAGTTTACCCATTTTACTCATTTAATCCCATTAGTTAATATTTTAACATGTTAGACCATCAAGTTTCATAATTTACCAAACAACCCCTTAATTATATATAATCATGAATTACAAGCCCTAATTTACGTTTAAGATTAACGAATCCGTTTTTAACCATTCTAGCTCGATTATTACAAGATTACAAGACTCCTAATGTGATCTCATATTCAATTCGATTCAGCCCCTAACCAAGATCATATTATACGCCCCATAACAATATTCAAAACACCCTCGTAATCATTCATTAACAAATCCGTTTATCATATACGAAAACATGAAATCACAAGATCATTAAACCCTTTTATAATTGAAATATAAATCGACAAATAGAAGTCCAAAATCAGTTTCATAATCCTTTATTCAGCCCCATATCATACGAATACATATAGGTTTAGATATCATGGTTTTATCATTTTATGTGTTATCATTTCATGTGTTATATATCTATGATTTTATGTGACCATTATTTTATCAAGTTTCAAGCCCTAGTTTTATTAACATAGCCACGAATTGGAATTAAGAAACGAAAAGGAAAGGATTCAAGGATGGTGATACGTTACCCTTGATGCGCGAACGAAACAAAACAAGAATCAAACCACGAAAAACCAAACCAAGACTCCCTTGGTCTATCAATACCCACGTACACCTTTAAACCCCCACGTACAAGCTCCAAAACGAACCAAACACCAATGCTACGTCCACCAAACGATTACCCACGATCACGAGCCTCCTAGGATCACCTTGGATTGACAAAAATTCGTATGGAATGGTGAAGAAAAGATGGTGCCGCCACAAGGAAGGAGAGAAAAGAGACTAGGGTTTCTTGTGTGTATTTTTGAAATGAGATTAAGAGATAAATGAGATTGATTGCAAATTGATATGATGAGTATTTTTAGGGGGAGGGATGGCCGGCCATAAAGGATTGGGAGACCAATTCTCAAACTTCCATTCTTATCATGTTTATCATGTATCTAGTCTTGTTCCAAGTTCAAGTTAATAGTGTACAAGTTATAAGGTTTATGAGTTACTTATACTTTAATTATCAAGTCTTTTAATTTATAACATAAGTTTATTATTCTCATAATGTGAAAGTATTATTAATCATATAACTTGTTAAATGATGTTAACGTATTTTCCGAGTTGGTGAAATTTTAAATTGGAGGGCAAAATGGTCATTTCACGCGATTTGAGATTTTAGGGTTTTACAACTCTTCCCCTCTAAAAAGAAAATTTTCGTCCTCGAAAATTGAAAAGGAAACGAAGCAATAAACGAAGACATACCCGATGATGAAAAGAAATGTGGATAACTAGCTCGCATAGATTCCTCGGTCTCCCAGGTAGCTTCACGCTCTGGGTGATTCTTCCAAAGAATCTTAACAAACTGAATAACTTTGTTTCTCGTGATTCGATCTCGTCGATCTAAAATAGCCTCGGGTTCTTCCGGTACGGATATATCTGGCTGAATCTGATCCAAAGGATAGGAAACCACATGTAACGGATGATAGTTATATCCCCTCAAAAGAGATACATGGAAAACGTCGTGCACATGCGACAACTGCGGCGGAAGAGCCAAACGATAAGAAACCTCTCCAATGCGCTCGAGAATCTCAAACGGCCCAATAAAACGAGGACTAAGCTTCCCTTTAATACCAAAACGTTTAACACCACGGAACGGCGAAACTTTTAGAAAAACACGATCACCAACACGAAACTCCAAGTCGCGCCTATGCTTATCAGCATAACTCTTTTGCCGTGAACGAGCCTCCTTCAATCTTTCCCTAGCAACAGCCACCTTCTCGTTAGTAATCTCAACGAGTTCCGGGCCCTCAATCAAACGCTCGCCTACTTCATCCCAACAAGTAGGTGCTCTACATTTCCTCCCATATAACAACTCGTACGGTGCTCCTTTGATGCTAGCGTGCCAACTATTGTTGTAGGCAAACTCCACCAAGCACAAATACTCATCCCAGTCCCCAGTCCATTCCAATGCACAAGCCCTCAGCATGTCCTCAAGAGTCTGAATGGTCCTCTCCGTCTGACCATCAGTCTGAGGATGAAACGCCGTACTGAACTTAAGACGCGTGCCCCAAGCTTTCTGCAGATCTTCCAAAAATGTGACGTGAAGCGTGGATCTCTATCAGAAATAATAGCAGTAGGAGTGCCATGCAATCTAACAATCTCTTGCCGAAAAATCTCCGCCAATCTACTAACGCGATAGTCCTTCCGAATAGGTAAGAAATGAGCAGATTTGGTTAGTCGATCAACAACCACCCAAATCGCGTCATGTCTTTTCCGAGTAAGAGGCAAACCGGTGACAAAATCCATAGAAATCTCTTCCCACTTCCAAGTAGGAATCTCCAATGGCTGAAGTAGACCACTAGCCCGCTGATGCTCTATCTTGACCTGCTGACAAGTCATACACTTAGAAACGTACAAAGCCACATCCTGTTTCATACCACTCCACCAGAAATGCTGCTTAAGATCTCGGTACATCTTAGTAGAACCCGGATGAATAGTAAATGGAGAACTGTGAGCCTCAGACAACACCGTCTCACGCAATTCAGGATCATTAGGAACACAAAGCCGATCACCAAACCATACCACGCCAAAACTATCAACCCGAAACTCCGATGGTTTCCCTTCCTCAATGTTCTGAACAATAGACCAAAGCTCACCGTCATCCTTCTGAGCTTCTTTGATCCGTAACATAAGATTGGACTCTACCTTCAAACTAGCCCAATAACCATCATAACCTCGGAAACATAATTCCACATCCATAAGCTCAAGATCATGAAGAACCCTGGGTTCAATCTCCAAACTAGCAATCATACCCGACTTTCGGCTTAGTGCATCTGCAACCACATTAGCCTTACCCGGATGATACTGGATGTTCGTGTCATAATCCTTAAGAAGCTCTAGCCATCTCCGCTGTCTCATATTGAGCTCCTTTTGTGTGAATATATACTTTAAACTTTTATGGTCAGTAAAGATATCACACGACTCACCATACAAATAATGCCTCCAAATCTTAAGGGCAAAAACAACCGCAGCCAACTCTAAATCATGCGTAGGGTAATTCTCCTCATACGATTTCAATTGCCTCGAAGCATAGGCAATCACCTTACCGTGCTGCATCAATACACAACCCAAACCTTTCTTCGACGCGTCACTATAAATCTGAAAACCTCCAGAACCCGATGGAAGTGTCAAAACAGGCGCAGTAACTAACCTCCGTTTCAATTCCTCAAAACTCTGTTCACGCTCCTCCGTCCATTCAAACTTTTCTCCTTTCCTCATCAATTGCGTCAAAGGTAACGCCAATTTAGAGAAACCCTCAACAAAACGACGGTAATAACCAGCAAGCCCCAGAAAACTCCTAATCTCCGTCACCGTAGTAGGTCTCGGCCATTTTGTGATAGCCTCTACTTTAGATGTGTCCATCTTGATACCATCAGCAGACACAACGTGACCAAGAAAAGCAACTTGGCTCAACCAGAATTCACACTTAGAAAACTTCGCATACAACTTCTGCTGTCGAAGAATCTCCAATACGATACGAAGATGCTGCTCGTGCTCGGCCTTACTCTTAGAATACACAAGGATGTCATCGATGAAGACGATTACAAATTTATCAAGGTACTCATGGAAAACACGGTTCATCAGATCCATAAAGACGGCAGGCGCGTTAGTCAAACCAAATGGCATAACCAGAAACTCATAATGGCCATAGCGAGTACGAAACGCGGTCTTAGGAACATCTTGTTCCTTCACACGTAATTGATGATAACCAGACCTCAAATCAATCTTAGAGAAGAATTTAGCGCCCTGCAATTGGTCAAACAAATCATCGATGCGAGGAAGAGGGTAACGGTTACGGATAGTAATACGGTTCAGCTCACGGTAGTCGATACACAATCTCATACTCCCATCTTTCTTCTTAACAAACAATACCGGTGCACCCCAAGGTGAAACGCTGGGTCTAATAAAGCCGTTCTCCAAAAGTTCTTGCAACTGCTCTTTCAATTCCTTCAATTCAATCGGCGCCATACGATAAGGAGCTTTGGATATAGGTTCAGCACCAGGAATCAAATCAATACCAAATTCAACTTCTCTAGCCGGAGGAATGCCAGGAAGTTCATTAGGGAAAACGTCAGCAAATTCGCGCACAACAGAAAGACTTTCAATAGTCGGAACTTCTGAAGAAGTATCTTTGATGGATGCCAGAAAACCAAGGCAACCATGAGAAATAAGAGTGCGGGCTTTCATAGCCGAGATAATCTTAACCGACTTGAGTGGTTGAGCACCATGGTACACAAAATCAGGTTGATGAACATTGCCGAAGATAACATTACGAGCATGACAATCAATAGTAGCCTTATGCAAGGCCAACCAATCCATACCCAATATAATATCAAAATCAGACATATCCAACGGAAGAAGATTTGCCGAACGAATACCATCATCGAAACGTAGAGGACAGTCCACATACTCGCGATTAATGAGCACATGACTTTTCATAGGGGTCGATATAGATAGAGGATTTATTAGTGGTGTTGGAGGTAATTTGAGTTTCTTAGCAAAGTTTACCGATACAATAGAATGTGTCGCGCCAGTATCAAACAAAACAAAAGCAGTAGAATCACCAAAATAAATGGTACCAGTAATAGTACCTGACGCCTTGTCTGCCTGATCTCGAGTAACCGAATACACACGTCCAGTGGTGGGAGGTGGTTTGATGTAGTTCGAAGGAGTAGCCGATGCCTGCTTGGGACAGTCCTTCACTCTATGATCTGTCTCCCCACAATGATAACAACCCCCAGTAATCTTACGACAAACACCTGGATGCGGCTTACCACACGTAACATACTTGGGAGGAGGAGGTAGCACCTCAGAAGTCCTCCTCTGTGAAGAAGCTGCCGCTGAACGATCCTGATAAGTGCTACGAGATGACTGATCCCGCTGCTGTCTCTGAAAACTGCCACTCTGACCCCTACGATCATCACCTGACCTATCAAATCTCCTCTGAGTACCCTGCTGCCTCGAATCATAACCACGGTCATAACGACCTCTAACACTCTGAACCTGGTCCTGGCGACCCCTCTGATCTGAACTGTAATCCTGACGACCCCGAGTATTAATACGGTCTCCATCTCTGTTACGCTTATTGTATCCCTGCTCCTCATGTAACAACTCAATGTTGCGGGCATCATCCGCAACAGCCGCTACCTCCGTATACTGATGATTGATCATCCTATCAAGCACCCACTTCTTAAGCCCCCATTTAAACTTCCTAGCCTGCCGACGTGCATCCCCAGCAACTACAGCACCCACAAAACCCACCATCCTCATGAATCGCTGCATGTACTCATGCGAATTCTCTTTCTCTAGCTGATGAATGGTCTCATACTCTCTCTCGTACCGCTGCTGTTCCGATTCGGGGAAGTACTGCTTATAGAAGATCTCTCTGAAAGTAGCCCAAGCACAAGTGTCAACAAAGTTCTCTTCCCTGGTCAAGATATAGGCTTTCCACCAGTTCAAGGCATCACCCTCAAACTTGAAAGTGGCAAGCCGGGTTTTTACTTCATCCCCACAACCCAGTACATTAAAGAGTTTCTCCACATGTGTAATCCAATCCTCCGCCTCATTAGTGGAAGCTGCTGAACGAAAAGGAAGAGGCTTAAGCTTGTTAAAGCGCTCTATCCAAACATGAATAGGTGTGGGTGGGTTATCACCTCCACCATTTCCACCATTCCCACCCGAAGAACTAGCACCATTCCTAACATTCTCAGTGATAGCAGCCACTATTCCGGGCATAGCAGTGGCTAAGGCGCGAGCGATCATAGCTTCGAAGTTGGGATTCCCATCCCCGTTGTCATCACCATTTCTACGAGTTTGGACCATCTGAAGAGTTCACAAAACGATTAGCAAAAGTTAGGAAAAAGGATGAAGAGCATGAACGAAAAGGACGATAATGAACCTAGAATTCTACCCAAACCTCACCAAATCAAAACTTAAGCTCTACGGTTAACGCTTAGGGTCCATACGTCACAGGTCCTGACTACAAGTCGTAAACCTGGGCTCTGATACCATAATTGTAACACCCCAACCCGATAAGGGTAGAAGTATCACATTTATGGAGTCAAATCAGAACAATACATATAAACCATGCAAGCGGAAGTCTTATAAATAATAATCAAAAGAGTAACAAGTCAACACGACTTGACCAAATACAAAGTTCCAAAAGATGTCCCAAAGGAAATGAAACGATACAAAGTCTAAGTCTCCAAATCATAATAACAATGGTAAACAAAGTCTAGAATAACTAAAGCAATTCCTCATAAGCATCCTACTCTCAATCCCCAAGATAAGCCCCAGCTCCTAGCTTAATAACCTGCCGCAGGAAAAGAAATGCGGCTGAGCTTAAAAAGCCCAGTGAACAGATATAGCAATACAAAGCAATAATAGAATCAAAGGCTGGTTATATAAGATAAGAAGGATATGAGGCAATATAGAGTAGGTAATAGAAACAAAGGAAAGGAATGTCAGTTTTCCACCACGAGCCAACAAAACAAACCAAATCAAACCATATATCAATATCATGTAGTAACCATTGTATTCGGAGGGGTGACCTCGGAATACCAAACCAATATGAGGGGAGTCCTCTAGTAGCCAATGGAGTGATCAGCTCCCAAAATGTGAGGGGGTGTATTGCACACACCAACCACATCACCAAACCATATGTCGATACAAAACAAATACAAATCTAGGATGCATCCATACGCCCCCCTGCAAAACAAATAGTGGCCAATATATCCAAAGCGCGCATAATCAATACAAATATGGGGACGGTGTGCAACATCACTCGTGCACACTGGAGTCATGCCATTGGTGCATCAATGACACGGACATGGAACCCCCATGCCTAGTTAATGGCTCGGGGTATCAACTGACAGGTCAAAGTGTACAATATAGAGTTCAATCAATATCAATGTCCAATATTAGCAGTTCACCATTCAAATCAATAGTTCAATATCAATGGTTCCATTATCAAGGTTCAAATAGCAAAGGATCAATATCAAGGTTCAAATAGCAAAGGATCAATATCAAGGTTTCAATAGTAAAGGTTCAAATAGCAAAGCAAAGGTTCAATATCAATATGGCAGGAGATCAAAGATGCAAGAGATCACGAGAAACCTTAAGAGAAAGGTCAGAATATCTGTACCTTATTCGAAGCAAGCAAACAAAGAAGTAAAGTCAAGAGTGAGATCAATCACGCCGCCCGGAACCTATATGAATTAGATAACGTTCTATAAGAATCCGAAACACTGGTTTTAAGACGGCTTTCCATTATTAGCAAGTTTCCCGTTTTAGTAATCTTTCCATTTTAAGTAACTTTCTATTTTAGGAAACTTTCTATTTTAGGCAGGTTTCTATTTTTAGTAACTTTCCAGAATTAGCAGATTTCCATAATTAGTAACTTTCTAAAAATAGCAGGTTTCCATAAATAGCAGGTTTCCATATTTAGCAGGTTTCCATATATAGTAAGTTTAGTTACTTATCTCAAGTTATAATAGAAAATGAGTATTATAATGCTTTAAAGATCATTTATGACAAGTTACAAAAGTTTAGGGTTTAAAATGTAAATATAGCAAAGTATAGGGTTAAAAGTGTAAATATAGTAAGTTTACCCATTTTACTCATTTAATCCCTTTAGTTAATATTTTAACATGTTAGACCATCAAGTTTCATAATTTACCAAACAACCCCTTAATTATATATAATCATGAATTACAAGCCCTAATTTACGTTTAAGATTAACGAATCCGTTTTTAACCATTCTAGCTCGATTATTACAAGATTACAAGACTCCTAATGTGATCTCATATTCAATTCGATTCAGCCCCTAACCAAGATCATATTATACGCCCCATAACAATATTCAAAACACCCTCGTAATCATTCAATAACAAATCCGTTTATCATATACGAAAACATGAAATCACAAGATCATTAAACCCTTTTATAATTGAAATATAAATCGACAAATAGAAGTCCAAAATCAGTTTCATAATCCTTTATTCAGCCCCATATCATACGAATACATATAGGTTTAGATATCATGGTTTTATCATTTTATGTGTTATCATTTCATGTGTTATATATCTATGATTTTATGTGACCATTATTTTATCAAGTTTCAAGCCCTAGTTTTATTAACATAGCCACGAATTGGAATTAAGAAACGAAAAGGAAAGGATTCAAGGATGGTGATACGTTACCCTTGATGCGCGAACGAAACAAAACAAGAATCAAACCACGAAAAACCAAACCAAGACTCCCTTGGTCTATCAATACCCACGTACACCTTTAAACCCCCACGTACAAGCTCCAAAACGAACCAAACACCAATGCTACGTCCACCAAACGATTACCCACGATCACGAGCCTCCTAGGATCACCTTGGATTGACAAAAATTCGTATGGAATGGTGAAGAAAAGATGGTGCCGCCACAAGGAAGGAGAGAAAAGAGACTAGGGTTTCTTGTGTGTATTTTTGAAATGAGATTAAGAGATAAATGAGATTGATTGCAAATTGATATGATGAGTATTTTTAGGGGGAGGGATGGCCGGCCATAAAGGATTGGGAGACCAATTCTCAAACTTCCATTCTTATCATGTTTATCATGTATCTAGTCTTGTTCCAAGTTCAAGTTAATAGTGTACAAGTTATAAGGTTTATGAGTTACTTATACTTTAATTATCAAGTCTTTTAATTTATAACATAAGTTTATTATTCTCATAATGTGAAAGTATTATTAATCATATAACTTGTTAAATGATGTTAACGTATTTTCCGAGTTGGTGAAATTTTAAATTGGAGGGCAAAATGGTCATTTCACGCGATTTGAGATTTTAGGGTTTTACACAACCAATCAATATTCAATAACTAAGTTTCATATTACCTAAGCAAACACACAAGTAAATTAGCCAGACATGGGGAACATGCAAGAATATACACAATCAATTGAAGACATAATTAAATTAATGAAGTAAAACACTTATCTTGATGTAAGATAGGGTATGGAACCCTAAAATACTGTACAAGACAGCCTTGGTTCGGTTTAGGTTTTTACTCCACAAAACTACACTCTGAAAACTAAAAAATTCGGTTTCTATATATAAGGTTACAACTGCGACGGTGTCACCCTTTAATTTGTGACGCCGTCGGGTCGCCGTCATTAGGGTTTCGTCTTGGCCACGTTAATATTGCGACGGCATCACCTTATGACTGTGACGCCGTCTCCTTCAGTTTCTGACGTCGTCTGGATCAAATCTAGGCCGTCTGAGCTGCGACGCCCAACTCTTTTAACACCTGATGCCGTCACTTGTAAATAAGCAATTTGGCTACTGAGTCGTCACAAAAATTGTTCTGACGGCGTCACAAGTATAACCTGACGCCGTCCCCTTTCAATTCAGCAACTTGAGTGTCTCGATTCTTGACTTTGGCCATTTTCTTCGAATATTCGCGCCTTTCCGTCTGAATAAGTGTCATTCCAGCAATTTGCCTTCAAGGGACCTAAAAAGTGAAAAGGAACGATATTAAGTAATAACGGATACAAAAGTGATCAAATAAGGGCTTAAACGACCTCTCAAAAAGGTACATTTTAAAACCTTATCAAATATCCCTACACTTGGTATTTGCTTGTCCTCATGAAGCATTAGTTTAGAACGATCCATAACACATATAAGCCCCACAAAAGTCATAACAAGCACGGAAATTACATACTAGCACCTCACATGTGGTGTTTGGATACTCACATCTCTCGGGTGTATATGAAATATAACAAGTTGGAAATGGAAGATAAACACTCTTTTACCGGTCCTAGTACATAGATTATCATAGGCTTGAGACTAGATCAAACCTCCATCGCTTTGGCGTAAGCACCTAGGAAAGACTATCCAAGAGGTCTTTTAAAGGGTTGTAATGTTAGGCTTACGGTAGGGAAACAAAGTGTTTGGTGGGATAGGCGATTTAGTGGTGGCAAGTCAAAAATCTATATGTTACAAGCATGCGAAGAATGGCGTTGCTAAGCCAAGACTCGACACTCTAAACTCTAGATAACTGAAACAAATAATAAATTTAAAGATAGATGTAGGATGGTAGCCCATTTTTTTTAACACTCTATTTTTTTTTCTTTTCTCATTTTTCTTTTTTTTCGATTTTTTTTTTCATACACTTTTACTCTACCATCCTCTACGATAACATCAAAATGATAGGGATTTATAGGCACATCCCTACACTTGAGTTTTTATTACTCTAACACTAATTTGACCCGAATCGAAAAGATCAAAACACTTGGAGTACATTATTACGCAAATAAAGGGAATTTGAATTTAACGTTCCATTCCCGTCATTTCATAATGTTTAACTTTTCCCATGGGTCTCAATCGTCCCAAAACTGTGTACAAAGGATATGACTCGACTTAGAAACTTATGCAAGCAACAAAATAATTGAACTAAGGTTTTAGTGTGATAACAATAATGCACTAAAAGTGAGTGCATACAAGGTAGGCTAAGGCGATTTGGGTGTACATTTGGGGGTGGATTGTAAACAATGCTCTTCATTGATATTCCGGAAAACCAAAACATCACGAGAACCGCGAAAAGGATAGGCTCTGAGGGGTTAACTAGGGGTATCGTGTACTAAAGATGAGTACAACGCAAGGGTGTGGGGGAATTACTCAACCGATGTGAAAGAAGTAATATATTACGAGTATCAAACAAGGGTTATCCTAATGCCTCTTATCATTTAGTTATTCCTAACTACACAAGTATAGTCTTACTAGCGATCTCGGAATGCATCACAAAACAAGTTCTTGAATCTATTATACTACCGGTTCACACTCTAAGCATTAAAGATGAATGCTTTAATTCCTACAAATCTAAGGGCGATCCTCACATTTTTGGTGGAATTTAAGTGGTAAAGGGTTTTTTTGCTAGTCATATAATTTCCTATCCATGAGGCGCTTTATTAAGACTAATGGCCCACTCCTATATGTCATGAAAAATTTTAAATTTGGTGCCAAAATTACCCTAACCGATATTTCTCATGGTTTATTACACAAATGAAATTGGACAAAGCAAATAGTCAAGGATAAGCATAGTTTCAAAGTTCCCGTTTTATTTTCCCTCCCTACACTTAAACTGAACATTGTCCCCAATGTTCTCCGAAAGTATCAAAGTAATGATAATAGAAGGTAATTAAAGACGAAAGAAACTAATACTCCCCTGATTAGCTCGGTAGGATCCGTGTAAAGTGGTGGTTACATCTTTCTTCAAGAAGAACGTTTGCGTTAAAAGCTCCTTCTCCTCTTGTGTATCTTCTTCTTGGTAAATTAAACCTGCACACTTGAAGAAAACAAACGAAACCTTCGCGTAAAATCGGCGGTAACAATATATATAAGACTCTATTAAACTAGGATATAATGCTTGTGGAATGGATGTTTACAGATTTTCTGGAAAATTAAGACCTGGAAAATTCCAAAAATTTATAAGTAGCTCAGAAAACGAGAAAAAGTAATAAGCTGTTTCTGCTCCTCCTGACGCCGTCAAGTTGCGATCCTGACAAAAACTGGTCTGCGATTTTTTTGAAAAAATTCTGGAAAATTTACATCTTTAGAATCTGGAAAAATTTCCTGCAAAACATCCATTATGACTCGATACAAGCATTTGACTCGAACAAACACACATGTATATCTTTTAATTAATTGTAATTCTCATGTTTACGTTTCTTTTGAAAACGTGTGTAATCCTCCCTAGACTTATCGCTTATGTAAAATACCTTTATATGTAATTAAGACGAGGTTAAAGACAAAATAAAACATTTTCACAAATTCAAACATGAGAACATACAATAATGAAAAGATATATGACACATAAATAAAAATGAAAAACAAATACACATGGGTTGCCTCCCAAGAAGCGCTTGTTTTTGTTCGAGTCACGAGCTTGACTCTACCCTTATTTAACGGATAAATGGGAGGTTTTCCCTACACTTAAGCTTAAGTGCGGGTAATAGTAGCGATACACACCCTTAGGGTGGAAATTTGATACGTGAGGAGAGGGTGATGGGTGATTTATATGCTCAAAGGAGTGTGCTCCATTCATTATAACCTTACCTAAGTCTATTGGTGTAGCGGGTGAATCAAATCTCTCTCCTAAAAATGGATCATCTTCTATCAACTTCAAAAGATTCTTAGTTAAGGATCCATCTTGACCTAATAAACCCGGTTTAAACCCATAGTGTTTCTTGTTATCAACTATGAATTGGTGATATAAGTGTGTAAGGTCATGAGTTACTCCTATATTAGCTTCCACTCTACATGGCTTAGAGTCTACCACATTTATCAAGCAACTACCCGGATTATTTATTTTGATGGGTGGATTGGGGCCTAATTCAATTCCAAGATTCACATCTAAAGACGGAAAATTGGGTAAGGTTTTTGGTTGAGGCTCCGTTTCATCAAAATTAGGAACTTCCCTAGGACTAAGAGAGAGGTCATGACAAAAAGCATCTAAACCTACATTCTCTACTGGCGTTTGGTCCAAAAGTTCTATATCAATCGGGGTTCCTATAGTCTCTTCTATTTCTCCCGGGTAAGTTATAGGCGATGTGTGTTCCTCAAGTGATGGTAGGGCTTGTGGGCTTGGAGTTTCCACCTCATTATCCGTTATATCTAGATCTCCTAAAAGTTCATCATGTGTTTTAGTATGATCTAACCCAAGTACACTCCTAAGTATCTCAAATCCTTCTTTAGCCATTTCAAATTCTTGGTCCGATTCATAAGAATCATTCTCAAAAATTTGATCACTATGTTCTATTTGCCTAAAGGATTCCTCATGCGTGTCATATGTTTTGGTGAAATCTATCCCACGCATGCAACTAGGCAGTTCAACTATAACCATCTCACAATCTTGTTCGGGTTTAGGTTCCATGTTCTTAAAAACTAGGTCTTTTTGATCATGATGCCTAAGGTTGGATAAATCCTCCTTATCCATTTCCTCAAGTTGTGACAACTGATGGTTTATGCTTAGGAGGCTTTTCTCAAAAATTTTCCAGAGGGTCTCACTAAAAGGAGTTGATTCTGACAATGATCGTTGAATAGAAGCCACACAAGCACAAAATTTATCAAATCCATCCAACCTTACACCCGTCTCCTTTTGGATATCTCTAAGATCACTCACAAATTCATTAGAACAATAAAAAGCAACCCAATCTGCGAAATTTAATTGTTCCTCATTTGTTAATGATTCAAATGCAACTTCACTTGCCATAGCGACAAATGAAAAGGGTTTTACGAACACAAACACAAAGAAGGGGAATAGACTACAAGGAAGCTAAAAATGATAAAAAAGCTTACTTGATAGGAATCAAGCAAGGGAACCTAAACGAGGTGGAAATCTAACTAGCTATTCTATTCCCCAGCAACGGCGCCAAAAACTTGATACGCTTACACAGCGCGTTCGGGGTCAAAGGAACTTCCTTTTCGTCGAGCAAGTTTTTCAACACCCTAGGCAGTGAACCTAATCGTTGTAGTGTAGTATTAGGGTAAACCACGGGAATTGATATTGTTCTCTAGGGGAATAGGAATGCTAGTGAGAAGTTACTACGCTAAGGTTGGGGTTGAGGAAGATTATTTTTTATCTTTTTATGTTTTTTTAGGAAATTGAAAGGTACGAATCTCGGGGTTTGGATTTGGGGGGTTGGTATTTCTACCGATTACTTATACTTATCTAATTAACTAAGCTAAGGTGAATGTAGTCGGTGTATCATTAGCAATACCACTAGCAGTTGCCGGTGTCTTCGTCTTTGCAACATATACCTGCTTCCTAGGTGCAAATCTAGGACCCTTACCCATATTAATACCACCAGTCATCTTCGTACTTTTAGGTTTGGCTTTCCGATTCTGCACCACCTTAAAACCCTCATCAGGTTCATCCACATTAGCGGTGGGAGGAACATCATAATTCTCCTTAATACTCTTAGGACAACAAGCAGTATCATGCCCAAACACATTACATTCCGTACAGTGTGGCGGCTTCCATTCATATTCCACCTTTATACTTGCCGTAGTAAAACCACTATCATCCTTGTTAGGGATCGCCATAGTCACCACATGTTTAAGCTCAAAATCAGATGATAATTCCACAAGAGCACGTGCAAAACTAATACGACCCCATGAATCAACACACATGGAACTTGTAAAAGCATCTAACATAATCGGCTTACCCACTTGAGTAGCAATTAAGCTCAACCCATCTTCTGAATATGCAAGTAATGGAACATTATGCAATTTAATCCAAACGGGAACTCGAGTTACCTCACTTTTAGACAATAGGACATCAGGAGTCCATTTAGTGAGAATAAGAGGAGAATTGCGAATAATCCAAGGGCCCCGTTGAAGAACATTCTCAACACCCTCTTTAGAATCAAATTTAAAGAGGAAAACACCATCATCATTCTTCATTAGTTTCTGAAAACCAAACTTACCCCACGTGTTGGAAACGTAGTTCTTAACCAAATGAAAAGCAACATTCTTACCAACAAAAAAACCAACAAGTGTATTGTCATACCGGTTGAATACACCCTCCATAGCAGCCTTCGGAAGCACCGTATCATGATTATCAATGCGCGTCTCATTCACCAAGGCACGAAAATTAACTTTCCTAGAGACACGTTCCGGGTTTAAAACACTAGCAAATGACCTCACTTCATTATTTTCACTACCAATCACGTTAGGACCAGAAGTAGAAGCATTTACGTTACCCGAATCAGATGTCAAAGGACCATCACGAGTACCAGCAGCCGGATCAATTCCATACTCTCCTCTAAGACTTTTGAGCCTAGCCGTCAACGATTCATACGGATTAGGTTTGCCAGCAGTAGCCACGTTCCCATCAGGGTCAGTGTCCGTATTCGTACCAACTTGATCGGCCAAGTTAGTAGCAGTTTTAGTAACTTTCAACGACGAATCCTTGTTAAAAAATCCTTTCTCCATCTCTCTAAACCCCCACAAACAATCAAAGAACACGACTCAAAACCAACAGCAGCTTACAGAAACAACCCAAACCCTAACTCAATCGTTAGGGTTTAAACACAAACATAAAACGTCTAACCTGCTCCCATGGTTTAATAGCATAAAAACAATGAAAACCAAGACCAATGAAGGAGTACTAAACCAATTCGATCAAAATCAGATCACTCAGACAATCCGAATAAGGTTAAACCCAAAAACAATTTTGTAAACCCTAGATAAATCGAATCACCAAATCAGAACCAAAACAAGAAGAAACCACTAGCCCTACCAAGAATCAATTACCAAAGATGTTAATTAATAACAGGAAGATGCTAGGGATCTAAAGCTATGGTCGAATTGGATGAGAGTCAGGTAGGGATGTAGGGTTTACAGAATCGCCAGAGAGAGAAGTCGACTTAGGGATTCAACATGTAAACTCTTGAGGTGGAAGATGACTCGGGCATACCATGTATTGTTATTGATTCTTCTACTGAAACGGTGAAGACTGGAAAGTCTTCTGGTACTACTAAGGAAGCAGGTATTGACGGCTCTAGGGGGAAGGACCTTGGTGAGGCTTCTAAGTCTCCGGAGAATGGGACTTTTTCTGCTGCCAAGCTTGTGAGTGATTCAATGGGATCAATGGATGTTGGTTCTACTCCCATAGCTGAGAAAATTGGTAAGCTTGAAAAGCTAATTATTGATGGGAAAGCTACTCTTGTGGATGATGATGGTCAACCTATTCCGGCTACCTCTTCTACTAAGCGAGCCAACCCTTTTTCTAAAGTGGGAGAGATTGTGGTATCTGATTCTGATGATGAGGTTGTTGCTAACCCATTTGATGAGTCTGTTAATATTTTTGGTGGTGGACACGAGTTTGAAGATGAGTATGATGACTATGACTACGACGACTATGCGAAACAGGTTCGTGATCTTCCGGGGAATTTGGATACATTTAATGCCATGTATGGCACAAAATTTCAAGGTCCTAGGAAGTAATTTTATTTTGTTATGTCATATGTTAGCATTTGAGTAGTGGTTTGTTTTCTTGTTTAGAGAATTGGAAGTGTCTTGTTATGTAAGCTTTATGCCTATGTAACGGGCTGAGATATGGGACTTCACTCATATCCATTGTACTTAAACTTTTATTTGGTTAATATATTTACCAGGGTGCAGGATTACTCCCCTTTACCCAAAAAAAAAAGGTGAATGTAGTCTATGTCTATTGTTGTGTGCTCGTATGATGATTAAAAATGTATTTGCTTAGGCTTTATTACTCCCTAGTTATCTCCTATTGATGATTGAATTGTCACGTCCTTATTCTTAATTGCGTTGTGTCTCTAAGGTCGTAGGGTATGCGTTTATCCCTAACTCTTTGAAGCTACCAAAGGTTAATGACTACAAAATCTCTAGGATTTATAAACTCTAACTCTATGGTATTCTTTGGATGTATAGCCTACAATTACTCTAGGTGATTATAAACTATGGTTCAACAAAGATTAATCAAGCATTAACAACACAACGAATGACCTATCGCAATACTAGGTCAATCACAATTAAGATAAGAGAAAACCAATCAATATTGAATAACTAAGTTTCATATTACCTAAGCAAACACACAAGTAAATTAGCCGGACATGGGGAACATGCAAGCATACACACAATCAATTAAAGACATAATTAAATTAATGAAGTAAAACACTTATCTTGATGTAAGATAGGGTATGGAACCCTAAAATACTGTACAAGACAGCCTTGGTTCGGTTTAGGTTTTTACTCCACAAAACTACACTCTGAAAACTAAAAAATTCAGTTTCTATATATAAGGTTACAACTGCGACGACGTCACCCTTTAATTTGTGATGCCGTCGGGTCGCCGTCATTAGGGTTTCGTCTTGGCCACGTTAACATTGCGACGGCGTCACCTTATGACTGTGACGCCGTCTCCTTCAGTTTCTGACGTCGTCTGGATCAAATCTAGGCCGTCTGAGCTGCGACGCCCTACTCTTTTAACACCTGATGCCGTCACTTGTAAATAAGCAATTTGGCTACTGAGTCGTAACAAAAATTGTTCCGATGGCGTTACAAGTATAACCTGACGCCGTCCCCTTTCAATTCAGCAGCTTGAGTGTCTCAATTCTTGACTTTGGCCATTTTCTTCGTATATTCGCGCCTTTTCGTCCGAATAAGTGTCATTCCAGCAATTTGCCTTCAAGAGACCTAAAAAGTGAAAAGGAACGATATTAAGTAATAACGGATACAAAAGTGATCAAATAAGGGCTTAAACGACCCCTCAAAAAGGTACATTTTAAAACCTTATCAGCAAAATAAAGGAAATAGAGATAACTCGAATGGAGAAAATTCAACTCACAATAAGAATAAAGGTGAGTGGGATAAAAAGAAACTTAAATGTTTGAATTGCGGGAAACCAGGACATTTCAAGAGAAATTGTAGAAGTCCACCAACAACTCAGGAACAATCAAACCTTATCTTAGAAGACGATGAACCATCATTATTAATGGCAACACACGAAACTGAAGAAATCTTGTTAAATGAAGAACAAGTACATCCCCGAAAATATGCTACAACAATTGCTAGCATATGGTATTTAGACAATGGTGCAAGTAACCATATGAAGGGCACCAAAGACCATTTTAAGGATATTAACGAAAACATCACTGGACGCATTCATTTTGGAGATGGATCGTATGTGGAGATAAAGGGTAGAGGTTCAATATTATTAGGATGTAGAAACCTGCAATAGAAGATGATTTCGGACGTTTACTACATTCCAAACCTCAAGAGCAACATACTTAGTCTAGGACAACTCACTGAAATAGGTTGCAAGATCATCATGGATGGAAACTTACTGACTTTGTATGATAAGAACAAGAAGTTGTTGATGAAAGTAGAACGATCTAAGAATCGACTTTACAGTATTAGATTACATATAGTAGCACCTACATGTCTTTTAGCAAACGTAGATGACCAAGCATGGTTATGGCATGCTAGATTAGGTCACCTGAACTTTGACGCGATAGACAAGATGACAAGGAAAGGTCTAGTGGATGGAATACCGAGAATAAATCATGCAGGACAAATCTGTGATGCATGTTTATTAGGAAAACACATCAGAACACCCTTTCCAAATCAAGCTAAATTCAGATCAAAGAACCCGTTGGACTTAGTATATGGAGATCTTTGTGGTCCCATAAGTCCAGCCATACACTCTGGAAAGAAGCTCATCTTCTTTTTAGTAGATGACTGCACACGTTTCATGTGGGCTTACTTTCTAACTTCGAAAGATCAAGCATTCAGCACATTCAAGGAATTTAGACAACAGATTGAATCAAAGTTGAAGTTGAAAATAAAGATGCTAAGAACTGATAGAGGAGGTGAATTTACATCACATGAATTCACCAAATATTGTAAGGAGGATGGAATGGAAAGACAATTGACAGCACCATACTCACCGCAACAGAATGGTGTAGTAGATAGGAGAAATAGGACAGTGTTATCAAATACTAGGAGTATGATGAAAGCGATGAAGTTACCCTTAACTTTTTGGGTGGAAGCAGTCAGACATGCCATTTACATACTCAACAGGGTACCCACGAAAGCCCTGGAAGATAAAACACCATATGAAGCCCTCTACAACAGAAAACCAAACCTAGAATACCTAAGAATATTCGGATGCACAGCTTATGCTAAGATAACGATACCTCACTTGAAGAACCTAGACGATAGAAGCATTCCAATGATTCACTTAGGAGTTGAAGAAGGATCAAAAGCATGTAGGCTATATGATCCAGTAGGAAAGAAGAAACATGTTAGTAGGGATGTAAAGTTTATGGAAACGAAATCGTGGGATTGGAATAACAATGAAGAGGATACAAGTACACAAGATACGTTCTGGACTAGTTTTGTAATAGACGGAGTTGACAATGAGAATCCTACACCAGTCAACACATAAAACAATGCTAACACGTATCATGAACAAGAACCTATACCAGATCCACCCTCACCAATCACACCACCATCATACACTTACAACCCTAACTCAGAAGATGAAGAATGAGCTACTATTAGCTCGTTAGA
The DNA here is from genome assembly GCA_019973895.1 of Chrysanthemum seticuspe. Lineage (NCBI taxonomy): Eukaryota > Viridiplantae > Streptophyta > Magnoliopsida > Asterales > Asteraceae > Chrysanthemum > Chrysanthemum seticuspe. The sequence continues at coordinate 344,671,317 of BPTQ01000005.1, read as the reverse complement.
AAGCTCAGATCCTAGATATGATCATAGACCAATACAAGGTTTAAAGAATATTATGGAAATCTACGAAACAACACGTGAAGTAGAAGCACCAAGCTTATTCTTCACAGAAGAAGAACCCCGTAATTACAAGGAAGCATCAAAAGATGAAAAGTGGATTGAGGCCATGGAAATTGAATTAGATTCAATCAACAAAAATAACACATGGACTCTTACTACATTGCCCGCAAATCAGAAGGCAATAGGACTCAAATGGGTTTATAAAACCAAGAGAGATGCACAAGGAAAGATCATTAAATATAAAGCAAGATTAGTAGCAAAAGGTTATGTACAAGAACAAGGAATAGACTTCGATGAGGTGTTTGCACCAGTTGCTAGAATAGAGACAGCTCGCTTTATATTAGCACTAGCAGCATATCATGGATGGCAAGTACACCACTTAGATGTAAAATCAACATGTCTACATGGAGAATTGAAGGAAGAAGTCTATGTTACACAACCTGAAGGTTTCATTCAACAAGGAAACCTAGGAAAAGTCTACAAGCTAACTAAAGCTTTGTATAGCTTAAGACAAGCACCCAGAGCTTGGAACGTGAAGCTTGACCAAACCTTGAAGTCATTAGACTTTAAGAAATGTAATCTCGAACAAGCAGTTTACACAAAGAGAAGCAAGACTTCTACACTTATCGTTGGAGTATACGTAGATGATTTGATAATCACGGGCACTCCAAAGAAGGAAATAGACTTGTTCAAATCCCAGATGGAAGAAAAATTTGAAATGAGCGACTTAGGGTTGCTAGCATATTACCTTGGGATTGAAGTTACGCAGACAGGAGGAGAGATTACAATCAAGCAAACATGATACATTAACAAGATCTTAAAAGAAACAAGCATGACGGACAGTAATGACACGAAGACACCAATGAATCCCGGCACTAAGTTGGTCAAGGCGGAAGATGGAAACCCAGTTGACGCAACTTACTATCGAAGCCTAATTGGAAGTCTCAGATACTTATTACATACAAGACCAGATCTTAGTTACTCAGTCGGACTACTCAGCAGATTTATGCAAGACCCGAAGGATCATCACCTGAAGGTAGTGAAACAAGTAATCCGATACATCAAAGGAACAAAGGAGCATGGCATAATATACAAGAAAGAAGGCGGCTGCAAGATTACAGGATACAGTGACAGTAGTTATGGAATCAATATCGATCAAGGAAAAGGAACTACTGAAATAGTATTTTACTTTGGAGAGTCACCTATTACCTGGTGTACTCAGAAGCAACCGACAGTAGCGCTCTCATCATGTGAATCAGAATTCATGGCGGCTACTGCAGCAGCATTTCAAGCCTTATGGCTAAAACGTTTACTTAGTGAATTAACTGGATTGGAAGAAACAATGATAACGCTTAGAGTTGACAACATATCAGCAATAGCACTCGTAAAGAACCCATTTTTTCATGGAAGGAGCAAGCACATAGACATTCGCTATCATTTCATTCGTGAATGCGTAGAGAATGGTCATATCAAAGTCGAACACGTAAGTGGAGAACTACAAATAGCAGATATCTTAACAAAAGCATTACCAAGACTCAAGTTCGTGACTATGCGACAAATGCTCGGAGTTCAAGACTTAGGACGAAGCAACGATCAAGATTAAGGAGGAGAATGTAGATGCTAATCTCGACATTGCTTCAAACGACAAGGACCAAACTCGGTCGTTACATACTTTTCAACCGCCAAGCGGTTATAGTTAGTTATAGGTAGTTATATAACCGAAAAACGGTTATGGGTAGTTAAGGAAAAACGGTTACATGTGAATCGACACAACGGTTGGGAAAATGCCTCATTCGTTTAGTATATATGTACGTAAAATGTAACATTACAACGTTAGATGATTTAGTTATTCAAGTTCATTTTGTTTGCGATTCATATCGACTCACATTTGGGACCAACAGTGCTTATGCTTAATTCTAAAGGTGCTTGATTTTATAAATATCACATATGTATATAAATATACATGTCGATACTCATAAACATCGGGCGCATGAAGTCGGTGCACGACCAACCACATTGAGTTACATACAAATCAATGCATCTTTACAAATCCAAGAACACAACATTACACCTACATATTCCTATTGCTACATGACAAATTTCACACTAAAAATAAGAGTAAGGTGTCGTTTGTTTTTTCAGAGCTTTTACCTCTTCATCTGCAAACCATGTCTGCAAAAGAAGAGGTACATTTAAGCTCTTCATCTGCAACAAGAAGACCGTTTGTTTTTTGTGCTATTGAAGTACTTCTTTCATTTTTCTTCTTTTTCTTCTTTTTTCTTTTTTCTTTTTCACTAGTATTTTTTGTGCTATTAAAGTAACTTTTTTTTTCGTTTTTCTTTTTCACTAGTTTTTTTTACACTTTCGTCTGTTTTTTACATTTTCCTCCATTTTCTATGTTTTCGTCTGTTTTTTAATGTTTTTGTCATTTTTTTACATTTTAGTCCATTTTCTTACGTTTTCGTCCATTTTTTTACGTTTTCGTCTGTTTTTTTACGCTTACATCTTTTTTTACGTTTTCGTTTGTTTTTTTACGTTTTCGTATGTTTTTACGTTTTCGGCTGTTTTTTTTACGTTTCCATCCTTTTTCTTACGTTTTCTTCCTTTTTTTTTTTACGTTTTCGTCCGTTTTAATCTTCTTACGTTTTCGACCGTTTTTTACGCTTTCGTCTTTTTTTACGTTTTCGCCTTTTTTACATTTTCGACCGTTTTTTTACGTTTTCGTCTGTTTTTTTTATGTTTTCGTCTGTTTCCTTTCGTTTTCTTACATTATCTTACGTTTTGTTAGGTAAGATAAAATAACGTACAAAAAACTTATAAAATCATATGAAAATGGAGGAAAAAGTAAAATAAACACATGAAAATATAAAAAACGGATTAAAACGTAAAAAACGAACGAAAGCGTAAAAAACAGATGAAAACATAAAAACGGACGAAAACGTAAAAAAAGGACGAAAAGTAAAAAAATTTGGCGAAAACGTAAAGAAATGGACGAAAACGTAAGAAAACTGACGAAAACGTAAAAAAATGACCGAAAACGTAATGGGACGAAAACAACCAACGAAAACATAAAAAACGGAAGAAAACGTAAAAATATGATCGAAAACGTAAAAAAATAGATGAAAACGTAAAAAAAAAAAAAAGGGTGAAAACGGACGAAAACGGTCAAAAACGTAAGAAAACGGACGAAACGTAAAAAAACGGACGAAAACGTAAAAAAAGGATGAACACGTAAAAACAGACGAAAACATAAAAAAAACACACGAAAACATTAAAAAACGGACGAAAACATGAAAAACGAACATAAACGTAATAAAGCGGATTAAAACTTAAGAAAACAGGCGAAATTGTAAGAAAACGGACGAAAACGTAAAAAAACGGACGAAAACATAAGAAAACGAAAGAAAAAGTAAAAAAACAGACGAAACGTAAAAAAAGGGCGAAAACGTAAAAAAAGAGGCGAAAACGTAAAAAAACGGACGAAAATATAAGAAACCGGACGAAAACGTAAAAAACGGACGAAAACGTAAAAAAAGGCGAAAACGTAAAAAAACGGGCGAAAACGTAAAAAACGGGCGAAAACGTAAAAAGACGGGACGAAAACGTAAAAAGACGGACGAAACGTAAAAGAGATGTAAGATATTGAGAAAGAGATGTAGGGGTTGTGAGACGAGGAAAGAAGTGGAAAAGAAGAGATAAATTATGTCTGCATGGTAGAAGAGGAAATAAGAGATTTTAGCCTCTTATGTCTGAAAAAAAACAAACGGTCTTCAAGGAATACGTCTGCGCGCCTGCAGACAAAAGAGGCAAAGAAGAGCTTCTTTGAAAAAACAAACAAGGCCTAAATTGCATAATTCATAACTACCTCTCTAATAATGCCATATGCCAAGGGTCGGAACCATAAGGATACAAACATACATATAAAACTTGGTGAAAGAAAAAAAATAACTGATACGAGGCATTATTTTTTATATAAACTTCCTTTATCCGGCGTAGAATCATGATGCATATATGGACTAGTATCATGCGCCTAAAATGAACCGAATATGTTCATGATTTTGTTTGAATCCGAAACACCTCATCAGCGTCGTTTTACACTTGAATATATAGAACTTTCAAGTTTTTTTTGACACTTTTAGCCAACTCACTGTTACAAAGAGCTTTAGTATCCTGGACAAAGCGGATGAACTGGAGAATTATGTATTCATCAACAACTTCTCTACTGGTTTCTTGTTTGAAGATGCCAATTACCTCATCTTCTTTTTCTCCCTTAACCAGTATTCTACCTCATCTAGAACTTCACTCTCTTCAAGGCCCAATCCAAAAGGTCATTAATTCATGGTCAATTCCGAGATCACCTATTTTAATAATGAAATAAAGGTTCTTTGCTTGTGCATCGTACAATAACAGTATAAACAAAGATAGGTTTGAGAATGTGTGTCGGCGTGATCGAGTTATGTCTAGGTTTATGTTTCAATATATTTCTTGGAAAAACTATAGTAGTTGTGTGATAAACACTTGGGGCTAACATGCTAATGGTGGTGGTTCTACGGTGGAAGATGGTGAATGATAAAGGGTGTTGGTTGTATGTGTGTTGAAAAAAGGTATCGAGAGAAAGTATAAATAAGAATCAAGTGTTTAACTGGCTAGCATTTAATTGTCAAATGATAAATAAATGAGGCTTGATGTAAGTATGTTACTTTTAGGTGAGATAGCATACTACACATATAAATACACCATTGTTTACTGTTAAAGGTTGAGTAGTATTGATTTCAAACTAAAATTATGAACCATCAATGATCACACATTTTGTGTTACATAGATCAACAACTCACTTTAATTTTTGGAAGAAATATATACTTGTAAATGTGTTAATGTGAGACTTACAGCCTTGCATGTATGGTTATTAATGTAGCTGAGGTCTAAAGCAGTGTCAATGAGGTGGTTGGGTCATTGAATTCACACAAAAACTTGGGTAACTTATTACTCTTTTGTTGCTCGTTAAGTTATTCATACTATAACTTTTTGAGAAAGTTCAGGTGGTAAATGGTGAATGAAGTGCCTTGCGGTGAAGATTCAAAGTTGTTCAAGTTTGATCAAAAAGAAGAGACGAGACATAGACAATAATGTGGTCCGGATATTATACATGAGTTTAGTTCTTACATGCTTTTTTAAAGGTAACATGTCCCAACCACAGTTCAGATTGAACTCATTTATTAAACAAGACTCAGACAAGGCTGAAGCTAAGTATTAAGCTCGGCTAGTTTTGAGCTTTTACTGATTTGTTCTCGTTTCGAGCCCTATGTGTGTGTTAAACAAGTCAAAACTCAACTCAGATGTACTAAAAACTGTTAGATAATGTAAACCCCGTAGGTATAACTTTATTGATGACCATTAAACCCTAATTCCCAAAACCTATAAATCGGGCTTGGGCCTAATTATCCTCTAATACTCCCTCGCAGTTCGAGCGGTGAAATCGCGAAAGCTCGAACTGGAGTGGTAAACTAAGAAAGCAAAATAAAACAATAACAAAAATAAAACGGGATAACCCAAAGTATCCCATATTCTAATTTTTATTATTTTTTATTTTTTTATTTTGTTATTTTTTTTTTACGGATAACCAAAGTAAACCAAAGTATCCCAAACAGTCGTCTCGGGAATAAGAACCCTAGATTCGACACCAACAAAAGTCGTGGAATAAGAACCCTAGATTCGACACCAACAAAAGTCGTCTCGGGAATAAGAACCCTAATTTCGACACCAACAAAAGTCGTCCCGGGAATAAGAACCCTAGATTCGACACCAACAAGAATCGTCTCGAGAATTAATACCCTAGATTCGGCATTAAACAAAAATAAACAATTAAAATAACTATATTTTTTTAAAAATTTTTTTTCCAGCAATAAAATAAAAACAAAGAGAAATTCTATTTTTTTTTAAGACAATATGAATTAACTTCCACATCAAGCGGTATACATGCATGTTTACAGATAACTCGAGAAGCCATTTATCTTGAGTAAATAAAGACGAGAAGGCTTCGGGGGCGATTTGTTTAATAGTACTGACATTAGAAACACATATCACGACATCAAAAGCAAACAACAATCTTTGTGAAACCAATAGAATAATTAATTTCACAATTGAATAGAGGCGGAAGCAGTTGTCTTGTGTTCGGATGAATGAAAACAGATTTCGATTGTGGAATTTTTTGTTGGTGTGGTGGTTAAGGTAAGATCGGGGGTGGTTTAGGGGAGGCGGCTCAACGTAGCCATCCTAGGTCTGAGGATCAGACCCTCTCCGATACCATGCTAGATAATGTAAACCCCGTACGTATAACTTTATTGATGATCATTATTTATAATGATAAAACCCTAATTCCAAAACTCACAAACCGGGTTTGGGCCTAATTATCCACTAATAGTATTTCACAAAAGCAAATTGGTGATAGAGTTACATTTTGCATGTAATAGACCAAAGTACGAGGAAGGATTAGCGACGTTCATTTTTTGCTATAGATAAAAGTTGTATATGGCTAACTTCACTAATTTAGCATTACTATCCTTTCGCTAATGGCTGACAACATCCGAGCTAATCCGTCACTATTTCACATCATTTGGGATGTATTCTATGGAGTGTTCTTCACACAAAAATACTATTTCACATCATTCAATTTTGTCAAATAATAAATAAAAGAGTGATGTATGTATGTTGCTTTTAGGTGAGATAGCATACTACACATAAAAATACACCATTGCCTACTGTCACGGGCCAAATAGTATTGATTTCAAACTAAAATTATGAACCATCATACATCACACACAGTATTACATAGATCAATGATCAACAACTCACTTTAATTTTGGTATAAATTATACACTCGTAAATGTGTTAACGTGAGACTTGCAGTCTTGTAAGTACGGTTATTTATGTAGTTGAGGTATAAAGGAGTGTTATAGAAGTGGTTGGTTCATTGAATTCACACAAAAAGGTAACTTAGTACTCTTTTGTTGCTTGGTTAAGTTATTTCAGTGTACTAAAAGGCGCCTCAAGGCATCGCCAAGGCGCGAGGTGTGGCCTCGCCGCCACGAAATGGACTTTGGCGGCTGATCTAGGCGTGGCGCAAAAAGGCGTGAAATGAGGCGAGAAAAGGCGCGCCTTTGGTAAGGCGTGGCGCCAATTTTTGAACCTTTTTTTTTTTTTTTTTTTTTTTTTGAGTAAATTACATAAATGGTCACTGTGGTTTGTCCATTTTTTCACATTTAGTCACTGAACTTTTTTGTTGACAAGGTCAGTCATTAAGGTTTCAAATCGTTACAGATCCAGTCCTTAAGGTTTCAATTTCATTACATAAATGGTCACTGTGGTTTGAAACTTCAGTGACCATTTATGTAACGAAATGGACTGAATCTGTAACGATTTGAAACATTAGTGACCATGTATGTCAAAAAAAAAGTTCAATGACTAAATGTGAAAAAATGGACAAACCATAATGACCATTTATGTAATTTACTTTTTTTTTTTTTTTTTTTTTTTTTTTTTTTTTTTAACTATTTTGTACCGGTATTTAGAATTTGGGCTATTTGGTATATGGGTCAGGTAATTATATAGTAAGTAGTAGTCTAAATGTGTAATATAGTATGAGTAATATGCTCTAAAATTATAAGTACATAAATCTATAAATATTTTTTGCCGTTTTAGTGAAGTTTTAAGAAACGCAAAGCCTCCGCCATGACGCATAAGGTTTGAGGCGCGGCCATGCCGTCACGCCTTTTATAACCATGAGTTATTCATACTATAACTTTTTGAGAAAGTTTAGGTGGTAAAATGATGAATTAAGTGTCTTGTGGTGAAGATCCAAAATTGTTCAAGTTTTACTATCATAAAATAGAGACAAGTACATAAATGATAATGTGGTCCGAATATTATACGTGAGTTTAGTTCTTACATGGTTTTGTAAAGGTAACATGTCCCAACCATAGTTCGGATTGAGCTCATTTATTAAACTAGACTCGGACAAGGCTGAAGCTAGGGATTAAGCTCGGCTCGTTTTTTTGAGCTTTTACTGAGTTTATCTCGTTATGAGCCCTATGAGTGTGTTTGAATAAGTTACAACCCAACTCAAATGTAATAAAAAGTTGTATTTCACAAAAGCAAATAGGTGATAGAGTTGCATTTTTTACGGGGAAGGATTAGCGATGTTCATTTTTTGCTATAGATTGAAGTTGTATATGGCTAACCCGTCACTAATTATGCATTACTATCCTGTCGATATTGGTTGACAACATCCGAACTAATCCGTCACTATTTCAAATCATTTGGGCTGTATATTGTGGGGTGTTCTTCACTTTCACCAAGATGTAATGCAATCGAACTCACAAAATGATACGAATATTAAACATCACGAAATATCAAACTGATAAGCATATCAGTAGAATGTATATAGCAGCTGTAACTATTGATGTTTCTTGTGTACACAAAAATCCTTTTGACGTGTTTACCTGATCAAAGACCCATCAATTTACATGAAAGTTGGTTAAAGTGGGCTTATACGGGTAAATTATAAAGGTTGTCTGAAAATGAAACAAATCGAGCGAATCACACGGGTCTGAAAGTTTCCATAAAGTGTGATTAGTTACTTTTAACCGTCTAATTTGGTTATTTTATGGCATGATCCATTTTGAGCAGCATGAAGATTAACATATTATAACCTCAAACACGTGTTACTTGTTATCCACATTGTGAGCAACCTAGCCATCCAATTACACAGAAACGGGTTAATTTGGGTAACATATGATCTAAAACGTACGTATCAGATATGAAAGCTTACCTGTAAATGAAACAGGCTATGGTGGCCATTAAAGGTAGTTAAAAGATTATCAATCTTCTACACTGATGTATTAGAAACAATGTTAACAAGCCATCCTAACCTGGCCTGACCCACTTCTACCCGCATTAAGTTAACTCATTTTGACCCAAAACCATTTTGACGTGTAACCCACACACTGAGTCACTGATTTGCCCAATTAATCTCTAACGAGTCCATTATAAAAGGTTAGCTTATAATGAAGCATGCCGAGCAGGTCAAACAGGTGAAAGCAAACTTTATGTATTGATTTTGGCCTCGCTTCTCAGATCAGGTACTATATGCTGATGATGATGAAGAAATCAGAAACAAATGACACCAAAGTTATCATCATAATTTCACAGTAAACACCTTAAACGCAACAAAATAAAATTCTAAACTCCAATACGTTGAAACGTGAACATTAAACATCATATCCTGACTCGAACATACTTCGTCCAGATACATAGTTCCAAAAGACACAGTTCCATACTAAAACTGAAATTAATACTACGGAGTAATTAAAAGTGATTACTCATGATCGTCGCCATCCTCATTTGAATCATCCGAGTCGTCATCAACTTCTTCTTGCTTGTCGCTAACTTCTTCATAGGCAATACCAAGTTTTTCCAAAACCTTCTTCATCTCATCAATGCTCCCAGCTAGTTTCTCACCACCTCCAGGCAATGCAGACTTAACAAAGCGCAGCAATTGCTCAAAACCAGCATCCTTTATATTGCACTTAATTTTCCAATTATAAAATGCAAGGGCAGCTTGATATTTGGATTGTTTACTCCCTTCATACAAAGGCTCATCATCATCCGCTAACTTCTTGTAGACCTTCTCGCCAGATGGATTAAGAAGACCAAGTGGATCACTAGAAGTTGACATTCTCAGCAACTATAACAAAGTAAATGTGTCACGTTATTGGCAAAAACATGTTCATCGATGGATATAACACATAAATTTAAGAATACGTGTAAATAGTTAAGGTTGATTCATTTATGGGAAAATCTATTAGAACCACCAAACTAACTCTAATAATAACAAACGTGAGCTAATGATCATTGTCACTCGTACTATTTACACTTACTATGCGCAAAACAAAATGATGTTGAAATTGGCAGTAGCCGCTGTAATACTAGTAGTTGCCTAAGATATATTCATTTTATTATTACAGAAGAGAGAACTATACAAGTCGTGATACATCAGTTTTGACAATGTAATACGATGAATGACCAAATGAGACCACTGATGCTTATTCTGTTTTCCAATATACATTATGACAAACTGGTTTATGAGATTATTATAACTTCGTTATAGATATTCATCATCTTCCGAGGTGTTTAGGCAAACATATAGAAATCAATAGTTTTTCAAAAGAAAACATGCATGTTCTAAAACAGCATTACATACCTTAAGCCCTATCTAAACACTTGAGAAGTATTTTTTAGCATCTACAAAATGCAATAAGCTGACAAGCCACTTAATAAGCTTATAAAGGGGGTGCTTGGTAACTTTTACTTAGGGAAAAAGCCAAAATTACTCTATGTACTTCTCGTGAAAACTCATTGTGCTTTCTCAACTTTTTTTATTGTCATTATACTTAAGGTTGTTTACATTTTCGACTCATGTAACTACTGTCACCTTCCTTAAACCCCTTTCTTCCCTAACTGTAATTTCCGACTCATGTATTTCTCAACTTTTTTTTATTGCTTTTTCCCTAACTGTAATCAAAGACACTTGTAACTACTGTCACCTTCCTTAAACCCCTTTCTTCAATTTCCGACAGCGTCTCCTGAATAATCACGGGATCGTGTAGGCACGTCTTTGGTTTCTCTACGATATAATCTTTACCCTTAAAACGGAAAATGGATGTGATGTCCTCGACAGATGCATCTTCAGGGACACGAATATTTTCTATGAATATTTTTTCCTCAGCAATCATGCCATCAAATAGAGGTGTTAGCACTTCATCTTGAACAACCATTCTAGGGACAGTCACTGCGCGTGTTGTGTGTGGTTTGATGATAAATGTATTTGGTGTTATGTAGAATTTTAGTTTTAAAGGGATTAAGATTTTAGGGTTTAACGATTTGGGTGTTTATGATTTTTTGTGTTATAGTTTGATTATTATGGTGGGTTTTGGTCGGAATCATGTTATTAACATGGTACAATCACTCAATCAAACCCAGAAACACGTTTGAATCAAAATTAATCAATCATGAGTGATGGCCGGTAAAGAAGAGGTGGTGGTGATGGCTGGTAAAGAAGACAAGGGTACTATTGTCTTTTAATGTTAGAAAGAAGAAGTAATTAAGCATGATGATCGAAAATGTAAACAACGTTAAGTATAATGACAATAAAAAAAGTTGAGAAAGCACAATAAGTTTTCACGAGAAGTACATAGAGTATTTTTGGCTTTTTTCCCTTTTACTTAAACGTCTAATCATCTTAATATAGCTAGTAAGCATTTTTTAGTGCTTGAAAGGCATATTAGCTTGTTTGAAAAAGCAACAAGTTACTTGAAAATAACCGATACGCCAAATCTATACAACTATTTGCATTATATAAGGTTTTGGCAACCACCACCAAGGTGGCCTAGCGGTTCGGGCTCACAAGAGGTCTCATTTCGGCCGTGTAGATACCTTATCTGTTTAGTATTTTATAAACATTTTGACACTATTTGCATTATATAAGGTTTTGTTATTTTAACTAGTTTAAATGAAAAAGTTATATAAGGATCTAAAATATAATAAAAAGAACATACAAATAACTATACGACAATTTTCAAAGTTATAAGTGTCAATTTCAATGATGTTTAAAGTATAATCGTAATTCACTCATATTAAGTACATTAAAATATATATTTAATCCACATCCAACATAAAAAACTATGTTTTATTTTTTATTTATTAAGTCTTGGATACTTAAACGGGGTTCACGGGTTGACCTGTTTAGTATTTACTCAACCCAAACACAACCCGTTTATTAAACGGGTTAGACGGGTTGACCTGTTTTTTACCCAAATATGTTTATCCTCAACCCAAACCCGTTTAACTTTGTGTCGTGTTCGTATCGTTTATCGTATTGTGTCGAAAATTGTCGCCCCTGCCTATTTATAACCTTGATTTTTTCTTAGATTTCTATGGTTAAATTAGTTTTTAAAAAAAGTAACTAGACATTTGATTGTTTGTCACATACTAGTCTCGCGGACAAAAGTGAGAAAAGTAAATCGAGTAAAGATTAAGGGGTGTTTGTTTCGGCTTATATAGCTGGTTTATGGTTTATTTGGTTTTTGGGTTATGTTTCATAAGCTCACTTTTAGTCGCTTATTTTGAATCTTTTTATGCAAGTTTCTTATGTTATTATAAGCTTAAATAAGCTAAAAAGTTTCAAAATAAGCCACAAAAAGTAAGCTTGTGATACATAAGCCCAAAACCAAATAAGCCATAAGCCGGCTATATAAGCCAAAACAAACACGCCCTAAAAAGATACATAAACAGAGAGTGAGGTGCTTGTGGTAGTTGTGTGTTTTTAAGGTGTGAGAAATTATATTAAATGCTTTTGTGTGTGTTGTGTGTTTGTGAGTATTTAAATCTCGCCTTAATTTGAAGATTGAAGAAGTCAGCCATTTAATTTCTTTGGTTTCCAGCAAAAAAGATGGCAATAGTTTCCTTTAAACGCCATGGTTAAATACAGCTTTTAAAGTTTCCATTTAACGCCCAGCTATGGTTGAATACAGGTTTTAAAGTTTCCATTTAAACGTCATAGTTTCCTTTCTCGCCACAATAGTTGACCGAAATTCAGTTTTTCACTTTCAAGGAAGACTATTTTTCTTTTATAGTTAGTAGAGATAAGTTAATAAAGCCACGCATTTTAACATTAACTCAATTAACTTGCAATGGTTTCCATCTTTGTATAGTTGACTTCCCATCTTTACAATAATCCCATATGTTTCCATCTTTGTATAGCAAACATTATTTCCTCAACATTCAACAATGCATTAAAGATAATTGGTTTCAATATTCAACATTAACTTTCAAATTTCAACTTTCTCATTTGACCATTTTTCTATTTCATGTAGTAAAGATAAAGATACAGCTTTAATTCCAACAATGAATCATAAACCCTATTCAAAAACACATATGCACAAATCTCGATTCAACTACCGATTCACAACCTATGTTTTCCATTATCATGATTCAAAACAAATTAGATCTATACCATATATCGATTCAAAACACCATTATTGTTCTATGAACATGCCAGATTCAAAATCACTACATAAAACATTTTCGTTGTATCACTGTGCCAGTAATTTTATTTTGTTGTTAACGTGAAAGAATTGGTAAGTAGTGATTCAATTATAATTGATAGATTTTCCTTTCATTATGTTAAATTTAATTGTCTTATTACAGAACCCTAAAAATTGGGGAAATCACATTGATGAATTACTTTTTATAATTTTTCTTTTTTTCATTTGAACTAATTGATTTTTATTGAATTTCAGGATCTTATTACATCACACCTTATTTTGAAAATCACACAGTAAGTGACTTTTAAAGTTACTATTATTTAGAATAGTTATATGTTTGATGATTTTGAAAAATAAATAATTTTGTTTGGTTTTTTATTGTTGTTGTCAATAAAGGCATAGATCATGCTGGAGGTGGAGGTTTAAGAACTGAAATCAACAAAAGAATCAACTCGATGTTTGGTTTGCTTTAGTAGTTAAATATCAATGTCACCGTGTTTGCATCTCACTGATTTTAAAATTTATCCATTATAATATATGAATTTTGTATTTTTATGGTATCTCCTTTTTGTGAGCCATAATAAGTTAGTAAGTTTAAAAATTATATCTCATTATTTGTGGTTTTACCTATTCAGCGATGTTTATTTATTTATAATTGATTTCTTTTAATCTTTTTGTTATTTGATGAACAACCTAATTTTTTGTTAAAAATTATATCTCAGTATCCATATGAATGAAATGCTTTTATGTGTTATTTGGGATGAAGTTTTGAGTTGGATTTAGAACAAATTAATAAGGGTATTATATACACACCACGTGTTTGATGAAATGTGTGTAAAGCTAAATTTCTTATTAATCGATTTTTTAATTGTTTTTGGGTTTCGAGTTCACTTATTGAACCTGATATGAAGTGGTTTTATTTATGAAGCAAAACACAACTTCATAGCATGTACTTATTTGCAAGGTTGTCAAAATCGCGATCCTGCTCGTAGGATCGTACGATCCTACGATCCTACACACAAAAAACGATCAGGATCTTAACAAGATCGTAATTCAGGTAGGATCGCAGCAGGATCGTAGGATCGCTCGTAGGATCGGATCGGATCGTATAGGATCGCCTGTTCTTTTTTTTTTTTTTTTTTTTTTTTTTTTTTTTTTTTGTATATTAACTTATTAAGTATAAGCTCATGTCTTAAAGCCCAATGACTAAGAATTTTTCAAAAAAATTATTATTTTTGTGTTGTTAATTAATTGTCTCTTGCAAGATTAATGAGTGTAAAATCGTTATGTTTTTATGGACTATTTAGAAATAGTTTAGATGTGTCTTTTTGGGTTTATTATGAAAAACGATTCGTGCTTTATAAAATGTCAGAAGCTTGTTTTTGAAGTAAACTATCTACATACTTGACCTAATTTTGTTCATATTTTATTTTATGTTACATATAAAAGCATGAATATTTTAATTTAATTTATTTGGTCATCAAGAAAAAAAAATCAGTAATATTATCAGAATATTCTAATTTAATTTATTTGGTCATCAAGGGAAAAAAAATAGTGTTGCCCTCTATTATAAATTATGTCGTTTCATTTTCAGATACAATCATTTTATCCTTTTGCATTAATCTATATATTGTAACAAAAAAGTTACAGAATCACGTGCTAATAAATTAACATTATTTTTTTGCATAAATGTTATCACGAAAAACCTATTATAAAAAACATTAAAATAAGAAGTAGGTACACCGTGCACGTATGTAGTAACTTTGTGCAAATATGCATTGCAATATATCTAATATTCTACTACTACGGTACTTGAACATATAACTTTGTCTTTTATCATTCATTTAGATTCGTTTATCATATGAAATATTATATAGAAACATAAAACTACAACCCTTATACAAAAATATATACATTTTTATAGGATCTTACGATCCTGATCCGATCCTACGATTACGATCTTGCAAAACCGAAAACGATCCTAAGTAGGATCCCGATCCTGACAACCTTGCTTATTTGTATGATATTTCACTGATTTGTTTATAAATTTGAAATTTTTTTTTATGTAAAACGATCCCTAAGGTGAAGAGGGTATCACAAAATCAGCCCAATTATAGCCTCGATGACCTTATTGTTATATTTGAATTTCAAATGAATTGAAATTGATCTTTTGGTTCATTACCATTGTCATAATGTTTTAATCTTCCGTCTTTACATGTCCTATATATGAAGCAAGAAGGACAACTCATTAATGCAGGTCCACCTGACCCACGATCATGCGAACTTATGGAATAGTTTGAGGTTTGATTGCGTATATTAGTATTGATTGATATGTACTTTCAAATTTGTGTTTCATTATTTTAAGCGAAGTGATATGCTATGTAGGCAAATGAAGGAGATTGGAAGATAAAAGCTCGACATAATCCTGCAACATGGATGTTAGAGGTTACTTCACAAGTAGAAGAAGCCCGATTAGGTGTAGATTTTGCTGAAGTTTACGCGCGATACAATTTTTTTATGTACGTTCTATCTCTCTTATATTTCATTTGTTTAATCTTACTATTAATTTTCGGATTTTCCCATTAACATATACATACTTTCTTATGCCTTCCAATATGATGTCTCAGCCGCAACA
Organism: Chrysanthemum seticuspe; assembly: GCA_019973895.1. Lineage (NCBI taxonomy): Eukaryota > Viridiplantae > Streptophyta > Magnoliopsida > Asterales > Asteraceae > Chrysanthemum > Chrysanthemum seticuspe. Next base: position 344,655,525 of record BPTQ01000005.1, on the reverse strand, counting down.
AAGATTTGGTCGAAAGACTAAAGAAGCCAAAATTTGATTCAAAATAATTGAATTTTCCAAGCAAGTACTCACGATCATACATGGATCAATTTGCTACTTGTCTTTGGAAGCAATACTGTTCTTATTGGCGAAATCCACAACACATTACAGTTCATTTTTCTATACCTCTATCATTTCACTAATGCTGGAACAATGATGACATCAAATAAGGTCATATTATTAGCATCATTTATCTTATGTATATTGCTCATTTTATATACTTTTATATGAGAATTGATACTTAATCGCTTACTTTTGTAATTCTCGGTTATTATCGAGCAATTGGTGAAAGTTAGCAATAATGGACTTGTTTTGGAGCAAAATGGATCAAGTTCAAGAAAATCCATTAAACTGACAAGAATACGTCGTATCATACAAGATAGATACGCCGTATATCAATACTTGGACGATTATCAAGACCATTGTCTGACTTTGAAGAATACGACATATCTAGATATTGGATACGTTGTATATGAAACTATGGTCAACGAGAACAACTGACTCGTTTTAGTCCAGATACGTCGTATTCACTACAGATGATCCGTCGTATCCAGCACGATGACTTCACCAGGTATCCAAGATAAAAAGACATGATACGCCGTATTCATCAACCTTATACGCTGTATCAAGAAGGCGGCGTACGAATATTCTGGAATATATTAATCTTGGACCCCACGCGAAGTTACACGGATACGTCGTATTAGTAAACTCAATACGCCGTATCGACCGTATTCGAAAACCTATAAATAGAAAACCTAAATTCCGGTTTTTAGAGAGCTTCTATCCACCAAGTACGAAACCAGAAGCTAAAGAAGACCAAGAAGGTCCTGCTACTGCTATAATTCAATAATAGAAGTATTGTAATTGTTATACTACGCTATAATCATTCAGTTAGCGTATTTTTCCTTTATGATTTATACTTTAGTCGTTCTGAATATGATATTGTGTATGATTACAGAGATTATGGGCTAATACCTATAGGTATTAGCCAAGTTATGATTATTTGATGTTTTAATTATGTGGATTGTTTACTTGTTCGTTGCATGTCGATTATGTTTATCACTTCATACACGTTTACGCATATGTTAGATCTTTCATTCTGATTGTACAATAAATCGTACGACCAGGCCTTCGATGATGATCGAAGGGTATGAGGGGTGATATGCTTGCGCCAAACTTGTAGTCAATCTGCAATAAGAAATAATAGACACTTCGTTAAGTGATTGCGCAGGGGTTGGGCCCTGCGAACCACCTCCGGCGTGTGAATAAGTATGTGATATGAGTTATGAATAATATGATGTATGTGAAATACTGTGTTGAGTGAACATACCATTTAAATGACTCGTCCAACCTATTTATAGGTGATGAAAATAGCTTGGAGAGTGTTAGCACACGTTTAGGAGATCATGGGGGCGTCCCCTGATTTATGGTAACCGCTAGGGCTTCATCCCCACTATCTCGGACTTGGCGGGGAAGCTAAGGACATAGTGGGAACGTGGGGGAAGACCAAGTCAATGTTCTTGTTTGTCTTGGCATCTTCAAGAGAAGACACCGAAGGGTATAGGCCTTCGGCTGGCGGATTCCCAACTGGTAACCATATCAATGATGAATGGTTTTACGCCACCAATGACTTATAAAGAAAGACTTGGGTCTTCGTAATGCAATTTCGACTGAGGCCAAAGGGGGGTCCTTCGACCTGATCTGAGGGTACGTCATCAAGCCCCCCAGTCGAAAGTGATATGTACGGACAAGAAATATTGCTTACGACTCAGAAATAAAAACGAAACCTCCCCTTCGTCACAAAAATTAACGAAGGTGAAAAGTTTTGTTAATAATAGCCGCAATAAATGCATAATTAATCCTAACTAACACTGTTTCCTCGGTACTAGTAAACATCCTTTCAAAATTTAAAAGGGGTTTGAAATCCGGTAGAAAAGGGATAGCACGGACACGTGTAGGGTTGAGATGCAACATTTGTAGGGTATATAAGATGCAAAAACAGTAAAACCCTAACAAAGTAACTCTCGCCCAAAGTTTTTCACCTACTAAAATTCCTTTCGATCAAGCCTCCGACCAAACAAGGTAAAGCGCTCCTTCTTCTTCTGTATTTCAAATATATTTTGTGTTTTGTAGAAGGTGTCATGTCAACCAACAAAAAATTTGTGATAAAACAACAAGGCTGCACATTAACCAGGGAGGAGCTTAAAGCGTTCCTCACTGATTATCCCATTCCAAAAGAACACAAAGTAATGCTACCGAGTAAAGATCAAGGAATATTTGATGCCCCTGAAAATTATGTAGGCTTGTATATCCACGCTTTCACCACTTCCAATCTTAGGATACCACTGCATCCTTTAATTTTAGAATTCCTCCGATATTATGAGGTACGCATTTCTAGGTTCAACCCTTTTGGCCTTGCCAAGCTGACAACATACATTGTTATGTGCAAAGCTTATGGGTTTGAACCATCCTTGACTGTGCTTAGGGGTTTTTTGAATCTATACCCGGGAGGAGATTGGTTGACCTTGGCCAAGAGAGGTGAAAGGGATGTGCCCATATTGATAGATAGACCTTTTACGAACATAAGGAACTGGAAAGGCAAGTTCTTTTATATTCAGACTACCATTATCCCTCCTGGATACTCTGCATTGTTAAACCAAGACTTTCAATATAATGAGAAAAGGTTCACCGATCCATTGCCTTATACTGTGAGAAGAAACCCATTATATCAGCGTTTGGCTCGTCATCCAGCTGACTGCCAGACCTTCCCTGAGCCAACCCTGTTCATGGTTGGCATTGCTGAGAGATGGGAAGGGTCTCCGTTGGTACCTGAGATAATTTGTTATGGAGAAAGTATGCATTTTTTTAAATTAACATAAGAAACAAAAACTTATCTCGCTGATATTTATCTTATCTGCTTTTTTGTGCAGAGATGTCGTTCAGGAATTTTGTTGTGGCTGGAGGTGCCAAAGAGGTAAGCTTTCTTTCAAAGAATCCCCAAGAAACAAGCTATGGCATGGGCTCCCCATCAGTGTCCATTAACAAAGACGAGGTGGAAGCCCATCCTGTCGAGCCTGTATCATCTGCTCCTCCGTCAAAGGAACCCATAGATGTAGAAGATCAGCTGGTGGAGAACATTGCTGACTCAGACGAACCAGTCTCCGAAGGACCACTGGCCATCGTAGGACCCTCCGGCATAGGTGAGAGGGTTCGAAGCAGGAAAGGTGCTAGTGCTAAGGCTATGAAATCTGATTCAAAAAGAAAGCTTATTTGACCTACTCCTCCCTTTCGAACTACCCGACAGAAGAGTGCCCAGGGTAAGGCTGTGGTGTTTCCAGCCATCGAAGGGCCCAGCGGTGATGACTTCCATGGTAAACTTCTTACCTGTGAAATAAAATTAAATACCAAGGATCATATATTAATGAAACTTACTTTTGTTGTAGGACTTCCTGATACGAAGGAGCTTCCTTCTCCCTAGGCTTGTCACCAACTTATGAGCCATGTGATCCCATCCAAGTGGAAGGAGGTGATGAATAACATGTCCATAGAGAGGCTCTGTGATCTTCATGATAAAAGCTATATTCGCCAGGGCATGCTTGACAACCAACTCAATGCTAGGACAAGGGAATTGCTCCGCGCTGTCACCAAAGCTCGAGAGGAAATGAATACTATGCTGAGGGGGGAGAAGGTTAGAGATCAAAAGTATGCAGACCTGGAGAAGAAGTGTGAGGAAGCCTTGGAGGATTTTGATAAGAATCCCTTGGTTCAAGATCTTAGAGCTGAGAATGAAAAGCTCAAAGGTCAATTGGCAACAAGCGAGGCTGAGTGCAGCAGGCTAACTGTCGAACGCTCTATGGTTGTTGGCTATAAGGAGCAGATATCTGTTCTTTCATCCAAGTGTGGAGGTCTCGAACAAGAGAGGTCAAAGTTGTTGGACCAAGAGATCAAGCTCCGAGAAAAGGTAGATGGCCTGAACCTCCGTCTGAAGATGCTGAAGAAGGACAGGGTGGACCTGGTAACCAAAGTGATCCCCTACATTGCTATGGAACTTTACCAAAGTGATGATGTGGGAATTGCCATTGGGAATGTGGTGAATGCTGCCATTTTTCATGGCAAGTGTACCACTTTGGAAGAGGTGGCGAAGACTGGGGAACCAGTGGTGCTGGAGAAAATTCCGTACTACAGGGCAACTCATGAAAAAGAATATGATGATGCAGGTAATCACTTAACTGCTTTAGAGTTCCCTTTCCTTGCAGATGTGACGAAGGACCCAGCAGCCTCGATTGAGGATCTGCTAGCCAAGAAGCCCAGGAAAGTCCAGCCTCCTTCTCCCTCCAAGAGGACTCCATCACCCCAGGTTCCATCTCCAGGTTCAGCTGGTCCCACTCACTCCAAGGTTTAAAGAAGGCAACCATGTAGTTGTAATTTGATCCCCAGGGTGGTATGTACCCTGTTTAAAACAATTGTCTGTGCTCCGTTCCAGGCTTCGAGCCTGATGAAACAATTTACTTATTGCATGTTGGTAGTAGGCTACGGCCTAAGACAATAGTTTATAATGTTGGATGTTTAAGGCTACGGCCTGTTTTAGACTAGTAAAACTAGTCATAAATCTACAACGAAGCCACTAGGGCTCGAACTTTGCCATGTGTGATTCTTCTCTTTATACTTTTACTTGTGTAAAAATATTTTTTTACAACCTAAGGCGTATGGTAGATGCATAGCCTCATTGTGTGTAGTTACTTCACCAAGAATATTAGCAATCGTATAATTTGACTGCTGACAGAGGGTCGCGACCCACTCCGTCTTGATCCTTTGGGCAGCGAAAGGTTTGAAATACCTTAAGGCCATATAGGAAAGTTAATGTGAAGTTGAGATGGATGTTATGCATATGAGCAAGACATGTTTTTAGTCTTTGTACATCCCTTCGACATTCAAACTTATAAAGTGACTTGGTGGGCAAATCTTTGTTGTATTGAACGAAACAAGAGGTTTGAGGGAAATGTGTTATTATCATTAAGTGGGTAGGGAGGATTACATCATTTTAAGAAATGAATACTAGACGCCTACCATTAATGCTTCTTTCCCCAAGTGAGAAGAATGCAAATACATTGATTGAAAGCAAATAAAATGTGTCCTTAGACATTGTAAGTTTCATACGTAGAACTTACGAAGAGTAGTGCCATTCCAGGTTCTATCAATAACGTCTCCTGCCAAGGTTTCCAGCTTGTAGGCTCCATTGCCATATGCTTCCTTAATAACGTAGGGTCCTTCCCATGTAGGTCCCAGTTTACCCTGGTACTCAGCTTTACTTGCGTTATTGAGTCGGAGGACATATTCCCCTGGTTTGAAAGTCGAAGGCCTAACTCGCTTGTTATAGTACCTTTCAATCTTTTGCTTGTGGATAGCCTCTCTAATGGAGGCTATTTCCCTTCGTTCTTCAAGTAGGTCCAAGTTACTACGGAGTCTTTCTTCGTTATCCGCTGCTTCGAAGTTCATGACCCTTTCTGTTTCGACACTTACCTCTGAAGGGATGACAGCTTCCGTGCCATATGTCAAGCTGAAAGGCGTTTCTCCATGACTTGACTTTGTATGCGTTCTATGTGCCCAAAGTACTTGAGGTAGTTCATCTACCCAACCGTGATGACTGTATCCCAGCCTTCGTTCTATTCCTTGTATGATGTCTCTGTTGGTAACTTCTACTTGACCGTTACCTTGAGGATGGTAAACGGAAGTGAATGATTATCTGATATTCAGACCCCTGCAAAATACTGGAAATACCCCTTCGGCAAACTGCTTCCCATTATCTGAGATGATGATGTGAGGTACTCCGAACCGACAGATAATGTGTTCCCACACAAATTTTTCTATGTGTCTGCCTGTGATGGATGCCAAAGGCTTCGCTTCCACCCATTTAGTGAAGTAATCGATGGCTACGACCAAGAACTTTACTCCTCCAGGAGCGACTGGCAAAGGGCCTACGATATCTATCCCCCATTGGCTGAAGGGCCATGCGGACGTTACGGAAGTCATATCTTGCTTTGGTAGCCTTGGAACTCTTGAGTGAACTTGACATGCTTCGCATTTCTGAATGATGTCGACAGCGTCTCTGTGCATCGAAGGCCAGTAATATCCGACCCTCATGACTTTAGAGACAACGGAGCGGGGTCCTGCGTGAAGTCCGCAGGATCCTTCATGTACTTCTTGGATGATGTTGGCAGCTTGCCTTGGCCCTACACAACGGAGCCAAGGGGATAGAAAAGATCTTCTGTATAAGTAATTTCCCATGATTCTGTACTGCGGTGCTTTGATGCGCACCTTTCGAGCCAACTTCGGATCCTCCGGCAGTATGCCGCTTATTAGATATTCTCTAATTGGCGTCATCCAATTCGAGTCTTCCTCCAATATTACGTCAAACACCTCCTTTCGGACGATGGACCTATCTGCCAACACTTCGACCAAAACTTCCTTTGTTAAATGAGCGAATGCCATTGATGCCAGTTTGCTAAGTGCATCCGCCTTCTTATTTTGGTTTCTTCGAACATGCTCTATGTTGTAAGATGTGAACCCTTCGAGCATTTCTTTGGCCTTGTCCAGATATTGCTTGATCACAGGTTGTCTCGCCTCGTAGGAGCCATTTATCTGGTTGGCCACTAGTTGTGAGTCAACAAAAATAGCCAAGTCTTCTACTTCCATATCTTTGACCAATCGGAGACCTGCTAACAAGGCTTCGTACTCCGCTTCATTGTTCGTAGCATCGAATTCGAAACGAAGTGCGTAAGTGTATTCCTTCCCTTTGGGGTCAACGAGCATGAGACCTGCGCCAGAACCGTCGGAGCTGGAGGCTCCGTCAGTATAAGTTTCCACCCTTCGATTGCCTTAGCGGGCTCCTTTTCAACAACCTTTTTGTCATGTTTCAGTTCGGAGGGTGTTTCTGCTAAAAAGTCTGCCAATATTTGCCCTTTGACCAAGCTTCTGCCCTTGTATTCAATATCATGTTCTCCTAGCTCGATAGCCCATTTAGCTATCCGTCCAGATTTCTCCGGCTTTGAAAGTATCTGCTTAATTGGCTTGTCGATAAGTACGGTTATGGGGTGAGCTTGAAAGTACCTTCGAAGGCGTCTCGCAGCATGAACTAAGGCCAAAATTAGCTTCTCCAATGTTGGATAATTTAGCTCAGCTCCCTGTAGTACCCTACTAATGAAGTATATAGGGATTTGCTTCTTCTCTCTTTCTGCCAATAACACAGCGCTGATGCTTTCGAAAGAGGCTGCAATGTACATGAACAACACTTCGCCTTTGATTGGGGCCGTAAGTGTAGGTAGAATAGTCATGAATTCCTTGAGCTTTTGAAAGGCTGCTTCTGCATCTATGCTCCATTGGAATGCCTTTTTATCCGTGCATCCTTTGAGTGTTTTGAAGAACGGCAAAGATCTGTCTGCACCCTTCGACAAGAACCTGCTAAGGGCTGCTAGCTTTCCGTTAAGACTTTGCACTTCCTTTAGGGACTTGGGGGCTGCAAATCTGTGATGGCTTTGACTTTCGAAGGATTGGCCTTGATACCCTGCTTGGTGATCAGATGCCCCAAGAATTTTCCTTCTTCCACACCAAAGGAACACTTCTTGGGATTTAATTTCATATTGATGGCGCGAAGCTGATCGAAGGTTTCCTTGATGTCAGAGAGCATATCTTCTTCCGGTCTGCTCTTAATGACCATATCATCTACGTAGGCCTCCAGATTCCTACCTATTTGCTTGTGGAAGGCTTTGTCCACCAATCGTTGGTAGGTGGCACCTGCATTTTTTAAACCAAAAGGCATCTTTTTGTAACAATAAACGCCTTTTCCTGTAAAAAATGTTGTCTTCTCTTCGTCTTCTTCAGCCATTTGTATCTGATGGTAACCTTTATAAGCATCTAAGAAACACTTTAGTCGAAATCCTGACAGGGATTCCACCTTCCAATCAATCTCTGGAAGAGGGTAACAGTCCTTCGGACAGGCTTTGTTAATGTTAGTAAAATCGACGCACATTCTCCATCCTCCGTCATGCTTTTTGACTATCACCGGATTGGCCACCCAAGTTTGATATTTCGCCTCTCTGAGTATGCCTGCTGCTACGAGTTCGTCTACTTCTTTGCATGCAGCGGCATTTCTTTCAGGAGCTAGACTTCGACGCTTTTGTTTGATGGGTTCAATATGTTTGAACTCATTTAGCTTGTGTTCAGTGTCGAAGGGCTTTCCGTCTATGATGAGAGTTCTGGGGACCCCCGTCATGTCAGAATAGGTCCATGCGAAGACATCTACATTAGCACGAAGTACCTTTTCCAATTTTGCTTTAAAGGAGGTTGGAAGTTGCTTTCCGATTACTACTGTCTGGTCGAGGTAGAGATCATTTACCACGATGCGTTCTTCAGCGTTAGCGCAACTGAGAACATCTTTCGAAAGTTCCTCCAAAACTAGTTTGACCCTCTTGCTTTCTGTCGTAGACTCCTTCACCTTATAGCTGGAGAAAACCGTTCCAATGCCGAAAGGTGTTTGGAATTTGATCGCGGCATGTATGGTTGAGACGACGATGCCCATCTTCTGTATTGCTGTTCTCCCTATCAATAGGTTGTAGGGAGATTCCGACCTTACGATCATGAAAACCAGAGTTTCTGTTCTTTTTAGCCTCCCTTCTCCCATTGTAACCTCTAAAGGGACTTCTCCCAAGGGCCATGAGTGTTCCCCTGAAAATCCTACTAAGGGTACCTTTGAATCTACTCTCTTCGACCTTATTGAAGGTTTGAGCTTTAGGAAACATCGTTCGTAGATAACTTCGCAGGAGCTACCACAGTCAAGGTAGGCTATGTTTACTTCTCTGTTGGAGATCAAGACTTTGATGACCACGGGGTCATTTGAAAGAACTTTCCCTGTGATTGAAGGGAAAGTGACATTTCTTACTACGCACAAGGCTTCCTCTGCTTCCTTCCTCTTTGAACCAGAGTCTTCTTTATAAACCATGAGGATGGGTGCTTCGACAGGTGTGGTATCTTTCCCCAACTTTGTGTCGGAGGCTTTTTCTTTGCCTCTCTTTATACCCTTCACCAAATGTCCCAATTGGCCAGACTTCACGGCCTCTTCTATCTGCTTTTTGAGTTCTCGGCAGTGATTGGTATCGTGACCGTAATCGTCATGGAAATAGCAAAACTTGGAAGTGTCTCTAGGCCTCCCTTTGTTTGCCAAGCGAGGAGGAGGATCAAAGGCCTTCGCAGCTTTTTCGGTAGCGAGTATTTCCCTTGGGGATTTGGATAGATTAGCCAGGAGGCCATGGTTGATGTTTTTGTGGTATGGAGTAAACCTGTCCCTGCTCTTGTGTTTGTTCCTTGACCCTTCCCACGAAGGGTGCTTCGGGGCCTTGTTGTGATTTTCCTTGTTTTCAACCGGAGCCCCATTGGTGGACACTTCTTTTGCTTTGATCCAGGTGTAGGCCTTTTCCACTAATCCTTTATAGGTTGCAGGAAGATCAGTGGAAAGGAATTCAACCAAGCTTTTGTTCCGTAGGCTATGTACGAAACCTGAGATGCGCTGGTCTTCGTGCAAGCCCATTATCTGCAAGGTGTCATCAGTGTATCTAGTAATGAAAGCCCTTGTGCTCTCGTTCTCCTTCTGCTTGATGTTGTGCACTGTTAGGTGCGTTCTTGTGAACTTTTTCTGCTGGCTGAAATGTGACCTGAACTTGGCTTTGAGATCATCCAAATTCACAATGCTACCTGGTTTTTGCCCGTTCCACCATATACGAGCAGAGTCTCGTAGGGTGTATGTAAACATGTGACAAGCAACAGGCATTACCCACTTCTGCATTCTAATAGCCCCTTCGAACAAGTGTAAAAAGTTATCCGGATCCCCTTTTCCATCATAAGTACCAATATGTGCGGGCATTTTCAACCCATCGGGCAAAGGGTAGTCTTCTATCCACCTTACGAAGGGTGTTGTGGAGCCCATGGGCTCCGAATAAAGGCAGTTATCAGGTGGTATGTATGTAGGGGCAGCATTGTATGGGTTATGATTTGGAGGTATTCCAACAGTATTTTGGTTAACATATTGGGGGTAAGCAGTAGGTATATAAGGTGGGTGACTTCCCACAGGATATGAAGGGTATACCATAGGTTGTCCATAGGGCATGCTTCCGTATGGTTGAGTAAAATTGGGGTTGTTAGCCTGCCCGTTAGGTGGGGGATAAACCCCTTGAGGGTAAGATTGAGCCAGAAAAGGAGGGTACATACCATGAGGAGGAAGATTTCCTCCCCTATCTAATTGAGGTGGATCGCCTCCTACGCCAGATGCGTGAGAAGGCTGCAGTGGAACCCCCGTTTTCGTTCTTCCCAGATGAGCCGCCAAGAGTGGTGGCAAATTAACCTCCGTAGCCTCCCTTCGGTGACTCCTTCCATTGGAGCCTTCCATCGTTCCTTCCCTTCTTGTCGGAGCCCGCTCCAGAGCATCTTCGAAACCAACCGACCTTCCGCTAGGCCTTTGACTGCTCGGAGACCTTACCCTTAGCACTGAGCGAGTAGCCCCAGGAACCAAGGACCGAGTCTCCATTTCTAACTCTTCGTCATACTCATCGCTTGAGTATTCCAACTCCCTACGCATTTCCACATTCCGGTCTTGCCTCCTTCGAGCTCTTAGTAAAGATTCTAATGCTTCGATGTTAGCTTCGACAAACGCTGGACTAATTACCGGTTCAGGGTTAGCCGAGGTTGAAGCGTGATTGTTGGGAGTTATTTCAGGGTGAGATCGTGTGGTAAAAGTGGATGCGGTTATATTGGGAAGGTTGCTAGGATCATTGACTGGGATTGGTGTCAAGGTCGAGAAACTCGGAGGGGGTGTATCTTCTCTTCCTTGAGTCATGCCGTAAAACTAGCGAGAGTGATTGACTGGGTGTAAGTTTGGAATAACGAGACCAATAGTAGTGGGTCCCACAGATGGCGCCACTGATTGTACAATAAATCGTACGACCAGGCCTTCGATGATGATCGAAGGGTATGAGGGGTGATATGCTTGCGCCAAACTTGTAGTCAATCTGCAATAAGAAATAATAGACACTTCGTTAAGTGATTGCGCAGGGGTTGGGCCCTGCGAACCACCTCCGGCGTGTGAATAAGTATGTGATATGAGTTATGAATAATATGATGTATGTGAAATACTGTGGTGAGTGAACATACCATTTAAATGACTCGTCCAACCTATTTATAGGTGACGAAAATAGCTTGGAGAGTGTTAGCACACGTTTAGGAGATCATGGGGGGCGTCCCCTGATTTATGGTAACCGCTAGGGCTTCATCCCCACTATCTCAGACTTGGCGGGGAAGCTAAGGACATAGTGGGAACGTGGGGGAAGACCAAGTCAATGTTCTTGTTTGTCTTGGCATCTTCAAGAGAAGACACCGAAGGGTATAGGCCTTCGGCTGGCGGATTCCCAACTGGTAACCATGTCAATGATGAATGGTTTTACGCCACCAATGACTTATAAAGAAAGACTTGGGTCTTCGTAATGCAATTTCGACTGAGGCCGAAGGGGGGTCCTTCGACCTGATCGGAGGGTACGTCATCACATTCAACTGATTCTTGATTCATTGATAGTCCTTTGGTCGCGTTAGCATAAAGTGGATGCTGATCATTATTTCGGGATAGTCACATACTACTTGGTTTTATAACTAGATCAATAGTGCTATGACCATTAGGCTACTAGGTATAATGACGACGTATATGCCTCGCCGGTCAAATGACCGAAAGGCCCTACACCCTATCCGAAGAGTCCTACACTCTATCCGAAGAGTCCAACACTCTATCCGAAGAGTCTAACACTTTATCCGAAGGGCCCAATATGCTACCAGAGTAGTCCAACGCTACACCAAAGGGTGCATCGGCAAACCACCCGTTCGAAGGACACACTGACCTGACAGTACCTTTGACGTCTAGCCTGGATACTTTGTCTCATTCTCCTGGGTGTCAGTCACGGCGCCAGAGACAGTGTCAGGGACAGTGTTAGCTCTGACAACATCAACGGTCCCATGAAGTACGACAGACCCAGGGACCAGATAGTGATATCAGGTAATATAAATACGCATACAGTGATTGGAAATAAGGTATCATTTTTACACACACACATTTTATACTATACCTTTCGGTAAGACACATACTCATTCTCATGCCGGAGTCGGGTCCTGGGATAACACCCGGGGCGAGACTAACGCGTTGTTCATCTTAGCAGGTATCTACAAGGCTTGTCTCAGAAGCTGAAAGATAACTGCGACAACCCACAAAAAAATACTTCGACATTGGCGCCATCCGTGGGACCCGCATTCAATCTACTAGAGCTATAAGATGACGGGTTCGACACCACCGAAAACTTCTGAAGGAGGAGAAGGAAGTTCCACACCATTGACGAGAGAGCAGTTAGAAGGGTACGTAACTGCTCTCAAGTCTATGATAAAAGAGCACAACAACCGGAGGGACACCGTTGAGCCAATACGATTGGATTTTGAAGATGAAGCGACTCTTGATAAGGGCGAGCCGGCGGATAAGAAGAAGGAAATAGTTACGGGGAGATAAGTGAAAGACGAAGACCTGGCAAAGCCGTTCAAGGAAGTCTTGAAATCTCCATTCAGTAGGCGAATCATAGAGTTCTCCGCTCCGGAACACAAGATGCCCACCCACATCAAGCTGTACGATGGGTTGACGGATCCTCAAGATCATCTCAACAGGTTCACCGGAGCCGCAGGACATGGAGAATGGCCAATGCCCATGTGGTGCCGCATGTTTCAACAAACTTTGGACGGAAAGGCCAGGGGATGGTTTGATGGACTCCCGCCGGGAAGCATAGACGAATGGGTAGCTTTCAGGGACCAGTTCGAGACTCGTTTCTCCTTACACAAAGCTTGTGTCAAGGACCCTACCAAAATTGCCAAAATAGTAAGGAAGGCTAACGAAACACTGCCAGAATTCAAAGAAAGGTGGACCACCGAGACGGGATTCATACACTGAGCGCCAGAGATCATGAGGATCTCTTCGTTCATGAACGGGTGTAAATGTCCTGAGCTAGCCAAGCGGTTCGCCGATACGATCCCTAAAACCGTGGAGGAGATGATGATTAGGGTCGACGATTTTGTGAGATCAGAAGAAGCTTTTGCCAGCACTGAACTACCCCGAGGAGAACATTATGATACGACCAGAAGAGCCTCAACTGGACCCTGCCGGAAGAATGAAAGAGTTGCCAGGAGTCACTATGGAGGGGACAGGAAGAATGAAGGATGTTACACCTATTCAGGAAAAGATCGGGGTAGCGCACACCTCCACGGTGACCGGTCGGCGCCTTATTTGCCCCATTGCGGCAATCACCTGAATCGAGGCAATCCCCGTCTAACCTTGGACTCGCTCATAAAACCCCCAAAAAGAAATCTTGGCCACAGAACACCAGCTACGTCTACCTCCTCCAAAGCCGATGCGTGACCCACCCCGCAGGGAGAACCAAGATAAGTATTGTGATTATCATGGAGAAAAAGGGCATTACACGAATGACTGCTATCAACTCAAGAAGCAGTTAGAGCTGGCATTGGCGTCGGGAAAGTTGAATCATCTGATTAAGGACCTCCGTCAGAAGGGAAGGAGAGATCCACCTAAGAATGATGTGGGAACCAAAGATAAGGTCATCAATATGATCCGAACGTGGCCCGGACGAAAGAAGAGGAAGTCGTCCGAGCAAGAAGAAAGATGGATGAACGTGCCCATAACTTTTCCCCCTCTGCCCGAAGGAGACATATCGGACGATCCCCTCATAGTCGAAGCCACCATGGAGGGATATCTAGTAAGAAGAGTTTTTGTGGATGAAGGAGCTTCGGTGGAAGTAATGTTTGAACACTGTTTCAACAACTTGCCTCATGAGATAAAGGCCCGGATGAAACAGACACAGACGGATCTACTCGGGTTCGCAGGACAGGTGACCAGGCCACTGGGGAAAATTGAGTTGGATGTTTCATTCGGAGATGAAGGGTTATACAGGAAGGTCAGAATGAAGTTCACAGTTATTCGGGCACCATCGCCGTATAACGTAATCTTAGGAAGAACCGGATTGAAGATCCTGCAGGCCATACCTTCCACGGTTCACTCCATGATGAAGTTCCCGACACCCTAGGGAATTGCCACGCTCGTCACTCGTTCCGTCATCATTTCGGAATGTAGGAGGTTGGAAAGATTACAGGCCATCGCCCCGGAGCAGGATAAGGTAGAAGCCAAAGCAGGTGAGGTGGGTTTGACAGAAGAGGTGACAATCAACCCAGCCTTCCCTGAGCAAGCTGTAATGATAGGGGTTCCCTGTCCTCCGAAGGCAAAAGGCGTCTCAAAGAACTGTTACAAAGGAATCTTGATATATTTGCATGGGAGCCAGCGGATATGACGGGAGTCCCCAGAGGAATCATTGAGCACACTCTAAATGCTAACCCTTCAGTGGACCCAGTATGCCAAAAGCGCCGAATTTTGGCGTCCGATCGAAGTCAGGCGGTTTCGAAGGTGGTAGAGGAGTGGGTCAAGGCCGGTATTGTAAGACCAGTGAAATATCCTACTTGGATATCTAACCCCGTTTTGGTAAAGAAGTGTGACGGAAGTTGGCGGATGTGCATCGACTTCAAGAACATCAACTCTGCCTGCCCCAAGGATTACTACCCTTTGCCGGAGATCGACTGGAAGATTGAGTCGGTCATGTGGTATAAATACAAGTGTTTCTTGGATGCTTATAAATGATATCACCAGGTGCAGATGGCAAGGGAAGACGAAGAGAAAACTGCATTTTACACCGAACAGGGGACCTACTGTTACACTAAGATGCCATTCGGTCTGAAGAATGCAGGAGCTACCTACCAACGGATGATAGACTCCGCCTTCCAGTCACAGATAGGGAGGAACCTGGAAGCATATGTGGATGACATGGTCATCAAGAGCAGGGAAGAACAGGGAATGCTAGCGGACATAGCAGAAACATTTGATAACCTCCGGAAGATAAACATGAAGCTAAATCCCAAGAAATGCTCCTTCGGGATGGAAGAAGGAAAATTCCTAGGATACATGGTAACTTCGGAGCGGATCCGCGCAAACCCAAAGAAGACGAAGGCAATAATGGACATGCAGTCACCTAGGACCTTGAAGGAGATGCAGAGCCTCAGTGGCAAACTGGCAGCGCTTAATCGTTTCTTATCCCGTTCAGCCGAAAGATCCCTACCCTTCTTCGAAATGCTCAAAAACATCACTAAGGAGAATAAGGAAGAGTATCGATGGACAGAAAAGGCGGAAGAGGCATTCCAGGAGCTGAAGAAGTTAATAATGGACCTCCCCTCGTTGACAACACCGAGGGCGAAGGAGGCACTGTACGTGTACCTTGCGGCCGCTGAAGAAGCAGTCAGCGCGGTCCTACTCACCGAAAGGAAAGGAAAACAGCTGCCGATCCATTATGTAAGCCGGACACTCAATGAAGCAGAAAGGAACTATGCTCCAATCGAAAAGCTAGCACTCTGTTTATTACACATGTCAAGAAGGCTCCAGAGATATTTCGAGGCACACCCCATAAAGGTGATCACAGACCAACCCATAAAGCAGATCCTCAACAAGCAGAAGCATCCGGGAAGTTAGCTAAGTACTTAGTGGAATTGGGCGCTTACAACATCACCTACGAGCCCCGAAATGCAATCAAGGGTCAGGTTTTGGCAGACTTTCTGTCAGAAACCCCCATCGGAGAAAAGAGTGATAAGTATTTCGAACAGCCGTCGATAAAAAAGAAGGAAGAGAGAAAGTGGCTTTTGTATACGGACGGAGCGTCCAACAACAAGGGTTCCGGAGCGGGCCTTGTACTGATCAACCCGGAAGGAATGGAGTTCACTTACGCCATCCAGCTTGAATTTGGAAGCACTAACAATGAAGCCGAATATGAGGCCCTGCTGGCAGGACTAAGGATGGCGGAAAGCATGAAATTCCGCGACCTCGAAGTCCGCGTGGACTCTAAGCTGGTGGCCAATCAGATAAACAGGGATTATGTGGCAAGTCATGAAAGTATGATCAAGTATTTGGCGAAGGCAAAAGAGTACATGGCTGGCTTCGAAAATTTCTCCATCCGGAACATCCCCAGAGGTCAGAATCAAAAGGCAGATGTCCTTAGTAAACTAGCCACGGTCGCTTTCGACCACTTGACGAAGGAAGTACTAGTGGAGGTGCTGAGAGAGAGAGATCGACGGAAAGTAAGGAAGTTAATAATGTCGTTGAAGAGGAAGGGGACAACTGGATGACCCCTATCATCAGGTGTCTCGAGGAAGGAATTTGGCCGGAAGATCCCAACGAAGCCCGCACCCTAAGGATGAAAATCAGCCGATATGTCATGGAAGACGGAGTGCTCTACAAAAAAGCTTACCTAGTGCCCATGATGAGGTGCGTCGGTCCCCTACAAGCGAACTACGTTATAAAGGAGATACATATGGGAGCATGCGGAATGCACTCCGGTCCTCGCTCAGTGGTGGCGAAAGCCATGCGGCAAGGGTACTATTGGCCCACTATGCACCGGGATGCTCGAAATGAAATAATCAAGTGTGACTCCTGCCAGATCCACTCCCCAGTGCCACAACTCCTGAAAACAAAGCTGACGCCCATTATGGCCCCATGGCCCTTTTACCAATGGGGTATGGACATAGTGGGTCCCCAACCTTCAGCAGCCGGAAGGGTCAAGTTCCTCTTGGTCGCCATCGACTATTTCACCAAGTGGACGGAAGCCAAACTATTAGCAAGGATCACTGGGAAAGATGTCACGAAATTTGTATGGGATAACATAGTGTGCCGCTTCGGTCTCCCTGCCATCATCGTCACAGATAATGCTAAACAATTCATAGACAACCCCTTCAAGAGCTGGTGTGAAAAACTCAACATAAAGCAGATCAACACCGCCGTGGCTCATCCACAGGCCAACGGACTGGTAGAAAGGGCAAACAAAAGCTTGATGGAGGGAATCAAAACAAGGTTAGGGCGTGCGAAGGCAGGATGGGTAGACGAATTACCAAACGTTCTCTGGGCGCTCCTGACATCCATCAAAACAAGTAATGGAGAGACGCCTTTCAACCTCACCTATGGGAGTGAAGCGGTAATACCGGCAGAAATAGGCATGACGACCTACAGGGTGAGAAGAATAAGGGAGGGTCTCGAAAAGGAAGACCCTCGCCAGACGGAAGAGCAGAACGAAGAGGAAATTCGCCTAAATCTCGACCTGCTACAAGAAAGGAGGGAAGAAGCAGCAGTGATGGAAGCTCGATACAAAACAAAGCTGGAAAAATACTACAACCGAAAAGCACGGCTGGTATCCTTCAAACCGGGTGAATTCGTATACCGGAAGAATGAAGCCAGCAGAGTCGAAGATCAAGGCAAACTAGGACCACAGTGGGAAGGTCCCTATCGGATCAAGGAAGCGGGCCTCAACGGATCCTACAAATTAGAGACCTTGGACGAAGAGGAAATTCCCCGGAAGTGGCATGCAGTGAATTTGAAGAAGTGTTTTCTTTAAAAGTATTCACAAGAAAAATGTAAGCCTACGGGCATGAATTATGTTGTTTCCATTATCAGTAAGCAATGATATATTCCCCTGCCTATAACGGAGGAGGAAAATTTTCCATGACTACATCTCATGCAAAAGGGAAGGGTATGAACCGGCGGGGATTAGCTACCTCCGCCCGTACATCCGAAAACCCTTCAATTAAAATAAATTTACCCTCGTAAGTGCAATGACACTTGGGAAGGCCACATATCATTCGGTAGGCGACTGCATACCCCCGAATAATGCTAAGACATTAAGGGACGAGCCGAGGCATATGTGCCCAAACGGCACGCAGTTACCCCGGAGGCGTGACGACGCCAGGGATGAGCCCCCAGGTAAATTTACCAACAGGCGAAACATTACCCCAAAGTTTCTAAGTCACTAGGGAAGGCCGCAACATATTTGCTCACGGGCATAATTTAACGCGAAAAGTGCTAAGTCACTAACAAAAAGCACAAAAGACATACACAAGCATATACATATCAAAAGCGGCCGTCCGGATATACGGATGACCTAAATACCATTACGAAGGTGCGAAAGTAAATTGTTTAATTACAACCCAAAGGCACACAGGCCCACCATAATACAAACACAACATTGTCTTAACATTCAAAAGTTTACAAGGCAAAATAACAGCTAAGATCCTCCGGAAGTGCCTGCACCAGGAGTAGATCCGGATCCTTCAGGAAGTATGTTCATCAAGTCCGCAAGAGGTAGGTGATAGGAACGCTTGATCTTCTCAATATAAGGAAAGGACCTCAGGAACATCTCATCGTATGCAGCAACAAACCCCTCAACCGCCTGCATATTAAAATCTTTCTGCGTAGCAAGGATCCTGCTGACCTCCTCCTCGCTGCGACCTTCCCTAAGACCATCCAAATAGCCAGAGTCTATGGCGGCGTTAAAAACACTTCCCCAAGCTTGCTGGTACTCATCACTCCCATGTAAACGCCGAACGACCGCCGGGATCAGTTCCTTCACATAGTTGAACCTCAAGATCTCCTCATGACCAGCGCTCACGGCGAACTTCTCAACGTCAGCCCTCAAAGCCGCGGCTTTCTTCTCAGACTCATCCAACTCCTCGGTTTTCTTCTTCAAAGCTTCTTCCAACAATTCCACCTTCCTCTCCCTCTCCTCATCTTTGGCCTTCAACTCATTTATTTCCCTCTCCAAAGAAGCCAGACGGGAACACATCTCTTCTTCCTTCCGGCCACAATCATGATGAGATGCCTGGAGGGTTTGGTTGTCCTGAGCAAGTTTCTGATTGGCCTCAATTTGAACCCGGAGGCTGTTTTGAGCCTCGGAGAGCTGAGAATCGACACTACAACAGGTGGAATGGGCTTTGTAAAGCTCTACATAATGATGGTTCAAACGTTCGAACCTCTTGAACACATCCGCAACAGCCATAGACCCATGACATAACTCGAACCACCCCCTGAACAAGGCTCGATCGTCAGGAAAATCTTCCTGTTCCGCCAAAATGAAAGGAGGGGCGTGATTGCTCATCATATCCCGGCACTGGACAGCATCATTCAAACTCGTGTTAACTGTCAGACCCCAGCCAGGAATGAATGGCTCCCCAGAACCCATTCGGCCAAACCCACCTGAAAAAAGAGAAGTCAGACTTGCATACAAAAATAAGAGAGAACCCCGGAATAACAGGCCAGCTGTGAAGTACCTCTGACAAAAGTGCCAGCCTGAGTGGCACCTTGAACGTTCGCCCCTGTCGCACTCGTTCCAACTTCTGCGAAGAAAAAACATTTGTAAAAAAAAAAACAAAAAAAAAAAAAAAAAAAAAAAAAAAAAAAGGATACATCTCAGGCTAAGAAGCATACCTTGGCCAGAGGGATAAGGAGTGGTCGTAGAAACAACGGGGGGAGCCTCCACCGAGGTGGTCTCCTGATCACCCCCACCGCCAGCCTCCTGATCACCACCACCTCCCACACTCCCCTGCTCAGCAGCATTCACAGCACCTCCAGGTCTCAAAGTATTTATAGGCGACACCGAGCGAGTCCGCTGAGAGTTGTCTGGACTCGATGACAGATCAACGGAAGGCGTGTTTCTTTTCTCCTGTTGTTTTCTTTTCTTCTCTTTGGCCTTTAGGACAGCCGGATTGGCCTTTTCCACAATCCGCTGCACCCGGCTAGGCTCCGGAACCCGCGTTCCCACCTCTAGAGGAGGGTCACATGCTGGGGTATCTCCTCCCCCTCAACAAGAGCATGACCTTTCCCCAATCTTGACCCTTGATCAGACCTTAGGCGCAAATAACGAGGCATGGTAATAACTGCACAAAGTAAGAAAAAATCATAAGCAAAAAAAACAAAAAAAAAGTTTGCGTTACCATTCTTCTCGATATCCTTAAACTCCGAGCGAAAGCCATAATGCTTCCAGACCTTCATCAACCCGACTTCGTACAAAAGACCCGAATGAACAGGCCTCAGCTCCACTATCCCCTCACACAACTTGGCAACGTCAGCATCCGAATAACCCCCATCCGGAGCATCATCCGAAACACTGGAATCCGGATGCCTCCAAGGCATAGCATCCGGGATAGCTCTCCGGTCTATCAGAAAAAATTGTCCTTCCAGTTTTTCAAGCTTGAGCACGTTTCCTTAAATATACGTCCCGGAGAGTTCCCTCCGGTTCGGCTAGCAAACGAGAACCAGTGCCCCTGCTTGTTCAACTTATAAAACACCCGAAATAGATTCACGGTGGGCTCAATCTCAAGACTTCGGCAATATATTTCAAACATAACAAGTCTATTCAGCCTGATGGGCACAAGTTGTGATATGTGAACCTTGAAGTACCTGATCACCCTCAGAAGAAAGGTAGAAAATGGAACTCGAACTCCCAAAAATGTAAGATACTGCTCATACAATCCAATAGCATCCTCCGGTAGATTATCCATGGTAAAATCCATCGGAGGTAAACGAGGGTGTAGGTCCATAGGAATCCCGTATTCGCTAATAAGACCATTCAGCTCCCCTTCGGAAAGCACGGAAGAGTATATATGCATATCCGATTTAGGAGCAAGTTCGGAAGCCGGATGTTCCGAATCAAAAGTCGGATGCACCGAACCGGAAGCCATAGGATAACGAAGGGTCAACGCAAACAGAAACAAAAGTAAAGGAAAAGCGACGCACCTAACTTTCGCCGGAATACTCGGAAGCAAACAGTAAAAGAAAAAAAAAGAGAAGAGTAAGGTGAAAACTAACAAATAGGGTAAAATGGATTATATAGGCAACAGAAGTGGGGAAACGAAACATCGTGTCATGTCAGAAAAGGGCTAATCTGAACCATCAGCGGATACGCATCTGCCACGTGGCACGATCCCACAAAATACGATAAATATTATTTTAACCTACTTCTACCTAATGGGCTTGGGCCCATTGTCTAAAACGGAGCCCATAAAAATAGAACACGCCCAGTCACCCCGAAGGAACCCAACGGACAGCAAAAGTTAAGTATCACGTCACTCGTCAAGAACAAATAACATGATACTGGGGGGGACATGATGACGTATATGCCTCGCCGGTCAAATGACCGAAAGGCCCTACACCCTATCCGAAGAGTCCTACACTCTATCCGAATAGTCCAACACTCTATCCGAAGAGTCTAACACTATATCTGAAGGGCCCAATATGCTACCGGAGTAGTCCAACGCTACACCAAAGGGTGCATCGGCAAACCACCCGTCCGAAGGACACGTTGACCTGACAGTACCTTTGACGTCTAGCCTGGATACACTTTGTCTCATTCTCATGGGTGTCAGTCACGGCGCCAGAGACAGTGTCAGGGATAGTGTCAGCTCTGACAACATCAACGGTCCCATGAAGTACGACAGACCCAAGGACCAGATAGTGACATCAGGTAATATAAATACGCATACAGTGATTGGAAATAAGGTATCGTTTTTACACACACACATTTTATACTATACCTTTCGGTAAGACACATACTCATTCTCACGCCGGAGTCGGGTCCTAGGATAACACCCGGGGCGAGACTGACGCGTTGTTCATCTTAGCAGGTATCTACAAGGCTTGTCTCAGAAGCTGAAAAATAACTGCGACAACCCACAAAAAAATACTTCGACATATAATGTTAGGGCATAAATTTGTAATAAGTACTCATTGTTCGCCTTTGTAGTGATATCGTATAGCGAATAGATTATAATCAACGATGACACTTTATGGGGGTTCGGTTAATTGCGACAAGATTAATCTGTTTAAAACCTCTAGTTTAGGGAGAAGTACCACCTAGCTTACTTTAGAAAACCATTAACGAATGAAGTACAATCACTAAAACACATAGACATATCTAGCATTTATTTTGATTAACTTGGTTAATATGTTTTCCTTACTATCGGCTTGACCTCTTCTTTATCGCATGTGTTTCTGTTTTTGTGTGTTATTAGTCTCTTTTACAGTTTTATTAGATCTAAAAGTCTCTCAGGCTGAAAACCCTTTTGATGCGTTGCAATTAGGTTTAATTAGACTAACTTAGATAATTAAAATACTGGTAGATTTAAGTGTTAACGTTCCACTCTTAGTGATCGACACTCTACTTACCAACGAACCTACAATAGATCGGGTAACTGTTTATAGGTAAAGTCGACATAAAATAAATAGTAAAACTTGAATACAATTATTAACTACACACAACGACACATCAAACAACATGTTTGAAATTTGGTTCAAAACGGTGAGTATTTAGTGCATAATGCATATAACCTTGGTGTTTCATTCTAACTAATTCATTTTCTTTTCAAATGTTAGGGATAGTCAACATGATTTGTTTAATGCCATGGGATCAATGTACATAGTCGCACTGTTTACATGATTTACCTATGCTACCGTTGTCCAACCTGTCCTTTATGTGCACTTAGAAATCGCAAATGCATAAGTTCCGGTGCTGTAGATCAGGTTTCATATTCGCTTTATTTAATTATGTACATCAGGTTTGATATTTGCTTTATTTGATTATGTTTTTAACAGAATGCTTCATCCGGTGATGCTACAGTTAATGTGTTTCATAGTCTATGTGTGTTTTGAATTTTGGTTGTGTCAATATTTGAAACAGACGGAATCACGTGGTCTGCGTAACTGTAATTGTGTTTGTGTTCATTAATTGAAACATATAAATTTTATGTGTGTTTCATATATGTTTTGTTTGTGACTGTAGGAAACGGCTGATAGACTACCTCCAATTGAAGCAGTCAAGACTATTCTAAGTCAAGACTACCTCCATATCATACCGGTTTGAAACTGCATATGTGGGCACAACTGCACAAGGGTAGTTACTATTGTCACGACTATCTATAGGGATAAGGGGGCATTTGTATGTATGATAAAAACTTAGAATCTAAAAGTTGCAACCATCTGATAACTAAGACTTCAAATAACATGATAATTTGTTACTCGAAAATACACATCCAAACACCCCATTGTCGGAGTTGATACGAAATTTTGCAATCATTTCAATTTTTAAAGTGGTATTGATCTTGATCCTAGCAACATGGTAAGTTCTATGTGTATAATTTTTTAAACTACATATTCGTGCATGTTTAAATTTAAAGGGGTTTGGTCGAAGAACAACAATGTACTTTTTCAAATGTACCGATTTGGTACGTGAACTTTTTTTAAGTTGTAGAAATGTAACGAACTTTCATAAGTGTTCCAATTCGGTACGTGAGGATGACGTGTCATACCTGAAAGTCTGACACATGGAACCATTAATAACGCGACACGTCATCATCACGTACTAAATTGAAACACTTATGAAAGTTCGTTACATTTTTATAACTTAAAAAAATTTTACGTACCAAATCGGTAAATTTGAAAAATACATTGCTATTCTTCGACCAAATCCCAAATATAAATATAGTGAGTATCAATTGATCTATCTTAATGGGTTTGTTTATATGGACGGTGCCTATTTTTTTAGATTAACCCTCCATATCTTTAGGGGGTACTTTTGTCCCCCCTTTGTCCCCCTCTCTCTCCCACATGGCGGCTGTGGATCCACCCCACATTGCTGTACCAATTTTTTTTTTTTTTTTTTTTTTTTTTTTTTTTTTTTTTTTTTAATTGTGTAGTGTATAAACTTTTTTTATAAATATTTTATAAACTTTTTTTATAAATTTTTTATAAATTTCTTATAAATTTTTTATAAATTTCTTATAAATTTTTTATAAAAAATTTATTAAAAAGGTTTATAAAAAATTTATAAAAAAAGTTTATAAAAAATTTATAAAAAAAGTTTATAAAAAAAAAATTTTAAAAAGTTTATATAAAAAAGTTTATAAAAAAAGTTTATAAAAAGTTTATAAAAAAAGTTTATAAAAAAAAGTTTATAAAAAGTTTATAAAAAACGTTTATAAAAAAGTTTATAAAACGTTTATAAAAAAAGTTTATAAAAAAAAAGTTTAAAAAAAGTTTATAAAAAAAGTATAAAATATTTTATTGTTATTGTTTAATTAAATAGAAACAATACACACATAAATACTCTACATATAAAAACACTACACAAATAAATACACTATATACATATAAAAATACTACACAAATTAAATATAACACACAAAATAAACTATACACAGTCTAATTAAATAATATATATATATATATATATATATATATATATATATAGGGGGCCTTTATTTTGAGAACCCTGTTAAGTGCGAGAACTACGAGAACCTCTTATGTACTCCTAATAATGAAGGGTGTGCAACATTTCAATGCAAAATGGCATTTTTGTAATTAAGGGAAACTAAATTTCCTGGAAACATTAATGAAAAGGGTAGAAAAGGTATTCTAGTTTATACATATCTCATTAACTGCATGCTACAATACCGGATTCCTTCAAAAATTTTCTCTCTGATAATGATAACGTAGCAACTTGCTGCATATAACATATACGAAATTCATTTGATTAAAATCAAAACACACACATCTCTCACCTACAAACCTAAACCCCCAATTAACATAACAGCGACGATCAATCAAATCAAACAAATCCGTCTTTTTTTTTTTTTTTTTTTTTTTTTTTTTTTTTTTTTTTTTTTTTTTTTTGATTCAAGTGTCAATAACATCAATGGAAGGTATGATCATCAATGTTCTGTGTTTGTTTTTTTGTTTTTATTTTTATATTGTTGCTGATGAATATTGCGACTGATCAATGTGAATGCATGTTTGTTAATCTTTTTTTTCATTGTTTGATTGTTTGATTTTATCATGGCTATTTATTCTATCATGTCTGTTATTTTATTTTATTTTTTTGTGGTTTTGTTTATTATTTTATATAATTTTCTTTAATATTATTATTATTTGACTGATTAAGTATTAATGCTTTAGTTTTGTTGTATGTTACATAAATGTTTGTGGTATATGGTGTTTGGAAATGGGTTTAAAAGTGTATACGGTTTATGATTACCAGGGGTGTTTGGATGTGAAACATGGGTGTTTGGATGTGAATTAGATGTGACATAGGTTTTTGATGTTGTCGTATGTGAAACATGGGTGTTTGGAAAAGGGTATGTGATACCAGTATGGTGTATACGATTGTTATATCATTGTGTATTTTAGTTAAATGTCATGTTATTTTGATGTTAAAATGGATTTACTTGTATGTATTTTAGATAATTGCCCTGTTTTTTAATCTTAATTTGGATTTTTTAGTCTTTGTGTGAGTGACCAATGATGTTTGTGTGTGTATTTGTTATAGGTGTTAGGAGAAGTGGAAGGCGAAAGGATAAAGGGTCGGTGATCTTAGAGAACATTATTGAAGAGGATGATAGTAGGAAGCAAACAAACCAGCTGGTAAAATTGAGAAAGAAGTATGTCGTGCGACTATTGTTTTCAGAGTGCAACATGCTTAAGGATAAAATTATGGCAGATATGTCCGATTTTCAAGTTGCGAATGCTGTTGTCAAGACAAGCAAAGTACCGGTTAGGGGTGTTTGAATGGAAAGATATGCATGAACTATTTTAATGCATATATGTTATGACTTGTCTATGGGTTTATTTTGGTAGAATATGGTCATGTTGACAAAATTTGGAAGTTTTTTGGTTTAGGTTTGTCGAATTTGGAAGTTTTCTGGTTTATTGGTTTATGTTTGTTGAATAGGTTTTCTGGTTTATGTTTTTCGAATTTGGTCATGTTTGTTGAATTTGGACGTTTTTTAAGGACTGCAATGTTTATGTTTGTCAAATTTGGTCATGCAGAAAATAAGTTAATGAAGTGTGTTTTGGTTGAATTGAAACAGTTAAGAGAATGTTGGAAACTTTTTAATGGAAACATGGATGTTCTATTGAATATATATACTCTACTGAACATGTATGTTTTACAAGCATTAACTTTATAGCTATGTCTACAAAAAACATGTTTGTTTACAAGAACATACATGAATCTTAGTAAATGTTGGCATTACTTTAGTGGTTTAATATACAAAGTTTCACTATAATTGTGCTAACATGTATGATTAAATTCGTTAAAGTTGCACTTATATTTTGTGTTTTCTTTACAGGCATTCTGATAGATATTGGATTTAGATTATAAGGTAAAAACATACATGTTTATTTTCTTATAGGGTAAAAACATACATGTTTTCAAATAACATGTATGTTTATCTATTATGTTTGTTAAGTTATACCGCAAAAACATATATGTTTTCCATGAACATGAATGTATTTGTAGTATGATTAGTTAGCCTGTGCTTAAACACACACATGTTTTTCATGAACATGTATGTTTATTTAGTATGTGTAAGTAGTATGTTTCTTCAAATACCATCTATGTAGTTTACCATGGACGTGCTAATATTAATAATGAATATTTTTAAAACACATACACATTCACCAGAAATTTTTAAAACTATAACCAATATAAATCCAAGATAATGTAACAAACACTATTGTAAAGTAATTGTATTTTATGCAGATTAAAAATGAATATTGATATCATATTACTCTTCGTAAGCATCTTCATCATCTTCACCAGTTGAGTCATGTTCCTCATCTTCATCATGTTTCCATATCTTGATCATGTTATATGCTTCATCAAAAGTTGCAAAAACATCACCATCTTTAGCAGCGTACACCTTGTACATGTTATATGCTTCATCAAAAGTTGCAAAAACATCACCATCTTTAGGCTTCTCATTCACAGGAACATCTGGAACCCAATATCTATGTCCGTTTGGTGTGGGAATACACTCCGGGTCAATGTCATAAATATCAAATTCATTAGAATCTACAAAAAACCAAGGACGAAAAAAATGATCAAACCTTATAACAACATGCACATATAATAATAAATCAAACCCAACTTATACACACTAAATAACATGCATGAACATACAATAATAAATCAATAAAAATATTGGTCCTTAAAGGAAAGGTTTAATAAAAAAGTTTGTGAATAACAGAAAATCTAAATAATACCATTGTTCACGTCTTGATCATGTTCAACATACTCATAATCAAATGCTTGCTCAGATAACACAAGTAATCGATTATTCTGGTCTTCAATGTCGTTAATTTCTTCATCTTGGTCTTGAAAAATGTTTTCCATGATTACTCTTGCGTAATGTATAAAAAATTGTGTGTTTGATATGATGGTTAAATTGATTTAGGGTTTGGTTCATACAAATGAAAAAGAAGATCTGGAAAAAAAAATATGATTCTGAGTATGTTGAAAAAGAAGATCTGGCAAAAAAAAATAATAAACCGCAAATCAATTCCATGTTTGTAGGGAATTTTGAAATTGAAAAAGATCAGGATTAATGAATAAAATCATGTTTAATGAAATATTTGGTAATTTGGTAAATTACATATATGCCCCTACGATATTAATTAAATAAAATAAAAAGAAATCAATTTACTAAATTCTGATTGGACAATATTAGTTCTCGCAGTTCTTGCACTTAACAGGGTTCTGAAAATAAAGATACACTATATATATATACAGCCGCATGTGAGGGGACCCACAGTCGCCCTATGTGAGAGAGAGAGGGAGGACAAAGGGGGACCCACGCTTTGGCAGTCTAAGGGGTAGACCCCGTTCATATAGTGTTGGAAATGTATATATTTACAAACATGTGAATGTCCGGATTCGAACTCGTGACCACGGGATTGCACACATTAGCGAATGAGAATTAAAGTTAATAATTAATGTTTATGTTTACAATTAATTATTGCACATTAAGTCCGGTTAACGATCGTTAAGTATTTAACGGAAAAATGACTAACGACCGTTAAATGAAAAGAGAAAGGACTAGAAATGGAAAACTTGGAAAAGTTATGGGTTTGGCTTTGGCCTTTCAATAGTGGCCGGCCATAGGGGCCTCTCCAAGGCCTAATTCATTAACTTGTTCCCAAAGTTTACCTACTAGTATATAAAGAGGGTTAGGGTCTAGGGTTTTATACACTTGTGCATTGAATTAACCCTAGATCTCTCTTCTCCTCTCTCTTGTCCCATATTCGGTCGAACACCCCAAGTAAGGGAGTTTGGTTTCGTTTTTCTTAAACGAGGACTTGTGTTAGATCTAGCAATCGCTTGATTCATTGGTTAATTCATGTGTACAAGAACGTGGTAGTAAGACACTACTCTTACACCATATTGGTTGAGTTGTAGAAAGGTAAGGGGCAACTCTCTAATCCACTTCTTGGTCTTGCTCAAGAGATTTGATATTCGTAAGAGGTACGTTATGCATACTATCAGTTAGTTAATTTATTTGTTATGATCTTTAAGTCTTCCGCTGTGTACTTTTGATGTCTTTATGTTTTATTGTATTTTATATATCATAAACTCTACAGTGGCATCCAGAGCCTTGTATAACAAGTAATTAATTACTGAAACACATAGTTAAAATAAACATGAATGTGTTATTATTTGTATGCTTAGATCTAGGGTTTGCAAAACCTAAACCCTAATTTTGAGGGGGGCGTTTTATTTGGTGCCCTAATTAGGGTTTTGTAAACTATTGTTTTAATTGGATTAGAAATCCTAAGATGCATGCAACTTTATGTGTATATGCGTAACTTTGTTTTAATTGCATTAATTGTTAAGTGTAATTTTATGTCCATGATAATTATCTGCATGTTTTATCATAGATCTGCTTTTATTGTATGTCTTTCATGTTTAAATGATATACACTAAATTATGATAGATCTAAAATTGGGGAAGACCTCAATAATTATTATTTAATCAATTATGTGCTATGTGGTATATATTTAGTTTTGACTTACGCAATCGATGAATCGATGCATGTGGTTCACCTTGCACATAGATGAAAACGGGTGGAAGTCTTAATTAAATATATGCATATTGACAGATCTAGAATTGGTTATTTATAAGATTTATCAAAACCGTTTGCATGTGGCTATTTGATATGCATGACTTTTATTTGTTATGCATTCATTGTTTATTTGTTTATTTTTATAAATATTTGCTTGTTTGTGTTTTGTAACAAGGGTATTTTTACAAGAAAAATAAACTGGCCTAAACAATGGTGAAACATGTATTTTTAAGAATAGTAATCATAATCGTTTAATTGATTGATGACTTTGGTACAAATGACTGAACGGCTCACCCATGAGAATGAACTAATAAAAGGGGTTTAAAGAAGTGCGCACAGTCACGCTGAATGGATGTCTAAGGTAGTGCTTTAGCGCGTACCTGGTCCTCTGCCCCCTGTAACTTCGAATGAAGCTACTTAGTAAGCCATTAAATGTGCAAGCTCATCTTAAGGGCGAATTAGTTTTAATTCAATGCGCCACTTTGGTGGTAATTATCCGAAACACTAAGTGTTTACACTAATGCAAAAGTACGGTATAATGGATGATAATTAACACTAATTCCTTGATTGGTGAACCCAATACCTCAATTAAAGTTTGATGATGAAAATCTTATACATTAAAACAAGATATAAATGTTTTAATAAAAACTATGCTACAAAGATGAATGCATGACATCTTTGTACATATTTGATTTGACATCAAAATTATTACCCTTTAATTTAAGTTATATGCCATCCAACGAAACGGAAACACCTAAGATTACATTTTATTTGCATGAGATCGTGACTTAGATCATAATCAAAGGGTAAAATGTCCACGTGTCGTGAGAACGGGCATGGACGATTTTGCAGTTTCTTAAGTTGGACAACTTAATTGAGTTTTGTAGTGAGAACTGGCAACTCAAGGCATAAGATGGGATAAAACATGTTTACATGGCAATTGAAATTGGCTATATGTAAATCTCATAAATCTAGGAATTGAAATTGAAATTGGCAATTGAGCAAAAGCTCTACCACTTTGTATAAGATTCATTACTAACAGATCAACTGATGTGATGAGATTATGACAATTTGGATCCTAGTTTTTCAGTGAAAATTAAATGGTTATATGCTTATGAACCATGGGTAATTAATTTTCTTGAAAAAGGTTAATTATCGAAAATACTAAAATTGAATTTCGTAATTCTTTTGAATGTATAATTGCAACATTTAACCGTAAACAAAGTTTAGTCTTTGATCAGTAAATTGCTCCATTCTGCTTTCAAACAAATGTTTGATCGAGAATAATTTACCGAAAAGACAAACGAAGTCTCTTTTCCATGGGAGAAGCATGAGACTCAATCCTATTCCTTTTCATGAATGAGAAAGGTATAATAGGAACATTTGAATTGTCTAAATTCTAATGTAACTCATAGCAATGAATTGCACATCTTATTTTCCATAAAGATTTCATTATCCTCATTTGGTGAATGAATCCTTTGTAACAACATGAATGTTGGTTAAATGGAAAACATGTATATGAGTTAAAAAATTAGAAGCTAGACAAATTACCGCGAAAATTGGTAAAAGTAAAACTAGCTTAATTTATCTAGTTGGTTTACTTTAACCTTTAAAGGTGCTACATACCAGTATGGGGATGGTAGACCTGTTAAGGAAGAAATTGCATACCCAATTTTTCAAGTTAATAACATTGATGGATAACCCATCATTCACAGAGTAGAATACGCCTTTTAGTACCTTAGTAATGATTACGTATGGTTCTTCAAAGGTGTAGGAAAGTAAAAAGCAAGCAAGTTGTTTTCACTGGTAATGCAACACTTACAATGTTGTCAGATTCAGTTGGAGCATTTGTGTTGCATTACTGAATAAGAAGTTGTTTTATTGATTTCTAATTCAGTGGGAGCTACAAGCCTTATTTGTGTAGTAATCCAGATTATCTTCAAAGATAATTACTTTCCAATTGTAGGAACTTATGTTTTTTAAGGAGAGTCATGTGCGTTTCCTTCCTAATCAATATAGTCCTACATCTACTTGTTATATCTACGACACAAATCATATTAATCAAATAAACGAATGTGTAACGTGTTGTTTATCTGCTACATGATGTTGTTCCGTGCACAAGTGGGAGAAATCTTTATTGTGTGCAAGGTACAACACATATTAATATGATTTAAATGAATTCTCTTGACTGTAAAGTAAGATAATAACGTTCCAATAGGAATTATACATTTAAATATGTATGATTGCCTTATTAAGAACATGTGTCAAGATGATAACAAAGACTACTTTATTTTCAAAATTTATGTCATTCAATATTTAAGAAACACTTGTAGTTACAATTTATGTTACGTGAGAACGTGAACTAGATTATAGCCCAAGGTAAAATATCCACGTGTCGTGAGAACGAGCATGGATGATTTTGCAGTTTCTTACGTTGAATTTTTCATGGAATGACATAATTAAATGAAGTAATCTAATACTACTTTGAATTTAAGTATTCGTTGAATGACTTAAATATATGTAGTAAATATTAACTTGAAATATTAATTGAAACCTGAGGTGGTGTTCATAATTACTTTAATTACAAATGTTTATGATTTTGTAAAGTCACAAACATGAAGTCTTTTAATACAAGACTTACAATATAAAGTAAGACGTTAACTTGCTATGTTTTAAGACATATGCATGAAGTCAATGAGTTGATCAATGACTTATAACGTATAGTGGGATTATAACTGGTATGTCTTTTGACTTGGTCAAGAATATTTGTGTTATAATGCATGCAATTGATTTGGTAATTCTATTGTACCATTAAGTTTTACTTTGTTGGTAAATAGGATAAACCAAAGAGTAGATGGTTATCTTAAATATTGTTAGATTAATCTTACAATATTAATTCAAAGGAAATACCATATTTTATGGTATGTTCAGTTAGAAGAATCAAAATCTATTGGCATGTTTGATTCAAGATAACTATAGTTTCTTCCAAAATGTTATCAAGGTTAGTAGATTGAGTATAGATTGAATATACTCAATAAGACTCCAACCTAGAAGATTAATAAGACACCATTTTTATGGAATGTGATGAATCACATTAAGTCTTATAAATGAAGTTCTGAATTTGTTAAACTACTTATAGAGTGAGTTGTAACAAACTAATGTTAGGAACTGTCAATGTTTTTTGTAATATCCCAAAAGAGAACAAGTATTGTTGCTCTACTTGATAAAATATTTAAAGGTAATCTTTAAATTGTTAAAGGCAAGTGGGAGTTTTGTTTAGATCTTGAAAGATTGAATTACAAAATACATAATCTTCTAAAATGCACTAGCAAATATCATGATGAGGCTAAACATGTAAATGATAGACCTCAAAATGATGGAATTGTCATTCATAGATCCGTAAGGATATCTCAGATATTTAATATACTGAGGATTATGAGTTACAGGATCATGGTAAGCCTGTTAATTATGATGATGAATTTACCAAATGTTGAATTGTGGAAAATCAATCATACTATGAATGTAGAGATGCTATCCATAAAGATAATCAACTTTAGATACTTGGTTTATCTTAATGAAGATGATTTGCTTCAAAGGATGAAAACCCTAGTGGTTTACATTTTTGTGTAGAAATCATATGGACAATATTGTACACATATTTAATGCATGTCTAGTGACAATAATATTAATCATACTTAAGCAATTAACTATGATTAAATATTCTTTCCTAGATACATTAAATAGAAGTATAAAGATTATAATTGTCATACTTAGTTTCATTGATATGAAATTTTGACAATGAATATCAAAACTCTTTGTTGTGGAATTACTTTTGCGAGGACGATGAGTAATACAAAGTAGTTTTATAAATTCAAATAATCTTTGAATATGTACAGACTGCAAGAATCCATGAATGGATATATGCATGCATCTAGAAGATGATTTTTATGTTTAATATTAAATCCATGTTTGATTTAATAATTAAAATAAGATTGCTCATAAGTATTCCTAAAAGCTAGTGGGAGTATAATTTATTTTTCTTAAATCTTATATGTTGTATGGGCAACTACATTCCACTTAAATTAAGTTTTAGTTGGGAATGAAACTTCGTTTGTAAGATTTGAAAATAATATATACAACCTTGGAATATATGTTTATTATTATAAACATATGCGGAAAATAAATGAGTCTAATAGAACATGATGAGTACATATCTTTGACAAGATAGTATATGAATGAGATCTTAAAGTCTAACTTGAAGATTCATCATGAACATCATGTTGTGTATAAGGTTGTTGTATCATGCTTGATTACAAGATGATTTAACAACATTGTAATATTTATGTTTGGTTTTAGAATTGCATTCCTCAGCCTGGAGTTGCTCCCAGATTCTATACGACAATTATTGTGTAATTGTCATAGTCAACAAACTTGAGGTTTGGATGAAACCAAACAAATAAATATTCAAAGTTTACGGATGTTTAAAGAGCATATTGGTGTACACAATGATGCTGGTATTATTGAGATGACACTTAATTCTAGTCATGGTATCCTTGATGATGACCATGTTGACTAGTTATGCTCAACTAAGAGCATAGTTGCATTATACATTAAAGAATAAAGAATACTTTAAAACTTTAAAGTTTTGAAAGATAATTGTCATAAAAGGGTGGTTCAAGTTATCACGCACCTTATGGAATGATATGACAATATCAAGATATGTGTAAACATATACAAGAAATTCACTTATTGAATTCTTGAAATAAGTATTCTTAAAATTCCTATAGATCAAAGTTAATTGAAATTATGCCTTGTCAACAAGTATGATTTTTATGACTTGTGCCAAAATTCATTAACTAGTATTATCATGCATTGACCTATTTAGTATTTGGATAAAGGATGTTAAACAATTATTATTTATAATGAATTAAAGTACGGTATACGTTTAATTTCATTTATAATATTGTGTCCTGTATTTGCATGTTTAAATCCTTGAATAACTTAAGTTATTCTAAATAGTCCGTTGTCAATCAATAACATAGGAATGATATTGAATTAAGACAAATCTGAGTATTAGTTAGAATATACTTAAAAGTATATTGATGCGTAGCATGACTAATTTCAGATGATATTCAATGAATTGAGTATAGGACTTATCCCACCCACATGATGATACTTTATGGATCTTTGTCATTAAGTATATCATTGATATTTATCCTCTGACTTGAGATACCAGAGATATGTCATGGATGTAGTGCAGTTTTGTGAAGCAATCTAACGCTATACGTAACTGGTAGTTATAAGGGTTGTTTTCAGAAGTGTTGCGAAATTTATGATTTCTGCTTGTAGTCAAAATGGGATTTGTTTCCTTCAAATTTATTTTGAAGTATAATACTGCCGGGCCCTTCGTAGGGTTGTTAAGATGTTTGCATGGCCATGCCCAAGGTTTTCTGGAATATGTTCAGAAGATTTGGTAATCTTAATCAATCACATAAAGCGAGAAACAGAATAGTTAATTAAGAAATGAGTGAGATCCATATTCTTATTAATATGGTATTAGAAACAAAAGGATGAATATGATGATGAATCATCAAAAGCGGTTTTTCTCCAGAAAACCATACACGAGTTGTACCGGGGGCATTGGCGTGTTTCTAGACGCTAACCAATGTCATTTCACGTTTTGTAAACATATCCAAGTGGGAGCTGTTGGAAATGTATATATTTACAAACATGTGAATGTCCGGATTCGAACTCGTGACCACGGGATTGCACACATTAGCGAATGAGAATTAAAGTTAATAATTAATGTTTATGTTTACGATTAATTATTGCACATTAAGTCCGGTTAACGATCGTTAAGTATTTAACGGAAAAATGACTAACGACCGTTAAATGAAAAGAGAAAGGACTAGAAATGGAAAACTTGGAAAAGTTATGGGTTTGGCTTTGGGCTTTCAATAATGGCCGGCCATAGGGGCCTCTCCAAGGCCTAATTCATTAACTTGTTCCCAAAGTTTACCTACTAGTATATAAAGAGGGTTAGGGTCTAGGGTTTTATACACTTGTGCATTGAATTAGCCCTAGATCTCTCCTCTCCTCTCTCTTGTCCCATATTCGGCCGAACACCCCAAGTAAGGGAGTTTGGTTTCGTTTTTCTTAAACGAGGACTTGTGTTAGATCTAGCAATCGCTTGATTCGTTGGTTAATTCGTGTGTACAAGAACGTGGTAGTAAGACACTATTCTTACACCATATTGGTTGAGTTGTAGAAAGGTAAGGGGCAACTTTCTAATCCACTTCTTGGTCTTGCTCAAGAGATTTGATATTCGCAAGAGGTACGTTATGCATACTTTCAGTTAGTTAATTTATTTGTTATGATCTTTAAGTCTTCCGCTGTGTACTTTTGATGTCTTTATGTTTTATTGTATTTTATATATCATAAACTCTACATATAGTACATCCCATCTTAATTGCAACTTAGAGATGAGCTTTGTGTACTCTGCCCTGCCAAATCATAACGTGTCAACACCTTGGTTTTCTGAAAGTGCGGTCATACCATATGCTCCTGGTACACAAGGTAACATCTCAACAGCCAAATCACCTTTTGTTGTTTTATTGGAATTTGTTCTTACTACAATAACATAGTTTTGTAATTGCCTTATTATACTTGGCAGGTCAAGCACCAAGCATGCAGATTCCATAAGTGCCTCACTTATTTTAGACACACACGTACCACACAATCTATTTTTAAGTACGCTAGAATATACTTAGCACTATTTTACATCTGATATGTTGGGTATAATTCACCATATATATGGTTGACGTTGTATCACTCATTTTGCAGGAACATTCAAGCTCAGGGTCCCGTTGCGTCAACTGGTGGCAACCCATTTGGTTCGTCGTTGCTTAAAACTCAACAATATCCCTTCGGATTTGGGAAGAATAGGACACTGGAGGTTATCGAGCTAAGTTGGTGCAGTAGCTCTACATTGGAATATGTACTAGAATTCCGGAAAGAGCAACACAACGTAGACGACAATTTCTTGAAAGTCTATACCGACGAGAAACATCACACTGGTAAGCTTTTGTGAGCCTATGTATAGGTGTTATATAATTCAGTAGATAATTTCTTTAAAACCTCGTGAACCCACGAGTCTATAAGGAGTCTATAAGCTAGTAGTCAATATTTGATAGTATATGTGGAAATTTTGGTGATTTTTTTCCATCGGTTCTTTAAATCCAAAATTCGGAAACAACTTTCCCATCCACGTGTTGCAATGAGAGCGGTAGATACGATATGCATGCATCCACAATAGTCGATATTTGATAGTATGTGTGGAAATTTTGGTGATTTTTTTCCATCAGTTGTCTTTATTAGCAACACATGATTTCTTTATGATCCCGTTTTCTGCCTATAAATACCCTCCATAACCTCCACCTTTTCTTCACAAAACTTACAACAAGTGTTATTGAGCTACATTAACTCGAAAATGGCCAAAACATCGGTTGCTTTCTTTGCCTTCATTCTGCTTCTCTTCATTGTTGCTATCTCAGGTGCTTAGACACTTTGTTAAATTTATTTAAAGTCTGTTTTACCGTTCATATATACTTACGAAAAATTCATAACACAACACCATATTAGATCGATATATATAATCAACGAGTTTATTGTAGTAGAGCTTATTCATTAAGTTGATACTTATTTTGTGCAAAATTTTTGGATACATTTATCATCGAGGTAATAATAGATTTCATGTTGTATTATGTCTACAGAAATTGCAACAGTGAAGGGAGAATTATGCGAGAAAGCGAGCAAGACATGGTCTGGAAATTGTGGAAATACAAGACACTGTGATGATCAATGCAAGTCGTGGGAGGGTGCAGCCCATGGAGCTTGCCACGTACGTGGAGGGAAACACATGTGTTTTTGCTACTTCAACTGTTCCAAAGCCGCGAAGCTGGCTCAAGATAAACTGAAAGCCGAAGAGCTCGCTAAGGATAAGATTGAAGCCGAGAAACCGCCACAATATCTCGTACATCCTCCGCCACCACCCTTTTGAATAATAACAAGCGTTATATGGCTATGAATAAAAAGAGAATGCTAGTGACCTAAAATATTGCGCATTTTCTAAGGTGTAACTTTTGTTGCATGAATCAATTACGTATGATATCATGCATAAATGTTTCAGTGATGTAATAAATGTACTTCTATGAATTGTGTGATTTTGAAGCTTGAAGAATCATATATATATGTCATTATGTCATGAGGAAAATTTAAATAGGTTGAAAGTTTATACATGTGTTTTATGATGACATATAGATATAAAATTGGCCACAAATCACAATCAAAATCCTTAGATTAATATAGGGCAAATAATTGAAAAAAGTATCATATTTGTCATCATTTTCTTTTGTGAGTAGCGAACAATTTTTTTTTTTGCTTTTGTGAGTACTTTTCTTTCAAATTCATCCTTTTTAGGGTACTATGTGACATTTTTGTCCTTTGGGGAAAAAAAATCTATTAGCTAAGAGGGGCAAAAATGTCCAAAAATTTCGCAAAATACCCTAAAAGGGATAAATTTGAAAGAAAAGTACCCACAAAAGCAAAAAAAATTGTTCGCTACCCACAAAAGCAAATGGTGGTAAGTATGATACTTTTTTCAATCATTTGCCCATTAATATACGAATGGAAAAAACTCTACTATTTCAATTAAGGGCAAATGACCAAAAATGTATTAAAGTAGGGTCCATATTCAATCAAGGCATTCTTCTTTTTTTCTTGCACAAAAAAGTTGCCAACAAATTTTTTTGACGGATTTGGGTTTTTTACTAACATCCGTTAACCCACTTCATTAGTAAATTACATATTTGGTCCTTGATTTTGTAGAGTCATTTTATGCACCATCCCTCCTCCTCCACCATCCACCACCACCCTCCTCCTCCGCTAACACCTTCCGCCACCATCACCTGCCAACACCACCCGCCACCACTACCACCGTCCACCACCACCACCACCCGCCGCCACCACCACCATAATAGTTGTGGCTAATAAAATCGCACATGTGAAAACTCTGTGTTATCCTCATTTACATGTGTTGCAAGTCTTTTAATTTGTACCTTTGTATTATCACACTTTTCTTGCAAATTATCTCGTTGTTCCCTAAAAGTAATTAAAAGATTCACAGCTTGAATAATCTTCTCCTCCAACTCCTTTTCTGCAGCACGGGCTCTTGAAATTCGGTCAATCAGTTCTGGTCTTTGGTCTTTGATTATCTCAAGTTCTTTCATGAATTGCTCTCGATGATTCTTCATTGTCTCTATTCCTTGTGTCTGTGTTGCCAAAAAGGGCCTCTTTTCTTTTCTCTTTGTAATTTCCTCCATTAATGAATTCTCCGACGCTTCAGCGTATAACAAGAAATAAAAAATCATAACAGTTATGACTAGTTTAAAAGGAGCAAATAATTCAGTTTTTCATTTTATCTTATAAATGACTAGATCATTACAATGAAAGGCACGCCAAGAAACACATGGAAAGCCACATCATTTAGGAATATAGAGGGTGTTTAGGATTGCTTATTGAAAATAGATTATGAGTTTTGGAAATGGATAATCAACGGTTACAAAACGTGATTCTGAAAAATAATGTTTTGATTCGATTATGCTGTTTGAAATCGCAATAATCAGATAATCAGTTTTTTTAGTGTTTGCAAATCAGATAATTTATTTAGTTAATAGGTAAAATGACTAAAATAGACATTATTTGTATTTGTTGAATTACTTAATTGTAACATATAAAATAAGGTTTCATAAAATATGGTTTTGTAAAAGTAAAACAATATTTGTGAAACAACCAACAAATATAAATCGTACTAACATTCAACAAAGATATAAAACTCATTTATTTGCAAGTATAGCCATGTAGGCTACAATTCTTCTTTCCTCTATTTACAACCGTCACCAATTACCACCATCCTTCTTTTACACATTCTTCATACACCACTCATTTATCTATAACCAACAAATCTTCATCCAAATGAAAAAAGATCTAGACGGGA
Organism: Chrysanthemum seticuspe; assembly: GCA_019973895.1. Lineage (NCBI taxonomy): Eukaryota > Viridiplantae > Streptophyta > Magnoliopsida > Asterales > Asteraceae > Chrysanthemum > Chrysanthemum seticuspe. Next base: position 344,616,542 of record BPTQ01000005.1, on the reverse strand, counting down.
TCTTTACTTGAGGTTTTGAGTCCTCATATTGCGTCGGCATTTGTTCCGACTCATCTAAATTCTCTTAGGTTTGTCTCTGGTGGTAGAAGGATTTCTCTTAGATTTGTCTCTGGTGGTAGAAGGATGACATATCAACATTTACAAGTTTATTTTGTTATACAAGTCTGCATATGAGTAATGGTGGTAGAAGAAGTTAAAGGGTAATACGGTAATCAGTCTCGTTATAAGAAATCACGTTTCCAAAAAGTAGGTGCCTACCTACTTTCCCAAAACCACGTTTTAGGGTCATCAAAACGCAAAAAATTGATTATCAGTTTCTGTTTGCCAAACACCTTAGTACAGATTAATGCGTTTGCAAGCCGTGATAATCAGATAATCTAGTTGCAAACGCAACCAAACACCCCCATAATATAGTAAACCAAGTCCTTTTGACCATATAAAAGCATACATGCATTTTGGTCTAAGTTAACTTTCTAGGAATCTACAAATCATAAACAAAATTCCCTATGGTGCTTAATGTGCAAATTTAGTCCAAACTTCTAATTTGTTGCATTTCTGGACTAAAATTGAATTTTTACAACAATATTTTTTCCTTAGATGCCATCCACATTAGCCAGTTAAGTACCCCCACTTGCATAGCACATGATGGGCGTTTTGGTCAATATACACAGTTCAGGTTTCCAAGATTGTTTTGAGTCTAAAAAGTTATAACAAAATTCACATTGTCTAAAGCCTCCTTGGCATCTTCTTCAGCCTTCCACTGTTTTATTGACTATTCAAATTCTTTCTGCTTAGCGTTTTCAGCATCCATTTTGGCATACTCTAGTGTATCACGCAAATCAGAAGACGATAGCCCTTTGGTCCTTCCTAGAAAAAGCAGCTAAAGACCATATATAAAAAGCACCATAAAACCATTATGGTGGTGGCGGCGGGGGGTGGTGGTGGTGGACGGTGGTAGTGGTGGCGGGTGGTGTTGGCAGGTGATGATGGCGAAAGGTGTTGGTGGAGGAGGAGGGTGGTGGTGGACGGTGGAGGAGGAGGGACGGTGCATAAAATGACTCTACAAAATCAAGGACCAAATATGTAATTTACTAGCGAAGTGGGTTAACGGATGTTAGTCAAAAACCCAAATCCGCCAAAAAAATCTGTTGACAACCTTTTTGTGCAAGAAAAAAAAATGACTTGATTGAATATGGACCCTAACTTTAGTACATTTTTGTGCTATTTGCCCTTAAGTTAATGATAAGTTGCAGAATAAATTTCAACAGACGTTTTATATGACTTAAATGGAGATAGCATTATATTTTTTGAGTTTGTATTTGGATTTAACTTATCTATATAAAAGAAGGAAAAAAAAAGCCGACGAAGCATCGGGCCGAAACCGACCCGATCCTGACAAGGCTGAAAATCCTAACCGAATCCCGACCCGATTATAGTTCGGGTAATCCCGAAACAACTGGTTTGTATGGTTTTCTTTGTGTTATCCCGGGTAATCCCGACTCTAGACCCGACCCAAGTTCCGACAAGGCTGAAAACCCAAACCGAGTCCCGACCCGAGTTAAAGTCGGTTGGTGTCGGTCAGAGTCGGGCGTCGGTCAATCGTCGGTCGGGATTGCTCAGCCTCTAACAACGGATTGATTTAAGTAAAGAACAAAAACACCCATGTTATACTAACTAGACATATATATCTATTTCTATTTAATCTATTAAAAGAGGGTTTTGAGTGAGGTCATCTTTGACTAGGTGAAGCATTTCTATTTGTCTATTCAGTTAAATAATATTAAATGATGATGTCACTTATAAAAAAATTACTGCATTTAAATATTTTTAAAGCCAAATGTACATTTTGAATGTATAATAATTTGAGACTCATAAAGCACGCCTTCTTTCTTATTGGTTCATCTACTTTGAAACTCCAAACCAATTAACATATCACTCATTTGAAATTCAAATTCATAAAAATCGTAATCTTATTCGACTACAATTGATGAATCAAATCCTTTTTTTTTTACTCCTATTCTCCCAGTAAAGTCTTCTGTTTCTCAAATATCAGGTAATATTATTTCCCCCAAAGTCTCTTATCATCATCACTTATTATGCATATGGAAATATGAGATCTTATAAATGTGTCATTTTCCCCTTTGCATGTTCCGTATTTTTATTATTATTTTTCATGGTGTAGCTTCATTATGTGTGTATGTACATCTATGCGTGTTATTGTACTGTAATGATATTGGTCCAAGATGTAAAGTTTTGTATTTTCTTTAGGGCTAATAACATATTAAAGCATCATACTTGTCACAAATGTCAGTTCAACGTAGCGAACAAAAAAAATACTACCTCCGTCCCAAATTATAAATCCAGTTTGACTTTTTGACTCAAACTTTGACTTTAAATATTTTTGTTTGTATTATATAATATTTGATGCAAAATATATAAATGGATTGTGTTTTAAATGTATTTTCATTTTGTATAATTTTCATCAAGTGTTATATAATACAAACGAAAATATTTAAGGTCAAAGTTCGAGTCAAAAAGTCAAATTGGACTTAAATTTTGGGACGGAGGGAGTAGCCCTTTTGGCCACTTATCTTGTCTATTTTGTCTCTATGATAAATTAAGTAACTTGTACAACCGGTATCCGGTTTTTTTAACCATTTTATCCTAGTTGGAAGTACATGTCATTTGCCCAAAATAAATCTTACATGAAGAACGAAACACATGGTTCTTGACTAGATCAACTCCTTTACCAATCTACACATCAAAAACATCAAAACAAAACAATCAAATCCGTATTACAGCTTCCAAATCAAAAGAATAACATAACGATTCAATTCAATTCAAATTACATCTAAAGTTAACAGATCCGCATCAACAGTTTATGTAGATAATCTTCTCCGATACGACGTCGTCTTCGGTGATCGGCATCAAATCAATAAAATCAATTCGATGATTTTGGTTTGACGTGGAGTTTTAAACCGATGATTTTTTTTACCTTTTGTTGTTTTTTCAATGATTTTGGTCTTCGTAACAGATAATTAATACCAAAAGCCAAATCACCAAGAGGCCATTTCCCAAGCGTTTCCGAATAAGTAAATCTCAAAGTCTCGAACAAAGTCGTCATCGTTTCAAACCACGTTGCCGGAGCCTGCGCGGGTCGGATAGTCAAGTTTAATCTGATGTCGGATCAGTTGATGAGGAGCTTAATCGGCGTGCTAAGACGTAGTAGAGTAACACCATGGCGCCTGCTGCTGTTGCCATTGTTGTCGCTGCCATGGTGACGTGGCGGGTTGTGAGTTTTTTGGGTTTTGATTGGTTTTTGTGTGTTTGTTGAATCTGGTGTTTTTTGTGTGTGTGTGTGTGTGAGAGAGATAGGGGAGAAAGAAGGGAGGTGAGGTGAAATCTGTTTTGACCTTTTATATACGTATATAGAGTTGTGATAGGCAGTTGAGGGTGACGTGGAGTTTTAAACCGGCTACGTGTATTTTACCTGCAGTTGGGGGTACTTAATGTATCATAAAGACAAAATAGACAAGATAAGTGGCCAAAAGGGTTATTTTTTTTGTTCGCTACGTCGAACTGACATTTGTGACAAGTATGATTTCTTTATTATTAAGAAATGGAACTTATTGATACTTCCTTTGTTTCTTTAACATTGGAAAATGGCCACTTGATGTAAAAAAATTGTTCATTGGAAATTGGTACTTACGTTTGTGATAGATGTTGAATTGAATGTAAGGGTTTGAAAGAAATGTAATTGAATGAGTTGGAGTTGATAATTTTGCTAAAGAGAGTAATAGGATCTGCCCCTTTTAATTGCCCCAGCTTCTACATTTATATCACAATTTATAAGAGAAATAAATCATATTAGAGGTTCATTAGACCTTTATTTATATTTTGAAGGCAAAAAACAAAAAATAAAACATTACAAAGCCAAAAGTAGTAGAATACTTTTTCACTAAGACCAAAACTTGGTAAGTAACCAGTGAAATGATCACTGTAAAGGGTTGATTAAAGATATACATTTTTGAAATAATAAAGGAGTATATAGAAATCTCTTTGTTTCTTTTATGTTTTGCATCTTACACTAGTACAAAAACGGGATTTGGTCACGCATGGTCGAAATGGAACGGCCACACATTCCCATATTTGTGTGGCTGAAGGTACGAAAATTGACAACATTTACTAATTAGTCACACATGAAAATTTTGATTGTGTGACCATTAGAACTGTATTGCCACACAATTGAACATTGTGTGGCTAAAGGTATCTGGTGATTTTGTTTCAGATCATTTAGCCACATATGAAATTTGAATGCGTGACAAATACAAGTAACCTTGATGCGTTAGTCACATGAAGTAATTTTTTGTGTGTCTAAATCATAGAGTCAAGTTTTGTCACACATTATTTAAGGGTGACTGATATGTTTTGTCAACTCTTTAGCCACATCTGAAATTGGAACGAGTGACAAATGAAAAGTAAGGTTGCAACATTAGTCACGATATACATATAAACAGTGACAAATATATGTCACACACTTGAACACTGTGACCAAAAGCCATATATGGTCACACTAAATGTTTTGTCACACATTCGTTAAGTGTAGCCAAAATCCAGTACATATGTTCACATAAGTTAATATGTGTGTTTAAAGTTTAGTTTGCGTTAGCTTGCCAAAAGCTAATCTATAAAGTCACATTTGCTACTAACACCGTGACCAAATGCCATGTATGGTCACACTAAACGTTTTGTCACACATATTATTTAAGTGTAGCCAAAATCCAGTACATATGGTCACGTAACTTAATATGTGGCCATTGGACGATCAATAGTCACTCAATATACACGTTTCTTCACTTTAAACACCATATGGTCACACTTATTAACACTTTTAGCCACTTTATGATTAATTGTATGTGACTAAATACCCAAAACAAACATTCTTTGTGTGACTAAATGTTAGAAAAGACCACACAAACATAAATTTAATGTGGCCATTGGATGATCAATAGTCACACAAAACACACATTTCTTCACTTGAAACACCATATGGTCACACTTATTAACACTTTTAGCCACTTTATGATTAATTGTATGTGACTAAATACCCAAAACAAACATTCTTTGTGTGAATAAATGTTAGAAAATGCCACACAAACATAAATTTGATGTGGCCATTGGATGATCAATAGTCACACAAAATACACGTTTCTTCACTTTAAACACCATATAGTCAAGTTTGTTGCATTTATTGTGTTGTTAATGAAAATGTGGGTTTGTAGGTGATGGCTTTTATAGTCACATTGATATGCACACACAAACACACACATTAACACTTGTGCAACACCACAATCTACTAAACTTGGATAAATCCAAACTAATTATATATATGAAGAACTCTTTAACAACGAGTACTTGATTGTTAATGCGGAATCTTAACAACAAACAAGAAGAACACAAATACTATTTCACTAATAAACTTATTTTATTAATATTTCTATTCGTCTAAGTACAAGTTCATTTCACTATACTTTAGGGTTCCTTTATACACTTAGGAAAACCTAGTATACAAAACGTGTAGAAGGATATAGATATCTCTTCCTAAGATATCTCTACGCGTACATATGCCTTCCCTAAACTCTAATAAACTATTCTGTTTTTCATAAACAGAACTAACTACGAATACTACCAGACTTAACTGTTATACTGCCAGTATTATTGCTGTTGAGCTTTTGATTCAATTAACCTCAAAAGTTGATAGCATGCATCATCCTTTCTTTCACCTAACAGCTTCTTCTCAAGCATAGCCCTACAAATACTATTTGGAAGTGGATACTCCACTTCTGTAAGCATATAAAAAATTACAGTTTCTAATTCCAAATAGTGCACCTGACAAGTGTGGAAATATCTCCATCTGATCACTTGTTCTTGATAGGCTAGCTTCCACATTTCATCATCAGCATCTGGTGTCTCAAACATGGTCATCAAGTCACCACAGAGGACTCTTTCATATTCCTCTTCAGGTCTCTTGTCACCATGCTTCTCCATCATCAGCTGGTACATGGTCTTCAAATCATCCATGGACAAATCACTCAATAAACCAGGAAAGTTCACATATATAGTGTCTGTGTGATTTTCCCTTACTATCAGGTAAACTACCTTTTTCCCATTTTTGATGATCTGAACCTTTGCAATCTTAGCAGGAAGTGTTGAACCTGTAGGAATGGAGCCCATGGTAAACTCTTCTGATGACGGTTCATCAACCTAATCCTTCATGTACTCTTCCACTTCCTTCTTAACATTTGTCTTATCCTTTTTCACTCCTTTTTTCCAGTGGATTTCTTCCTTGTCATATTCAAAACTGGTTGCTTAACCTCAGCTTCCTCCTCTTTCTTTACAGTTTTTGGCTTATCACCAAGTTTGTTAGCTTCAACAACCTTTTCAGTCTCTGCAATCTTCTGCTTCTTAGCATCCTTCGGTTGAAGATTGTAACCCTTCCTTTTAAGCGTTGAAGCTTCCAACTCTAAATCCATTGGAATAAAATTTTTATTTTGGTACACTACTTTTTCAAATTCTGCTTTTAGAACATCAGCCTTTAATTTTCTTAACTGGCTCAACTTCCAGGTAGGATTCCCTTGGCTTTTGATGTAGTGGATCATATAATCCCTTTGCTCAGCTTTGCTCAAGGGTCTATGCATCCTTTCTCTTTGTCTCTACTCTCTGAGAAGCCTCTTCTTCTCATTAATCATCATAACCATTTTACTTGCATAGTCTTCTTCGCCAATATCAGGAAGGATATCTCTGTTTACAAATAATATGGCCTTTATAGTATCCCATTCTTCATCAGTGTAGAATTTGGCAGATTCCACAATTTTAGCTTTCCTTTTCATTTGTTCTTCAGTTATTTCTGGTTCCTCCTGCAGACTTTTGGCAATCAGCTCATCATTCAATGTTTCTTCTGCACGTTTAGCTTCTTCAGCCTCATCCTCTGCTTGAATCCTAGCAATCTCAGCTAAGCTAGCTTCCTCTTCTGTGAGTTGCTTTTTGGTCTTCACTGGCTCAGAATATTCTTGCACTATTCATTTGCCTTCCCTATGCACAAACTCCTCACCAGTACTACCTGGATCACTACCAGGATTAATATGTTCAGTACTAGTATTAACTTCAGCATCAAAGCGAGTATTAAAATCTTCATCAAAAGCAGATTTAATTTCAGTACCACCAGACTTATCTTTAGTAGAGTCACCAGACTTATCCACTCCACTAGAACTTGCAGCTTCTTTATCCAGTCTCTTCTTAAAGGATTTCTTGTGACTGAAATTCTTAACTAATATTTTAGCTGCTTCCAATCCTTGAGGACTAATTTGAGTTTCCTCAAAGGATTCCTCACCTTCTGAGTCTGTAATGTCTATCCCCGTCTGTTTGAATTTCCCCTCTAATTTCTTAACTCTTTTGTGAGTAATCCCCAGTGACTTCTTGGTCTTCTTCAATTTTTTCTCCAACTCATCAACCCTTGAAATCAGTTGTGGAACCAGTTGAAGTAGATCTTCCATAGATAAGGAACTGGGTTCTGCTGTAATAGTGGGTGTTGGAGGTTGTGGTTGAGGAATCACTGGTGGTTCTTCCTCATGGACTGAAGGTGAAGGTGTTGGGGGTGTTGGTATCCTCTGTTCAAACTCTGTTTTTTCTGGTTCAGATGTAGGTTGAGCCTGAGCTTCTGATGTAGCAGTAGGAGATGGAACAGATGTAGATGTACCTTCAGGATCAGTAGCAACAGCAGGCAACATAGCAGACAAAAGTGCCTTGTGTACCCCTTCAAAACCCCTTCAAAACTTTTTCTTATTCTTGGCATTAGCAACCATGGCATCAAAAATCATTTTTGAAAAATTGAAGAGTCTGCCAGTGGAGAGACAGACCAATGCAGAAGCAATATTGCTTCCAAATTGATCTCATCCACCACTTTTAGAGCTCATACAATGTAAAATATGATGCACAAGGAAACGCCATTGTGGCGTAAAATGACTCTTCCAAAAAGTGAATGTTCCATCAGTTGGATATCTAATATTTTCCAATCCCTGAAAGAGGTCATTATTTGGCAATATTGAAATCCCTGAGGCATCAGCCAATTGAAGCTTGCTTCTGACAGATTCCTCAGTGATTGAATACTCTAACGTATCAATAGTTGCATTTAACTCTAGTGTCCCATCAACAATAGTTCTAGCAGTAGCAGTCTGCCAGAACTGTTTGACTAGGGAATCATAAATAGTTGGATTATGAGTAAGGGCATACCTGATATGACTACCCTTTAGAAAGTCCACTATCTGCTCGAAGCCTGTGCTTTCTGCAGGCTTTTTGAGAAATCCCACTTGATTGTGCTTGCCTACAAACTTTAATTGTGCCATCTTTTATGTTAATTGAAGTACTGGTAGTGCAGGGCAATTAGGGTTTAGTGCTGGTAAGGAGACTTAATCGAAAAAAAAGATTTTAACTTTTAAAGATTATGATAAAGTAATTAAAGGATAAATATGAATTTTAAAAATAAAAATTATCCATATAAATACTTCTGACCACCTAAAATTAGGTAACGATACTATTTAAATAGTAAAAATTGTTTTTTAATTTTTGCACTACCAGACTAAAGAATGGTCAAACAGACTTAACAATGACATCACCAGAATTAACTCTGTACTATAGCACATCAACTAGCACAGCTTCCATACATCTCCAATCTGTGAGAATTCTTGCTTTTCAACATATCCTTAAACAAAATAATATACCTAACAGATTTAACTAATATTAAGTCTTGTATTATAAACATAAATCCTTAAAAAAGTACAAAAAATCAATGTCTATATGCTTTAAAAGAGTGAAATATGATAAAGGTAGAGTGTGACAACTTGACCATAACATGGTTCACTTGGATTTTCGTATAACAACACCTCCACAGTCGGTTCGATAGTAGTCAGTTCGTGATTCGTTACCCAAGTCACGTCGATCCACACGTGGCAATATGTTATCATTGTGCTGGTGAATGACGGTACTAAATTCCTCATCGGCTTCTTCATACTTATCTTTGTAATTCTTAGTAGGTGTCTTAAACACAATAGACATTTTTTTATCTACCTGGTCTTTCACATAAAACACTTGTCGTGCTTGTGCGGCTAATATGAACGGATCAACCTTGTGGCCTAAACTATTCAGGTCAACCAATGTATACCCAAGAGTAGTATCGCGTTTCACACCACCAGCTTTGTGATTAACCCATTCACATTTGAAAAGAGGAATTTGCATGTAACGGTAATCTGGTTCCCATATCTCTTGTAAAACCCCATAATAATATGCTTTTCTTGTGGTTGCAACTTCTTTAGATATGTGCATATCTAATGCCTCAACACTAACCCCACTGTTCTGGTAAACTTTGCCTTCATGATCTTTCGTACGAAAAGTATACCCATTGATGTGATATGCATCGTATTTCACTACAGTGGCGCGTGGTCCATAGGATATCCACCTTATAGTTTCTGATACACTTTCTTTGTCGATTTCTAACTCTCTCTCAACCTGAATTTCATTACAAGTATATATTAGCTCAAAAGAATAAGTACACCAATTTTCAGATCAAAATGAGCTTAGAAATAAGGTTTAGAAAGGGTATGTTGAGTAACATAAGATTAATTACTTCTTTGCGTAACCACTTGGCAAAAGATTTGTTGTGCTCATTCTCCAGAAATGCTATTCGTTTACCCGGGTTTTCTGCTTTCAAAACTTGCTTGTGTCGCCTGAAACAATGTGTTTGATTATTATATTTGATACATCATTTTCAGTAACGAAATAGACATGTGTTAGTAAGACTTACTCGATATACGGTACAATTTCATCTGTATTATTTATTACATACAAATGTGCTTTCTGAAAGAGTTTCGCAAAAACTTCACTTGATTTGCCGGCCGACAATGTCTTTCCTTCCTCATTTTCATCTGTTTCATGTTTATCATGTGGGATACCAACAGTTTTCATGGATTTATGATATTCGCTAAAAAACTCTATTGTTTCTTCCGTAATAGTCTCCTCAGCAATGAATCCTTCTGGTCTATTTTTGTTCCGCACATGTCCTTTAATAACCTTCATACATCTTTCGAATGGGTACATCCACCGAAAGCATATGGGACCGCATAATTTTACCTCCCTAGTTAGGTGCACAGTCAAATGTATCATAATATTAAAGAATGATGGAGGAAAGAACTTCTCGAGTATATTATCTAGTTCTTGCAATATTATTTCTTTGCAACATATTGATTTAAAGAAAAAGCAAAACCTGATAATAGCATATCGTGTGGGTGGGTGCATGATTGAACGTATTGCAATGGGCAGAAACTCTTGCATTATCATGTGAGAGTCATGTGATTTTAGGCCAATGAGCTTCTTATCCTTTAGGCTGACCAAACAAGAGAAATTTGAACAATAGCCTTGTGGTACCATGATGTTGTGTAAAGTTTCACAAAAATTATATTTTTCAGCATTCGGTAATGTGAAACCTGCTGGAGGTAGTATTGTTTTGTCTTGTTCTTGCATAGCAAACAACTCTTGTTTTACCCCCAACTCAGCCAGATCCAATCGAGCATTCAGTCAATCTTTCGTCTTTCCTAGAACATGTAGCAAAGTTCCGACGAGACTCTCAGCAACATTCTTTTCTACATGCATAAAATCAATACAATGTGGAACAGAATTACGCCTCCAATACCTAAGTTTTCGATACCAAATATTGAATTTCTTCCAATACGCACCGTTTTGTCCGTTTACTTGGATTGAACTACCCTCTACTTCTGTTATGTTTCTTTTCTGCTTTTGAATCTTCCCACCTCTGCCTCACGTATCTTCTTGGTTTTCTGATGCATTATTGTTTGTTCGTTTTCCTTTTCCCCACTGATTTTCAATATGTTGTACCTCGTTGTATATTTGTTCCCTGGTCATTGGATTTGGAGCCGGGAGAAATTCTTGTTGTCCATTAAATGCCTTCCTTTGCCTTCTGAACGGATGGTCATATGGTAGATATCGTCTGTGACCAACATAACTTTGCTTGGATGAGGCAGAAAGTCTAACACAGTTTGTATCTTTCCCACATACTACACAACCTTTGAATCCACTGTACGGGCAGCCACATAATGTACCAAGTGCAGGGTAATCATTTATTGTCCATAACACAACGGCACGTAGATTCAAGTTATCTTTTGTGGATGCATCATATGTATCAGCACCTGTATCGAATAAGGTTTGCAGATCATCAACAAACGGTTCTAAAAAAACATCGATATCATTTCCCGGGTATCCCGATATTAATACCGAAAGCATGATAAACTTTCTTTTCATACACAACCATGGAGGAAGGTTGTATATGACAGTTAAAACTGACCATACACTGTGATGCCTATTTCCTGAGTTGACGTCAACCCCATCAGCCGATATTCCTAGCCGTAGATTTCTTGGATCTTCAGCAATTTCGGGGAAGTTTTCATCTATGGTACGCCATTCCTTTGAATCTGCGGGGTGACGTAACACACCATCGGTTATCCTCAGTGTCGCGTGCCATCTTAAATCTTCTGAAATACTTTCTAGCTTAAATAGTCGTTGCAGTCTTGGTATAATTGGAAAGTACCACATTACCTCTGCTGGAATGTATTCGTACACTTTATGTGTCTTTTTATCCACCTTCCATCTTGATATCCTACAAGTTCGACACGCAGTCAAATCCTTGTCATCCTTTCAGTAAAGAAGGCAGTTGTTGATACATACATGTATCTTTTGGTATCCTGATCCCATCAATTTCAATTTTTTTTTGGCTTGATAAGTTTTTTCCACCATTTCGTTACCAGCAGGCAGCATCTTCTTTAACAATCCTAGTAATTCAGTAAAGAACTTATCAGAACATCCGTACTTACCCTTCAAGTTGAGTAGTTTAACTATTGCGGACAGCTTTGTGAAGTTAGGACATCCTGCGTAAAGAGGCTTCTCTACGTCTAATAATAATTTTTGAAACTTGACAAGATCATCCTCATCAAAATTATCTTTTGTAGCATTAACCATTTCTACTGTTGCTGGGGCATCTGTTGGAATATATGAAGCAAAATCCGTGTCGTCAACAAACTCTGTTGTAGCGTTAACAGGTGTTTCGGCACTTATTGATGACTCATCCTTCTCTTCATGTTTAGTCCAATTTAGGTAGCTTAGATCAAACCCATTGCTGAATAAATGGAACTGCACTTTATCCACTTTATGCTCTATGTGGTTTAAACAATCTGTACACGGACATGGCATTGAAAGATCAATTTTCTTAACTCGTGGGTCGATGTTCCCCATCTTCCGCAAGTTGTGTACTGCATAATCAATAAACGCTGCTACTCCATCAACATAAGATCTGTTGGTCCTATTAGTTCCTATCCAAGACTTGTCCATGTTTATAAATGTGTCCCACTTTACCGAGCATCAATGTTTATAAATGTAGTCCCTGCAGGCATGTTAAAAAGACAGTCCAAGTTATTGAAGGTTATACAAGACAACATCAAACTTCAATTGATGATTTTAAAAGTTAAAAAAGACATTCCAAGTAATGAGGATAGCTCAAAGATTGAATGTGGTATTGAATTATGCTAAGAATTGAATAAAGTCTAATGAAACAGTTCCTAAAGGGATGTTTGGGTCAAGGAAAAATAAGAAATTAACTAGCTAAATAATGGTTCCATGTTCATGTGGTAACAGGGTTTCTTAAATTTTTTTAACCAATTAACTATCTAAATTTAACCAGAAAATGACATAATTTACAAGAGGATATCTCGAAACAAATGTTCAATTAGCTAATAGGCTTAACAGGGTTATTTTATGTATTAGAACGATGTGTACAAAAGGAAGATAACAATACTTACCAGTGGTGACGGGACTGGTGGGTCTATGACGGAAGAGTTGTGGTGGTGACGGGATTTGTGGTGAGATGAGAGGGAGGTGTGGCGGTACAAGAGGAGGAGTTAATTTTTGCAATTAGTTTGGAATGGCCTTAATGCAAACTTTGGGGGGAATAAATTTAATTTGTGGGGGGAATTTTAAATTTGCTTAAAATTTTGAAAAGTTTTCATATTAGTTTAAAAATGTTTTTTCTCTTTTGATTTAATGATTTTTTTCATTTAATTAGTTTAAAAAGGTTTTAATTCATAATAAATAAAATAAAATTCAGAAAAATACAATTTAAAAAAAATTATGTTTAAGTATTTAGGACTTTTAAAAAATAATTTTAAATTTTATGCTTAAATTTCCAATATTTGGTATTTTTAGGATAAAGTGCATTTTAGGTTATTTCGACTTTTGTTAGTTGATTTATTTGCTTATTTAGTTGTTTTTAGTTTAAAAAAAAAGTAAAGTAACTCCCAGTACCGTCTTCCACGGGTTATGGGTCCCAATACCGTCTTCCGCGGTGTATGAGGGAGGTTGAGACGTAGACAGCCTTACCCCTACCTAAGGTAGAGAGGCTGCTTCCAGTTCTACCAAAGGTTGAAAAGGACCCCCGGCCTTGCAAGGGGTGATGATTGAACCCTTGAGAGGCTGCTTCCGGTTCTACCAAAGGTAGCAAAGGACCTCCGGCCTTGCAAGGGGTAAGGATCGAACCCTTGACCTCTTTCTCCAGAGGCAAGAGTGTTAACCACTTAATCTAACCTTGCTCTTTTTTTGTTTTTAGTTTATGTTTCATAAATTTATTCACAAAATCCAAATATCTTTCATTATTCTTTATCACCCGATCACGAACCGAACGCGAATTTCCATTCACACTCCGTTGGGACTTAAAACGACCTGGGAATATCTCTTATTTCTGGAAAATATTGTGGTTTGACTTTCTTTTACCAAATCGGGATTTTCATTCTCGGGTAGCCAGCAAATTGACCATTTGGTCGGGTTTTTCATAATATAATATTATATATACTATTGATTGAATCATGTCGTAACATGACACTCTAAGCAACTATAACCCAATGCTTTTGACCCATATTATGTCAAATACCCATTAATGAATGTGACCAGTGATAACGTAATACCCTACCCACCTTGTGAACTAGCCATTATCACCGGTCATGAATGGGTTGCACCGGCTTGGTAGGTGTATAGTTATAGTGTGAAGGTTATATGAACTGTATTAAAGTTATTAAGGGTGGGCACGTTAATTTTGACATTTCAGGATGAATAAAATCATTAACTCACGTGTCTTACTCAAAACACTGTGTGAAACTGTGTTTAGGGTTGCGTTAGATACGTTGGGCACGGTAACACAACCCTTGTGCGTTTTCGACCGTTTTAGTCGGTCCTATACGTTTTCATCCGTGTTCATACGTTTTCTTAGTTTTGTACATGTTTTCTTCCGTTTATGTACGTTTTTACACGTTTTCGTCTCTTTTCATATGTTTTCGTCCGTTTTTGTCCGTTTTTGTACGTTTTTACACTTTTACACATTTTCATACGTTTTTACACGTTTGCGTCTGTTTTCATACGTTTTTCACCGTTTTTGTACGACTTTGTCCTTTTTAATAAGTTTTTATACGTTTCGTTTTTGTTTACACGTTTTCGTCCGTGTTTACACTTTGGCGCTGGGTTTTTCATGTTTTAGTCCGTTTGTATAAGTTTTTGACCGTTTTCGTCCGTTTCTAAGCGTTTTCTTCTATTTTAGACGTCTTCGTCCGTTTTCATACGCTTTCATATGTTTTACATATTAATGTACATTTTCTTACGTTCCATACGTTTTCTTACGTTCTTACACGTTTTCGTCTTCGTTAGTCCATTTTTTTCCGTTTGATCCATTTTTAAGACTTTTCGGGTCAACCCAAGAAGCGAAGTGAATTCATATTCAGTTTTCGGCTCGCTTCGGTTTAATTCTAGTTCGGTTCGGTTCGGTTTTCATGTTGAACCGAATAAAAAAATAACCGATTTAACGAAACCAAACAACCCGATAACCGAACGGATAAACACCCCTAATTTATAGTGATAGTTTAAAAGGAGGACTTGTTTTGCGGTTTTAAAGTTTAGGTCTTTATAGTTTGAATTCATAAGGAGTTACAAGTATCTTCTCTATCACACTATCCCCACAACTCTTCTTCAACCTTTCTTATCAATCTTTCAATAATATCATATTTTACCCAATTTCATTATCAATGGCAGCACCATCACCACAAAACCAATTGGCTAAGCGTGTTATTGATGACCTAATTAAGTTTAGCGGGGAGACATCTGTTGATGGTTACATGAGTTTCTTCAAGGCTCAGCAAATTTCCAGTCTCTGTGGCTTTATAAACCGGATACGCGAAGAAGCCACCACAGTAAATAATGAGATTGCCCAGTTTAATGCTTTAATTGATGAGATGGTAGCTCTTGGAGATGGGGATGAACATTTTGACACATTGATGGATCTTAGGCATGACCTGGAGGCTGCGAGGACTAAGCTGCAGGGGTTGAATGATCTCATTACTCAAGCTGAGGAGGATATCGAGACCAAGGAAGAACAAATTAAGTCGATGAATGGTTGAAGGGTTGCTCGCTATGTAAATGGATGGTTTCTTTTGCTCTAGTGTCATCTGTTTATAATGTCTAATGTCTTGGTTTAATATTATGGTTTGTAGATATATTAACAATGAAACATGTATGGATCTTTTGATGGTTTATCCATATGACACTCTAAAATATGTACGTCGATCCAATGGAATGGAATGGGATGCGCTCGCTAGTTTGTTTCATCTTTTTTTAATGTTGTTTTGCATTTAGGAATTGGTTGTGGTGTTTAAGTTCATATCTGGTAGAATGTATTATTGTAGGTTTGAGGCTGATCCAATCACAGTGGTGCATCCCATGTGTCGTGTTCAATGTTGAGCCATGGATATGCGGTTCATAATTGCTTTGCTTAGGTTGTTCATTTTTTAGGTTGTTGTCAATTTTTAGGGTGTTTTTGTTGTTGTTTTTGCTTTAAGTTAATTGCATTTACATGATTTCTTATTTTTTTTACTGTTGGAGGATGTTAGAGTTTATTTAAGTGCTTATAAATAGCTTATTTATAGGCTTAAAGTAAGGTCTCAAGGCTGTTTGTTTTGTCAACAGTCCTTGGTTGGATTTGATTATTTTTGTGCTTACTTGTTTATCTAGGACTGCTTATTAGTTATAGTTGCTTAATTAGTTGCTTTAATTCCATTTTTTGCTTTTGTTTCTTCATTTGTATGCGTCATGTGGTGAGATTTTAGTGTAGCTGCAGTTATATGTGTCTTTGATACAACTGGTTTGAAATTATATGGGTGTTTGGGACTGTGGGTAAGAACCATTTCTGTCATGGGTGTGTTGGTTTCAAAATGCAGCCAAAAATGAAATATTTAAATTCTATATTATCAATTTAGAGCCACATTTTAAAATTATCAAATTTTGAGCCAAATTTCAGCCTAAATTTTTAAAAGTACTTAGGAAATTATGGTTTCCTTAATTGAAAAACTGCACCATAATGAGCCCTAATTTTACTCCAATAAATCAGGATTCAAACAAAACAACCAGAACTTCAATTTTTACACCATTATTTACCAATTAAGTTTACTAATTTTCTTTAACACATTACTTCTGACGAATCATGGCAACTCAAACCAATTGTCAGGATGATCTGGTTTATTCTGATCGTGAAAATGATAACTCATTTGGATATGAATTAGAGGCGTATTCAGATTAGGGTGAGGATGCTGAAAACAACCATTCAAATGCGAATGTTGTTAAGAGAGGCATAACTAGGTTAGCTAAGTTTCGCAGGGATTATGGAAAAACCGACGGAATAAAGGTCATTGTAACCTTCGATGCACTGAATAGGATATCAGGAAAAAACAGGGCATTATTTTTGAGTTTTTTGGGTGATTTGGCTCGTGAGCATATAGGTGTCAGGATTCTATCCTGGAGGAAGGTTGATTCAGAAGCAAGAGATAAAATGTGGGATGAAATCACTGTACACATATACTTTTTTTTAACTAGTAATGGCTTGGCTGTCGTAGGTACAAGGTGTTAATAAGTTTATCTCTGCATTTACATTATGTGCAACTAATTAACAACATTGTGTTAATCTTTGTAGCGATATTTTGATGTTGACTTGACAGTCAGAAAGCTGATAATGAATCGTCTTGGTCAACTTCTAACGAATTTCAGAAGGAAATTGACCGAAAACTACATATTGCCCAACCAAAATACCCTTTCAAAACTTAATGAAGTCCCGGCGAAGTATAGTGCAATTATAAAAGCCGAAGATTGGGTAAATTTTGTAAACTACACGGCCACCGAGGAATACAAGGTGTTAATTATTTATTTTTATTCAAGTTCAAATATCTGTCACATTTGATGTTTCCATATACATTAGTTGTATTCAAGTCAACTTCAACTCCATTGACACAAACGGAAGTAAGACATAAGAAAGTAACATTCCATCTTTTTTTTACCCTTTTAAATACTGTTGCAGTCTTCTTAAACAATTTATATTTCAGGTGTCTCCGGTGAACATTAATCTTATAAATAGCAGTGTTGATGAGGATGCCGGAACACGTGTTGCTGGACGTGAGAAAATTGCGAGCATTGAGAAGTCTAATGGACTTGCAACTTTGGAAAAAGAAATGGAAATAAGTGTAAGTAATAAATCATCCCCCTGGGATTTTTGAATTCTACATACATGTATTATTTACCGTGTATTATATATATAGGAAAGTGTTAAATCTGTCGCATCTAAGAAAACGACTAGATCAAAATGAAAGGATTCTTCACGTCAACTTTCCGGATCACAAGAACAGGAGTCTCCATTAACAGTACTACCACAAGTATGTATTTAAACATTTTCATATGTTCTTTAGTTTAATTAATTACTGATACATATATACATGCAACAAATTATCTTTTTAGGTCATTAAGTGCAGACTGTGGCACTTAAAGAAATCAACTATTATTGCGGAGGGTACCGTGTACAAAACTGATGGAAAACAAATGCTTCATAACAAACCACTCCCAAAGGATTGCTATAGAGTGTCTATTGAAAAATCTTTAGTGGATGCAGCATGCATACCGGATGTAGGAAGTAACGGTCTCAAAACAGTTAAGGATGCAGTAGGTGGTTTTAATGCATGGCCAAAGGATCAAGTGGTTTTCGATGAAAAGGTACATACATGCATGTGTTTTATAAACCTACATATATCATTCTTCATATTTAATTCAGTGTTTGATACACCCGGCTTTTGTTTCCTACAGGTAACACCACCAAGTACCATAAAACTGTTTGGTGAGAATAGAACTGCACCTAAATTACAAACGAAGCGCTACGTCTCTAGTGATACCATGCAAAAGGAAGCTAAGAAGATCAAGAGTCAGAAGTCGTTAAATTATTGAGAATTTTATTATGTACGACATTACAATTTTATATACATTCCAATTTTATTGTATTTGAATATATTTTGAATATATATATATATATATATATATATATATTTAAATTTGTTTTGATATATATTGATTTCTTATATGTGACTAAAAGATTCATATAGTCACAATTATTAACACTTTTTTTGTCACAGTTTGCTTAATTCGATGTGTCACTAAATGTTAGAAAATGCCACACAAACATAAAATTAAAGTGGCCATTGGATGATCAATAGTCACACAAAACACACATTTCTTCACTTTACACACCATATGGTTACACTTATTAACACTTTTGGCCACTTTATGCTTAATTGAATGTGACTAAATACACAAAACAAACATGCTTTGTGTGACTCAATGTTAGAAAAGGCCACACAAACATAAAATTAATGTGGCCATTGGATGAGCAATAATCACACAAAACACACATTTCTTCACTTAAAACACTATATGGTCACACTTATTAACACTTTTGGCCACTTTATGCGTAATTGTATGTGATTAAATACCCAAAACAAACATGCTTGTATGGCACCAAGCTTCAAGGACCTAGGAAGTAATTTTCTTTCGTTATGTCCTATGTTATCATTAGAGTAGTGGTTTGTTTTCTTGTTTAGAAAATAGGTAGTATCTTGTTATGTAAGCTTTATGACTATGTAACGGGCTCAGATATGAGATTTCACTCATATCCATTGTACTTAAACGTTTTTTTGGTTAATTTATTTACCAGGGTGCAGGATTACTTCCCTTTACCCAAAAAAGACTAAATGTTAGAAAAGGTCACACAAACATAAAATTCATGTGGCCATTGGATGATCAATAGTCACTCAAAATACACGTTTCATCACTTTAAACACCATATGATCACACTTATTAACACTTTTAGCCACTTTATGATTAATAGTATGTGACTAAATACCCAAAACAAACATTCTTTGTTTGACTAAATGTTAGAAAGGCCACACAAACATAAAATTAATGTGGCCATTGGATGATCAATAGTCACACAAAACACACATTTGTTCACTTAAAACACCATATGGTCACACTTATTAACACTTTTGGCCACTTTATGCTTAATTGTATGTGACTAAATACACAAAACAAACATGCTTTGTGTGACTAAATGTTAGAAAAGGCCACACAAACATAAAATTCATGTGGCCATTGGATGATCAATAGTCACACAAAACACACATTTCTTCACTGTAAACACCATATGGTCACACTTATTAACACTTTTGGCCACTTTATGATTAATTGTATGTTACTAAATACCCAAAAGAAACATATTTTGTGTGACTAAATGTTAGAAAAGGCCACACAAACATAAAATTCAAGTGGCCATTGGATGATCAATAGTCACACAAAACATACATTTTTTCACTTTAAACACCATATGGTCACACTTATTAACACTTTTAGCCACTTTATGGTTAATTGTATGTGACTAAATACCCAAAACAAACATGCTTTGTGTGACTAAATGTTAGAAAAGGCCACACAAACATAAAATTCAAGTGGCCATTGGATGATCAATAGTCACACAAAATACACGTTTCTTCACTTTAAACATCATATGGTCACACTTATTAACACTTTTAGCCACTTTATAATTAATTGTATGTGACTAAATACCCAAAACAAACATTCTTTGTGTGACTAAATGTTAGAAAAGGCCACACAAAAATAAATTTAATGTGGCCATTGGATGATCAATAGTCACACAAAATACACATTTCTTCACTTTAACACCATATGGTCACACTTATTAACACTTTTGGTCACTTTATGATTAATTGTATGTGACTAAATACACAAAACAAACATGCTTTGTGTGACTAAATGTTACAAAATGCCACACAAACATAAAATTCAAGTGGCCATTGGATGATCAATAGTCACACAAAAGACATATTTTTTCACCTTAAACAACATATGGTCACACTTATTAACACTTTTGGCCACTTTATGCTTAATTGTATGTGACTAAATACACAAAAGAAACATGCTTTGTGTGACTATACAGTGTTTATGGTCACTAATACGGATTAATCCAACAAAATTTGTACCTAATTAGTCACACATGTTACGGTTTTGGTTACTCTTTTGCAAAAGAGACTAATAAAAAGTCAAACACCTGACCATAGGGCACCTATGGTTGCGCGACCTTTAGTCACACACGGTCGAAAAATCATGTGTGACTATATGTATATCGTCACACATATTCGGTGTAGCCAAATCCACTTTTTGTTCTAGTGTTATGTTACCATATAGATTATTTGTCTACTGATATTGAATCCTTTTTGCTGGTGTTATCCTTATGTGGACCACTATGTTATGCTTCACAAGGGCATGTTGCTTCATTTTGCAAGGAACGTACTATTGATTAATATAGTTTGGGTAAAGACTGTAGAGATGTTAGGTTGGGCATTATTTTGGAACTTCATGTTGCAGTCTGATGCCCAAAGTTCTTTAATAGACCTTTCACAAATTCAATAGTTGTAGATACCTAAATAAGGCTTAGGCTCTATAGTAGTAGAAGGGGTTGCCACGTTTTTTTATGTGCAGAGTTTTAGAATTATGTTTCCTTCTTTTGTTCTATTTGATGTGTTGTAGGATTGTAGTGATGTGCTCGAGTTTATTATTATTTTTTATTTGCTAATGGCTGGTTGGCATTTTTCAGGAAAATCAGTGACGGTAATAACATAACTCATAGATAGAAGAATAATATGGTGTTATCGGTGAAAAGCTGGGGACTTGCCTAAAAAAAGCTAGGCCATAACAGTCCTAACCCGAGTGTGCCCGGATTCGTGCTTTTTTTTTTTTTTTTTTTTCTGTATCAGGGTAATGATGGCTGAAAAACTATAGCACTTGAATAATACTATTAAACCTCAAAATAAGCAGGCGAGACTATTATGTAGTCACCATAGGAAAAAAAGATCAAGAAGTTCACAAGCAATTCATGTTGCTGACACTGGATAGTGGATCAAGATGGGGAAAGATCTTAGTCATATCATCCTTTGTGTACCAGGCTTACAATTTAAATGAATAAGGGCCCGTTTGGTTCGGTAGAATCCTAAGGATTCTGGTGGAATTGGAATCCAATTTCATTTCATAACGTGTTTGGTTGAAAAATTTAAAGAATTTGGAATCTGAATTCCATTCCTTACTGTGTTTGGTTGGCAAACGGAATGGAATGAAATTCCTTCAAAATCCCATATATATGGAATTCAACATTCCATGACAATATGAGAAGGATTGTTTACAATTCCATGGAATTCATATTATCTTTATCATTGTCATTGCTATTATTATTATTATTATTATTATTATTATTATTATTATTATTATTATTATTATTATTATTATTATTATTATTATTATTATTATTATTATTATTATTATTATTATTATTATAAACATCACTTTTATTATTATTATTATTATTATTATTATTATTAAAAACTCAAAGGATTACAAAAGATTAGTGGGGAGCCTCGAAACCAACTGGGCCCCCACACCTCTAGCAATGGTAAAACCAATCCTATTAAAGATATAAATTGCTGCACGCGCTCCAATGTCCTGAGTCATCGAGAAACGTCGAATACGCTTGAGTAAGGTAACTGCATCTTTCTCAAGTTCTCCAAAAGAGGAAAAAGAGAAGGGGAGAAACCCATACCCAATATCCGCACATTTTGCCTCGTACTTGACCCGTTTACGCTGAGCAGCATCACTGATCACACGCCCTGGTATAAAATCAATCAACCCGGTTATTATTATTATTATTATTATTATTATTATTATTATTATTATTATTATTATTATTATTATTATTATTATAAACATCACTTTTATTAGAAACTCAAAGGATTTACAAAAAGTTAGTGGGAAGCCGAGATACTAACTGGGCTCCCACTCCTCTAGCTATGGAAAAGTTAATCTTACTAAAGATATGAGAAGCAGCATGTGCTCCAATATTTTGGGTCATCGAGAACTTTTGGATTCGCTTCAGTAAGGTCACATCATCCTTCTCAAGTTCCCCAAAAGAAGAGAAGGAGAAGGGAAGAAACCCATATCAAATATCTGCACACTTAGCCACATATTTGACGCGTTTACGTTGTGCAGCCATAGACACCGCACTACCAGGCACAAAATCAACCATACCAGTTTGTGTCAAAGGCGATGACCCAGTCAAATCAACACATACATCAAGCCCTCCGTCTCATGAGTAGAGTAACATATCAGCCGGACGTAAGGGTTTGTCCCTTTCTCCACTAAGCCCATGTCAACTTCTTTATGAGCTGAAATCCCAAATCGAGAACAGATGTCAACCAAGGTATCGCGCACCACATTATGCCGATGCTTAATACCAATAATTCCAGCACACGATACAGCATGGTCCCCATAAATATCCCCAGTAAAGACCCTGGAACAAGCTGGACATGGCATCTGAATAGAAAATAAAGGAACACCCAATCGATAGCATAATCCACACCGGTAGGTCCTAGCATTCATAGTCTGCCCCAACCCAGAGATCGAGACCACCCTAAGCCAATCAGAAGTATGGTCCTCCATCTGAGATTTCCATAAAGCCATTTGTCGAGTAGATAGAGAAAAAGAGGATTCAGCCGTTTGAGTAACACGTGTGAAATATATATCTGCCAGTTTCTTCATAAGTTTGGGGGCAGCGATCTCACTTGGATTACTCAAAAGATCAATCTTCATGTTAGCATTAAAAGCGCATAAAGCATCATCAAAGGAAGGCACAGAAGTTACAATACCAGAATGTCGGAGTAGCTTAGTCTGCAAGCTAGCAGATTGGAGTCTTGAAGCAAGGAATGCATAGTTCAAGACATCGGAGTAGCTTATTATTAACTGGGCCCCCACTCCTCTAGCAATAGCAAAACAAACCCTACTAAAAATATAGTTGGCACCACACGCGCCAACATCTTGAGTGACCGAGAATTTTCGGATTCGCTTCAGCAGGTTTTTCCGCCTCCTTCTCAAGTTCACTAAAAGAAGAGAAAGAGAAGGGGACGAACCTATATCCAATGTCAGTGCATTTGGTTTCGTACTTGACACGTTTGCTGATTGGCTCCTGAACCGTCAAGTTTAATCACACAAGCTAACCACTTGTGAATGGTCAACCGTAATAAACTTAAAACAGCTCAGAAAGCAAATGCAATTAAGATCAGAGGAATATAGTGGATTCCTGGGTCGTTAAGTCCCACGGAGGATGAATGGTGTTTAACACAGACAGATGTCGAATAATCACTAAGGATAGTGATCAGTAAGGATTTTTGAAATATTTATACCTAAAGAAAAAGTTTTATAAATTACAGGGGCTTAAATGCAAATTAAAGAAAATTAAAAAGCTAAAATATATTAAATAAACGCTATCACTATTTTTACAATGATGTTTTTCTATGATTTATAAAACAAAATAACTTAAATAAACTATTTTAATTAAAACGTAAACTTAAATTATCTAAAAACGTGACTTAAAATGAAAACGTGCGTTATGTATAAAAATTACGCGAGTGCGCAAGAAAAAACGTAAAATTTATGAAATAAAAGTCCTACGAGTGTATAAATAATTTTCTTACTTCCTATATGATAAAAGAAAATTTTAGAAAAAAGAATTATATTTTTTTGATTTTTATATTTTTTATTATGAATTAAATACTATATTAGACTAATTAAATGATTAAAAATACTAAAACTATTAAGAAAAATCTGAAACTTTTTTATAAAATACTTATTATCAATACAAAGCTAGGAAAAATACAAAAGTTGAAAAAGCTTGATTAAATAAGCTGAAAATAAGCTAATAAGCTCGTATAAGCTTAAAATGAAAACAAGGGTTATATATTAAAGTGTGCAAAGTTAAACCAGAAAAAGACCCAAGGGCAGTTGGTGAGTGTGTTGTGTGGTGAGCTGGGTGGCCAGGGTTCGAATCCCAGCAATGACTTTTTGCAAACTTTTTTTTTTTTTTTTTTTTTTTTTTTTTTTTTTTTTTTTTCTTTACAAACTGCTTAAGCTAACTGAGATAAGCAATTTTCAAAACTACAACTTTTTCTAGAAACCACTAATAAGCTCAGTTTGAGCTTATTTTCTCAACAGTGAGCAAGAAAAAGAAATAAGCAAAAGTATTAAGCTAAGATGGTTAATAAGCTAGTAAATAAGCAAGAGTAAACTGGAAATAAGCTAAATAACTTGTAATATGCTAAAATGACAACTGAACAAGCTCAATGACTTAGAAATAAGCACTAAATAAGCCAAATAAGCACAAATCTATCTGTTTGCACAGGGTACTATATGGTTTTCTAGGCACCTTTAAGCTAAATTTTAAGCACTGTAATAAGCTAGAAAATGAAAACAAAGACTGGAATTAGCAAGTTGACCAACTCAGCTTTCCAAAAAGCTAAAGCTCTCACTGTGGGGTCCACTAGAGAGCTTATGGTGAGCTTGAGAAAAAGCTGAAAAACCACTGAGTATGACTCAGTGTATGCTGAGTCAAATGTACAAAACTAAAAGCTATGTGCAGCCCTATTAAACAAGCTGCAAAGTGGAAAATTAAGCTTGGTACTCAAAGATTGCTAGGTTAGCTTCACAAAAAGCCAAGAATCACAAGCTGAGGCTAATTAACAAGCTCTGTGAGAGCTTATGAAAGTGATAGGCTCAACTGTGCACAGGGCATGTTTTGACTTTTTAAGAAATTGAACTAAGTTGACTTTTATGAGATTTGAATCAATTCTATGGACTGATTAAGTTGTATTAAGGTGTGTTAAGACTGATTTGATCAATCTTATCAACTTATAAGCAAGAAAACAAGATCATGAATCATGAAAATCCAACAGTTAATGAACAAGGTGAGATCAAAGGATGTTTTGACTTTTTAACAAATGACCACTGGTTTTCTTTGTATGTTTGAGTTATTAAGTACTTATGTGACACAGGACAATAACAAGAAACAAAACCAACACTCTCTAACACAGATTAACATATCAAAACCAAACAGTCCTTTATGAGACTGATATGAAGATTTTTAAAACAAAACACAAATTAAGACCATGCCAATGATTCATAACCTTGTAATATCATATAGTAAGACTAAATAAGCATGAAACAACAGTACTAACAACATAAAACTCAAGTATGGTGATTATGATATTATGACTGTTAAAATGAGATTTTTATTAACTACAAATTAAAAAGAACAAGTGACTGGTTTTAACACCTAATTTTACTTAAATATGACTAGTAAACATGAACAAACAGATTTTTAAGCTAATGAGCAACCCAAACAGTGAAATGCCAAAATGTATTAAATGGCTTACAAATTGGATCAAGCACAAGACTGAGAACTAGGACCAAATTATACTTCCTATAGAACCTCCACAGGTTCACTAACCCATTCCCATCCAATAATCAACTTGCTTCAGCTTCTTGCTCATTCCTCCTGTGATTTTTGATTTTTATCTATTTTATTTGTATTTTTGGTAAATTTTTTTGGTTTTTCACTTTTAAGCTGAGTTTTAAGGTTTCTAATAGCTTGAATAAGCTATATAGGAGCTTATATGGGCTTAAGAGTCCTTATCATCTACTACAAATAACATTCAAACAGTTTGAGATTTTGAACAAAAGTAAGATTTTGCATAAACAGAAAATAAGACTTAAACATGAAATTGATTATCACAAAAGCTTTATTGTACTCTGGAAACTTGAAATACAAAGTTCAAAAGTTAAAACATACATTGGAATTTAAATTTAAGCTAAAACGACATAAGAAATTAAAATTACTCTAGATATGTCAATACATTGCTTTTCCTCTCATCTTTATAGACTTTTGAGACTCTGTCAACATCTCTGAATCTTTCCCAGCTATTTCCAACCATTGGATTGGTCAAAGTCATCAGAATCGTCCAGTTGGATTTTTGGCGCCAAAATAGTCAAGAGCAGGTTATTGCATTTAAAGAAGTTTGGGGGATTGTGGAGGTGGAGGGGAGATGTATACAAGTGGAAAAACATGTGGAAAGGTGAAAAATGGAGAAAAAACTGCTCTGGTATTGGATTTACATGTGATGAAGAGGAAGGTGAACAGTGGATGGTTTTGGGCGCGTTTTGACTTATTTTGACCATTTGATATAATAGACGGGGGTTCATAATTGGGGGGGTCACAGGTATTTGACAGGGGGTCAAGTGTTTTTGCTGGGGATCAAAATACAAAAGGGCCGTTTGGTTTGTTTAATATTACAAGGACCATTGTTGTAATTTGTGAATTCTTGAAGGACCAAACCTGCCACTTTTCCAAAGTTATCACAAGGACCAAACTTGACAATCTTTAATAGTACAAGGACTAAGATTTATTATTTTCCATTTTTTAAATATCCAAGGACTATATTTGACATTTTCAAAACTTGAGGGACTAAAGTTGCCATTTTGCAATTTTTACATTTCAAGGGTTTGTTTTGACAACTTTTGAATCCCATGGACCTTAAATGACATTTTTCTTTATTTTGATTTACCAGGGACTGTTTTTGACAACTTTTGAAACTTAGGGGACTAAAACTGCCAATTATGCAAACTTGATATGTTTTTCATCTGATTTTGATATTTTTGCATTTAAAACACATAAAACACTTATTTGTGATATTTTTATCATTTTGATACATTTCTGAGTGTTTTCAGATGTTTTTGGCATTCTAAACAGTACAAAAATGATGAGTATTTAGACACTCATCAATCCCCCACACTAAGCTATTGCTAGTCCCTAGCAATGATTTGAACTTTAATGGATTTTAAAAAACTCTTTACCAAAAGCCATTACTTCTGGAGTAGCCAATTGTTTTAGTTCAACTAAGAACCTTGGTACAATGATAACCAAATGATTTTGAGCAAATCATAAGTTGTAAACGGATTTGATTTGTCTTTACCAGAAATTGTTTGCTTCTGGACTAGCCAACTCTTAGATAAATTATCAATATTATCTTTGGTGAGCCGATTACCAATTATGGATTTCCAACTGCCTTTACTACAAGCCATAAACTTGCGGGCTAGCCAACTTTTCACTAGTTTAAAGATATGGTGAGTTGAACACCATACAATTTTGGGCAAATTGCAAGCCATAAACGGATTTGAGATATCTTTACCAAGAGCCGTTTGCTCCTGGATTAGCCAATCCTTATGTGGGTTAGACATGGTGGACTGATTACCATTTGCTGAGTAAGTGAAAAACACTTACTCCAAAAAAAATTTTGACCAAAAAAGGGGGAATAGGGTGGATTAATTACATGATAAAATTCGTGAGAATTCCCCCCCCCCCCCCACACTAGAAATGAATATTGCCCTCAATATTCAAAGTACCGGCGGTTATGCCAAAACATAGAACGTAAAAGGGAAATACTACAGCCTTTATTTTATTTTTGATATATACACCTTTTTTTTTTTTTGAAATAGAGAGGTTTATATACAACAGCGGGGGGCAACTCCCCCACACTAGGGTGGTAGAATAGTAGAAAGAAATCAGAAATATGAGTGAAAACCCATATTGTGTGTGCTACTGTTTTTGATTCTCGAGTCGCTAGCTTGACTCGATCCCCGCATTCATTGGTTCATGGGGAAAGTTTGTAGATCTGGGACAACCATAGGAGGAATGTCCTCTCCAAAATAATGCTTCAACCGATGACCATTCACTTTAAAATTTGGACCATCAGGTTGAGATAACTCAATGGTACCATAAGGATAAACCTTAGCAATAGTGAATGGACCAGACCAACGGGACTTGAGCTTTCCCGAGAATATCTTCAATCTTGAATTGAAAAGAAGGACTCGATCACCGACGTTGAAAACGCGGTTCTTGATTTTAGAGTCATGAATCTTCTTTTTCTTTTGTTTGTAGATCAAAGAGTTCTCGTATGCTTGATCACGGAGTTCATTTAGTTCATTCATTTGAACTTTTCTGTGATCACCAGCTGTCTGAATATCGAAGTTTGCATATTTCATGGCCTAGTATGCTTTGTGCTCGAGCTCAATCGGAAGATGACATGCCTTTCCGTACACTAGCTTGTCTGGAGTACACCCGATGGGTGTTTTATAAGCTGTACGGAAGGCCCAGAGTGCGTCATCTAGCTTATCCGACCAAGAGGCACGGTTTTCGCCTACTGTCCTTTCAAGAATTCTTTTAATCCCTCGGTTGGAAACTTCCACTTGCCCACTTGTTTGGGGGTGGTACGCAGTAGAGAGACGGTGAGTTACACCATACTTTTGCATGACACGATCAAATTGGTCATTGCAGAAATGCGTACCACGATCACTAATTATAGCTCGCGGAGTTCCAAACCTAGCAAAAAGAGATTTTAAAAATTTCACAACAACTTGGGCATCATTTGTAGGTAAAGCTTTCACTTCAACCCATTTTGACAAATAGTCAACAGCCACAAGTATGTATTTGTTTCCTCTAGATGATGGAAATGGCCCCATAAAGTCAATGCCCCAGATGTCAAAGATCTCACAAACTTGAATGGCGTTTTGCGGCATTTCATTTCTTTGAGAGATATTTCCGTGACGTTGACAAGCGTCATAAGTTTTGACAAATTCGTGGGCATCCTTATAGATAGTGGGCCAATAAAACCCGGAATCAAACACCTTTTTGGCGGTGTAATTTGGACTATGATGGCCCCCGGTGGGTCCAGCATGGCAAGCTTTGAGAATGTCCATAGCTTCTTGTCCATAAATACACCGTCGGATGACTTGATCCGCACAGATTTTGAATAAGTAGGGGTCGTCCCAGAAGTAATGTTTAACATCCTTGAAGAATTTGTTCTTCTGTTGGGTCGACATCCCTTTCACTATGAAGTTACCCGCATGGTGATTTGCGAAGTCAGCAAACCATGGGATGGTAGAGTTTCCACGAAAAGAAACTGCATTGAGTGTCTCGAGAGGAAATGTTTCATTTATTTCCTTTTTCTCGAAAACATCTTGGTGAGGGTTTTCTAGACGGGACAGATGATCAGCAGCCAGGTTCTCAGCTCCTTTTTTATCACGTATAATGATATCAAATTCTTGCAGGAGGAGAACCCAACAGAGCAATCTCGGCTTTGCATCTTGTTTTGCAAAGAGATATTTGAGAGCCGAGTGATCCGTATACACCACACATTTGGTCAAGATTAAGTACGGCCGAAACTTCTCAAACGCATATACCACGGCTAGTAGCTCTTTTTCTGTGGTGGTGTAATGAGTTTGAGCTTCAGTCATAGTCTTACTTGCGTAGTGGATAGGCTGAAAATGCTTAGCTCTACGTTGCCCTAGGACTACACCGATAGCAAAATCACTTGCATCGCACATGAGCTCAAAAGGCAAGTCCCAGTCGGGAGCAACGAGAATGAGTGCTTCAGTAAGCTTTTTCTTTAATTTTTCAAAAGCTTCGATGCACTCAGGTGAGAAGATAAAAGGAGCATCTTTTTCAAGAAGATGGGTCATAGGCCGGGCGATTTTAGAAAAATCTTGTATGAATCTACGATAAAAACCGGCATGACCTAAAAAACTCCTAATACCTTTGACGGTAGTAGGATGAGGTAATTTAGCAATAACATCGACTTTTGCTCTATCAACCTCAATCCCATTTTTTGAAATCTTATGGCCAAGGACTATGCCTTCTTTGACCATAAAGTGGCTCTTCTCCCAATTTAGACAAAGATTGGTGTCTTCACACCTTTGAAGCATTTTTTTCAAAATGGGAGAGACATGTTTGAAATGAGTCCCCAATGACCGAGAAGTCATCCATAAACACCTCCATTGTTTCCCCGATCATGTCGTGGAAAATGGCCATCATACATCGTTGGAACGTGCCAGGAGCGTTACATAAGCCAAAAGGCATACATCTGTAGGCAAAAGTTCCGTATGGGCAGGTGAATGTGGTCTTTTCTTGATCCTTTGGATCAATGGGGATCTGAAAGTACCCCGAGAAACCATCAAGGAAACAATAGTATTCGTTTCCTGCTAATCTCTCAAGCATTTGGTCCATGAAGGGTAGAGGAAAATGGTCTTTACGAGTGGCGTCATTCAACTTACGATAGTCAATGCAAACACACCATCCCGTAACCAATCGAGTTGGAATTAACTCGTTATCTTCATTTGTGACAACAGTTATGCCACCCTTTTTAGGAACACAATGAATTGGGCTAACCCAAGGACTATCTGAGATCGGGTAAATCAATCCTGCATCAAGAAGTTTGATAACCTCCTGTTTGATAACATCATGGATTTTTGGATTCACCCTTCTCTGATGTTGAACTGCTAGCTTGAAGTCATCCTCCATTAAGATTTTGTGAGTACAAAACTCAGGGTTGATACCCTTAATGTCGGAGAGTTTCCAAGCAATTGCTTGCTTGTGTGACTTCAAGACCTTTATGAGAGCAGTCTTTTCATCTTTACTCAAATCTCGAGCAATAATGACAGGTAATTTATCATCACCCTCAAGAAATGCATACTCGAGATGAGGCGGTAAGTCCTTAAGTTCGACTTCAGGAAATTCTTCAGTTTTCTCAACTGACTTGACTTCCTTGTTATGAAGCTTGACGGGAGGGAGCGATGATGGATCATCATTAAGCAACTTCTCAATGAGAAGTATATCCCCCTCGATGTCGATGGGAGCGTGATCAATTTCCCATGGAACAGAATCACTAGACAAGTAGGCTTCAATCTCTTCCAAGATGAAGTCACTTTCCTCAAAAGGAGTGAGAGAAGGAGTAGAATTGGCAATGATAGGTTGAGATGAATGAGTGAGATTATCACTCGAAGAATTATGATTATAACCAAGAACTTCTTGAGAATACTCTTCAGAAGCAACATCAATGATATCTATTCGGTTAACCGACTCAGAATCATAATTTGCGGAGTACCTCGAAGTTTGATCAAGGTTAAAGGTGACAGCTTCATTACCAACACGTAATGTGATTTCTTGCTCAAATACATCAATGAGAGCAAGGCCCGTTCTCAGGAATCCTCGTCCAACAATGAGAGGAACCCGATGATCGGCATCAAAATCAACAACTACAAAGTCAGCTGGAAAATGGAACTTTCCTACTTTCACAAATACATCCTCAGCAATGCCAAGAGGACGGGATATTGTACGATCTGCAAGCTCGAGAGTCATGCATGTAGGAGTAAGTTTAGGAAGAGAAAGTTTCTTCCATACTGAATAAGGCATCAGATTGATGCTTGCACCAAGATCAGCTAAGGCAAAGCATTCAACCATTCCTGGAAATACACAAGGTAAGAGAAATTTTCCAGGATCTCCAAGCTTTTCTGGAAGCTTCTTCAAGATAACTGCAGAGCAGTTCTCGTTCAGAGGAGTTTTAGCCATTTCAAACAGCTTTTCCTTGTTGCTTAACATGTGTTTGAGAGTTGATGCAAACTTGGGCATCAGCATGATAGCATCCGCAAAGCTTATGTCAAAATGTAGTTCTTGGAAAATTTGAAAAAATTTGTCCATTTGATGACTGGCTTTTTCGCGGAGCTTTTGCTCATTCAAACGTGATGGGTAAGGAATAGAAGTTTTGGATTTGGTATTTTCAACAGGAGCTACAGGAGGTTCAAAAACAACTCCTGGATTGGATTTGGGTTTCTGGACAACTTGAGGATGGACATTGTTGGTACCTCCGTTATTAATAGGAAGTTCATTGTCCTTTGTTGCCTCAGGTTCACTTTCCACTACCTTCGGGAGAGAAGAAGAAGAGGTAGTAGGAATAGCGGGTCCATTGTATGAAACACCACTTCTGGTTGTGATCGCCTTTGCATCTTCCCTCGGGTTAGCGATCGTGTTGCTCGAAAGTTTTCCTGAGCCCGAGGGTTGATCATTTAAAGACTTCTTTAGATCAGCGATCTGACTGACCAACAACCTGTTCATTTCATCTTGGGATTTCATGAATTGCTTCAATAACTCATCAGATGATGGTACTGGAGGATGTGGAGGGAAATTTGAGGTCGGATGTTTTGATTATGACCTTGTTGTTGAAAATTCCCTTGATTAGGATTTACATTTCCCTGAAATTGATTCCCTCGATTGAAATTGTTTCGATTAAGGTTCCCTTGATGTTGGGAACCTTGATTGGGTCCAAGATAGAAATTACCTTGGTTTTGATAACCTTGGTTCATTCTAGGTTGGTTCTGATTCCGGTTTTGTATGTTCGGATTCTGGTTAAAACCGGGTGGTGCCTGATAAGTATTAGCACGGTAGTTGGGTTCATTTTGAGGACGGTATTGATTACCTCCCTGATTTGAAGTACCGGCTATAGCATTGGCTTCAAACGGACTACCATCGATGGCAGTATAGTTGTAGTATGAATGAGGACCACCACAAGTAACACAAACTTCAACTTTCTTCACTTCACCATGTGATGGTGTCTGAGTGAAAGTGACTTTCTTTTGGTTAGCAAGAACCAAAGCCTGAACAATATCCGTGAGTTTGTCAATCTTAGCATCGGTGCTAGATGTACTCACGGGAGATGAAGTAGAAGGTCCTGCATTAGACTGAGACTGATATGTCTTCGTTCGGAAAGAACGGACCTGGGACTTGTTTTCAATGATTTGCAAGGCTTCTTTTGTGGTCTTGCTCAGGAAATTACCTCCCGCGGAGTCATTTAGAGAGTCTTGGTCAGCTTGTCTCAGACCATTGTAGAAAGTATCCATCTGCATTAACTCGGTAAAACCATGATGCGGACACTTGCGGAGCAATTCTTTGTAACGATCCCATTCCTCCCCGAATGATTCATCAAATCTTTGAGAGAATTTCATTATCTCATTCTTAAGACTTGTAGTTCGGGATGGAGGATAGAATTCGTTAACAAACTTAGTGACTAGATCTTCCCATGTCTCAATGGAACGAGGGGGTTGTTTCTCAAGCCAATTCCGGGCTTGTCCCTCTAGAGAAAATGGGAACAGAAGAAGCTTAATTGCTTCATGTGGGACATTCTTGTATTTGATGGTTGATGCAATCTTGTTGAACCATCGAATATGTGCATGAGGATCATCCCGCTCAAAACCATAAAATTGGCTTTGGGTTACAAGATTAAGCAACCCGGTTTTGAGCTCAAAGGTATCAGCCACGATGGCTGGGACAATAATGGCATCTCCGTAACCCTCAATGGGTGCTTGGAGAAGCTCATTCATAGGCTTATCTTCTGCCATTACGACAGGGGGTGGTTGTGCTAGACGTTCCTCAGTCACGGCTGAAGGAGCAGAACGTCCTCTACGTCTACGAGGAATATTTGCAAGCTCAGAAAGTGGACTTGTAGAACTGGAAGAACGAGTGCGCATGCACTAAGTATAAAAATCAATTTTCAAAACAAATGCGAGGCAAAATGACAAGTGAACTTAAACCAATAATCACAAATGAAATGGCTTCTTTGAAAAAGGTACACCAAATCACAAGGACACAAAGGCAAGTTTTAAATCTGTTGTTCGGGAACTTATTAATCGTCACACCCCCAGTTGGTAGGTGTACTGCCTTGATTTGCGGTGGTTGATTTTTATGTATTTATTAAGTACCACTAAAAAGACGTAGGTATGGATATGTACTAAAGGTTTAAAAACTTTTGGACAATATTTTTGGTATCATCTCGTTTATCCAAATCGTATCTCTTTAAGAATCACCGTAAAAGAAACACAAGCTAGAAAACGTTACGATTGTTTTGTTGTTTTATATATTTTTGGTGTTGTTAACACTTTAGGAAAAGTGTTAATGAACTTTTTGATTTATGATAACTTTACAAAAAAAAAACTGTTTACAAAAGGTGGTATATGTGCAAGTATGGGTCTGAAAACTGCTTAAAACACGCTTACAGCCTCCCCGGCAGCGGCGCCAAAATTTGATTGGCTCCTGAATCGTCAAGTTTAATCACACAAGCTAACCACTTGTGAATGGTCAACCGTAATAAACTTAAAACAGCTCAGAAAGCAAATGCAATTAAGATCAGAGGAATATAGTGGATTCCTGTGTCGTTAAGTCCCACGGAGGATGAATGGTGTTTAACACAGACAATTGTCGAATAATCACTAAGGATAGTGATCAGTAAGGATTTTTG
This sequence comes from Chrysanthemum seticuspe, assembly GCA_019973895.1. Taxonomy (NCBI): domain Eukaryota; kingdom Viridiplantae; phylum Streptophyta; class Magnoliopsida; order Asterales; family Asteraceae; genus Chrysanthemum; species Chrysanthemum seticuspe. The sequence goes on along the minus strand of BPTQ01000005.1, from coordinate 344,582,007 downwards.
AAATATTTATACCTAAAGAAAAAGTTTTGTAAATTACAGGGGCTTAAATGCAAATTAAAGAAAATTAAAAAGCTAAAATATATTAAATAAACGCTATCACTATTTTTACAATGATGTTTTTCTATGATTTATAAAACAAAATAACTTAAATAAACTATTTTAATTAAAACGTAAACTTAAATTATCTAGAAACGTGACTTAAAATGAAAACGTGCTTTATGTATAAAAATTACGCGAGTGCGCAAGAAAAAACGTAAAATTTATGAAATAAAAGTCCTACGAGTGTAAAAACAATTTTCTTACTTCCTATATGATAAAAGAAAATTTTAGAAAAAAGAATTATATTTTTTTGATTTTTATATTTTTTATTATGAATTAAATACTATTTTAGACTAATTAAATGATTAAAAATACTAAAACTATTAAGAAAAATCTGAAACTTTTTTATAAAATACTTATTATCAATACAAAGCTAGGAAAAATACAAAAGTTGAAAAAGCTTGATTAAATAAGCTGAAAATAAGCTAATAAGCTCGTATAAGCTTAAAATGAAAACAAGGGTTATATATTAAAGTGTGCAAAGTTAAACCAGAAAAAGACCCAAGGGCAGTTGGTGAGTGTGTTGTGTGGTGAGCTGGGTGGCCAGGGTTCGAATCCCAGCAATGACTTTTTGCAAACTTTTTTTTTTTTTTTTTTTTTTTCTTTACAAACTGCTTAAGCTAACTGAGATAAGCAATTTTCAAAACTACAACTTTTTCTAAAAACCACTAATAAGCTCAGTTTGAGCTTATTTTCTCAACAGTGAGCAAGAAAAAGAAATAAGCAAAAGTATTAAGCTAAGATGGTTAATAAGCTAGTAAATAAGCAAGAGTAAACTGGAAATAAGCTAAATAACTTGTAATATGCTAAAATGACAACTGAACAAGCTCAATGACTTAGAAATAAGCACTAAATAAGCCAAATAAGCACAAATCTATCTGTTTGCACAGGGTACTATATGGTTTTCTAGGCACCTTTAAGCTAAATTTTAAGCACTGTAATAAGCTAGAAAATGAAAACAAAGACTGGAATTAGCAAGTTGACCAACTCAGCTTTCCAAAAAGCTAAAGCTCTCACTTTGGGGTCCACTAGAGAGCTTATGGTGAGCTTGAGAAAAAGCTGAAAAACCACTGAGTATGACTCAGTGTATGATGAGTCAAATGTACAAAACTAAAAGCTATGTGCAGCCCTATTAAACAAGTTGCAAAGTGGAAAATTAAGCTTGGTACTCAAAGATTGCTAGGTTAGCTTCACAAAAAGCCAAGAATCACAAGCTGAGGCTAATTAATAAGCTCTGTGAGAGCTTATGAAAGTGATAGGCTCAACTGTGCACAGGGCATGTTTTGACTTTTTAAGAAAGTGAACTAAGTTGACTTTTATGAGATTTGAATCAATTCTATGGACTGATTAAGTTGTATTAAGGTGTGTTAAGACTGATTTGATCAATCTTATCAACTTATAAGCAAGAAAACAAGATCATGAATCATGAAAATCCAACAGTTAATGAACAAGGTGAGATCAAAGGATGTTTTGACTTTTTAACAAATGACCACTGGTTTTCTTTGTATGTTTGAGTTATTAAGTACTTATGTGACACAGGACAATAACAAGAAACAAAACCAACACTCTCTAACACAGATTAACATATCAAAACCAAGCAGTCCTTTATGAAACTGATATGAAGATTTTTAAAACAAAACACAAATTAAGACCATGCCAATGATTCATAACCTTGTAATATCATATAGTAAGACTAAATAAGCATGAAACAACAGTACTAACAACATAAAACTCAAGTATGGTGATTATGATATTATGACTGTTAAAATGAGATTTTTATTAACTACAAATTAAAAAGAACAAGTGACTGGTTTTAACACTTAATTTTACTTAAATATGACTAGTAAACATGAACAAACAGATTTTTAAGCTAATGAGCAACCCAAACAGTGAAATGCCAAAATGTATTAAAAGGCTTACAAATTGGATCAAGCACAAGACTGAGAACTAGGACCAAAATATACTTCCTATAGAACCTCCACAGGTTCACTAACCTATTCCCATCCAATAATCAACTTGCTTCAGCTTCTTGCTCATTCCTCCTGTGATTTTTTATTTTTATCTATTTTATTTGTATTTTTTGTAATTTTTTTTGGTTTTTCACTTTTAAGCAGAGTTTTAAGGTTTCTAATAGCTTGAATAAGCTATATAGGAGCTTATATGGGCTTAAGAGTCCTTATCATCCACTACAAACAACATTCAAACAGTTTGAGATTTTGAACAAAAGTAAGATTTTGCATAAACAGAAAATAAGACTTAAACTTGAAATTGATTATCACAAAAGCTTTATTGTACTCTGGAAACTTGAAATACAAAGTTCAAAAGTTAAAACATACACTGGAATTTAAATTTAAGCTAAAACGACATAAGAAATTAAAATTACTCTAGATATGTCAATACATTGCTTTTCCTCTCATCTTTATAGACTTTTGAGACTCTGTCAACATCTCTGAATCTTTCCCAGCTATTTCCAACCATTGGATTGGTCAAAGTCATCAGAATCGTCCATTTGGATTTTTGGCGCCAAAATAGTCAAGAACAGGTTATTGCATTTAAAGAAGTTTGGGGGATTTTGGAGGTGGAGGGGAGATGTATACAAGTGGAAAAACAGGTGGAAAGGTGAAAAATGGAGAAAAAACTGCTCTGGTATTGGATTTACAGGTGATGAAGAGGAAGGTGAACAGTGGATGGTTTTGGGCGCGTTTTGACTTATTTTGACCATTTGATATAATAGACGGGGGTTCATAATTGGGGGGGTCACAGGTATTTGACAGGGGGTCAAGTGTTTTGGCTGCGGATCAAAATACAAAAGGGCCGTTTGGTTTGTTTAATATTACAAGGACCATTGTTGTAATTTGTGAATTCTTGAAGGACCAAACCTGCCACTTTTCCAAAGTTATCACAAGGACCAAACTTGACAATCTTTAATAGTACAAGGACTAATTTTATTATTTTCCATTTTTTAAATATCCAAGGACTATATTTGACATTTTCAAAACTTGAGGGACTAAAGTTGCCATTTTGCAATTTTTACATTTCAAGGGTTTGTTTTGATAACTTTTGAATCCCATGGACCTTAAATGATATTTTTCTTTATTTTGATTTACCAGGGACTGTTTTTGACAACTTTTGAAACTTGGGGGACTAAAACTGCCAATTATGCAAACTTGATATGTTTTTCATCTGATTTTTATATTTTTACATTTAAAACACATAAAACACTTATTTGTGATATTTTTATCATTTTGATACATTTCTGAGTGTTTTCAGATGTTTTTGGCATTCTAAACAGTACAAAAATGATGAGTATTTAGACACTCATCATTTGCGCTGTGCAGCTTCAATCACGGCACGCCCTGCCACAAAGTCAGTCATACCGGTTTGCGTCAAGGGCGATGACCCAGTAAGATCAACACACGCATCAAGGCCTCTCTCCCACGAGTAAAGTAACAAGTCAGCTGGGTGTAGGTGTTTGTCCCTCTCTCCGCAGAGACCGATATCAACTTATTATTATTATTATTATTATTATTATTATTATTATTATTATTATTATTATTATTATTATTATTATTATTATTATTATTATTATTATTATTATTATTATTATTATTATTTTTATTATTATTATTATTATTATTATTTTATTTTTTTTAATAATAAACACTTTTATTAAAAACTCATAGGATTACAAAAAATTGGTGTGGAGCCTCGAAACCAACTGAGCCCCCACACCTCTAGCAATGGCAAAACCAATCCTATTAAAAATATGAATAGCTGCACGCGCACCAACGTCCTGAGTCATAGAGAATCGTCGAATACGCTTAAGTAAGGTAACCGCATCTTTCTCAAGTTCTCCAAAAGAAGAAAATGAGAAGGGGAGAAACCCATATCCACTATCAGCACATTTAGCATCGTACTTGACACGTTTACGCTGTGCAGCATCACTAATCACACGCCCTGGTATAAAATCAATCAACCCGGATTGCGTCAAAGGCGACGAACCCGTAAGATCAACACATACGTCACGTCCATCATCCCAAGAGTAGAGTAATATGTCAGCCGGTCGCAAGGATCTGTCCCAATCTCCAAAAAGCCCAATATCTACCTCCTTACGAGCAGAAATCCCTTACCGAGAGCATATATCAACAAGAACATCACGCACAAGGTTATGCCGATGTTTAATGCCAACAATACCCGCACACAAAACAGCGTGATCCCCATAGATATCTCCAGGAAAAACCTTAGAGCAGGCAGAACACGGTACCTGAACAGTGAAAAGAGGAACACCCAAACGATAGCACAGCACGCAACGATAAGCCCTGGCATTCATAGTTTGTCCCAATCCAGATATCGGAGCCACCCTAAGCCAATCCGAAGTACGATCCTCCTTTAGAGAACTCCATAACGCCATCTGTCGAGGGAAAAGATGGAATGTAGACTCAACAGTTTGGGTAACCCAACCGAAATATATATCTGCCAATTTCTTCATAAGTTTGGGGGCAGCGACCTCGCTAAGGTTACTCAAAAGGTCAATATCCATATTCACATTAAAAGTACGTAGAGCATCATCAAAAGAGGGACCAGCAGTAACAATACCAGAACCAAGGAGAAGCTTAGACTGTAAGCTAGCAGATTGAAGTCTAGAAGCAAGGAAGGCATAGTTCAAGACATCACCTGCAGAATATAAACCAAGCCCCCCAAAATCAAATGGTAAGGTGGCGAGTCTCCATTGCCAATCACCAAAACCGGGCCCAGAAGCAGTGACAATACGCTCCAAGGAAGAACGAAGTGCCGCATCAAAAGAACCCTGAGCACACTCAAAGACCCGAGGAGAACATGTGCGCATAGAAAAATATAACTTAGAAATACCAGCACATGTACGGAGAAGCAACAACTCGCATTGAGGGTCATTGAGTTTGGCAACTGCCTCCATAAGCTCAATAGTTTTAGCAACCCTTTTCAGGACCAACTTACTACCAAACTCAAAATCCACACTAACAGGTCCACCCAATAATTTAACACCATGAGAGGGGCGAGAAATATTGGGGGGAAAAACACCAACATACCTGCTTCTAGGGTCCTCCTGTGGCCAAAAAACTTTAGTTTTATCAACATTGAGGTGTAAGCCACGACAAGGTCCATCCACCATAATCAACTCTAAAACCTTACCCACAACCAAAGTATCACCAATAATAGTGCCATCATCCAGATACCAAGCTTGAAAGGAAAGGTCAAAAGAATCTCTAATCTTACATGCCAGGGGATGTAACACTAAAGCAAAAAGAAGAGGCCCAAGCGGATCACCTTGTTGCACACCTTGATGAGACCAAAGAGTATGCTCACCATAATATAATCTAGCGGGATTAGAATAACAAAATTCAACCCACCGTGAAATAGCCGGAAAATGAAGCCGAACCTCTCGTAACATAACAGCCCGATCCACCATGTTGATCGCTTCTATTACCCAAGTTGTACATTACGTTTGTTTTTGTATGAAAAAATGTTTCATACATTTTCATACAAAAACGAACGAAACCGTATAAAAACAAATGAAACGTAAAAATAGAGAAAACCGTATAAAAATGTTTTTTTATACGCCTTCATCTGTTTTATAATAAAATTAAAAAAAAAACTTTTTTTTTGTTTTTTTTAAATTTTATTTTAATTTTTTTAATAAAATTAATTTTTTTAATAAAATTATTTTTTTAAAAGAAAAAACAGTTTTTTTTTTTTAAATAATATAATAAACCACATGGACAAGATGCGTAACTTTTACCAAACCACAAGGACGATTTATGTAATTAACTCCGATCGTTAAAACCAAAATATGATGTTAGTCCCTCACGTTAGAGAGTATTTGCAAGGGAGGTCCTTTTTTTGGGACCGAGTCGGATCAGGGACAAGATCCGTAAGATTTGTAAACCACAGGGACGATACGCACTGAAAAAAAGTATAGGGACAAGATCCGTAATTTTAACCAAACCACAAGGACGATTTATGTAATTAACTCTTATTATTATTATTATTATTATTATTATTATTATTATTATTATTATTATTATTATTATTATTATTATTATTATTATTATTATTATTATTATTATTATTATTATTATTATTATTATTATTATTATTATTATTTTTAATCAACACTTTTATTAAAAACTCATAGGATTACAAAAGATTAGTGGGAAGCCGAGAAACCAACTGGGCCCCCACACCTCTAGCAATGGCAAAACCAATCCTATTAAAAATATGAACTGCGGCACGCGCTCCAATGTCTTGAGTCATAGAGAATCGTCGAATACGTTTAAGTAAGGTTACTGCATCCTTCTCAAGTTCTCCAAAAGAAGAAAAAGAAAATGGGAGAAACCCATATCCAATATCCGCACATTTGGCATCGTACTTGACACGTTTACGTTGTGCGGCATCAACAACCGCTCGCCCTGGCATAAAATCAGTCATCCCAGATTGCGTCAAGGGCGACGATCCCGTAAGATCAACACATACATCGCGCCCACTATCCCAAGAGTAAAGTAACATATCAGCCGGTCGTAAGGATCTGTACCTATCTCCATGAAGCCCAATGTCCACCTCCTTACGAGCTGAAATTCCGGACCGAGAGCATATATCAACAAGAACATCACGCGCAAGGTTATGCCGATGTTTAATGCCAACAATACCCGCACACGAAACAGCGTAATCCCCATAAATGTCTCCAGTAAATACCTTAGAACAGGCTGAACACGGTACCTGAACAGTGAAAAGAGGAACACCCAATCGATAGCACAACACACAACGATAAGCCCTGGCATTCATAGTTTGTCCCAATCCAGATATCGGAGCCACCCTAAGCCAATCTGAAGTATGATCCTCCTTTAGTGAACTCCATAACGCCATCTGTCGAGGAGAAAGATGGAATGTAGATTCAACAGTTTGGGTAACCCGACCGAAATATATATCTGCCAATTTCTTCATAAGTTTGGGGGGAGCGGCCTCGCTAGGGTTACTCAAAAGGTCAATATCCATATTCACATTAAAAGTACATAGAGCATCATCAAAAGAGGGACCAGCAGTTACAATACCATAACTATGGAGAAGCTTAGTCTGTAGGCTAGCAGATTGAAGTCTAGAAGCAAGGAAGGCATAGTTCAAGACGTCACCTGCAGAATATACACCAAGCCCCCCATAAGCAAAGGGTAGGGTGGCGAGTCTCCACTGCCAATCACCAAAACCCGGCCCAGAAGCAGTGACAATGCGCTCCAAGGAAGAGCGAAGTGCCGCATCAAAAGAAACCTGAGCACACTCAAAGACCCGAGGAGAACATGTGCGCATAGAAAAATATAACTTGGAAATACCAGCACATGTGTGGAGTAGCAGCAACTCGCATTGAGGGTCATTAAGTTTGGCAACATCACCCATAAGCTCAATAGTTTTAGCAACCCTTTTCAGAACAAGCTTACTACCAAACTCAACATCCACATTAACAGGTCCACCCAATAATTTAACACCGTGTACAGGGAGAGAAATATTGGGGGGGGGGGGAAACACCAGCAAATTTGCTTCTGGGGTCCTCCTGTGGCAAAAAAACTTCAGTTTTATCAACATTGAGGTGTAAGACACGACTAGGTCCATCCGCCATAATCAACTCTAAAACCTTACCCACAACCAAGGTATCACCAATAATAGTGCCATCATCCAGATACCATGCTTGAAATGAAAGGTCAAAAGAATCTCTAATCTTACATGCCAGGGGATGTAACACTAAAGCAAAAAGAAGAGGCCCAAGCGGATCACCTTGTTGCACACCTTGATGAGACCAAAGAGTATGCTCACCATAATATAGTCTGGCAGGACTTTAGTAACAGAATTCCACCCACCGTGAAATAGCCGGGAAATGAAGCCGAACCTCATGCAACATAACAACCCGATCCACCATGTTGAAGGCGTTTTTAAAATCAACCAACAACATAGACAGACCAACATCACCCCCACGGTCCTCAACCAACCGATTCACAGCATGAAGAATAGCCTCCCCTCCTCCCGATACCCCAACACCAAATTGTAAATCATCTAAATAACCGTCTGAAGAGTGGCTAATCATGGAAACACAAACCTTCGAAACTAAAGGCCTCCAAACAGTCCCAACAGCAATAGGACGGATACCCCCTCCTGGCTTAACTAAGGGTGTGAGAGGAGCACTAGCAATGTACTCACCCAGCGCCCTCAGGCATTTACCAGCAAGAAAAAGGTTTACCACTTGGGTAATAGAAGCCACCAACTCATCAGAAATAGCCACAGCAGCACCATTTAAACAATCCAAAAGGTGTTGGTCACGCAACCCATCCCGCCCACAAGAAGTACCACGAGGGAAACTCTTGATCATGTCAAGAACCGTAGAAGGAGATGCTGTAAGGTGATGATGATCAATAGGTATATCAGGCAAAAGAGGAGCAGACTGAAAAGGGTGCTTAGCTTTTAAGTCCTCAAGAGTAGAAACATCATACGGTGCAATACCAGAAGACGAAAGAACTCTGACCGCAGCCGTATAATTACCATCACAAATCTTCCTCTTACATTGCTTGACATTGTGATCACCCAAATCCAAGCTATCATCATCAATATTAGACCATAATGGAGAAGGTTCGGCTAAAACCTCACGCACAACCTGCAAACTACCACCAGGGGTGCCCCATGCATGAATAGCATTAACAATATACTCTTCCTGGCGTTGACGCTTAGTGACCGACCTACCTTCTTGACTACTCCTCGGGCAAAAGGTTTTAAATAGACAAAGAGGCAGGAATAACAAACCAACCCAACACGAAGTGTCATCAGGCGTGCAGATCACCTTATCAAGAGCTCTTTTCAAAACACGAGAGAACTCCAAACGGCACTTGGGAGGGATAGATTTGACAGTTCGGAACCCCTTAGAGAATAAAGTATCAAGAAGAGGTAAATCAAAACCACCAGGCTCGTCCAAAGCCAAATCCTCAATAAGGGCTACATGAGAAGGAACCTGCGGTTTGGTGAGATCATATAACACGAACCGAACAACACCATCGCCACAATCAGGAGGAGACACAAAATCATACCCCGTACCATGACGACACTTAGTCCGGAAGGTATGCGTTTTGAAACAACCACCCCACAACCATAAACCCATACGCTTAAGAGTAACCTCAGCCCTTTCAAAAATAGCCAAATCCGACAAAAGAGACTGCCTAGTGATAGCTTGAGCCTCAACACTGAAGTGTCGATCACGGAGATGTGTGATCAAAGAGGTTTTAGTAAGACCATTTCCACCACCATCTCGACATCCATTAAGACCAATAAAGGGACAATGAAATCGTACAGCTGGCATGGGAACAAAGCAAAACCACAACCTCTTGTAACCAAACCTCAAGAACAGAAATACTAACCACAAAAAACCAGCAGTAGAAACCATGCAAAACGAAGGCCCCAACAGCAAGGAACCCCAACAAAAGCAACCAAACACTATGTACGTACCCAAAACAGCCAAGCAAACAAAACCTGTATAGGGAGCAACCAAACAGCAACCAATGTGGCAATTGGGACCTAAACGCAGCGAAGAAGATCACAACAAACTTACCCACTGTGTTTAGAGCAGCATGACCACACCAGCATACATCACGTCTCGATAAAACCCTAGAAAACAGATTTCGGAAACCAACCTGCTGGTGACGTGGGAGAACAGTACTGGTTGGGGATGATGGGAGCCCACAACTATCAGCGCAAAACTTTGCAGGAAGCCACACGCCAAAGGGACCAACAGCAGCGTAGCAAATACAGGAAATAAGGGTTTCAAAACGAAACCCTAAATAAAACCGAAAAAAGGATCTGTGAAAGAGAAACCGTAGGGAATATGTACGACCCCGATCAAACTAATCCAACTGAATTTTGAATCAACGACGGGGTGAGATCAAGGAGATCATGGAATGGCTGGAAGAAGAAGGAGCGTTTGGATCGCCCCTACAGAAGAGAGAAAACGTTTATTATTATTATTATTATTATTATTATTATTATTATTATTATTATTATTATTATTATTATTATTATTATTATTATTATTATTATTATTATTATTATTATTATTATTATTATTATTACTATTATTTATTATTTTTTTTTATAAACATCACTTTATTAGAAAATTATAGGATTTACAAGAAATTAGTGGGGAGCCGAGATACTAACTGTGCCCCCACTCCTCTAGCTATAGCGAAGCAAATACTATTATTATTATTATTATTATTATTATTATTATTATTATTATTATTATTATTATTATTATTGTTATTATTTTTAAATAAAATATAATTTATTTATAGCTTACTTTTTTATTATTATTATCATTTTGTTTTATTATTATTATTATTATTATTATTATTATTATTATTATTATTATTATTATTATTATTATTATTATAAACGATCATTTAATTATTATTGATGTTATTATTATTCTTTATAAACAACCATGTTATTAAGATTTAAAAATTATTATTTATTTAAAATTAAATATAAATTATTAGTAATTAATTTTTTTTATTATTATTTTATTTAAAAATTATTTTTTTTAAATGAAATATAATTTATTTATAGCTTACTTTTTTTAATTTATACTTTAAAAAATACAATTGTATTTTATATAAAAAAATCTTTATTTAATATATTAGTTTATATAATATTATTTAAAAAATTATTATTATAATTTGATAAGTAATTTCTTTATTAAATAATATTTAGTTTATTAATCTTAAACTAAAATTAAATTTTAAATATTTTAATATAATTGTTTTTTTCTCATTTTATTCTTCCAACCAAACATGCGCTAGTATTTGCAAATTTCAATTCCGTCAGATTTTAAATCATAAAGATTTCAATTTCTAACATTCCGTTCCTTCACATTTCAATTCCTTAAACAGATTCAAATTCCGTCAAAAACATTCTGCGAACCAAACGAGCCCTAAGGAAATGAATGAATGGGTTTTACACTTTCTGAGTTTTTTTCATGTGCATATGTTTGTTTCTGGTTTGACATTTTAGTTTTTATTTGAGAGTATATAATCTTTAACCTTGCGACTACTGAATTATCTTTATTTTTCATTAACATTTTGTATGCCAATTTGTTGGTTTATTTATGTTAAAACTTGTGTTTTTCAGTCCCTCCTTGTTTGGTTATGTCAATATTTTGGTTTATTTATCTGGAAACATGTTTTTATATTTTACATTAACATTTTGTGAAGGTTTTACGCGCCTTTTTGTGTATATTCCAAGTGGATTATGAATGAGTCCGTATACCAAATGCAAATACTTTAGCATTGTATGCCCCAAGAGTGAGTATAAATACTTTAGCATTGTATGCCCCAAGAGTGAATATTCTTATGTTCACGGATTTTTGTACCTCAATTCTTTCAAATATGATCGTACAGTGTCATCATTTTTTCACATAAAAATTAAATAAACAGTAATCGATAGTATATCATCAATTACTTTACATGAAATGACACTATCATTGTTTAGTGAATTTCAAGATTTTAAAGATCGAGATTCTACTCGGGATCGCTTTTAGTTTTGCAAGATCGAGATCGTAAGATAAAATTGTGATCCTAAGATACTACAATAATGTCATTTTCTTAATAGTTTTTGTAATATTGTTCAAATTCACAAATTATAATATATTATAAACACAAAGTTATATGAATGTTTCTTGCAAATGTTGTCCTAAATTATAAATACGGAATGTTTAAGAATATTAACATGTTTTTTAAATTCTATAAAACATAATTCATAACTTTGTTGTTTTTTAGCTTGCCGTTTGAGAAATGTAAGATCGGATCGGATTAGATCTTAAGATCCTATGGTCAAGATCGGGATCCTATAAGATCTTAAGCTTGCTAAGATCCTACGTAGGATCCTGATCGTTTTTGCTTTGTAGTATCGTAAAATAGTAAGATCCTAAAATCAGGATCGAGATCCTTCCTGACAACCATGATAAATTGTATTATAACAAATGCTAATAAGTTAGATGCCATTCAATTTTATCAATATTTAAAATAAATGAGTTTAAACAGCCCGTGTGTTACACGGGTCTTAAACTAGTAGTATTCAACAACACCTTCCACTCCTGGAATAACCACAAGCGGCACCTAGTGCGGGAGCCATAACTACAAGTTACTAGCAAGTGCACTTCATTAGTTAAAACTAGACAAGACTCGTAACACAAAATTTTTTCATCTAAACCTTTCACCCCTAGGAACCACTCTAAGTCAGGCGGTCAGCTCATAGCGGCGCGCGTCTTGAGATGCAATGCAGTGAAAATCTTTGCATGTAAGGGAAGAGATCCTTTTCCAATTTTACTCGAAATTTTACCATACTCTTTCATATTAACTAGTTGCAAACACGTAATTATTTTTCAGTCAAAGCACACTTATATAATGTAAATTAAAGATATCTACAATCAAAGTGTTTACTCGAAAGTTTACCAAACTAGTCCGTTTGTAAATGTTCTCATCCATTTAATATGTTTTTCGTCCGTTTTTATACGTTTTCATCCGTTTTATACGTTTTCGTCCGTTTTATACATTTTTTTTCGTATAAAAACAGACAAAAACGTATTAAAACGGACAAAAACATATTAAAACATATAAAAACGGACGAAAACGTATAACGGACAAAAGCGTATAAAAATGAATGAAAACGTATAACAACGGACAAAAACGTATAAAAAACGACGAAAACGAGTAACAACTGACAAAAACATATGAAAACGGACAAAAAAGTATAAAAACATATGAAAACGGACGAAAACGTATAAAAACAGACAAAAACGTATGAAAACGTATAAAAACGGTTAAAAACGTAAGAAAACATATGAAAACGGACGAAAACGTATAAAAGCGGACGAAAACGTATAAAAACGGATGAAAACGTATAAAAACGGATATGAAATCCAACGAAAAAGGGTTAAAATAAATGTGAAATTGTATATTTACACCACTAGACGCTTAGTCTAGTGGTTGGGGCGTTACTTTGTGAAGCAAAAGACCCAAGTTCGATCACTGCCCATTTTTAACTTATTTTAAAAAATGAAGACTAACGGTGCAAAACATATTAACTAAAGGACTAACGGTGAAAATATGATTTAAACACCTAACGGATAAACTAACGTCCCAAACAAAATATGGACTGTATTGTAACACCCCCAATTTCGTGATACGCAGTAGAATTCAAACTGGGTGTTACTTCATGGCACAACAGTCATAATAATAGAAAACGATCTCTAAAGGAGTCGTTTTAAAAAGGATTTATCATTCAAATTATTCAAATATAACAGAGTTTACAAAATAGGTCCCAGTTGGTTCCATTGTTTACAAAATACATCAATATAAAGTCTTTGATGTTTTGTGAATGATAAAATATTTATAGCCTTCTTGATCTAGTCCTTGCTCTTCCGTGCCAGCTTCCGACATTATGGACCTAAAATACATGCTTAAAATTGTCAACACAAAAGTTGAGTGAAATTCATAGAGTTTGTTTGATGATTGAACACATTATGTTGGTAGTGTGAGTTAGTTAGACTTACACCAATGGTTTGAAAACAAAACAGTTATTATTGTTTGGTACAGCTGCCTCAAGTACATGATACTTGAGCCCGCTTTTGTTTGTCACCAAGCTCATGAAACCAAGGCGTTAACGTGTTCCAATATTAATTGGAGAAACTGTTGGTACTTGCCCTAATAGGTAAAATTGCTGTTTTTACCTAATGTTACTCAAATATAGTGCGTTTGTTTGCTTACCCGGTCAACACAAACGGGATTCGTCAATCCCAATAGATCTATTCACAATATTCGTGCTCACTCTCTCCAGTGATTAATGGTTCATGATTTAGGGACTTATATTTGGCAAATGATGGTTACTTAGTGACAATATGACAATCAGATAAACATACAGTTTGAAAGCAATGTGTTCGGTTTAAAATAAAGCATGTATCTCCCCCAAGGGTTTGTAAAACAATTAAGTAATAGAAAGTGGGGCTATGAACTCACCTCAGAGTAAATGATATCAAATGTATAATGAGCATGATGGATATGTCGTGAGAACTTCTACGAGCAACCTAGAATAGGATGTTGTGACTTAGGTTTGAAATAATGATGCGAAAGAAATAACAAACCTATATACGTCTCTATGTTGATCATGATGTAGTACATGGTTTTTGTGTATGTCGTTTATAGAAATGGTCTAGTTGTGAAAACGTGTTTAGTTTATATATATCGTACTACCGTTTGGGGCCATCACAATTCAGAGATCATGTAGTAAACGTTCGAGGAGCTACGACACTTTAAATCGTAAATTCAGAAACTCGTCGATACGTTTTACTCAAATGAAACCCCTCACATGAAGCTCCCTAGTTTTGTAGCACTTAGTAGATAAAACATAGATTTTGAATGAAGATTGTTATATCATAAAGTTTATCATGTTTTTAGTAAATATCTAGTTTTTATAAGTTCTCATCATTTCGTAAATATGATCATTAGATAATGTAAGTATATAAAGTTATGTCGTTTGGTTTGTGTTGGTATTAATTTGCCAAGGTTAACACCTTAGTTAACGGTATTGGGTAAATAAGCCTTGAGGCTTTAGCCATGGCCTTGCCGTGGCTTTGGTCTTGACTACCATGGTCTTGAGACTCAGCTTTGACCTTAGCCCTGGCCGTGTTCTTGGCTTATGGCCATTAGGCCTCTTGGTTTGCTTTTAGTTATGGCAAAAGTATAATTGTGAGACTATATATAGGGCAGTTTCAGTTTTTGAAAGGTAATGGCCTATTTAAGCATTTTCAGGGTCCGAACTTCTTTGTCACCGTAGGAAAACTTCGTTCCGGACAACTTTCGTATTTTAACTTTTTGATGATTCCGACCAGAATTACGACTTTCAAAACGGACAGACCCTTAACAGATTCAATTTTGCAGTTTCGGCGTTTTGGTTTTGCTAACTTCTTTTGGCCGTATCTTTTGACTCGTGTACTCGTTTTAGGTGATTCAAATTGATATGTTATCCTTTTTATCTTTTCTACCATAGTATGTAAGTTTAGAAAGTCCATATGTGGCTGGTTTTAATGGTCTCAAATATGTAGAATATGACTAGTTTACTAGTTTGTTACTTTTACGACAATATGTGAATTAAAACATGTGATTGAGTATATGTACATCATGAATCAATATAGTAACTATATATATAGCATGAAATTGTTAAGATTATGAATATTAAAGATGAGATGATGGTGGTGATTAGTTGCTTACAACGTTTGGCTTTCAATCAAGAAAGAGTAACTAGTAAGGATAGAACTTTGATTAAACACTTAGGACTTTGGATTGAGCTAGCTTTCTACACCTTGGAACCCTTGCAATCTTGAAGAGTTGGTGATGAAGTACTAAGTGACTTGAGTGGATCTAAACTCAAGAAGATCACTTAAACTTGCTAGAGATTTGATGTAGTAACTTGATATTTGAAACTTCTTTGCATAAACTTGGAGTTTATAGATCAAATTATGGAAGATATGATGGTTTTATGATATGAACGACCCAAATCAGTGTATGAGGGTTTTTAGGATGTATTTCACTTGCTATTTATAGGAGGGTAAGTTTGGTTAACCATATATTGGGTTAAATGTTAACCATGGTTAAGTTAGGACACATGTAATGATCTAAATGAAGCATGGTTAAGATCAAGCCACCAAGATGATGAATCCCCCCTAAAGTCAGTCATATGAAGATAAGATGTCTTGGGTGGATTGTCTTGGTATTATCTTGGTTACGGAGTGAGTTTTGGTCCGGTTAAATGCCAACCGTAAGTTGTTAAGCCATAAAACGTAAAACCGGGTATCGTAACAATATGAAACTTGTAGGAAAGATGAAACTCATCATTATACTCCATCTAAAAATATAAAATGAGTGATAAGTCTTATTGGGTGCAAAAACGCTGCCTAAAGCTGGAAACACGGGTCAAAAAGGCGTAAAATGCAATTTATCATAAAAGAACGAGATTTCAGTTAAATGACCGTGAATTTATTTTAAGTAGACTAAAATTAGTCTATAAGTGATATGAGATGTCAAAATGTGGTGTTCGTTATACGCGGGATAACTTTACAGTTATACGTGAAGTATAAAAGTTACGCGATTTAAGCAAAAATGTAGAACGTACAAGGTTAATTTCTTTATGGTCAAAGGAGGAGGGAAATATGTTTGGATTTTCTAAAAAATGTAAAAGTGTCTAAACATCTTAGAAAATACAGTGCAGGAATGGTTAAGTCGGGGTCTAAGTAGAATTGTTTAAAACGTAAGTTTAGTCTCGTGCGGCTCAGAATTTATTTGGTATCATTTAAATGAGATCTTAAAAATTCTTTAACTAATTATGAGTGATCTAAAAATTAATCTGATGTGAGGAAAATTTTCAGAGTTGATTTTCGTTATGCGCGGGATGTTTAAATGGTATTCCGACCAAAACGAAACTTTAAGCCGATTTTTCTTAATAACTTTTGCGAAAATGATCTAACGATTATCAAACTCTCAGGTTTTTACTAAAATAAGTTAACTTACGAGAATGTGAAAAAAAAATTTTATGGGATGAATAGTGAAAGTGAATAGTAAAAGTGAATAGTAATTTTTCGAGATGAATAGTACAAATTTGAGAATGGATAGAAATCCTGAAAATGCGAATTGTTACAGTCTCACCACCTTAATGGAAATTCCGTCCCGGAATTCAATGTGTGTTATCTGATGTTGAAGTGTCTAGGAAAATGAGGGTGTATACGCCGAATTCTAATATTTGCATTCTCAAGTTTCTGGTCATAGAATGTGTTATGTACCATTTTATGTTTTTGGTGGTGGCTTAAGTTGATAATCTAAAGATATAAGATGTTGTTGATGTGAAATAGTTTATAATAATGTGACAATTGTCGTTGTAGGAAAGTCTCGATAGTGGCAAGTGGTTATCCCCCATTTCCAAAGTTGATCATGTCTTAGGTGGTTTCGGGATGAAGGCTATATCGTATAGTGTTTACGTCTACTAGTGTTTGAAAGAAACGTGATACTGTGAAGTTTTTACATACTGATTTATAATGGGGTTCAGATAATGATGTGATATGCTGACGATTAGAAGAGTGTAGCGTACGCTTACCATTATTCTTAGGTAGAGATGTCAAGTTTGTTTTAAAATCAAAAGTGAATTTTAAAGAATTATGGCGGAATGATATCCTTGAAACCTAAACAGGCTAGTACTTCTAAGAAATGACGAGAAGATTTGATGACTATCCCAAGATAGTAGTTCGGATTATTTCATAAATGAAAACTTCATGAATGAAATTAGGTAGTATAAATAAGATGTTAAGATTTTGCTGAGTGGTAAGACACTATCGTGTCTCTAGATCTTTTTAATGAATTTTGGTGGTTTATCGAGTTTAAGTAGGAAATTAACCTGAATATAACCCTTGTATAACTGTTCTCAGTGTTTGAAAAATTTATGTCGAACATAGTTAATCAGACTAAGTTCCACTATCCCTAGGTTAAATATAGGTGATTAGGCTATATTTAGCCGAGGTTCGATAAAATTTTCAAATACCTAAATTAGGTATACTTGTGATATGTCCATAGCTTTTGAGAAATTGTCCACTAAGCAAAGGCGATATCAAACTATTCAGTTGCAAGTCCTAGCTATAAAAGACTTGTAACCTATGTTTTCACATTCCATTGCA
Source organism: Chrysanthemum seticuspe (assembly GCA_019973895.1). Taxonomy (NCBI): domain Eukaryota; kingdom Viridiplantae; phylum Streptophyta; class Magnoliopsida; order Asterales; family Asteraceae; genus Chrysanthemum; species Chrysanthemum seticuspe. The sequence goes on along the minus strand of BPTQ01000005.1, from coordinate 344,564,135 downwards.
TAGAAGATAGTATGGGTAGATACCTGTGGAAAGGAAATATTAAGTAATTCTAAAATAGTCTATACTTGGCCAGAATCACGAGCCTTTAACAATTAAGGTTTCAGAAGAGAATTTTGATGAATGTAGAGAAAGTTGCTGAACATCATCTTTTGTAGATGATGAGTCATTTTATCTTTTAAAAATCTCATTTCTAGTATTTCCATTAGGGAAATTGATAGACTATGACGGGTTTCATGTAAAACAATATCATATAATGTTTATAAGATAATTTCTAGAGACTTTGTATAACTTACAATGTCTGTGAAGTAAATCAAACCATTGTGTAACTCACAATGTCTTGAGAAATGATAGAGAGGTCATTGTGTAACTCACAATGTCTTGAGAAATGATGGAGAGATCATTGTGTACTCACAATGTCTTGAGAAATGATGGAGAGATCATTGTGTACTCACAATATCTTGAGAAATGATGGAGAGATCATTGTGTAACTCACAATTTCTTGAGAAATAAATGAGACCACTGTAGGATTTACAGTGTCTCGATGGAGAGATCATTGTGTACTCACAATGTCTTGAGAAATGATGGAGAGACCATTGTATAACTCACAATGTTGAGAAATAAATGAGACCACTGTAGAATTTACAGTGTCTGAGAATGTAATAGAGACCACTGTAGGATTTACAGTGTCTGAGAATGTAATAGAGACCACTGTAGGATTTACAGTGTCTGAGAGTGTAATAGAGACCATTGTATCTCATAGTGTCTTGAAAAATGAATGAGACCATTGTATCTCACAATGTTTGGGAAGTAGGAAAGACCATTGTAGTCAGTTACAATGTCTTGGAGGAAGTTTCGTAATCCTAAAATGCATGATTAGATGCATGATTGGGAGATTGGGAAAATATGATTGTGCCGTAATGCCTTAGAATAGGCATACGCAGATATGTTGAGTATTTTGTTTATGATTGAAATTATGTCGAGTGTATATATCAATATACTAGTATGTTTGTATAGCTTAAAATGCCTAAAAGTCACATAATCGTCTGGAGGATGGAAGGCACGGAGAACGAAAGGCTATAAAATGTTTTTTGTTTGAAAAAGTAGTTATAGTTTAAGTCTCAATTAGACCCGTTTCTCTATAACTGTGGCTCTGATACCAATCTGTAACACCCCTAATTTCGTGATACGCAGCGAAATTCAAACTGGGTGTTACTTCATGGCACAACAGTCATAACAATATAAAACGATCTCTAAAGGAGTCGTTTTAAAAAGGATTTATCATTCAAATTATTCAAATATAACAGAGTTTACAAAATAGGTCCCAGTTGGTTCCATTGTTTACAAAATACATCAATATAAAGTCTTTGATGTTTTGTGAATGATAAAATATTTATAGCATTCTTGATCTAGTCCTTGCTCTTTCGTGCCAGCTTCGGACATTATGGACCTGAAATACATGCTTAAAATTGTCAACACAAAGGTTGAGTGAAATTCATAGAGTTTGTTTGATGGTTGAACACATTATGTTGGTAGTGTGAGTTAGTTAGACTCACACCAATGGTTTGAAAACAAAACAGTTATTATTGTTTGGCTGCCTCAAGTACATGATACTTGAGCCCGCTTTTGTTTGTCACCAAGCTCATGAAACCAAGGTGTTAACGTGTTCCAATATTAATTGGAGAAACTGTTGGTACTTGACCTAATAGGTAAAATTGCCGTTTTTACCTAATGTTACTCAAATATAGTTCGTTTGTTTGCCTACCCGGTCAACACAAACGGGATTCGTCAATCCCAATAGATCTATTCACAATATTCATGCTCACTCTCTCCAGTGATTAATGGTTCATGATTTAGGGACTTATATTTGGAAAATGATGGTTACTTAGTGACAATATGACAATCAGATAAACATACAATTTGAAAACAATGTGTTAGGTTTAAAATAAAGCATGTATCTCCCCCAAGGGTTTGTAAAACAATTAAGTAATAGAAAGTGGGGCTATGAACTCACCTAAGAGTAAATGATATCAAACATATAATGAGCATGATGGATATGCCATGAGAACTTCTACGAGCAACCTAGAATAGGATGTTGCGACTTAGGTTTGAAATAATGATGCGAAAGAAATAACAAACCTATATACGTCTCTATGTTGATCATGATGTAGTACATGGTTTTTGTGTATGTCGTTTATAGAAATGGTCTAGTTGTGAAAACATGTTTAGTTTATATATATCGTACTACCGTTCGGGCCATCACAATTCAGAGGTTATGTAGTAAACGTTCGAGGAGCTAGGACACTTTAAATCATAAATCCAGCAACTCGTCGATACGTTTTACTCAAATGAAACCCCTCACATGAAGCTCCCTAGTTTTGTAGCACTTAGTAGATAAAACATAGATTTTGAATGAAGATTGTTATATCATAAAGTTTATCATGTTTTTAGTAAATATCTAGTTTTTACAAGTTCTCTTCGTTTCATAAATATGATCATTAGATAATGTAAGTATATAAAGTTATGTCGTTTGGTTTGTGTTGGTATTGATTTGCCAAGGTTAACACCTTAGTTAACGGTCTTGGGTAAATAAGCCTTGAGGCTTTAGCCATGGCCTTGTCGTGGCTTTGGTCTTGACTACCATGGTCTTGAGAATCAGCTTTGACCTTAGCCGTGGCCGTGGTATTGGCTTATGGCCATTAGGCCTCTTGGTTAGCTTTTAGTTGTGATAAAAGTATAGTTGTGAGACTATATATAGGGCAGTTTCAGTTTTTGAAAGGTAATGGCCTATTTAAGCGTTTTCAGGGTCTGAGCTTCTTTGCTATTTAAGGAAAAATTCATTCCGGACAACTTTCATATTTTAACTTTTTGATGATTCGGAGCAGAAGTACCACTTTCAAAACGGACAGACCCTTAACAAATTCAATTTGGCAGTTTCGGCGTTTTGGTTTTGCTAACTTCTTTTGGCCGTATCTTTTGACTCGTATACTCGTTTTAGGTGATTCAAATTGCTACGTTTTCTTTTTTATCTTGAATACCATAGTATGTAAGTTTAGAAAGTCCATATATGACTGGTCTTAATGGTCTCAAATGTGTAGAATATGACTAGTTTACTAGTTTGTTACTTTTACGACAATATGTGAATTAAAACATGTAATTGAATATATGTACATCATGAATCAACATAGTAACTATATATATAGCATGAAATTGTTAAGATTGTGAATAATAAAGATGAGATGATGGTGGTGATTAGCTGCTTACAACTTTCGGCTTTCAATCAAGAAAGGAGTAACTAGTAAGGATAGAACTTTGATTGAACACTTAGGACTTTGGATTGAGCTAGCTTTCTACACCTTGGCACCCTTGCAATCTTGAAGAGTTGGTGATGAAGTACTAAGTGACTTGATTGGATCTAAACTCAAGAAGATCACTTAAACTTGCAAGAGATTTGATGTAGTAACTTGATATTTGAAACTTCTTTGCATAAACTTGGAGTTTATAGATCAAATTATGGAAGATATGATGGTTTTATGATATGAACGACCCAAATCAGTGTATGAGGGTTTTTAGGATGTATTTCACTTGCTATTTATAGGAGGGTAAGTTTGGTTAACCATATATTGGGTTAAATGTTAACCATGGTTAAGTTAGGACACATGTAATGATCTAAATGAAGCATGGTTAAGATCAAGCCACCAAGATGATGACTCCCCCCTCTAAAGTCGGCCATATGAAGATAAGATGACTTAGGTGGATAGTCTTGGTATTATCTTGGTTACGGAGTAAGTTTTGGTCCCGTTAAATGCCAACCGTAAGTTGTTATGCCATAAAACGTAAAACCGGGTATCGTAAAAATACGAAACTTGTAGAAATGATGAAACTCATCATTATACTACATCTAAAAATATAAAATGAGTGATAAGTCTTATTGGGTGCAAAAACGTTGCCTAAAGCTGAAAACACGGGTCAAAAACCCGTAAAATGCAATTTATCAGAAAAGAACGAGATTTCAGGGAAATGACTGTGAATTTATTTAAAGTAGACTAAAATTAGTCTATAAGTGATATGAGATGTCAAAATGTGGTTTTCGTTATACGTGGGATAACTTAACAGTTATACTTGAAGTATAAAAGTTACGCGATTTAAGCAAAAATATAGAACGTACAAGGTTAATTTCTTTATGGTCAAAGGAGGAGGGAAATATGTTTGACTTTTCCAAAAAATATAAAAGTGTCTAAACATCTTAGAAAATACAGTGCATGAATGGTTAAGTCTGGGTCTAAGTAGAATTGTTTAAAACATAAGTTTAGTCTCGTGCGGCTTAGGGTTTATTTGGTAACATTTAAATGAAATCTTAAAAATTCACTAATTAATTATGAGTGATCTAAAAATTAATCTGATGTGAGAAAAATTTTCAGAGTTGATTTTTTTTATGCGCGGGATGTTTAAATGGTGTTCCGACCAAAACGAAACTTTAAGACGATGTTTTTTTAATAACTTTTACGAAAATGATCTAACGATTGTCAAACTCTCAGGTTTTTACTAAAATAAATTAACCTACGAGAATGTGAAATAAAAAAATTTTATGGGATGAATAGTGAAAGTGAATAGTAAAAGTGAATAGTAATTTCTCGAGATGAATAGTAAAAATTTGAGAATGGATAGAAATCCTGAAAATGCGAATTGTTACATGTATGGGCAACAGGTTGCAAAAATAAGTATATGTGGTGTAATTAAAATGACTTAAGGACTAAACCTACTATTTTAGGGTAAACCACAAGGACCAAACGTGTAACTTTTTCTAATTTAAATCACTAACTTTTTTTCACTTTTAACTTACTCTATAACTATATATACATAAAAACATTGTATACATAAATTAACACTACTATATACGTCGTCGTTGCGTGCGGTTGATCATCTACTCCCTCCGTCTCAAAATTATTGTTCACCGACAAAAAATACAAAGTTTAAGAAAAACATCGTCATTAAAGCTTTCTCTCCTACTTTTTGCACAATGACAGTTTTACCGACAAAAAATACAAAGTTTAAGAAAAACATCGTCATTAAAGCTTTCTCTCCTACTTCAAAGTTGGGTGTCTTGCTTTCAAGACTCCTTTTAAGTTTAAGAAAAACATCGTCATTAAAGCTTTCTCTTCTACTTCAAAGCTTGGGTGTCTTACTTTCAAGACTCCTTTTATGTATCTTGGATCGATTGTGGGGGGTTCCATGTCTTGCATTCAGGCCTGGGCTGATGTGGTTGATCGGGTTAGCTCGCGGCTTTCTAAGTGGAAGATGAATATGCTGTCGATTGGTGGTAGACTTACTTTGCTTAAATCGGTATTGGGATCGATACATATTTTCCATATGTCTATATTTAAAGCTCCTTTAGGTGTTCTTCGAAAACTAGAATCGATTAGAAGTCAATTCTTTAATGGTATTGCTCCTAATTGTAACAAAGCCTCATGGGTTAATTGGAAGATTGCTTTAGCTTCCAAAGAGAAAGGTGGTCTCGGTATTTCTAGTCTATAAGCTTTGAATAGGGGTTGATGTTCAAATGGTTTTGGAGGTTTTGTACGCAAGACACGTCTTTATGGTATAGGGTCATCAAGGCCATATATGGGGAAACAGGAAGTGTGAATGGGAATGTAAATTCTGGTGTCAAGACTTGTTTGATGAATATTGTTCAGGAGGTTAATTCAATGGTAGGCAAAGGTATTGATCTTCGAAAATTTATATGCTTTAAGCTGGGGAATGGAGAGAAGGCGCGTTTTTGGGATGATAGGTGGCTCAATGGTGAGTCCCTTAAAATGCGTTTTCCGCGTGTGTATGCCTTGGAGCTTTGCAAAGATATCACGGTTGTGTCAAAGGTCAGACAACACAGTCTTGTTTGTTCGCTTCGTAGAAGGCCGAGAGGGGGAGTGGAACAAGAACAATTCGAGGAGCTTCTGACGCTGTTGAATGGTATTCGTTTAGTACCTATGGGGATCGGTGGACATGGAAGGTATCTAGTTCAGGAGAGTTCTCTGTGGCGTCGGTAAGGCGGTTGATCGACGATAAAACTTTTCCAAATGCTGCTAAAAAAACCAGGTGGGTGCGATACGTTCCTATTAAGGTTAATGTGATTGCTTGGAAGGTCAAATCTAATTCGTTGCCTACTAGATTTAATATTTCGCGTCGAGGCATTTCTCTCGATTCTATTAAGTGTGGTATTTGTGATACGGGAGTAGAGACGGTCAACCATTTATTTTTCTCTTGTGATCTGGTTCGTCAATTAGTCCGCTTGATCGGTCGCTGGTGGGATGTTCCTTATGTGGGGGTCGAGTCGTATGCGGATTGGGTGTCGTGGATGCAGATTTTACGACTTTCGTTCAAGAATAAAATGATGTTGGAAGGAGTGTTCTACGTTTTGTGGTGGTACGTGTGGACGTTCCATAACAAGTTGACCTTTGATACTAAGATTCCGATGAAGGCGACATTGTTTGATGATATGCGACTAAGTCTTATTTTTGGATTCGGTATAGATGTAGAGCCTCGTTTGGTATAAACGAATGGCTTAAAAATCTTAGTAATATTCAGATGTAATTTGCTAGTTTTTTGCTAGTGTTTCTTTAAAAAAATTGTCGTTCAAAAAAAATTAATTTAGAACTTCTTTAAACTTCCTTATTTATTTATGTAAGTGGACAATTAATTTGAAACATCTAAAAAAAAATGTGGACAATAAATTTAGGATAGAGGGAGTATTCTATATCATGTTCTTTAAAAAAAAAAGTAGGAAATGGTGTCAAAAATTAAAAAATGCATGAATCGAGACATAAAGAACATCGGTCGCATGAAGTCGGTGCACATATAAACTAACCACATTGATTAGTGATTAGACTGATTACAAATCAATGCACATTTACAAATCCAAGAAAACATTACACCGACATATTCGTATAACATGACAAATTTCACACTACGGAATTACCATTGGTCGACATAATTATATTATATCAATATACTAAAAATCGTACAAGAGTTTTGCACAAGTACTGTAGCACAATTAAGTGCATTAAATGCACACTTTTCCAAATTGGCGAAAACAGCCCCTGAGGTTCAAGTGTCGCTGCAAAGTAAGTCCTTTATCATTAATAATCTTTCACAACTTGGCAAAAACAGCCCCTGAGGTTTAATTGTCGTTGCAAAGCATGTCCTTTAAGCAATCCCGCTGCATCGCGCGGGTTTTCCAACACTCGTTTATAAACTAAAGAGTAAATTGCATAAATTGTCCCTGAGCTTTGGCTAAACTACATGTTTCATTCTAATCATTTCGTAAGTGCAAAAATCTTCTTTATGAAAAACCTTTGAGCAAGTTTTCATCTCTGGTTGGGACGAAAATTGCATGTTTTAAAATTGCCAAAATGCACGTTTTGTCCCAACCAGAAACGAAAATTTGTATAAAGGTTTCTCACAGCCTCACAGAGATGATTTCTGCACTTTTGAAATGGTTGGGACGAAATGTGCATTTTGGCCAAAGTTCAGGGAGGATTTATGCAAGTCACTCTAAACTAAATTTAAAAAAAAAAAGTAAAATCCATTATACATTTTTTTTTTCCTTTTGGGTCCTGTGCAAAATTTATATAGCCAATAGCATGAGGCCTTCAAAACAAAAATAAATAAAAATAAAAATTAATCATCTAAAAATGACCATTAAAGTTGCTACTTATAAAACGAATTGCTTTTTCATTACTGTCTAAACTTTGAGTAAATTTTTAAGTATATCTGAAATTTCTTATTAGTGTTAATTAGCTTTTGACTAATGTGTAAGACCTTGATGCCCAAAAATGATTGCAAAATTTTGGCATGTGAATTTTGAGCCCCGTTGCACACCACGCATAACCTCATACATGCCTTTTGATTTTACTTTTGGCAAAAGCAGGGTTTTGATCAGTTGAAAAAACCCTTCTCCTTTGAACACAAGGGCCAAGGGTTCGATCATCATTCCATTTAAAAAGGCCGGATGTCCTTTGGAAGCAGCCTCTCTACCTTTGGGTAGGGGTGAGACTGTCTACATCTCACCTCTTTATACCTTGTAGAAGACGGGATTAGGTTACGTTGATTTATCGTTTCTATATTTAACGAAGTTAAAATAGCTTGATACAACAAAGTGAACTAAAATAAATAACAATAAGTTCATACCAAATACATGTACAAAAACAATCCCTTAGTTAACTTGCATACTTTCATATACTACTAGAAGACTAAAAGGAACATATACACCAACAAGTCCACAACACTAGCTACAATCCTACCTTTTTTAACAACCGAAACGTAACTAATCACCCAATGTGAACGAAATCACGACATTTTGAAAATCTGGGTGTGTAAAGAAACAAGAAACAAACACCTTTGGAAAGCGCTTGGTGCCACCTCTTAAGTCCATCCTTGTTTATACCTTCTGAAAATTTCTTCGGTTTGTGCATTTCTATAGGCGCTACAAGCTATAAGATAAAGGCATATAAGAGCCACGATGGCTATGATCAATATCACATTAGCGGTTCTCCATTCTTTCCTTAGGTTCCCTAACAAACCGGCCTTGCACGAGTCACAATTGTAGCACAGTTGGTTAGGGTCGTTGTTCCATATAGGACAGTCCATATCCGCTGTTGGGTTGGTCGGGTTGATCCACATGATGGGGTTCACGTATTGGTATCCACACGCAGTTGGCGGCTTGCAGCATCCCGACTGCAAAACATTAAGAAATGTACTTAATCTTATCAGAAATTATATTAAAAGATTATCAGGACAGGTTACCAATAATGCAGATAGACAAGAATAAATGGATGCCATGTGACATGTTTTTCTTTGATGTTTCTCAAATGATGCCAAAAACATTTAATCATTGTCATATGAAATTAAGCGCAAAATTTACACATCTTCACCATTATACTACAGCTTAATAAGTCTAGTTTACCGACGTAGTTCAACATCAGATGGACAAGAATGATCAATCGACCTAACACACATGTTACGTAGGGCCGTGTACAGTCATTCCATTGACGAAATGACAATGTTATAAACTCCATAAAGTCATTAATTTTCAGTAACAAACATATATCAGATCAATAGATCATGTATTATCATGACTGTCATGACAGAACATAACTTATTAGTCATTGTCAAATATAGTATGATAACTTTGGCGCTTTAAGAGGTTGTTATTACTATGATGGTTTTAAAAGTATTTACAGACCATTAGAAAGCAGGATAAGGTGTTTCACCAACTAAGAGATTATCGCGTTTACAAAACGCAATAATTAGATAATCTTCCCTAAAATGCAATTCCGAACACCTTGTACATGCTTAATGGCTCATTGGTTTTGAAGAAACGTGGAATTAGGCGTTTCATTTTGTGGGGGGTGTTTGGGATGGCTTACTAAAAGTGATAATCTACTTAATATCGGGGTGTTTGGGATTGCTATTTTTAAAGGGCATATCTACTTAAAAACTAACACCTTCCAAACTGCTTATGTGTAAGTGTTTATGTTAGGGCTTTAACACTTTTACAAACTTCTTATAGAGCACCAGGCCAAAGTATTCATAAGTCATTACCAATAAGCAACTCCAAGGTGGCCTAATAGTAAGGTGTCCCCAAAGTTTCTGGCAACATCTTTGGGATGACAGAAAAATAAGGGATAGCTACGGAAATAAGGTCGTGGGTTCAATTCCCACCTCCTCCCTTCTTAAAACCCTACCCACGGGTTTACCCTCGTGTAGGGGTAGGATCTGTCTACATTTTACCTCCCCCATACCCTGCCCTGGCGGGATTGGGTTTGTTGTTGTTGTTGTTGTTACGGAAATACCGGTTAGGCTGCGTACATTGAAGCTATAAAGTTTCGACTTTCCCAACAATCAAGGATCCTTCTCCATTTACCCAGGGGCGGAGCCATAAAGTTGTGGCCGAGAGGGGAATCTTTGATAGTTTTAGAAATTACACAACAAATCGGCGTGTTAAGAGGGCCAAATTACAAAAATAACCGGATATTTTAGAAAATTTACATTACAATTTTTTTCGCTAGGGGAGCACGTGACTACCCTGCCCAGGGACGGAACCAGGATCAAATATGATCGGGTGCACAAATTTTTTGGAATGAAACACATTTCGATGGACCGGGTGCATTTAAGATGCATTTAGGAAAAATTGATGTTTTTTTCAAAAATTAACACTACATCGAAAAAATCCATAGAGGTCCCGGGCACCCATAGGAACCCCCTGGTTCCTGACCCTGCCCTCTCCTGTCTCCGCCAAATGATTTACCATGACCAATAAGCACACCCACAAAATATGCAATCCCAAACACCCTCATACAACCATCAATACATAACATCCAACATAAATCAAACAACAAACTAGAAAACAAAAACAAGTACCTGAAGAGGAGAAATATTCTTAGCATAAAACTGGTCAGCAGAATAAGAATCCTGAGCCAACTTAGTACAAATCGAAGAAGAACTCAAACAAGCCCTTATATTCCCCCAATCATCATCATCCGTAACACGTTCCCTCAACCACTTAGAATACCCACTCAATCTATGTTCCTCGTACACTCTCCCATCCACATGGTACGCGCCAGACGGGCGCGTGACAACAAACGCCAATATTAAAACAACCAAACCTACTATAATCAATGCAGCGTTACAGAACAAGTAAAAAGCTAGCAAGCCTTGCTTGTTCCAATAAGCACCTATGAAACCTATTGCTGATAGTTTTAGGAACAAGATTCCTAAGATGATGACTGGCCAACGTATCCAACGTATGCATTCGTTGTCTTGTTTGGAAGCTAGCCAGATTCCTGATGTTATTATGGGGATGGAGCATAGGAGTGCTATGAAGTTTAGAGTTGCTATTATGTTGTTTGCTACTGCCATTGGTGAGTTTTGGGAGGTGAGTGTAGTGTAGTGTAGGGTTTTAGTGTGAAAGTGTGTGGAGAAGTGAAGATGATGGTAGATGTGTCATGTGGTTTTCTACTTTTGGTTTTTTTTAATATTGTGAGAAGAGAAAGTTAACACAACTTAACTTAAGGGTGTGTTTGTTTCATTAAGATGTTTTGGGTCTGAATCTGACTACCGCATCTTACTGGTAAGAGGTGGCTAGAAAGTCTAAATCTGAACGAATGAATGTTGTTTGTTTTTGTATAATTGTCCGAATGATTTTAACTGCTCGTTTTTGCAATTTGTTTATTAAACCAACGCAATGCGATAATAAGTAACTTATGTAAATATGAAACAAGACTTTTTATCATAAATATAACATAGTTAATAAACAATCACATATATTGTATAAAGTTTGCAAAACGAGTAAGAGACAGTAAGACAAATCTCCCACCTCTTACTGAGTAAGATGTTATATGTCTAACTGGGTCTTACTCAAAAGAAAAAAACAAACAACCAAAACATCTGTCCACCTCTTACTGGTAAGAGTAAGAGGGCTAGTAAGACCTTTTTTTTAAAAACAAACACACCCTAAGTTTTCCTTGAACTGCTTAATTGACACTTTGACATTTAATTGATAAAAAAGATATTGCAAATGGTTTATAACGGCAATTAATTATACTCGTGAATTTGTATTTTGGTGTGACTGCAACACTAGTTTAATTTGTAGTCATTGCGAGAAAAAATGTATATATGAGTTATAAACAAAAATGATAAAAGTTTGAGAATTAAACACTATTTAAACCAATGTTGCAAAAATCACGAATCGGTAGTCGGCCGGTCGACCATCCTGCAGCGAGTAATCGGTCAAGGCGGGATTAATCAGTGATTAATCGGATTGACATTTCCTGTAAGTTTTGGGTATTTCTGGATACCAAACAAAAGATATTAGCTGATTCCAAGCCTACTATGTTTCCAACCTCAATAAAATGCTCCAATTCTGATTATAAGGCCCATCGTGCGTTATAAATGAAATTATTATTTTTTTAAAGTTGGCCGCTTCGGCCGATTTTTGACCGATTCGACCGATTTTTTTACCTGGCCGATTTTTTTACCGATTTTTAAAATTCTACAAGGTGTATGGCCGATTACCGATTAATCGGCCGATTCGGCCGATTTTTTGCAACACTAATTTAAACTATTAGTGTTACCATTTTTAATCAAGGGTATTTTGAAAAGTTTCTATTTAAACCGAATTATTATATTGAGTAAATTTTTTAATTAAGTGATAAATGTTGTTACCATATTAATTAAAGGGTATTTTAGAAATCAACTTTTCTTATTTTTAAAGATATTTTAAGGTTTCAAAATAGGCAAATATGTTTTATAAGTAGTAGAGATAAAAAGATTAAATTGCTAAAATCATCCTTGTTGTTTAGTTAAATTGTAGGTTTAGTCCTTAATTTTTTGAAAATGCAGTGATTGTCTTTATAAGAAACTTTGGGTTGCATATTCAGTCCATGGTTAAAGTTAAATGACTTAAAAACCCTTTGTATTTGGCCTTGAATATGAGAGCATTCTGGTCATTAAACTCTAATCAATGACTGAATATGCAATCTAAAATTCTTCATAGGGACGATCACTGCACTTTTAAAAGGTCACGGACTAAAACTGCAGTTTAGTATATCACATGGACGATTTTTGCAATTTACTCGATAGAAAAAACGTGAAATTATAAATGGGAAAATATTACATGCTTTACCTTGTAGGCAATCGACTCTTTTTTTTAAATACACATTAAAATAAAATTTAAAGGAAAAAAAAACATTAGTATAAATAATACAATTACACCCCTTTCAAATACTCACCTTTTTTCTATTTTATCTCAAACATATATTTTCTTATTTTCTATCAAGCAAAGAACACACAAAGACCCGATTATAGAAACATACCCACGTGATCAAACCCCTTAAAAATTCATCTGAATGAAACCATGGCCATGCCATCCATTAGATGCCAAGCAAATAAACAAAACATGTCCATCCAATAAGAAAACATTGTCCCAAGGGACCTCAACACAACCTTAAAAACATTAAAAATAGAATTATACATATGCAGATTCAGACCCTGTTGCAGACACTTGTTGTCACACTTTCTAACCGATATAAGATGAAATTAGAGTAACTTCACACATTTTTTTATCTCATCTTTCTCACATATTTAAGTAATAAACATGACACATATGAGTAAGTCATAGCAACTTTATTAGAAAGAAAGATAACATATATAATGACCAAACACAAATCTGCTTAAAGCGAACATTAAAAAAAAAAAAAAAAAAAAAGAAGCCTATCATCGTCCTTCAGAAATAGCTCGAAATACGCTTCACTTAATTATCGACTTCACCTCGTTCGATCTCTTTTTTTTGCATCATCCTTCTGAAATAGTAAAAAAAATGAGAATCAAAACCCAAAAGATTCAATGTTAAGTGTGAAACATAAACAAACCTTTTTCTTTGAACATATAGTCCAGTTATGACCTTTTTTTTCCATAATAACCACAAGATGTTTTTTCAAGTTCAAAGAGACATCCAAACCAGGATTTACTCTTATAACACCTTTTGGGCGACCTTTTATCTTCATTGAAACTAGGGGATCAGAAACTAATAGATGTTATGAGATATTTCATTTTTTTAATTGAATTTGGTCCATCTTGTAGTATTTTATTGAATTTTGCTCGAATGAACCATATAGTTAATAAAGTAACTTCTTTTGTAGCAATATTATTTTTATCTCGCCATTGAGTTTCAATACCTTCCACCTTATATGTTTCCTTCATAGTCCACCTTGGTATTATGTAATGGTCTGGAATAGTTGTTAAAGACTCTCGTCTCATGATGAGAGAATATGTTTGCACAAGATTCCAGAAGTCTCAAACGTTGCATATGAGCAAGTAACAAAAATGTCCGAAGTAACATTGTATTCAACAGTTTTCCAATTTTCCTTATTACCTTTTAAAAACACGACACAATATATAACCTTAACACCATATGTGCTTAATATTTCATGACCACGATCAAAAATAGCTTTCCAATCTTTCTTAAATATATCATAAATATTCCGCGTATAACATGTTTTCGTCATTTCTTCAATCGGATGATCACTATATAATGTGGGCTTTGAATTCAAAGTTCTAAAATCTTGGTCTTTTTCTTCACTTCTTTGAGAACTCACAGCTTTGTCATACTGGACTACAAACTGATTTAGCATGGTATTAGCGTTGCCAAAACCATAAAAAAACGAATGTATACTATCACTCCTTCCACTTGTTGTCATGCCAACGAAAAATGTATCTTTGACATAAGCTTTTACCCAATGACGACGCAACTTGAACATGTTTCCCAACCAACTATTATCTTCTATGTGATATTTCTCCTTCAACGTCTCTCATCCCGATTCAAATTCTTTAACATATTGGCTTTTAACTAGGGGTGAAAACGAGCCGAGCCGAGCACGAGTCTGACAGAGCTCGAGCTCGGCTCGTTTCGAGCCTTAAATTCAAAGCTCGAGCTCGGATCAAGCTTGACTCGTTTATACGATTTGGCAAAGAAAATTTAAAGCTTGGCTCGAGCTCTAGCTCGGTTCGTAATATATATTTATTGAGCTTGATAATAAGCTTGAGCTCGGCTCTTATTTATATGTTTAATTCTAAAAATATCATAATATCGTTTAGGGCTTGTTTAGGCTCGCGAGACCGAACGAGCTTTGTATGTAAACCTCGGGCTCGAGCTCGATTAATAAATGAGCTGCAACTTAGGCTCGAGCTCGGGCTCGAGCTCGTTTAGGCTCGGCTCGTTCGAGATTTTTACCGATCTGATCCCGAGTTTTTTACGAGCGGCTTGACTCATTTCCACCCCTACTTTTAACCCATTAAGTGTAGGTATCCTCGAAATCATCATATCGAGATCAAATGGTTGTAGATGCTCCAAACATGCCATTGAATATGCCATGCATAATAAGGATGTTTCGTGGTTAGAAAAACTTTTGAAATTGCTTTACCCAATACCAAATCTTGGTCTGTAATGAGAGCTACAGGAGGGCACTCATGGACGCATTTTAGAAACTACTCAAATAACTATTTAAACGTATTTTTGGTCTCATTTTTCAACAACGTGGCTCCAAGTAGAAAAGACTCACCATGGTGGTTCACTCCAACAAATAGTGCAAATGGAAAACTAAATGTATTCGTCCTATAAGTTACATAAAAACGTCACCAAAATGGCAATATGATGTTCTTGAACTATCATCTGCCCAAAACACATTTTGTAGTATGCCATCTTTATTTATGTCCATCAAAGTAAAAATCTTAATCTAACTCAGCCTGTTCTTTAAAATTCATGAAAATTCCATGACACTTTTTGCATAAGTTAGAAATTCTCCCTTCACTAACAATAGCGGAACATTGAACTCGAATGAGTTGATCATCTTCACCACCTCTAAACGCATTAACTATTTTAGTGATTTTAAAAGCTTTCATGTCTGCTTTTACAATAATGTTACAACATCTTTGCATTCATTTGAACGATGAAATATGCTATGAGACTTTTGCTTTATTACTTTTGATGGAGAGTCAAAAGGATAATTGTGTTCATCACTAAACTTGTCTACAACTCACTCACCTTGACTTGATTATGCCACTTGCATTAGGGCCTTACAACCGGTTCGCGTAATACAACGACGTTTTAAATCATTGTGTAACTGTCTCTTATCATTCATAATTTCATATCCTTAAAACCTTCCGTATTACATGAAAATATTCGTCGATAAACTTCGTTTGTGTCTTTGTACCTATTAAGTTGATGCTTTTGAATACCAAAACCCTTGGATAGACCATATTCGCTGTAAAAATCATATGCATCATCAGAAGTGGCAAAGGTTATTCCGCGTATAGTATACCTTAAAGATCCATTTTAAATATGTGTAAGATCTGTTACTTTTTGCATGAGATAACCATTGTTGTCAGTATCATCAATTAACGTATGTTCAAATTCATCACAAATTTTCATCTATTCAGAGCAAAACTAAGAACAGTAAGTTCATCTTATGCATGAAAGCAAGAATCCTTACACAAATAAGCTACTTAAAAAATATATCAAAGAGAAGAAAAAAATAAAAATAAATTGAACAACGAAGAATACGATGAATAGTATAATCAAACCTGATATGATTTTGCTCTTCGTGATTTGGATCAGTCCTTGAATATCTCATTGAGTTGGACATAATTTTAGTTTAAAACTGAAACCACATACAAGAATACAACCATAAAATATGCTCATTTAGTTACAAGTTTTATTGACCGGAGATTTTAGCGCCATAAAATGATGGATGGTGGTAAAGACCTGTAAGAAATTATTTTATATTGGGTAATGACGTGTAAATGATGAATGTTTAAAAATGGTGTAATAGTAATCTTTATAAAAGTGGTGTTATTCTTTGATATAAAAAGGAGGCAATTTCCTATTAGAGATGGCAAAAAACTTTGAACCCGACGGAGAATCCGATACCCGACCCTAATTTGACCCGGTAATCCCTGAGTTGACCGGGTATGGGGCTGGGGGCGGGGAATCTCCGATACTGAAAAGCAGGTATGGAGGCGGGTATGGTAATACCCTCGGATCCTCGAACCCGGCCCCGAACCCATCCCCGAATATATTTTATGTACAAAATACATTATATGTCTATATTATGTTATGAAATGTGATTTCATGATTCTCTATATGTACTTCTTTTGATCAATTGTTTTAATAAGGCATATGTTAATTCATGTAATAAAATTTTATATGATCCAAGATTGACATTTACTTATGATCCAAGGTTGATATAACATGTTTTCTTTAAAGAAACAATTTTTGTTATACGTGTTAATATGACTTACTTATAATTATGTAACGTGAAAAATCCCCGATTCCCCATTGGGGTTCCCCGTTCTCCATCGGGGAAGGGGGTGCAGATGTAATTGTGATCCCTGACGGGGATGGGGACGGGGATATCAATTTAACTTAGAGGATGGGGATGGTATCAACCATTCCCGCATATCCGACCCCGTTGCCATCTGTATTGCCTATATGGTAAAGCATGTAATATTTTTCATTAGTAAATAACTAAATATGTGTTTATTGCGGTGAAAGTGTTGACATTAAACTTCTAATAAATACCAACACTACAAGAAAATTTGATTTTTATAAATGTGTTTCTAATGACACAAAAAATTGTCATAAATCTAACTTTCTAGTGACACTTTTTAAAAAGTGTGGGCAAAAGGTCAAAATTTTGAGATTTAATGACACTTTTTGCCAAAAATATGTGTCACAAAAAAAAAAAAAGAAGTTTATTCTTACACCTTTTTGTGTCATTGTAAGTAGATTTTTACCTACTTTACTTTTACCTCACTTGTTAAGTGTAGGAAAAACACCAAAAAAATCTAGTGACATCTTTTTCTAACTTTTATTGACGTTCTACCCTCTTTGCGACATTTTTTTTACTTTTGATGACATTTTTTTGTGTTACTAAAGGACAACTTATTTTGTAAATGCAAGTTAATTGTCGTGTTATATTTGTGTCGGGACTACTATGGTATTACAGATCGTTAAGACTGGATATGCAGTTGTGGTGGTCAATTGTCGTGTACCCTTCTTACC
The DNA here is from genome assembly GCA_019973895.1 of Chrysanthemum seticuspe. Taxonomy (NCBI): domain Eukaryota; kingdom Viridiplantae; phylum Streptophyta; class Magnoliopsida; order Asterales; family Asteraceae; genus Chrysanthemum; species Chrysanthemum seticuspe. Next base: position 344,546,524 of record BPTQ01000005.1, on the reverse strand, counting down.
ATTACAGATACTTTTACTTAAACAATTAAACACAAACATATGTCAGTTATATACAAACATACCCTATTACACACTCGCATACACATATTTTTCTTTTTTTGTTAGTTCACCAAATTCTGTTTCCTTTGTTGCTTCACGCGTGGACAACACATCATATAACAAAACAACTCGTGGTTATCCCTTTTACGCGTGAAACAGGTACCATTGCATGTAGTCTAGTATCCTTGCCAGAAAAAAGATGTTCGATTAAAAGTAAATTTGTGAAACACGATACTACTACTACTACATATTTTGAGACCAATCGTCATCGGATCTTTTTGAGAACTCTACATGTAAACATGTTTTTTTTAGGGTAGTCGACTAGTAGCAAGGTGGGTAACTTTTTGAAAATCTTCACATTATTTCCAAACCAAAGATATACGCCAATAATCATCTAAAAAGATAAATGTTAACTCTTTTTTACTTAGGTTGTGTTTGTTTTTTCAAAAATGTTTTTAAATAGGGTGAAGGCTGAGAATACGTAACAAACTTTCTCAAATATACCGATGTACGTAACATACTTATTTTATTACTTTTGTACGTAATATACTTACAAATTTGGCTCATTGTACGTAATGTGACCGGTAACTAACAAGTTACCAGGTCCAAAGTTTAAAAAATGACATAAATGGTCCCTGTGGCTTGCGTTGACTTTCACAGGTCATCCATTGACTTTATTTTCGTCCGTTTTCTTACGTTTTGTCCGTTTTTGTTCCGTTTTTGTCCGTTTTTCTTACGTTTTGTCCGTTTTTATCGGTTTTCATCAGTTTTTTGTCCGTTGTTCTTACGTTTTGTCCGTTTTCCTTATGTTTTTATCAGTTTTTGTCCGTTTTCCTTATGTTTTTATCAGTTTTTGTCCGTTTTTCTTACGTTTTTGTACTCTTTAAACATATTGAAAATTTTTTCCAAAAAAAAAAAATGGAAAAAAAATTTCCAAAAAAAAAAATTAAAATTTTTTCCCAAATTTGAAAAAAAAAATTCCAAAAAAAATTTTAAAAAATTGGAAATTTTTAAATTTTTTAAAAAATCTTGAAAAATATTTCTCAAATTTTTATAAAAAATCTTCAAAAAATTATTTTTTAAAAAACATATTTTTTTTAAATCTTAAAAAAATTGGAAATTTTCAAATTTTTTAAAAAATATATTTGAAAAATAATTTTTTTTTTCAATTTTTTTGAAATTTTTTATTCAAATTTTTTTTTGAAATTTGAAATTTTTTTATTTTTTTCGGAAATATTTTTTTTCAAAATATTGTTTAAATAGTACAAAAACGTAAGAAAAACGGACAAAACGTAAAAAAAAAGACAAAAACTGATAAAAACATAAGGAAAACGGACAAAACGTAAGAACAACGGACAAAAACGGATGAAAACAGGCAAAAACTGATAAAAACATAAGGAAAACGGACAAAACGTAAGAACAACGGATAAAAACGGATGAAAACTGGCAAAAACGAAAGAAACAGACAAAACGTAAGAAAAACGGACAAAAACTGGCAAAAACGAAAGAAAACAGACAAAACGTACGAAAAACGGACAAAACGTAAGAAAAACAGACAAAAACTGATAAAAACATAAGGAAAACGGACAAAACGTAAGAACAACGGACAAAAACGGATGAAAACAGGCAAAAACTGATAAAAACATAAGGAAAACGGACAAAACGTAAGAACAACGGATAAAAACGGATGAAAACTGGCAAAAACGAAAGAAAACAGACAAAAACGTAAGAAAAACGGACAAAAACGGATGAAAACTGGCAAAAACGAAAGAAAACAGACAAAACGTAAGAAAAACGGACAAAACGTAAGAAAAACAGACAAAAACTGATAAAAACATAAGGAAAACGGACAAAACGTAAGAACAACGGACAAAAACGGATGAAAACTGGCAAAAACTGATAAAAACATAAGGAAAACGGACAAAACGTCAGAACAACGGATAAAAACAGATGAAAACTGACAAAACGTAAGAAAAACGGACAAAAAATTAAGAAAAATGTAAGAAAAACGGATGAAAACCGATAAAAACGGACAAAACGTAAGAAAAACGGAACAAAAACGGACAAAACGTAAGAAAAACGGACGAAAATAAAGTCAATGGATGACCTGTGAAAGTCAATGCAAGCCACAGGGACCATTTATGTCATTTTTCAAACTTTTGACCTGGTAACTTGTTAGTTACCGGTCACATTACGTACAATGAGCCAAATTTGTAAGTATATTACGTACAAAAGTAATAAAATAAGTATGTTACGTACATCGGTATATTTGAGAAAGTTTGTTACGTATTCTCAGCCTTCACCCTTTTTAATATCCTTCCCTTTTTTTTAATCTGACTCATTCAGGCTAGTCACATACTTGACCCAAAGGGTGTGTTTGTTTTTTCAAGTAATTAAGAAAGTGATAGATAGTCAATGTTAAGAGCGTTTATTTTTTTTCCTGATCATTAAGAGGCATTAAGATACATAAACTTCTTATTGAACTAGATGTAAATGGGTTATCTTAACACCTCGTAATGTCTATTTTTTTTTTTTTTTTTTTTTTTTCTTTTTTCTTGTTTTTGTTTTTCGCTTTTGTTATCATTTCTTTGGGTGTTTATTTCTTCATTTTGTCTTATCTCAACTTTGTTTTTCGTTTTAAAAGTATGTTTAAATAGAATTATTTCACAATTTTTGTTTGATACATAATGTAAAAGATGATAATAATTAATAACTATGTGACAATTCATATTTTGCTCCAATTGAAAGGTTCGGTTTAGCGGACTAATATATCTCAACTCTAACCCGGCGCATTTACTTAATCATTTGAAAAAGTTCGTTCTAAACTCCGACACATTTATTTCTATTAAATAAACATGTTACTTAATGCTTTGTCGAAAATACTTTTAGCTTTTAATTGATAACATAATTTTTTTATATTTAATAATTAATAGAGTATATTTTTCGGGTGAATGCAATTTTTCTATATTTAAATTGTAAAATTTGATAAACATTTAAAAGAAAAAAGAAAAAAATATATTTTTATTTGAGTCAGATTTAAAGTTCTCAGCTACTTATTCAAATTAAGACAAAATTATATTCAAACTTTCAATCAAAATTTTAGATTCAAATATGCGAATTTGATTCAGACTAAAGCATTTTAATAAACAATCAACGCCTTATTCTTTTATATATCATCTCACATTATGTTTGTCAATTATCTACCGGTGATTGAGTAAGTAAGGGGGGTGGCAACACATGCGGTATGGGGTGAGGCATCATGCGGTTTGGGGTGAGGCATCATGCGGTTTGGCAAGGCATCAAACGGCATACCATTGCCACTCACTCGGCATGGACAAATCGGCATGAGGTGCGGGTTCTCAAACCGCAACGGTATGGACAAGAGGAGAGGAGCGTGTGATGTTTTTGAATTTTTGTACCGTTGCAAGTTTTGATATAAAAAAAATAAATAAATAAAATAAAAATAAAAATCCACTTCCCTTTATAAATAATACTCCTCACAACACATTCCAAATCACATTATTTTTACACACAAATCAAATATAACATTCAAAAAAAATGTCTTCATCATCCGCTTCTTCGTCCGATGACGAATTAATTTTTCCCGAAGAGTCGTCTGAACTCATTTTGTCCAACGGTAGTACTCTAGAAACCTATTTCGCTATGCGTGATTCCCTTCAAGACACCGCTAGCTCAAGCAATACTCGGGGGCAATCTTTGACCCGCTTTCGTGATAAAGCATTAGAAACTTTAATGAATGACTATTTCGTCGAACGACCAAAGTTTCCCCACCATGTTTTTCGTGAAAGATTTCGAATGAGCAAAAGGTTGTTTTTAAGAATTGTTGGCGATGTTGAAGCGACATTTGAATGGTTCAAAGAGGGCCGAGACGCGAGGAAGAAAAAAAGTTTCACGGCGTTACAAAAATGCACATCGGCCATTCGGCAACTCGCAACGGGTGAACCTCCGGATAGATTTGATGACTATCTAAACATGTCACGAAGAACGTCCGGTATTTTTATTTTTAGATGATTCGATTTTTTTTAATATATATAAATTCATATTTTTTTTATGTTAGTATATATATTTTTTAATATTTTGTAGGAGATTGTCTTGATCATTTTTGCCATGCGGTAATTGCGTTATACGGTCGAGAGTTCTTACGTAGGCCGACAAGCCATGACGTTGCACGGATATTCGAGGCACATCAAGAAAAACATCACATTCCTGGAATGCTTGGTAGCATTGATTGTACACATTTCGTTTGGCGAAATTGTCCTATGCATTTGAGAGGCCAATATAAAAGAGGTGATCACCAATACCCGACTATTATGCTTGAAGCCGTCACTTCAAATGATTTGTGGTTTTGGCATTCGTTTTTTGGACCTCCAGGTGCGAATAACGATATCAATGTTTTGAATCAATCTCCGTTGTATCTTATTGAGCGAAATGGAACGGCGCCAAACAGTTCATTTACTGTAAATGGACGGCTTTACAAACGTGGATATTATCTTACCGATGGAATCTATCCTACATATTCAACGTTGGTTAAAGCATATAAGTTTCCCACTGACCCGAAGGAAAAGAGATTCAAAAAGCTACAAGAGTCTACAAGAAAGGATGTCGAACGAGCTTTTGGGCGTCTAAAGGGAAAGTTGATGATTCTTAGTCGTCCTCTACGGGCTATGTCGGTCGAAAAGAATCGTCTCCTCGTTTATGCGTGTATTATACTATGCAATATGATTTTAAAAGACGACGGAATGGCAATATTACCGGTTCATATAATGGATCAGCCGGTAGCGCCAGTTTACGATGACACTGCACTACAGGTGTTACTAGACGAAGATATCCATAATCGTCTACGATTTGATCTTACGGAGCATTTTGCGGCTCTAGACTTAGCATACCTCGATGACTAGTTTAATTTTCTTTTTATTTCAACAGTGATGTAATTTTTTTTACGTATTATGCATTTTTTTTATTATTAATGAAATATTATGTTTTTATTTAATTGTTTAATATAATTATGAATTAAAAAAAAATGAGGTATGGAATGACTATTGCCACTAAAAAAACTATGGTGAGGTATGAGATTATGTGGAATGAAATTATTGGTGGGTTGTGAGGTATGGAATCAAAGTGTTGCCACCCCCCTAAGGGAGTGTTTTTTTTTTTTTTTAATAAGTCTTAATGAGGAGATAATGGTGGGGCCACACATATAATATGTTTCTTTTTTCTGTTAAATGGTCTATATGAAGAAAGAAAGCAAATGATGCTTCTCTCCATTAAAACTCATTAACAGAAAGGGACCCACCCACTTAATCCAGAAATAAAAAGAAACAAGCCTATGTAAATAAAAATGATTGACAACCATGATGCAGTGATGATACGTAAGAAAATAAGTAAAAGGATTAGCATTTTTCAATAAAAAATTATTGAAGTCATTATAGAGTTAGGATCAAATAAGAAGAATAACAAAAATAAGAAGGATAAGAAGTAACCACAACCACACATTTTAGATGCACCTATAAAATTAGATGCATCTCCCCTTAAAAATCTCCCACTTATTTAAAATGTGTGGCTAGAAATCCTTCTTATCATTCTCATTTTAATTTTTCTTCTTACTGGATCCTTTCCCGTCATTATAAGCTTGGGATACCTACTTTTTGTATATGCGAGTCACCAAAAGAAAACTTTACGTCACCTTGTTTCATATTATGCTATTTATATATAAGGTCTTTTTAATTTGTGTCTTAAGTGCACAAGTTAAAAACACCAAAAGTACACAAAAACCCATCAAAAAGTATATATGGATCCACATAAAAGTACAGACAAGTGTACTTTTATGTTAGTCCATGTGTACTTTCAATGTACTTTTGGTATGCTTAACTTGTGCCGCTAGAGCACAAGTTAGAAAAACCCTTATATATATTGTGAACTAAGAAAACTTTGGTTATCTACTCTACCGCCTTTCTTGAAGACTCATTCCCCCATGCCGATTACGTATTTAGCCCAAATTTTACTAATAATAGTATGGACGAGTCGTGTATATCTTTCTATCGTGTTATTTCGTCGAAATTTTATTAGTTCCAAGAAATTTAGAGACCTAGTGTTAGCTAGACCGTAAAAAATAATCACTAACATGCTAAGGTTGGGTGTAATGATCACTCGATCATTACCTCTACCTCAGCTCCACGTCTCCACATCAACTATTTAACACATCATCTTATAATCACCTTTAGAGGTGTAATGGTCATCACTTAACTGAGCACATAAAAATAACTCAATTTATACAAATATACCCCATAATATATCTTACAGCCCCACACACACTCACAAAAAAAAATCCATTTGCTTAGGTGGTGCAAACCACCTAACCGACTCCATTTTTCCTCCTTCGTGCACGATAGATTTTGGTTGTCAGGGGTTTCACGTGTGGTGATAATACACCATAACGCCTGGCCTAACATAAACCAGATCCATGAGACCATGAGTAACAAGAAACAATTTTCCCTATATGGCAAATATGTTTATATAGGTTTGAAATTATGCTCAAAAAGTTATACACGATAAATAGCATACTTTTGGGTTAAACTTAATAACATGTCAAATTGTCAATTCATTTGTCTTGGGCTTTTGGCCCATCACATAACTACCTGTATTGTTAATTGAAATTACGGCCCAAGCCCATAACAGATTATTTGTGCCATCTTTGTGGTTATCAAACATTTTGTATACTTTTATATTGGGCCCATTTATTTTCATTTTTTGTACACATTTATGTGTTGCTTATTTTTTGAGCTCATTTCGTAAAGGGGTTTATTTGCACACTTTATTTTTTTAGTGAGACACTCGTATGTATAATCGATTAAAGTGATGTATATCCACATTATAACAGTTTCAAAGGCCAAGCACTAAGATGATCTGCCAGTGTGTTCAATTCACATGATTGAGTAGGTATCGGGTAGCGTTTATTATTTTTAAGCGGACGAACAAGTTCAAATATTAGATATCGGGTAGCGTTTAATTAATTCTTTTATGATATTGAGTGTAAGATCATGGGTCATTTAACAAAATATCACTGTAACAACCAAATATATATGCCCTCGGTCTCCACCCAAATTATACGTCTACCTTTCTATTTTTGGTTTGTCTCATAATAATTGTCTACTTTCAAATCTCAACCAACACAAAATGCTTTTCACCTGTTAATATACATACGCTCAATGTCACGATCTCACTTTTTATAAAATGTACCAACTGGTGTTTCTCCAGTGGTATCAGTCCTTCACTGCAAATGCTCAGTTGACCGGTCAAGGAGGGCCTTTTGGAAAAAATGACATGGGTTCAATCCCACTCCTGGCTTATTAGGTCACTGAGAACATGTGATCATTGCCTAGGGCCGGGTCCTGGAGAAGGGTCTCGATTGGCATTAAAAGATGCATGGGATCTAGATGTTCCCACCAATTTACATATTTTTGAGACTTTTTATAAAATGTGTGCAGTTTGAAAGCTGACATATAATTTGACATACGACTATATTGTAAAGATGCATTAATTTGATGGGTTGGATGATGGTGATTAGTACAAAGGATGCAAGGTAAGCAAAGATATTTATGCGTCAAATTGTATCCCGTTCATGAGAAAACACAAGATGATAATTTGGGTGACAATCGTATGTGGTCAACACAAATTGAGCGTGGTACACTTATATCCTTTTAAAAGCCTAACTCCAATAATGTCATATAGTATGGAAATGATGAGTCACTTTATTTTGCTTACCCATAAATCCATGCTTACCAAAGGACAAATCCGTACCATCCATCTAGTTTGATTTAATAGTGAGGATTAACCTAAGATTTAGTAAATAAACCTAAGTCCATGTTTTTTTCTTGTCTTTTTTGTCCTTCTTTTTTATTCACGCTTTTTTTTTTTAAATTAAAGTTTTTTTTTTTTTTTTTTTTTTTTTTTTTTTTTTTTGCGATTTCATACGTTTTCATCTATTTTCATACGTTCTTATACGTTTTCTTACGTTTTCATAATTTTTCTTTTATTTTCGTCCGTTTTCAGACGTGTTTTCACTCTTTCATAAGTTTTCGCCCATTTTCATACGAATTCGTCCGTTTCTTACGTTTTCGTCCATTTTCTTAAGTTTTCATTCGTTTTCATACGTTTCTGACTATCACAAGTGATTTCTGAGATATTCAGAATATCACTTGTGATTATCTGAATATCACTTTGTGATATTATGAATATCACTTGTGATTATTTATTTTTTGAATATCACTTGTGATTTTCTGAATATCAGTTTGTGATATTCTGAATATCACTTTGTGATATTATGAATATCACTTGTGCTTTTCTGGATATCATTGTGCGATATTATGAATATCACGTGTGATTTCCATGTTACAAAACATTAGTTGAAAATCACTTATGATATTCAAAAAATCACTTGTGGTATTCAGAATATCACCAGTGATATTCTGAATATCACAGAATATCACATGATATCACTTGCGATATTCACAGTATCATTTGTGATATTCAGAATATCACAGAATATCATTTGTGCTATTCAGAATATCATTTGTGATATTCAGAAACGTATGAAAACGTTTAAAAACGGCCGAAAACATTTAATAACGGACTAAAACGTATGAAAACGTAAGAAAACGGACGAATATGTATGAAAACATAAAAACACGTATGAAAACGGACGAAAACGTATGAATAATGGATGAAAACGTAAGAAAACGTATGAAAACGGACAAAAATGTATGAAAACGGACAAAAACGTATGAAAACGGGCGAAAACGTATGAAAACGGACAAAAATGTATGAAAACGTATGAAAACGGACGGAAACGTATGAAAGGAAAGAAAAAAAACGCGAATTAAAAAAAACGTAAATAACGTGAATTAAAAAACAAACAAACAAATAAAAGAAAACGTGAATATAAAAAAATGTGAATTTAAAAAAATGTAAATATTACAAAAAACCGTAAAAAAAAAATGATTATAACTAAAAACGTGAATAATTAAAAAAAAAAGAAAAAAAAAGAAAGAAAGACAAAAAAAAAATGTGTATAAAAAAAAACAAAAAGATACGAAAAAAACATGGACTTAGGTTTAGACATATTAAATCTTAGGTTAATCCCAACCATTAGATCAAATTAGATAGATAGTGAGGATTTGTCCCTTGATAAGCATCAAAATAATAGTAAGCATTTGAAAATTCCTCTGGATATGAAACATAATGAAACAAACACATATAATTTGAGGGTGTGCAAGGTGAGCAATCGCTCAAAAGTTGCCTCAAAATTTATTTCGTTAATAATTATATGTATGTATACAAATATTTTGCACGAAGAAAAAAATATTTAAATGAGAAAATATATTAAATGAATAATTTGTTAAACGTTTTTAGGTAACTAATTGCATTATATCTTATAAACGGTGACACTTTATATATAACATTTTTTTTCGAAAGGCATCATTATATAATTTCGTCCAAGGCCCTTAAAAATTTCATAAATTCAGGAACGGCCATATATATATGGACTGGTTTAGTACTCAAACCGAACTATGTATGAACCGAACATGGTCATCATTTTGTTTAAACCCAAAACTCCAAATGAGCATTGTTTCATATCTATAATACATATAAAGAGAATACACATGCTTAAAAACCTAAAAAATAACCGAGCAATAATTTGTTAACAAAAATACCTTTACCAATCTAATACGGAGTAATTATTTAAATATTTAATCCCCAAACTTTTTACTTCTACTTAACGGCTGTGCATACACAAAATTTGATGCTACTATACACCGTCGTCGTTATACACGTGTAATTGTATAAACATCCACGAGTCTAAGTGCGTGGATGGCAGAACACAACCTTATTCACACATGGTTATTATTTTTTTTTGCATCACTAGATTAAAACCCCACTTGCAAGCTAATCATCAATCACCTTTGTAAAAAGTATCCATATCCTTAAATGTGACAAAAAAGTATAATGTTTAATGGTAGCCAAGACAAAGTTAATGGAGTGAGGACCATTTCCTTCTATCAGAAAATTTAACGGTAGCTTTTTGTTGTATCTTAGGCTAACTTTAATAGTGACCACAAAGAGATCGAGGACAACACTCTTACATCAGCTTTCTCTCTTTAAGACAACTTCATGACCAACTTAGTGTAATAAGAAAATTGAATATACCACCAAAAATATACATCTCAAAATCGGTTGCATAAGTGACCGACTTCTCATTTATTTTCTTGCATGTGAGACATCTCCATGAGGGAGCTGTAATGGCTGGGACTACTTGGAACTCGTCCTTTTGAGGGGTCGACCGATTGAAGGACTGACCATTACATATGGTCTTAAAATCTCTAGCTGTGTTATAGCAAGATGTTTTACATAATATGGTTCCTTTTATTTTTTGTATTATGTAAAAATTATAATAGCAATGTTTTAGAGCGATTAAAGACTCGAATTATGTTACATTATAGTTTGAAAATCTTGTATATTCACTTCTTAATCAACGATAACAACACACAATCCTGCTGGAACGAGATTAACGGATTCCACTTCTTATTAAATAGGTAGAAAGTGAAAAATAAAAATATTTTTTTTGAAAAGATACCCTTTGCTAAAAGGATTTGACCGTTAAAAAAATCGACGGATTTTATTAGACTAGCAAGTTGCTACGGGAGTTTCAACTTCTATTTGTGATCCAAAAGTGAGATATAGATTTTTTTCCCCTTCAAATAAGGTGTTCTTCCTTTGGGGTTTGAGATCGAAACATAAGCTATTCTGATGACACCAAGCGATCCATGTGGTACTCTCCGATAACGCCAAACATAAGCTATTCCCATAACACCAAAGGATTAAGACAATTCTGATGAAATTTGCGTATGTTAAATATATAAGATTAGATATAAGAATTACGAAATTGATGCAAACAAGTTGCCAAGATCATAAGTGAAAATAGGATAAGTTTTTGATGGAGACACTAGGGCTGTAAACGAACTGAACGTTCATTGAACATTTCATGAACCGTTCGGTAAAAAGTTCGTTTATGTTCGTTTATTTATTAAATGAACGAACATGAACAATATTTTACGATCGTTTAGTTAAATAAACGAACATGAACAAAAGTCACGTCCGTTTATTTATGTCCGTGAACGTCCGATTATGCGTTCGTTAACGTTCGTTTATGTTCATTTATTTATTTATGTTTGTATATCATATTTTTTAATTGTATAATTTTAAAATTAGTTTGTCGAAATAAAAAAACACTTATAAACAATATTAGATGCATAATTTAATAAAGTTTATGTTTGTTTGTATGTGTTTATATATGTTTGATCGTTTATGTCCGTTTAGCGTTCGTTTAGTGTCTTAATGAACGAACATAAACGAACATGAACAACTCATTTTCTTAATAAACGAACATGAACAAGCAATTTCGTCCGTTTAAGCGTTCGCGTTCGTTTATTTGTCCGGTTAAAATTAAATGAACGAACATGAACAAGGCTCCGTTCGTGTTCGTCCGGTTCGTTTACAGCCCTAGGAGACACTATTGGACACAATATACCAACATATAAATCCAAAGACCACATGGTAACAAAAATAATATTAAGATTGCTCAAAATGTGTAAGTTTATGACTTTTGAATTACCGAGGCGGACATAAGGGGTTTCCGGGGTTCACTGAAACTCGATAGATGTTTGCTGTCTAACGTAAATTTTGGTTAAAAATCCTAATTTCTTCTAAATTAACGTGGTCCTGACATATTTTGTTTAGTTAGTCCAGTAATATGTCAAAAAAATTCCATATCTTTTTAATTTGTTTACTAGTTTTGATTAAATCGCACCTTTTATTTTAACTTTATGTCCTTTGTGTTCGTAATTTTTTTTTATGCACTTGCTGACTCAGAATCCTGGGCCGCCTCTGTATATTACGATAACATGCAATATACTACAAAACATCAATCCGTATACTATTTTTAAGGTATACATGCACATGCATAATTTGGTTTCGTGTAGATTGCTAGTTTCTTGACATTGTTGGTTAGGACAAAGTTGTATCCTCCACACAAAAACAAGTGAACATAAATGATGATACATAAGATAAACAAACAAACAGAAGATAAAAGAAAATGTAATAAAAGACATCTAAGATTGGTTATATTACTAAGGAAAGCTGAAATTGGGACAAGGGTTTTTGTTTTTTTATATATGTCATTGTTCACTTAAAGTGCATGTTCAAGAATGTGATAAGGAAACAAGAAACTTAATGGATGGCCGACTTCTAATGAACCAAGTTGGTACTTCTCATTGAGTAAATTACAAATTGTCGTTATTGTGGTTTGGTCAAATTGTAGGTTTAGTCCATGATCTTTAGAGATGTCGAAGATTAGGGCATTCTGATCATTTAACTTTGGCTAGAAACTGAATATATAATCAAGGTTGTCAAGATCGGGATCCTACCCAGGATCATTTTTGTCTTTGCAAGATCGTGAAGATCGGATCGGGATCTTAAGATCCTACTCTAATGTTATTTCTTAATAATTTATGTAAATTTATACAAATTTACAAATTCTAATACATTATAACCATAAAATACTATGAATATTTCGTATAAATGTTGTCCTAAATTATGATTATAAAATGTTTAAAAAGATTAACATGTTGTTTTTTGAATTCTACAAACAAACAACCCATAAATTTGTAGATTTTTAGTTTGTAATCCGAGAAAAGTAAGATCGGATCGTAAGATCGTATGGTCAAGATCGGGATCCTATAAGATCCTAAGCTTGCAAAGATCCTATGTAGGATCCGGATCGTTTTTGCTTTGCAGTATCGTAAAATCGTAAGATCCTAAGATCAAGATCGGGATCCTGACAACTATATTATATGCAACTCGAAGTTCTTCATGTAGATAGTCTCAGTACTTTTAAAAGATTAATTAAGGATTGAACCTACAATTTAGCTAAATCACAAGGACGATTTTTGCAATTTATTCTTATTTTTTATGAACTATTTTTGTTTCTAAACATGTCAAGGTTCAGAAAATGCATACAAAACTTCTGAAAAATGTCTCTAGGGGTTTTTCTAGGCGACTTTATAACTATCGTTTTTGATCAGTTTCTAGACAACTTTATAATTATCATACTTGATCGATCAAGAACTATAGTTTTAAAGTTGCCTAGAGGCCTTTTTTCTGAAAGCACAATTGTGTCAAGTTTGAAACGTGTCCTATAGCAATACATGCAAAACTTTTAATGAAGGGTCCCTCAATAAACTACACAAAGTTGTAAAGATGACAATATCAATAATTTCATATCAAAGATGATATTTTTTAAGGGGTGATAAGATGGGTCACGAATTTTGTATCACAGTTTGATATACCTAAATAATTTATATTATCAAAATCAAGAAACATGCATGTCCAAGTTTAATGCATCCATCATTTTCAAATCCTCAAATCTTCCCAAAAATAAATCTTTCTTTGATATATTCTTGTTCATCATGTATGGTAGGCATGAATACTATAAGGAGACAAAACCTTGAAATTATAAAGCTCTAGACTGATCTAAAATCTTTTCTTAGATTTGATTGAATCTTTCCATCTTGTCTTCATCCTCTAAAAAGGTCCACATATCAATTCTCTTAGGTCTTGATCTTAATATCTTGTAGTTGTATGATATATTGTATACAAATTCTTATGTGGTCCATTTTTTCTTCTTCTTTTACTTGGCTTTTATTTAGGTTTTCGATTCGATATTACGAGCCGACTAATCTCAGAGTGACTACTTTTTTGGATAGCTCGGAGTCGCACATGCTGCAGGTAACCTTAATTTGTGGCCACAAAAGGATTAATTTTCTCCCCGTTAAATTCGAATCCTTGACCTCCTCTTTGAAATGCTGATATTCTTACCGATAGGTCACCCGTGATGTTATTATGTGGTCCATTTCTTTCAAGTTGTTGCAAATTACATTCCAATTCATGTCTAAATCCAAGGACTCAAAGGTACATTTGTTACATTGTATGATCTTTTCATGGTTTTGTTTTAGTCGACAACTTTTCCTTGCACAAAATTCCAAGGATTTGAGTGCTATTTTCAGGTTTAAAATTTATGGTACGGACCAAAACTAATGTTGAATAACACTCATCCTTAGTACAATAAAATATTGTGAAATAACGGTAAATGGATATCCTGACAATTTTATCCGCTGTTTTAAAAGGCTCGCAAAGACGCGAGGCTTGGTCATGTCACGCCATCTTATGTCACATGTTTTTGTAAACTCGATATATATAAATTATGATATAAATATATAAATATTTTTATATTTTGTACCGCCTTATGTCACGTCTTATAAACGCAAAAGCTTCGCCTTAACCGTAAAAGCGTGAGGCTTGATTATGCCGCCACGCCACGCCTCACGCTATTTATAACCTTGATTTTATCTCACTTTATGTTCGTATCTTTTTGGAGATAAATATGCTACTACTTTTCTAGAAGCAAAAAAGAAGTTTGCAATTATTAATAGCAAGATTGATAACATAATATATCCAAAAGAACTTGTTAAAGTAAACTATGTGTTTCATGCATGGGGGGTAATTAGGTATCGACGTTGATGGGATATCCTTTTATCCAATATAAATAATGGGCTAATGACTTCATGATAAGGATTATTATTATTACAAAACATTTAACCTTAAATAAAGAATCACTACTTTAACATGAGTCTTCCCAAAATCTTTTTAAAACCTTGTATCATTTGATTAATTAATAGATTTAAACATCATATATATGACCTTAAAAATGTCTTTTCTTTTCCTGTGAAAAAAAGGACAACAAGCATGATTTGATCTTTTAGGGTTTTCTCATTTTAAGGACTTCACAGGGCCGTCTCGTGGATTTTAAGGACTTCACAAGTTCGATTTCAAATGATGGTTTAATTTTTGTCTTAACTTTTAACATACCCTTGTAAGTGTATGATTTCATTTCTCAATCATAATCAAGTGATCATATCCTTGTTCGGGTTTTATTTTGGATAGATTTTTTGTCTCGAGTTTGGATGAGCATATACCGATGAAAAACATAATCTCAATACAGTAGACATGAAAAAAAAAAAAAAAAAAAAAAAAAAAAAAGGCAATACAATAAGAGTTATGCGCTCCAATGAATTAAGCCTTAGTTTAATAGGGTGCATATATATAGTTGTAGTTACAAAAGTAGTTTAATCTAACCAAAGTATCTGCAAGAGTTTTCTTAATTAATTAGATTTTTTTTGCATATGAAAAGGGTAAGAATCAAAATCAAACTAAATTAAATAACACTAATAATTGGCCCAAGTTGGAGAGAAGTGGTAGATGACTTGTTTGGGTCTATTGGCTTTGGTGCAGCCAATGTAAGTTCTAAATCAAGAGTACCACTTGGAGAATCATGAACTTGTGAACAAATTGATGATGCTTGATAGGACTTGATCATTGGATTGTAGTAGGCATTCTCTTGCTTTAAAGAATTGAATTCTATCAAAGAATGTTTGTCATTGTGATCTTGTTGCTCTTCCTCAAATGAGCTTGTTTGACTCACAATTGCATTCTTGTTGTTGTTATTGCCTCTCACCTGTGACCACCAAGAATGATACTTTAGGCACATTGATATCATGGATTCTCTAAGAAATTTTCATTGTATGATCATATGATTGAATAAAGCAACCTCATAATGCATTTGGTTGGAGCTTTAACCCTTGATAGGCATTACATATGCTAGAATACCTAGCTACCAAAATACGAACTTGCAATGCATGACCATGCGAAAATTAATACCTACCAAGTCAAAGAGGCTCGAACGACGTTTCTTCTTAAAAAGACTTGCTTGCCGAAGGAAGTACTTCTGTGCATGACTTGCAACTTGCGTAGGTGTCCTTGTGGTCACAAAGTTTCTTGAAATCCCTCTCCAATCACCCTTTCCTAGCTTCTCAAGACCGGTTAGAAATCGTCGGTGTTCGTCTTCGGACCAAGGTAGACCTATAATATAATCCTTCCAAAATGTTAGCACTTAACCAAACATAAAGACAACTTTTAGTAATCATGCATGCAGCATAGCATGCATGGTTGATTTAGTAACTATTGTTTCAAAATATTATTGCGTACCTTTTTTTCTTTCTTGTGCTCGGGCAATGAGACCATCAGAGAGATAACCATTAATCGACATATTCTTGTCGGAGTTTAGGTCATTAAGGGATGAGATACGAGAAGACGATAAAGAAGACGTGGGCGAATGTGAAGCCGAAGCCGGTAATGGCGAAGAAGAAGGAAAACAATCCATGCTAAGGCATTTTTTCATGACCATAGAGTGTGGTGAGTCAAGTTGAACTCCAAATAGCCTTAATCCACCACCACCTCCTCCTCCAACCAAAACTGTGCTATTGACATTGCCTCTAATGTAACTAGTGCAAGTTCTTGAATTGTGGCCTATGTTGCCACAATGTGAGCACTTTCTCCCCATTTGTGCTCAAAGTTGTTTTGGTAAAACAATCTCACAACCCCTAAAGAGTAATAAAGAGTAAAGAGAGAAAGAAAGAGAAAGTCTTAAGTTTGGCACAAAGGCAAATGTGATGATGATATATGTGTGGTGAGATGTGGGGTTTTGAGCAAAAATGGATGAAAACCTAAGATAAATGATTGGATAAAGATATATATTCCTTTTTACAATTTGGCTTCTTACCTAAAACAAAAAAGATACTCCCTCCGTCCTAAATTTATTGTCCACTATTGACTTTTTTGGTCAATCTTCTTCAACTTTGACCACAATTATTTTTATTTGTGTTATATAATACTTGATGAAAAATATATGAATGTATTGGGTTTTAAATGTATTTTTAGTTGGTATAATTTTCATCAAGTATTATATAACACAAATAAATATATTAATGGTCAAAGTCGAACAAGAAAGACTGGTCAAAGTCAAATGGGACAATAAAAATGGGACGGAGGGAGTAACATTTTTATGACTAGAATCACTTATCTTCAACATGTACTATAATTTTATAAGACCAAAAGAATCTTGATGCATCAAATTGGCATCTCAAAGGACTATCACAAAAAGATATGATATGATATGTTAGTGATTAATTCGTACACAAATAATAGGTTTAAACTTTAAAGAGCTAGACGTTCTTTTGTCCATTTGGGGTTTTTCCAATTTGGAAAAATAAACAAAACCCAAGTCACATATTATAATAATTTGTCTTAACAATAAATAAATTTTTTGAGGCTTTAATTCAAGTAAAGACAATTAAAAACAAATTTGGCCCATGAGGCTATTATTTCACAATAGCCGGCCATTATTATTGGAGAGTAGTTAAAGTCTCAATTAACTTCTTAAAAAAAATCTTTCACACATTAACATCATTAAAGTTGTAAGCATATGTTGACATGATCTTAAATAAATCATTCCCAATCATCAACATTGGAAGTTTGTCAATTGTTTGAAAGTGGTTTGATTGTTTTTATCAACTTAGACCAAGTTTTGCTCAAAAAAAAATCATAAGTATTATTTTCTCTAAAACGCAAATTAACTCAGAGACGAACCCAGAATTTTTGATATGTTTCATTTAATTTTTATAATGATCATGAGTACTAAAGTTATCATACAAAGAATTTATTAGGTAATCCTGAAGGTTGTACGTGCTCAAAAAAGACATTTTATAAAAATTAAAAAAAAAAAAAAAAAAATTACACCCCATGACCTAATCGGGTGTGGCATGTGCCACACATGACTCTCATGTGGGTCCATCCCTGAATTAACCTTCTCACTATATACATCATAGATATCATCAGAAACAATGTTACAATTGAACTTGAACCGCAACCACTTGATTGAAAACAATTACACTTCATACGGATGTATACTAGGCTTCAAGCCCTTTGATAGTTTGATTCAAGAGTAAATTGCAAAAATCGTCCTTGTAGTTTGGTCAAATTGCATGTTTCGTCCTTGTGAATCAATAAGTGCAAAGATCTTCCTTATTTTGGACTGTTACGTGCATTTTTTGTCCTTCAACAGTGAAATTTGGCAAACCACAAGGACGGTTTTTGCAACGATAGAGGACCAAAAGTGCACGTAACAGTGTCAAATCCGGACGATCTTTGCACTTAATGAACCACAAGGACGAAACGTGCAATTTGACCAAACCACAAGGATGATTTTTGCAATTTACTCTTGATTCAATTAGGTAAATTTGATGAGTTACCATGTTTTGGTAACTCATATATCATGTGGTAAAACTTATACTTGTCCTTCATATGCTATTTATCCGCTTCGATCCTACAGTTTTTCTTGCCAAAAGTAATGATGTCACTTGAGCAAATATAATAGAAGCAAATCAAATTTGACCTATCTTTTTTCATTTAATAAAGATAATTTTTTAAATAAAATTTAGTTTTGTAAGTTTCTAGTACATATAGTTTACCAAAGATGGAGTGTTTGGTAAGAAAAAATCAATTGATGATTTGTTTTTAAGCTCGTTTTATATTAAAAACTTTTAAATATATCTGCTTATGTCTTATTGGGTAGCTATGAAACCAATAATTAATGATATAAGTACACATCTACCCAATCCCCTGAGGCACTACCTTAAAGAAAGTCTACTATTGTTGAACACTATAATCTTTTGTTCATATAATTTGTCTAAATAAAAAGTACATCTTTCTATCCCACTGGTTATATCTTCTGACTTTATGTGCCAAATGAGTCGTGTTTAAGTAAACCTTATAAACCGTCAACAATCATACTTCTCATATACTTCTCATATTTAGATGATTACACTTTAACAAACTTTTGGTTAAAGTTTCAAAGAAACCATGTCTCAAAAGTAGTCTTTGCTTCTCTTCACAACGAATTGGTTAACATGTTGAAAACATGTTTTTTTAGCAAAGAGTGTTTACAGCAACATACTCAATTCCGTCGGGACGAGGTATAGGGTGTGAACAACCAGTGTCTTGTACCGTATTCTAAAATCATCTCATGTTGATACAAATAGAAAGAAAACACATATTTGTTAACTCTCGCAATATTTAACATGACCTATCATATTGACATAAGTTTACTTTCACATTTTTATTAAATCACCATATAGAACTAAATAGCCATTGGGTTGTTGGGTTTAAGCATTTTATGAACCTAATTTTCTTAAGATTCATCTAGACCTTTTTAAACTTGTTTATTAAAGAAAAATTGGTACCTATTCATAACAAACTTTTATATATATATGTACCACTTGCATTCTCAAATAATTTTCCAACCTATGCACACAAATATCACTTCATTGGCTGATCTATGTGAAAGCATTTGGCACTTGTCATTACTATAAAAAAGGAATCTTCAACATCATATATGATATATCTATACAACCTAATTAACCTTCTTTGACTAAGTTTTTCCATGACAAAATATTCCATATCATTTTGTCATAATCTTGCAACAAGTTGAGATATCTTAAAGTAACATATCTACAAAAAAAACATTTTTTAACTCTTCAAGTGTTCATAAGCTTATATAATAGGGATTTTTCTAACTTGTACCTAGAGGCACAAGTTAAGCACATAAAAAAGTACATAAAAGTATTTAGGGACCGACATAAAAGTACAAAAAAGTGTACTTTTGTGTGGATTCCTAAGTTCTTTTTCATGGGTCCTATCGTACTTTTGGTGTGCTTAACTTGTGCCCTCCCCTAGGGCACAAGTTAGAAAAACCCATATAATAATTATAAATTTATAATAAGTCTCAATCTAAATCTTATTGGCCAAATAAGATACTCTCCAGCAAGTTGCAACACAAATCAGATTTTGAAGTGAGGTTGGCAACACATGAAAACAACTTAAAATAAAACAGCAAGTTGCCAACTTCAGTTTTTATAACTATAATTTCGGTCCCTTCTAGAAAAGCAAAGTCTACGCGCATACGGGGTACTACTATGCATGCATCAAGGGCGACCCAGAAAAGTAGGCCGGATAACCTTAAAGGGCACATGTCTTAAAATCTGAAAACCTAAAGTCCTAAACTGTAGATGAAACTCACATACAATAAACAAGGATCGGTTATTTTTTCAAGTTCTAAGATGATCCTGCAAATCAGATATTTTGACCCAGAAACAATCAGAAAAGAATAGGCATAACCACTTTTACGGAATATGTTAATTAACATGAAAAAGGTCACCAATTTTAGCACTAGCTATATTTTAACTAAAACCATTTACTTTTGAGATCATAATATCAGTTTCATGCATATCAGCTGTGGCGGAGCACTAATACTAGATAGATTGCTGTACAAGACTAAATCTTAGCACTTTACAAGTACAAGAGCACTTTCATCAAATCAAAAGATCTACAGAAGTACAAAAAAACATATTAAAACTAAACTAAGTAATAACCCTTTTGTACTTTGCATATCTATACATTATCATGGTATATATTATCATAATCAACCAATCAATCTAGTACTTATTACAGCATATAGATTACATAGATAATCAATCAACTGCCCCACATATGTTTAAACAAAGCCTTAATGACTTTAATCCACTTCAGCATGGAAAAGAACACACAAGTAGAACTCGAAAGGTCTTTATTATTGTAAGTGTAGTGACACAACATCAGCAACTAGGCCTAAAAGTTATAAATATGTAAGTTAAATGTTAACTGGACCACAAGGTTCTGAGCGGCAGGACCTCTTCAAACTAGAGAAAGATTTCTTCATTTTTTATATATTTTAGGAACTCAAATATCATGTTATTATATTTTACCAGGGTGCAGGATTACTCCCCTTTACCCAAAAAATATCATATTATTAGCACCAAATTGCAGGTAAAAACAGAAAAAGACAAGTTGGCATTCTACCAGAAAATACTGGTAAGTTGTCTATATGAAGTAGATGTTTACCGTTTCATATGGAAAGATATCACATCAATCTTCCTTTTACGATCTTAAAACACTAACTCTTCAGTCTCCACTACGGTCAACGTATTTTTTTCAAAAAGCCATCAATATCTTCACACGAACTGGTGCAACCTCAAAATCTAACATTTCGCAAGCCAAATCTATCGCACATGAAGCACCAACTTGAGATAAATATGGGTGCAGAATAAATCTGCAAGAAATTGGAAAACAGAGCTGTTAGCAATAATAATTATTCTATAATTAGAAAGTTTAAAATTCAGACTTCTCTACTTTCTTGTTATGGAAAGCTTTCAAAACTTGTAACCTCAAAACTTGTAACCGTAATATTAATGATCAATAAAGTGATTTAGTGGGAAAAAAAACATGTAACCTCAAATCAAATACTTGTAACATATGAAACTGAAAAAGAAGTTATTGATATACATTAAGATGTCGGTTATGAAATCTTAATATAAAAAGAACTCATGGTTTATGAAAGAATAAAAAGCTACAACTCAAACTAATCATACTTCACGCACAATAGATTCATCCATCCTAGGTTCCTCGGACAACGGTGACACGAAGCTCATCCTCCTCCACTCCTACACTCAAAAACAAGGTTCCTCGAACACCTTTATCGGCTCGTGGCCTCAGTCTCTATGATCGCCGCAAACTATAGTCATAGGGTACCCGCCGCTGCATTGCGCGGGTACCTTGCTAGTGATACAAATTGCTGAAAGACTATAATCGAGTTGTATGTTATCTTGGATAGCTTGTAGAGTATACTGTACATGCGGCAATTTCGATCCATTTACATAATAATGGGTCGACTTATGTAACATTTTTAGTATTCATATCGGGTAAAATGCATAAGTTGAAAAAATTAGCTACAACAGAAACATGTTAACTTGATCAAAAGTCACTTAAAGTATATACAAATTCATATAACTTCATTAATCATTTTATTCACAGAAGTAAGTTATCATTAGATTCAAGATGTTTCTCTAATCAGATTAAGACCATAATTATTTATAAACTAAGAATAGACAAGGAAGTGTGGCAGGTCAGCACTACCCGATAGTCGCTAAAAGTTATCAGTTTTGACCTGAACTTACTTTGATTCCATTATAAGTAAGTTTCAACGAGCGTTTAATCTTACTTTTAGTCCATAAATGTTTGGTCTTTCTCTAAAGCCGGCTTTTCAAACGCTAAAGGTGCTATCACCCTCCAAAACAAAAAGTGAAACTACTTCAGTAACAAAATTGACTGAAGCCACTATCGCAATTTCAAAAGTTTATCTGTCAATTACGGTCAGAAGTACATATGAGTACATGGACACTCCAAAAACTGTAAAGAAAAATCTTCTTCTTATAGACTCCATAAAATGAATGGAAGGATAATTGAGGATCACATCTATTATGATATTTAGAAAAGAAATGTAAAGCTAATCATCACATTGAAGAAATCACATAGCGAACTGGTATGATTACACGTCTGTTACACATTCGCATTAATTGAGTATATATGCAGACACAGAAAAACTTACCACAAGATGATAGAGATACAGATAGATATACACTCAGGAAAAACTCCAAGATCTGAATTTGCAAATTCCACGGCGATCTTCTCGAAGAGATTCACGTATGGATTGAACCAGGGAAATAACAGCAGAAACACGTGACAAGTCTTCATGTTGTTCCTGCATAATTTAAGTTGCCAAACATATAGATGTGTTGTTTCGGTGAACATCAACAACTTTGCGAGAATTTACAAAAAGAAAATCATATTACCACTTCATCAAGACGGTCTTCAATACCACCTAGGTTTACATTAGTAGGCATGAATATCTTCTTGTAAGCTGCTCTCAGGCTCCTGATCTATATTATTGCAAATAAAATGAATTAACACTACCATAAGCATAATAGCACAAATCAAATAAATTGACAGATAATGGCAAAGAGAACTAACAAATATCACTTGGGAAATCATACTATATATACCTAATCCTCCAATATACGGTTTTTAGATTCCAAATCATCACAATGGCATTTGGTAAAAATATGCCATGAGATTAAGCTTTTGGAGGTAGTAATTTCGATCCATTTAGTACCAAACTGTTCGATTTGGGTTAAGTTTTATCTATAATGGGTAAAAAAAAAAACTTTAGCCCAAAAAAAAGGTCAAATGGATCAAACAGGACAAGATGTGTTTCACGTTTCAACCTATTACCTATCCAGTTTGACATGCTCATATTGCCCTTCTGATACATGGATTTCTATAAAATGTGTCTGAGACTACAACCAGAAGCTAACCTCAGCAACTGAGAAGCCGCCTCGTCGAAGACCTTCTAGATTCAAACCACGTAACTCTGCTCTGTCTCCAACTACCATTGTATACTTGGGGACATCTTGTGAAACCTTGTGTAAACAAATCAAGAACTTTGATTAGGCAAAACACAAGCAGATGCTTTTTGTTAAAAAATTAATCCGGAAATGAGAACACCCCTACCATGTGTATCATATAAATCAAGATATAAAAGATTCAAGGTTATGAAAGAATCATACCACCGAACCACCACCAATGAAACAGAAGGAGCCTATATGGCAGAACTGATGAACAACAATGGCTCCAGCAGTGTGTGCATGGTCCTACGTGTAGACTTGTAAAATCAAACTTTGTACGATAAAAGAAGCAAAATGGTCACACTCGCAAAGTGATTTAAGGACTAACCTCCACCAATACATGGCCGGCTAAGAGGGTGTTATTTGCAAAAATGTTGTTGCTACCCACTTTGCAATCATGGGCTATATGGCAAGATCCCATTATAAGATTGTTATCGCCAATAACCTGGTTATACAATTCTTTAGTTTAAGTACAAGCATCACTTAAGTTTATAGCAATGCCAAAAAGAGGGAAAGAAATTCACATACTGTTCTGTCACAAGGTTTCGAAGATCGATGGATAGAAACATGCTCTCTGATCTCATTGTTATTACCAACTTCAAGAAAGCATTCACTACCTGCCTGATAAGAATGATGAGCTTAGCTATACATAAATCTCTTAATAATTAGGCATAAAAAAATATATAACGATATGAATAGGTCTAACAATCTGACTACCTTATACTTCATGTCTTGGCATTTGATGCCAACAACAGCATGATGACCAATAACATTATTGCATCCGATAATCGTTTTCCCGGGAAGGTTATCTCCAACAATTGCCCCACTGTTTTAGAATACAATCACTGACTAAGGCTAGATGAACAATCTTTAGCAATGAAAGTAGTTAAACGATCTGAATAAAACCTCATCAAGATGCATTTATCTCCCAATTCCGTGTTTCCACAAACGTGACTTCCAGGATGTAGTTTGCAATTATTACCCAGCACTGCTGAAGGACCCACAGTGCAAAAGGGGCCAACTGAAACACCCTGCAAGCTAATGGAGTTGAATCAGTATATAAGATTACACTCACAACTGTACAAATTTGGCAATGCAGACATGTAGATTAATTATATCTATTAGTTACAGATGTCCCTAATTAAGTAATTAATATGAAAAACTAGTGTCGTCCCAATAATCACTTCGATCACATCGAACCATTGCTGATTAAATATCTGTCACCAAGGTCATTTAAGGGAATATACATAAACTGGATAACTGCTAACATCGTTACATACTACTCTATAGTCTTTAAAACAAGTAATATCATGTTGGACAGCCATTCAAATCCCACTCAGTACTCGTTAACATAACTCGCAGCTTGACACATTGTCCATATCACTCCTGCAGACCATCGGAATAGATTATCTGAGGACAGTTAGAGAAGTAATCACTTTCCATTTTTTAATTCCCTTTACATTAAATCCCTCCTCATACAGCACAAATGCCACATAGTCTGCATAAATCTCTAGAGCTAACAGAGTATAATACAAACACACTAGTCTCAGTGTTCCATGTTGGTCAATACAATTTATCATACCAAACTAGTTTGTATTGTTTAAACTTAGAAAAGCATTATTATCAGAACAGTACTTATAAATTTGAACAATGACCAACGCAGAACATCGAGATAGTAACTGGCTCTCTTACTGCATTTAATCTTACCAAACTAGAACACTTTCCAACAGTCTAACCACTAATTTAACACCGCGTTCATATACTGTTATCCGACATTAGCCTACTTCTTACACACAAATTACAACACTGAAATTATACTTCAATTCAAAAAGCTAATTTTCAGGTTATGCATATCATAAACATTTAGTAGGAGAACTGTACACAAAGAGCTTATAACAGATTATAACTAAGTAAACTAACATTGTAACAAAAATAACTATCTACCTATACTCTAACATAGAACTAACTAACGTTTCACATTAGTCAGGTATGTTTTATGTAGAGTACAGATAGTTAGTTATGCTGATTAGTTAGTTTGTTATGATTTTTTATCAACTCATTGTTAGAAACCTAAGTGTTTTTGCAGAAGACAGAGTTGTATTAGAGATTCAATGAGTCTTATCGTACCAAACTACTCATCATTTCAGCAAACTCTACAATGATTAATGCGTAACATTTGAGAAAATATAATGTTCCTTTACGACATCAATACGACTAAAACGGAACACTTTCAGTCTTTCTCAAAGTTTGATGACTAGTTTGGCATAGCAATTTGTACAATAACAGATGTCGAAAAGAATCTCGATACTCTACATGAAAAACTCATCCAATTTCTTATACAGCTCTATCTTCCCCAAAACACTATGGTTTTCAAAGAATGAACTGGTAACAGATAATAACAGACTGAACTAGCACTGTGATAAACTAACTAATCAGCATAACTAAGTAACTAACTACTCATCATTTCAACTAACTCTACAACGAAGAACGTGAAACAATTCTAGAAAATATAATGTTTACTCCCAGACATCAATATGACTAAAACTGAGCACTTTCTGTCTTTTACAAAGTTTAACAACTAATTCAGCATGTGAACTTGTACAATAACAAATGTCATAAACCGATGCAAATTTATGACTTTCTACTCTATCTTCACAAAAAAAAACTAAAGTTTCTAACAAAGAGCTGATAACAAATCATAACTGACTTATATAACACTGTTATGATTTGTTATCAGCTCGTTATTAGAAAATATAGCATTTACTTTTCGACATTAATATGACTAAACAGGAACACTTTCATTCTTTCACAAAGTTCAACGACAGCATGTCAACTTGTACAATAACGAATGCCGAAACGGATGCTAATTTACGTCTTTCTACTTTTCACTCGACATACTACTTAAAAAACTCAACCAAATTAGCTGATAACACTGTAACAACCATAACAAACTATCTATACTCAAACATAAAACAGAAGAATTTGCGTCTTTCACAATTTTTAACGACTTTCACTCAATATTCTATGTCAAAAACTCAGCACATCAGCTTGTAGAATAACAAATGTCGAAAGCGATGCTTATTTACGACTTTCACTCAATATTCTATGTCAAAAACTCATCCAAATGAGCTGATAACAAGTCATAACTAACTAACTAACTAATCAGCGAAACACACTATTTACACCACAACCGCAATATTTCGTAGCCATTTTACGACATTAGACTACTTTCTACTTATTACACACATAATGGTACTTTCCGACCTCAATATGACTAAACCGGAGCACATTCATTCTTTGACAAAATTTAACGATTATTGGCACCGCAACTTGTACAACAACGAATGTCCTACTTACGCATTTCTACTCTATCTTCACAAAAAAAAAAACACTCAAGTTTCTAACAATAAGCTGATAACGAATCCTAACAAAAAAACAAATCAGCAAACGCACTATTTACACCACAACCGCGATATTTCGTAGCTATTTTACGACATTGTCCTACTTTCTACTCTTCCACATAAATTCATAACTAACTGAACTAACACTGTAACAAACATAACAAACTAACTAATTGGAAAAACGCACTATTTACACCACCACCGCGATATGTCGTAGCCATTTTACGACATTATCCTGCTTTGTACTTATTCTGCACAAATTGATAACTAACTAAACTAACACCATAACAAACTAACTAATCGGGAAACAAACTATTCAACACCACAACTCGTACACTCACAAAAATAACACAAACCGCGATATTATGTTCCTATTTTACGACATTAGCCTACTTTCAACTACTTCCACGCAAATTGATAACTAACTAACCTAACACAATAACAAACATAACTAACTAACTAATCGAGTAATCGACATAAAAACTATTCAACACCACAACTCACACACTCACAGATATAATACTAACCGCGATATTACGTTAGCTGTGTTACGGCATTAGCCTACTTTCTACCTATTCCACGCAAATTTACAGCAAACTAAACTAACACTATAACAAACATAACAAACTAACTAATCGGCAAAACGCACTATTTACACCACCACCGCAATATTACGTAGCTATTTTACGACATTATCTTACCTTCTACTAACTTAATTAACACCGTAACAAACATAACAAACTATTCGTACAACAACCGCGATGTTACGTTGCTATTTTATCGACATAATCCTACTTTCTACTTGTTCCGCACAAATTTATAACTAACACTGTAACAAACTAACTAATTAAACATACCTGACCTAAAATAGCGTTAGGATGAACAACAGATGAAGGATGGATAAACCTGACGTCATCATCATCATTATCATTACAAGCATCTGCTCATAATCACACATCTTATTTAATATTTATATAAAATTATGATGATATAAGTATATAAAATGACTTACAGTTGACGGTTGAGAACCGTCGGCCGGAAATTGACCGGAGTAGACTGCCGGCGAGGTGTCGCCGGAATCTGAGGGGTAGAGTTGTCATTAGTTTGAATTTGGGGGGTTTTGGTGGTAAAGATGCGTTTTATATATGAAAATTATTGTTTAATTGTATAAGAGCTATGATATACATCAAAAAAAAAAACAATTCACTAACTGAGGTGTCAGCGGGTGATCACTTTTACGTGGGTTGATTGTATAATAGCAATAATTTGTTTGTGTGTATTTATTTATTTTAATATAATAACTTGGAGCGGAGAAAGTTTGTTAGTTAAATTGAAATTAAGTATTTTCTTATTTTGGCCAATATGTTTGTGTGCTTTTATTATGGTTTTAAAAGGCTCGTAAAAGTGTGAGGTTTGATCACGCTGCTTTATGTCACATTTTTTTGTAAACTTGAAATATATGAAATATGATATAAATATATAAATATTTTTTTATTTTGTGTCGTCTTATGCCACATCTTATAAATGCAAAAGCTTCGCTTCGCGCTATTTATAACCTTGGATTTTATTGACTTATCTATATTTATATCCACTAGACGAGTACCCGCACCTAGCGGCAGCGGTGTCTAGTTTCGACAAAATTTTAGCGGTGATTAACTTTGTTTCAAGAATCAGTATTTTGAGCGTTAAGGAATCCATTTTGAATTATTATATTGTTTTACCGATAGCGTTGTTTTGTATTTGAGATTGTTTTTTTTTTATAGCATCTATGTAAGTTGCATTAATCAATTAATATTAAAATAAGAATAATGTCATTTTTTTTTGTAAGGAGCAATTAACACCATTTTTTTTGTCCCTAGAGAGTTGTAGTACATAAATAGTTGGTGCACATAAACAAAAAAATGCATATACAAACATTTATCTTTTGTCTTTATGTCTCAATCTTTCACTTTTATATTGTATAATTTCAGAGATTAGCATTCATGTTAATATGGTATATTGGAGTCGATTTCAATGAAAAGTGAATTCATATGCGAAACCTTTCACTTTTCATTTGAATGCGAATTCATATGCGAATTCGTATAATTTCAGAGATTATCATTCATGTGAATATGGTATAAATCATGCGAATTCATAATGGAAACCTTTCACTTTTCATTTGATTTATAACAACGATATATCAGCATGTGAATATGCGAATTCACTTTTATATCGTATAATTTCAGAGATTAGTAATTTTCCTAATAAATGACACGAACAGGTTACAACTTAAAAACAATAATGAAAATTACTACATTGGGCCCAGTTTTGATTTATAACGTATCTTCTAAAACACAAATGCTGATATATCTCATGAGTATATTTTTACTTTGTGTAGATAGTTGATAGGATTCCTTTATTTTATTTTAGGAAGGATGCATTATTTACAGTAATTTGATGTTATGCGCTACTTATGATATTTTTAATTCGGAATCTGCACGAGCTAAGTATTATCTCAAATATTAGTTATGTTTGCCAAACTTTATGATGATTAAAAAAAGGTAAAATCAATATGCGGAAATGTTATGATGGAAAAAGCTCCAAATGATTATAGTAAATAATTTTGAATGATTTTTCTTATTGTTTTTTTAGGGTATTTTATCATTCATCAAATAGACAAAAGTCTTGCATAAACTATGAAAAGAAATGTTTACTTTCCAAAGATACTTTTACATGTTCCACTTTTCCCCTTTTCATTTTTTCAATTATTGACTTGTTGACCATTTCTTTATTTTTTTATTTATTTATTTTTTTTATGTAGTATGGATATCTATACTATTATATAAAACATTTAAGTTATGAAATCCGACAAAAATTAAAATAAGTAAGTGAATCATAGAGTGACATGTGTCAATTCTCAACGAAAAAATCACATTTATTTTTAAATTGAAATATCTTTTTATTTATTTATTTTTTTTATGATCTAATATCAACATATGTTTAAAAAAAATTTACTCTTTAACTTAATATCCATTTTGATATGACTTTTATGAATTTCTAGTTTTTACATTTTTAATAGGTTTATTTTATTTTGATTATATTTTTTTACAATTTTAACCATAATCTATATTACATTATTAAGTATTTAGGACTTTCTATAAAATGAAGTCTAAAAATTTCAAGACAAAAAACATTACTAAAAAAAATTATAAAATTAATGTAAAATTTAAAATTTAAATCTTATTTAAACCATATAATAACCCCCATCATAATGATAAAAAAAAAAAAAAAAAAAAAAAAAAAAAAAAAAAAAAAAAAAAATCTCACTAAATTTATAACCACCACCAATCTAATGCAAAATTTTAAAAAATAAAAGGGTTAAGTATTTATTTACACTATTAATAATTTACACGTTTTACTTTTAAAAAACTTATATCTACTACGTTATAAAGTATTTGAAACATTTCAAATTAAAATATTTGCTAGCCACAAAAATAGTCACCGGGTACCCGCCGCCGCATTGCGCGGGTACCCTTCTAGTTTAAATCAATACAAACTTGATTCGTCAAAATTATATACTTTTGGAGGGAGTGTTTAAAGCGTAAGAGAGTGTGAAAGTCTTTGTATATGCGGGAATAATGCTGTTAATATGGTGTTACGGGAAAGCTACGAAAACCCAAACAAACACATAAGCGGGTAGAGAATTGCGAACAATGCCTTTGAACAAAATTTAAATGTGTTGAAGCAAATTCCCGCTATCCGGTTAGGCTGGAGAACCCTGCTTCAATCAACGATGCCGGAGGGAAAGAGTCTTCCTTCCTGCACAATAAGCAACACGCGTTAGCCTCGCCCTGGATGATGTCCAGGACCAAGCTCCGGTGTGAAAGTAAGCTGGAGGGTAAAGATGGCAATAAATGCAGTGGTTAATGTATGTGTGTGTATTTATCTCTCTGGAATCATTAAATGTATTGGGGTATTTATACTACCCCAACTATGTACCTTCGTCACTTACCTGTTTGCAAGCCTATAGCCACCCTAGTTGGTAGGCCACGTGGTAAGAATCCCTTAAAAACTAGATATTGTCGTTTGTCGTCCGGACGGTTTAGACAATGTCGTCCGACCATTGATGATGCCGGACTGCATGTCTTCCGGATACATACGCCAACATGTCCCCCCCAGTATTGGATCACCGGATTAAAACCGATGGTGCAATACTTGAGAGTATGTAATGTTCCTGAATGTGCTTTTTGAAATGCCTCGCGGTGGGTTTTAATGACATTTGTGGTTTTTTGGGCTGTTCTGATGGGCCTGCCAGTCTAATGGGCTTTCATCCATGTATTCTCGTCTTCCGAGATTGACGTGGACGGGCCAGATTTAGCCACGTCACCTTTTACTGACTGATGGGACGTTTGACAGCCTGTTAGGGTTTCTTCCTTTGCCTATATAAGAGCTTTTTACCACAGTTATTTTCTCACACATCTTTCTGACTTTTTACATTGCTCTCGCTCTCCGGAATATCTTCTTCTTCGAATTTATAAGGTTCGTCTCGTTCTTCCCTGTAATTATTTGTATATCCCTTCCGGCATCGTTGATTGAAGCAGGGTTCTCCAGTTTCCGTCACATTTCTTAACCAACACAGGATTGGCTATCCATGTCGGGTACCGTACTAGCCGGACTATGCCAGCCTTGACCCATTCCTCCACTTCTCTGCTGATTACTTGGTTATTTTCTCGCGAGAATATTCTCCTCTTTTGGGCCACCGGTGTGTCGGAGTTGTTCACGCAGAGAGAGTGCTGTATGAGGCGTCTTGGCACCCCGGTCATGTCTGCCGGCTCCCAGGAGAAAATATCTTTATTCTTCCTCAAGATCTCGATGAGTTGCCTCCGGCATTCTCGTGAGAACTTGGTTCCTATGGTTACTCGTTGCTCTGGGTAGGCTGCGTTAACTAGGATGTCCTCCGTTTGTTCTTGGCCTTCTTGGGTTTCTTGATCCCAAGTTTCTATTTCCCTTTCGGAAGAGCAGCTTCTCCGGGGATCCTGCCCTTCCTCAAATCTCCTGCATTCCATGACTACCGCCCTTTTGGCAATCAGAGTGGCTATCCCTCCCGGAGTGGGGAATTTCATCATTGCATGAATTGTAGAGGGTATGGCCCTTAATTCTTTGAGACCCGTTCGGCCCAGTATTATGTTGTAGGGAGAAGGCGATCTCACTACCGTGAACGTCATCATCACCGTCCGGAAAAGACCATGATCCCCCATGCGGACCTCTAGTTCTATCTTCCCCATCGGCCGGATGACTTCGCCGGAAAATCCTACCAACGGAGAACTAGTTTCTTGCAGCCGGGATTGGATGGAAGGACAAAAGTTCCTGAAACAATGTTCGTACATGACTTGGACGGAGGCGCCTTCATCTACGAACACCCTCCTTACAAAATATCCTTCTATTTCGGCCTCTACGATTAACGGCTCGTCAGACAGGTTGTCTGTAGTTATCTGGGGGAAGGATATAGGGATATTCATCCAGCCTTCATCATAGAACCTGCCCTTTCTTTTACGGTCTTCCGAGTATTGGCGGACCATGTTGATCACTTTTCCTTTTCCATTGTGACCTCTCGGCCTTTCCCTTCCTTTTTGCTGGACATTCTTGACCAAGTGATCTAACTTCCCTGATTCAAGAGCCACCTCCAATTGCCTTTTTAAGTGATAACAGTCATTGGTGAGATGGCCCCTTTCTCCATGATATTCGCAGAACCGATCCTCATTTTCTTTGCTTGGCTTCCCTTGTAACGGGGGTGGTGGGGGTAAGTTTAGGTGGTGTTCGGTGGAAAGTATTTCTTTGGGTTGTTTGGTAAGGCCGGAGAGCAGGACCCGATTACCATCCTGTTTGTTGAAGTCGTTACGCTTGAATTCATTTCGGGGTCGTGCTTCGGCTTTCGGAGAGACATAAGGGGAGAAGACTTCTCTCTGTCGAGAATCATTCCTTTCCCAAGGCCGTCGGTCGCCCCTCTTCCTGTCATTGAAGCCTCCCCTGAGGTTCCTATCTCTTGGGACCTGACTGCTCGGCTTCCGGGATAGGTCAGGGGTTTCTCCCCTTGGCAGCTCGGTGTTCTTATAAGCCTCTTCCGCCCGGATATAATCGTCCACCCTGGTCATCATTTCTTTTACGGATTTCGGGATTTGATCGGAAAACTTCTTGGACAGGTCAGGGCACCGATGGGCACCCATGAATGCCGATATTTTCATGAGCTCCGGCACTCCCGGTATCCGGCTGGCTTCGTCGGTCCATCGTTCTTTGAATATTGGTAGTGTTTCGTTTGCCTGCCTGACAATCCGGGTGATCTCTGTGGGATCTTTCAGGTTCTTTTGTCGCAGAGCAAATCTCGTAGTGAATTGTTCTCTCAGTTCGTCCCAACTGTCGATGCTCCCTCGTTCCAAATTGCTGAACCACCCTTGCGCTGCTCCATCCATAGTCTGTTGGAACATCCGGCACCACACAGGCATCGGCCATTCTCCTTGGTTTGCTGCTCCAACGAAGCGGTTGACGTGATCATCGGGATCAGCCGAACCATCATACAGCTTCAAGTTAGCAGGCATGATGCATTTGGGACCAGCGAACTCCACTATCCTCCTTGTAAAGGGTGACCGGGCCAATTCCTTATGTGGCTTGCTGAGGTCATCTTTGGGGTTTGGTGCAGCGTCTTCTTCTTGCTCGTCTTCGTCTGTGAAAGCGAGTCGAACCGGCTGGACGACACCGGCCCTCGTTGCGTTGTACTTTCTAAAGAGGGCCTGTAAGGATGCCATCTGGGCTTGTATTTGTTCCGGCATTCCGGAGGTTTTAGTGTTGAAGACCCCGCTCCCGCCTATATGTTCCGGCGGGGAGGTAGGTTCTGGGGGAGGACGTAACTCCGGACCTGTCATTCGGTTCTCTGGTAGAATGAATTAGGGTCCCACGGATGGCGCCAATTTGTTGAAGCAAATTCCCGCTATCCGGTTAGGCTGGAGAACCCTGCTTCAATCAACGATGCCGGAGGGAAAGAGTCTTCCTTCCTGCACAATAAGCAACACGCGTTAGCCTCGCCCTGGATGATGTCCAGGACCAAGCTCCGGCGTGAACGTAAGCTGGAGGGTAAAGATGGCAATAAATGCAATGGTTAATGTATGTGTGTGTATTTATCTCTCTGGAATCATTAAATGTGTTGGGGTATTTATACTACCCCAACTATGTACCTTCGTCACTGTAGATATACTGTTCGTGCAGACCTATATTACCTGTTTGCAAGCCTATAGCCACCCTAGTTGGTAGGCCACGTGGTAAGAATCCCTTAAAAACTGGATACTGTCGTTTGTCGTCCGGACGGTTTAGACAATGTCGTCCGGCCATTGATGATGCCGGACTGCATGTCTTCCGGACACATACGCCAACAAAATGCAAAAAATGTCCCTTTTTGGCTAACGAATGTTAAACATCAACCCTTTGGGACTAATGGTCCAACTCTTTTACTAAAATTTAAATAAAATCAAGCCACATTTAATATGTCATATAATCAGTAACAAATTAAAGTGCGATTGTACATAGAATATTTAATTTGTTAAAGTGAAATCTTTATGGATCTTGCATAACAAAATATGAGTTTATCCTTAAACAATAAAGGTTGAAAACACAGCTTGCAATTCCCACTTGATTTGGTACTAAGATTCGTAACCAATAAAAAAATGTAAGTATCTATGATATTATATACTAGAGTAAATTACATAAATGGTCCCTGTGGTTTGTCAAAAATTTCACCTATAGTCCCTCAAACTTAAAAGTTGCATGAATGGTCCCTCTCGAGGCAAAAGAATAACATGAATGGTCCTTTTGTTAACGGGTGTTAAGTTTATTCCGTTATAATTTACACTTGTTGGTTAACGGCTGTTGCATCGTCGATCCTTTATTGTAACGGCCATTTATAATTTAAACTTTTCGACTTTAGCTTCGTTTTTTTATCCGTTTTCGTCCGTTTTTATACGTTTTCATCCGTTTTTATCCGTTTTCGTCCGTTTTTATACATTTTCTTACGTTTTCATGCGTTTTTATCCATTTTTCTTACGTTTTTGTCCGTTTTCGTCCGTTTTGATATATTTTCCCTACGGCTCGAGTCAAACTCACAATTAAGTCACAATACCACAATAAGTCACAATACCACAATACTACCATAACCCATTCGGACCAAAGAAGCTTACCTCGCTGAGACCACAGGGTCTCAGCTTTGAACCACGCCGCGTACAAGTTAACCAAACGGACCAAATCTAAACCAAAACCTTACCAATAACAAAGTTTAACCATAACCCACTTGTGGTTTGGTTGTAGCCGTGACCCAAAACTAACAAAACTCAAAACCAAACAATAATTACACCAAAATAAGCTCGTGGGCTTGTAAATAAGTTCGAATAAGCTCAAGACTAAACCAAGACTGTTCGTACGTGTGTTTTAACAAGTTTTATTTCGTTTCCCGTTTGTTTTAGACTCACACCGATTCACACTCGTACAAGTGGTTGTGAATCGGTGTGGTTGTTATCTGCAACCACAAGATCTAACTAAACAAGACACAAAAACGACAACAATGGCGGCGGTGGTGGCGCGTGTGGGTGGATTTATAGCGCGTGAGTGGTGGATTCGTGTTTACAAGCAAGAAATAGAGGTGGGTTTGGTGTTATTTTAATGATGAAGGTGACGGTGTCGTGGTGGTGGTGGTCGTTTGGGTGTGAGAGAGGAGAGAGTAAAAGCAGGTTTAGGGTTAGGATATAATGAGGAAGGGTTGTAGGTGATGATGGCAGTGCTGTTGATGGTGATCGAAGACGACGGCCGGAGAAGGAGGAGCGGCGCCGGAAAAGTTATAAGTGTGTGTGTGTGTGATTAGGGTTATGAGGGGAAAACTCATTCGCTTATATAGCCCAGTAGGGACTAAACTTGCCAAATTAAAAACACTAAGGGGGCTGCGGTGTAAATTATAAACGACCCTTACAATAAAGGATCGACGATGCAACAGCCGTTAACCAACAAGGGCTAAAGTGTAAATTATAACGGAATAAACTTAACACCCGTTAACAAAAGGACCATTCATGTTATTCTTTTGCCTCGAGAGGGACCATTCATGCAACTTTTAAGTTTGAGGGACGATAGGTGAAATTTTTGACAAACCACAAGGACCATTTATGTAATTTACTCTATATACTATCTTTTTGAGAACTCCCAGCACTATATATGTAGGAGCTCGTTTCAAAAGAACACAACAATCTTTCTATAACCTTTCTTCTTGTTTAGAAGAACAAAAGCGAAAACAAACTAATGGCCACTTTATACCATCGTAGTCTTCTCGTTGGCTCGTTGGCTCCTTCCCAATACCACAATGAAACAAATATTTCTAACAAGAAGGAGATGAGTCTCATAGTTAATATTATGTGGATGGTCTTGTTGTGTGGCTTAATAGTCTCTTTTGGAGTTTTTCAAGTGATACGATATGTTATGCAACGAAGGTTGACAACTGGAGCGATCACATCCTCACCACCATCTGAAGTCTCTTTTGGTCTTAAAAAGTCGGTTGTTAGTAAAATATCTACACAAGTGCTAGGATCCGAAGTGAAGATTTTGGTCACTGAGTGCCCCATATGCCTAGATGATTTTGTTGATGGACAAAATGTTCGTGTGTTGCCACACTGTAGCCATGTGTTTCATGTTGGATGCATAGACAAGTGGTTTGTGTCACATTCTTCTTGTCCAAACTGTCGCAATAGTTTGCTTGAACGTCCCATAATTAGTGATGTTCCAGTTGCAGTTGTTAACCAAGATATGGTTTAAGTGCATGGTATCGCTGTTGTGTTGTAGTGCTAACAAAAGTCATCAATATCTTCACACGAACTGGTGCAACCTCAAAATCAACATTTCCCAAGCCAAATCTTTCGCACATGAAGAGCACCAACTTGAGACAAAAATGGGTGCAGAAGAAATCTGCAAGACATTGGAAAACAGAGCTGTTAGCAATAAGAATTGCTGAAAGACTAGAATTGAAGACTATACTGTACATGCGGCAATTTCGACCCATTTACCTAATAATGGGCCGACTTATGTAACAGTTTTAGTATTTCTATCGGGTAAAATGCACAAGTTGAAAAAATGAGCTAAAACATAAACATGTTAACTTGATCAAAAGTCGCTTAAAGTATATACAAATTCATGTAACTTCGTTAATCGTTCAATTCACAGAAGTAAGTTATTATTAGATTAAAGATGTTTCTTTAAAATGATTTAAGACCATAATTATTTATAAATTAAGAATGGACAAGGACAGTCACTAAGAGTTTTATGTATATACCTGAACTTACTGTGATCCAATACCTGCCTAACCTATAGGATTTATTTTCCATTATAAGTTTGTTTTAACAAGTATTTAATCTTACTTTTATTCCAGACAATGTTTGCTTTTCACTAAAGCTAGTATTTTAAACGCAAAAGGTGTTGTCACCCTCCACAACAGAAGTGACACTACTTCAGTTAAAAATCAACTGAAGCCACTATCGCAAATTCAAAAGTTTATTTGTCAATTATGGTCAGAAGTATACATATCGTGACAGAGTACTAATAGTGTGAGTACAGGCACACTCCAAAAAGTGTAAAGGAAAATCTTCTTATTGACTCCATAAAAGAATGGAAGGATAATTGAGGGTCACATCTATGATATTTAGAAAAGAAATGTAAAGCTCATCATCACATTGAAGAAATCGCATAGCGAACTGGTGTGATTACACGTATGTTCTCTCATTTGTACAGTTGCACACATTCGCATTAATTGAGTATATATATACACACACAGAAAAACTTACCACAAAATGATGGGATACAGATAGATATACACTCAGGAAAAACTCCAAGATCTGAATTTGCAAATTCCACGGCGATCTTCTCGAAGAGATTCACGTATGGATTGAACAAGGGAAATAACAGCAGAAACACGTGACAAGTCTTCATGTTGTTCCTGCATAATTTAAGTTGCCAAACATATAGATGTGTTGTTTTGGTGAACATCAACAACTTCGCGAGAATTTGCAAAAAGAAAATCATATTACCACTTCATCAAGACGGTCTTCAATACCACCTAGGTTTACATTAGTAGGCATGAATATCTTCTTGTAAGCTGCTCTCAGGCTCCTGATCTATATATCATTGCCAATAAAATGAATTAACACTATCATAAGCATAATAAATGGACAGATAATGGCAAAGAGAACTAACAAATATCACTTGGGAAATCATACTATACATACCTAAATCCTCCAATACACGGTTTATAGATTCCAAATCATCACAATGGCATTTGCTAGAAGTATGCCAGAGATTAAGATTTTGGAGGTAGCAATTTCGATCTAATTAGTACCAAACTGTTCGATTTGGGTTAAGTTTTATCTATAATGGGTAAAAATAACTTTAGCCGAAAAGAAGGTCAAATGGGTCAAACAGGACAAGATGTGTTTCACGTTCCAACCTATCACCTATCCAGTTTGACACGCTCATATTGCCCCTCTGATACATGGATTTTTATGAAATGTTCCTCATCAGCTAAAAACGCTTACATTGCTGCGCAAGTCTTCAAGCAATTATTACCACAGAAATGTGTCTGAGACTACAACCAGAAGCTAACCTCAGTAACTGAGAAGCCACCTCGTCGAAGACCTTCTAGATTCAAACCACGTAACTCTGCTCTGTCTCCAACCACCATTGTATACTTGGGGACATCTTGTGAAACCTTGTGTATACAAATCAAGAACTTTGATTAGGCAAAACACTAGCAGATGCTGTTTGTTGAAAAAAGTAATCCAGAAATGAGAAACATCCCTACCATGTGTATCATATAAATGAAAATATAAAAGACACAAGGTTACGAAAGAATCTTACCACTGAACCTCCACCAATGAAACAGAAGGAGCCTATATGGCAGAACTGATGAACAACAATGGCTGCAGCAGTGTGTGCATGGTCCTACATGCAGACTTGTAAAATCAAACACTAACCTTTAACGATGAGATAAGTAAAATGGTCACATGAGCAAAGTGATTTAAGGAATAACCTCCACCAATACATTTTCTGCTAAAAGGGTGTTATTTGCAAAAATGTTGTTGCTACCCACTTTGCAATCATGGGCTATATGGCAAGATCCCATTATAACAACTTAAAGTGCGATTGTACATAGAATATTTAATTTGTTAAAGTGAAATCTTTATGGATCTTGCATAACAAAATATGAGTTTATCCTTAAACAATAAAGGTTTAAAACAAAGCTTGCAATCTGGTTGGAAAAGTGAAATCCCCGCTTGATTTGGTACCAAGATTTGTAACCAATAAAAAAATGTAAGTATCTATGATATTATATATCTTTTTTGAGAACCCCCAGCACTATATATGCAGGAGCTCGTTTCAAAAGAACACAATCTTTCAATAACCTTTCTTCTTGTTTAGAAGAACAAAAGCGAAAACAAACTAATGGCCACTTTCCACCATCGTAGTCTTCTCGTTGGCTCGTTGGCTCCTTCCCCATACCACAATGAAACAAATATTTCTAACACGAAGGAGATGAGTCTCATAGTTAATATTATGTGGATGGTCTTGTTGTGTGGCTTAATAGTCTCTTTTGGAATATTTCAAGTGATACGTTATGTTATACAACGAAGGTTGACAACTGGAGTGATCACATCCTCACCACCATCGGAAGTCTCTTTTGGTCTTAAAAAGTCGGTTGTTAGTAAAATATCTACACAAGTGCTAGGATCCGAAGTGAAGATTTTGGTCACTGAGTGCCCCATATGCCTAGATGATTTTGTTGATGGACAAAATGTTCGCGTGTTGCCACACTGTAGCCATGTGTTTCATGTTGGATGCATAGACAAGTGGTTTGTGTCACATTCTTCTTGTCCAAACTGTCGCAATAGTTTGCTTGAACGTCCCATAATTAGTGATGTTCCAGTTGCAGTTAACCAAAATATGGTTTAAGTGTATGGTATCGCTGTTGTTTTGTAGTGCTAACAAAAGTCATCAATATCTTCACACGAACTGGTGCAACCTCAAAATCAACATTTCCCAAGCCAAATCTATCGCACATGAAGAGCACCAACTTGAGACAAAAATGGGTGCAGAAGAAATCTGCAAGACATTGGAAAACAGAGCTGTTAGCAATAAGAATTGCTGAAAGACTAGAATTGAGTTACATGTAATCTTGGATAACTTGAAGACTATACTGTACATGCGGCAATTTCGACCGACTTATGTAACAGCTTTAGTATTTCTATCGGGTAAAATGCACAAGTTGAAAAAATGAGCTAAAACATAAACATGTTAACTTGATCAAAAGTCGCTTAAAGTATATACAAATTCATGTAACTTCGTTAATCGTTCAATTCACAGAAGTAAGTTATTATTAGAGTAAAGATGTTTCTTTAAAATGATTTAAGACCATAATTATTTATAAATTAAGAATGGACAAGGACAGTCACTAAGAGTTATTTGTATATACCTGAACTTACTGTGATCCAATACCTGCCTAACCTATAGGATTTATTTTCCATTATAAGTTTGTTTTAACAAGTATTTAATCTTACTTTTATTCCAGACAATGTTTGCTTTTTCTCTAAAGCTAGTATTTTAAACGCCGAAGGTGTTGTCACCCTCCACAACAGCAGTGACACTACTTCAGTTAAATATCAACTGAAGCCATTATCGCAAATTCAAAAGTTTATTTGTCAATTATTGTCAGAAGTATACATATCGTGACAGAGTACTAATAGTGTGAGTACAGGCACACTCCAAAAAGTGTAAACGAAAATCTTCTTATCGACTCCATAAAAGAATGGAAGGATAATTGAGGGTCACATCTATGATATTTAGAAAAATGTAAAGCTCATCATCACATTGAAGAATTCGCATAGCGAACTGGTGTGATTACACGTATGTTCTCTCATTTGTACAGTTGCACACATTCGCATTAATTGAGTATATATATACACACAGAGAAAAACTTACCACAAAATGATGGGATAGATATACACTCAGGAAAAACTCCAAGATCTGAATTTGCAAATTCCACGGCGATCTTCTCGAAGAGATTATCATATGGATTGAACCAGGGAAATAACAGCAGAAACACGTGACAAGTCTTCATGCTGTTCCTGCATCATTTAAGTTGCCAAACATATAGATGTGTTGTTTTGGTGAACATCAATAACTTTGCGAGAATTTGCAAAAAGAAAATCATATTACCACTTCATCAAGACGGTCTTCAATACCTCCAAGGTTTACATTGGTAGGCATGAATATCTTCTTGTAAGCCACTCTCAGGCTCCTGATCTATATAATTGCAAATAAAATGAATTAACAGTACCATAAGCATAATAGCATATATCAAATAAATGGACAGATAATGGCAAAGAAAACTAACAAATATCACTTGGGAAATCATACTATATATACCCAAATCCTTCAATACACGGTTTATAGATTCCAAATCATCACAATGGTCAATATACAATTCTCTAGAGCTAACAGAGTATAATTCAAACACACTTGTCTCAGTGTTCCACGTTGGTCAATATACAATTTATCATACCAAACTAGTTTGTATTGATTAAACTTAGAAAAGCGTCATTATTCCAACAGTACTTTTAAATTGTACAATGACCAACACAGAACATCGAGATAGTAAGTTGCTCTCTTACTGCATTTAATCTTACCAAACTACAACACTTTCCAAAAGTCTAACCACTAATTTAACACCGCGATCATACGTTACTATTATCCGACATTCGCTTACTTCTTCCACGCAAATTAAAACACTGAAATTACACTTCAATTCAAAAAGCTAATTTTCAGGTTATGCATATCATAAACATGTAGTAGGAGAATTGTATACAAAGAGCTTCTAACAGATTAAAACTCAGTAAACTAACACTGTAACATACATGACTAACTATTTATACTCTAACATAGAACTAACTAATGTTTCACATCAGTCATGTATGTTTTATGTTAGAGTATAGATACTTGGTTATGCTGATTAGTTACTCTGTTATCAGCTCATTGTTAGAAACCTAAGTGTTTTTGCAGAAGACAGTTTATTAGAGATTCAATGAGTTTTATCGTACCAAACTACTCATCATTTCAGCAAACTCTACAATGACTAACGCGTAACATTTAAGAAAATATAATGTTACTCTCCGACATCAATACGACTAAAACGAAACACTTTCAGTCTTTCTCAAAGTTCGATGACTAGTTTGGCATAGCAATTTGTACAATAACAGATGTTGAAAAGAATCTCGATATTCTACTTGAAAAACTCATCCAATCAGACTATGCTCTATCTTCCACAAAAACACTATAGTTTCTAAACAGTGAGCTGATAACAGATCATAACAGACTGAACTAACATTCTACTTGAATCAACTGGTACAATAGCAAATGTCGAAACCGATGCTAATTAAAGACTTTCACTTGATATTCTACTTCAAAAAAGTTCATCCAAATGAGCTGATAACTAATCATAAGTGACTTAACTAACACTGTAACAAACATAATAAACTATCTATACTGTAACTAGCGATAATTCGTCGCTATTTTTCAACTTCAGCCTACTTTCTATTTCGTCACAGATTTCTGCACACTTCCTATGCATTTCTCGACATCAAATATGACTACGGAACACGTTCTGTCTTTCACAAAATATAACAACTAATTCAGCACATCAACTTGTACAATAGCAAATGTCGAAACCGATGCTAATTAAAGATTTTCACTTGATATTCTACTTCAAAAAAGTTCATCCAAATAAGCTGATAACTAATCATAACTAAAACACTATAACAAACATAACAAACTAAATAATCGGCAAAACGCTCTAGTATGACATAATCCTACTTTCTACTTTTCCGCACAAATTTAATAAATAACTAAAACTCTAACAAACATAACAAACTAACTAATCGGCATAACAAACTATTCAACACCACAACTCACACACTCACAAATATAATACTAACCGCGCTATTACGTAACTATGTTACGGCATTAGCTTACATTCTACTTATTCCACGCAAATTTATTACTAACTGAACAAACACCGTAACAAACATAACAAACTAACTAATAGGCAAAACACACTATTTACACCACATCCGTGATATTTCGTCAATTTGACGACATAATCCTACTTTCTACTTGTTCCGCACAAATTTACAACTAACTAAACTAACACTGTAACAAATATAACAAACTAACTAATCGGCAAAACGCACTATTTGCACCACAACCGCGATATTTAGCAGCTATTTTACGACATTATCCTACTTGCTACTTATCGCACAAATTTATAACTTATTAAAAAACATAAAAAACTAACTAATTAACTAATTAAACATACCTGACCTAAAATAGCATTAGGATGAACAACAGATGAAGGATGTATAAACCTGACGTCATCATCATTATCATCATTACAAGCATCTGTTCATATTCACACATCTTATTTAATATTTATATAAAATTATAAATAAAAAAAGTGAAATGAGTATGCTAAATGACTTACAGTTGACGGTTGAGAGCCGTCGGCCGGAATTTGACCGGAGTAGACTGCTGGCGAGGTGTCGCCGGAACCTGAGGGGTAAAGTTGTCATTAGTTTGAATTTAGGGGATTTTGGTGATATAATATGATATAAATATATATGCCACACCTTTAAACAAAAGCTTCTCCTTATCCGCAAAGACGTGAGGCTTATCATGCAGTCACGCCACGCCTCGCTATTTATAACCTTGGATTTTATTGACTTATCTATATTTATATTCATATTTACTAGAAGGGTACCCGTGCAATGCGGCGGCGGGTACCCGATGACTATTTTGTAGCGAACAAATGTTTTGAGGTGGTGATGTGATGAGATGGTGGTGACAGCGGCGGCGATAAGTATAGTTATATGTGTTTGCTTACCCGTTTAGTGAATTCGTTTCACAACACTTCGAATGTATATGTGTTAGTTGTAAGTGTTTGTTTGGGTTACCCGTAACTTTCACGCGACATCATTATTCCCGCATATAAAAATACCATCGCAATCTCTTACGCGTCAAACACTCCCCCAAAAGTATATGATTTTGACGAATCAAGATTATATTGATTGGAATAAATGAAATAAAGGTTAAAGTTGTAAAATTTTAAATTAAAATAAAATAAACCCACTAAAACTATAAAAACTAAAAACTCATAAAAATATATTAAAATGGATGTTGAATTAAATAGCA
Organism: Chrysanthemum seticuspe; assembly: GCA_019973895.1. NCBI lineage: Eukaryota > Viridiplantae > Streptophyta > Magnoliopsida > Asterales > Asteraceae > Chrysanthemum > Chrysanthemum seticuspe. The sequence continues at coordinate 344,502,432 of BPTQ01000005.1, read as the reverse complement.
TAAAATTTTAAAAAATATGGTGAAATTAGATTATAATATAAATAATTAGATAAAACATTTAGGACTTTCTATAAAAAGAAGTTTTAAAATTTTATGACAAAAAACATTACTAAAAAAGAAAATTATAAAAAATTAATGTAAAATTTGAATATTTAAGTCTCTTTTAAACCATATAGTAACTCCTTCCAATTAAATGATATATTAATAGAATTATTTATAAGAAAATATCACTAAATTTATAACCACCAATCTAATTTTAAAATTTAAAAAATAAAAGTGCTACTATTTATACTATTAATAATTTACACGTTTTACTTTTGAAAAACATATATTTACTACGTTATAAAGTATTTGAAATATGCTAAATAAGAAAGGTTTAAAATTAAAACATTTGCTCGCCACAAAAATAGTCACCGGGTACCCCGTCACCGCATTACGTGGGTACCCTTTTAGTTTGAATCAATACAAACTTGATTCGTCAAAATTATATACTTTTGGAGGGAGTATTTGAAGCGTAAGATAGTGTGAAGGTCTTTGTATATGCGGGAATAATGTTGTCAATATGGTGTTGCTGGAAAGCTACGAGAAACCCAAACATTCACATAAACGAACATATATATATTCCGAGTGTTGTGAAATGAATTCACTAAGTGGGTATAGAATTGCGGGGAGAGTTCGTTAGCAATTCATTTACTATATTTATAATATAACTATACTTACCGCCGTCGCTATGCGCGTGTATCAAACTAGTATAAATAAGTGTATTTTAGTCGACAAATATTACTCATTTTGTAAGTTTAAGTTTTTTTAAGCAAAATCAAAGTTTGCCACTTTTCTCTTTATATTTAGTATTGATAACTTAAAATCAAGGGTAAATTGCGAAAAATGTCTTTGATGTTTGGCATTTTTTCGAAAAATAAAAAAAAATGCGTGAGTTGGGTATCTCTAGTTTGCACTTTTTGCGAACAATACTTTTGAACAGAACTTAAATGCGAAAAACGTCCCTTTTTAGCTAAAGAATGTTAAACATCAGCCTTTTGGGACTAATGGTCCAACTCTTTTACTAAAATTTAAATAAAATCAAACCAAATTTAATATGTCATATACTGTAACAAATTAAAGTACGATTGTACATAGAATATTTAATTTGTTAAAGTGAAATCTTTATGGATCTTGCATAACAAAATATGAGTTTATCCTTAAACAATAAAGGTTTAAAACAAAGCTTGCAATCTGGTTGGAAAAGTGAAATCCCCACTTGATTTGGTACCAAGATTTGTAACTAATAAAAAAATCTAAGTATCTCTGATATTATATATCTTTTTTGAGAACTCCCAGCACTATATATGCAGGAGCTCGTTTCAAAAGAACACAACAATCTTTCTATAACCTTTCTTCTTGTTTAGAAGAACAAAAGCGAAAACAAACTAATGGCCACTTTCCACCATCGTAGTCTTCTCGTTGGCTCGTTGGTTCCTTCCCCATACCACAATGAAACAAATATTTCTAACACGAAGGAGATGAGTCTCATAGTTAATATCATGTGGATGGTCTTGTTGTGTGGCTTAATTGTCTCTTTTGGAATTTTTCAAGTGTTACGTTATGTTATGCAACGAAGGTTGGCAACTGAAGTGATCACATCCTCACCACCATCTGAAGTCTCTTTTGGTCTTAAAAAGTCGGTTGTTAGTGAAATATCTACACAAGTGCTAGGATCCGAAGTGAAGATTTTGGTCACCGAGTGCCCCATATGCCTAGATGATTTTGTTGATGGACAAAATGTTCGTGTGTTGCCACACTGTAGCCATGTGTTTCATGTTGGATGCATAGACAAGTGGTTTGTGTCACATTCTTCTTGTCCAAACTGTCGCAATAGTTTGCTTGAACGTCCCATAATTAGTGATGTTCCAGTTGCAGTTATGGTTTAAGTGCATGGTATCGCTGTTGTTTTGTAGTGCTAACAAAAGTCATCAATATCTTCACACGAACTGGTGCAACCTCAACATCAACATTTCCCAAGCCAAATCTATCGCACATGAAGAGATCTGCAAGACATTGGAAAACAGAGCTGTTAGCAATAAGAATTGCTGAAAGACTAGAATTGAAGACTATACTGTACATGCGGCAATTTCGACCCATTTACCTAATAATGGGTCGACTTATGTAACAGTTTTAGCATTTCTAACGGGTAAAATGCACAAGTTGAAAAAATGAGCTAAAACATTAACATGTTAACTTGATCAAAAGTCGCTTAAAGTGTATACAAATTCATATAACTTTTTTAATCGTTCAATTCAAAGAAGTAAGTTATTATTAGAGTAAAGATGTTTCTTTAAAATGATTTAAGACCATAATTATTAATAAACTAAGAATGGACAAGAAAGGACAGTCACTAAGAGTTATTATATGTATATACCTGAACTTACTGTGATCCAATACCTGCCTAACCTATAGGATTTATTTTCCATTATAAGTAAGTTTTAACAAGTATTTAATCTTACTTTTATTCCAGACAATGTTTGCTTTTTCTCTAAAGCTAGTATTTTAAACGCCGAAGGTGTTGTCACCCTCCACAACAGAAGTCTCCTTCTTATCGACTACATAAAAGATACTTAGAAAAGAAATGTAAAGCTCATCATCACATTGAAGAAATCGCATAGCGAACTGGTGTGATTACACGTATGTTACACATTCGCATTAATTGAGTATATACATACACACACAGAAAAACTTACCACAAAATGATGGGATACAGATAGATATACACTCAGGAAAAACTCCAAGATCTGAATTTGCAAATTCCACGGCGATCTTCTCGAAGAGATTCACGTATGGATTGAATCAGGGAAATAACAGCAGAAACACGTGACAAGTCTTCATGTTGTTCCTGCATCATTTAAGTTACCAAACATATAGATGTGTTATTTTGGTGAACATCAACAACTTTGCGAGAATTTGCAAAAAGAAAATCATATTACCACTTCATCAAGACGGTCTTCAATACCTCCAAGGTTTACATTAGTAGGCATGAATATCTTCTTGTAAGCTGCTCTCAGGCTCCTGATCTATATCATAGCAAATAAAATGAATTAACAGTAACAAATATCACTTCGGAAATCATATACTATATATACCTAAATCCTCCAATACATGGTTGAATCAGTATATATAGTTTGCAATTATTACCCAGCACTGCTGAAGGACCCACAGTGCAAAAGGGGCCAACTGAAACACCCTGCAAGCTAATAGAGTTGAATCAGTATATAAGTTACAGGACAATCTAACCACTTCAGATATTTTGACCAGTAATGATGAGAAAAGTATAGGCATAACCACTTTTACCGAATATGTTAATTAACATGAAAATATCACCAATTTTAGCACTAGCTATATTTTAACTAAATCCATTTACTTTTGAGATCATAATATCAGTTTCATGCATATCAGCTGTGGCGAAGCACTAATACTAGATAGATTGCTGACTTGCTGTACTAGACTAAATCTTAGCACTTTCCAAGTACAAGAGCACTTTCATCAAATCAAAAGATCTACAGAAGTACAAAAAATATATTAAAACTAAACAAAATAAAACCCTTTTGTACTTTGAATATCGCATAATCATAGTATATTATCGTAATCAATCAATCTAATACTTTATGAATTTAATCCACTTCAGCAGGGAAAAGAACACACAAGTAGAACTTGAAAGGTCTTTATTATTGTAAGTGTAGTACATGTATGTAGTGTCACAACATCAGCAACTAGGCCTAAAAGTTATAAATATGTAAATTAAATGTTAACTGGACCACAAGGTTCCGAGAGGCAGGACCTCTTCAAACTAAAGAAAGATATCTTCATTTTTTATATATTTTAGGAACTCAAATATCATGTTATTAACACCAAATTGCAGGTAAAAACAGAAAAAGACAAGTTGGCAACTGGTAAGTTGTCTATATGAAGTAAATATTTACCGTTTTATATGGAAAGATATCACATCAATCTTCCTTTTACGATCTTAAAACACTAACTCTTCAGTCTCCACTAAGGTCAACATATTTTTTTCAAAAAGTTATCAATATTTTCACACGAACTGGTGCAACCTCAAAATCTAACATTTTCCAAGTAAAATCTATCGTACATGAAGAGTACCAACTTGAGATAAATATGGGTGCAGAATAAATCTGCAAGACATTGGAAAACAGAGCTGTTAATGATACAAATTGTTGAAAGACTATAATCGAGTCGTATGTTATCTTGGATAGCTTGTAGAGTATACTGTACATGCGGCAATTTCGACCCATTTACCTAATAATGGGTCCACTTATGTAACATTTTTAGTATTCATATCGGATAAAATGCATAGGTTGAAAAAATTAGCTACAACAGAAACATGTTAACTTGATAAAAAGTCGCTTAAAGTATATACAAATTCATATAACTTCATCAATCATTTTATTCACAGAAGTAAGTTATCATTAGATTCAATTCTTTAATCAGATTAAGACCATAATTATTTATAAACTAAGAATAGACAAGAAAGTGTGGCAAGTCAGTACCCGACAGTCGCTAAAAGTTATCTGTTTAGACCTGAACTTACTTTGATTCCATTATAAGTAAGTTTTAACGAGCATTTAATCTTTCTTTTAGTCCATAAATGTTTGGTCTTTCTCTAAAGCCTGCTTTTTAAACGCTAAAGGTGCTATCACCCTCCAAAACAAAAAGTGAAACTACTTCAGTAACAAAATTGACTGAAGCCACTATCGCAACTTCAAAAGTTTATCTGTCAATTATGGTCAGAAGTACATATGAGTACATGGACACTCCAAAAACTGTAAAGAAAAATCTTCTTTATATAGACTCCATAAAATGAATGGAAGGATAATTGAGGATCACATCTATGACATTTAGAAAAGAAATGTAAAGCTCATCATCACATTGAAGAAATCGCATAGCGAACTGGTATGATTACCCGTATGTTACACATTCGCATTAATTGAGTATATATGCAGACACAGAAAAACTTACCACAAGATGATAGAGATACAGATAGATATAAACTCAGGAAAAACTCCAAGATCTGAATTTGCATATTCCACGGCGATCTTCTCGAAGAGATTCACGTATGGATTTAACCAGGGAAATAACAGCAGAAACACGTGACAAGTCTTCATGTTGTTCCTGCATCATTTAAGTTGCCAAACATATAGATGTGTTGTTTTGGTAAACATCAACAACTTTCCGAGAATTTGCAAAAACAAAATCATATTACCACTTCATCAAGACGGTCTTCAATACCACCTAGGTTTACATTAGTAGGCATGAATATCTTCTTGTAAGCTGCTCTCAGGCTCCTGATCTATATCATTACTAATAAAATGAATTAACACAAGCATAATAGCACAAATCAAATAAATGGACAGATAATGGCAAAGAAAACTAACAAAAATCACTTGGGAAATCATACTATATATACCTAAATCCTCCAATACACGGTTTATAGATTCCAAACCATCACAATGGCATTTGGTAAAAATATGCCAGAGATCAAGATTTCGGAAGTAGCAATTTCGATCCATATAGTACTGAACGGTTCCATTTGGGTTAAGTTTTATCTATAATGGGTAAAAAAAACTTTAGCCGAAAACAAATGGTCAAATGGGTCAAACAGGACAAGATGTGTTTCACGTTTCAACCTATTACCTATCCAGTTTGACCCCCCCTCTGATACATGGATTTTTATGAAATGTTCCTTGTCAGTTAAAAACATTTACATTGCTGCGCAAGTCTTCAAGCAATTACACAGAAATGTGTCTGAGACTGACTACAGCCAGAAGCTAACCTCAGTAACTGAGAAGCCGCCTCGTCGAAGACCTTCTAGATTCAAACCACGTAACTCTGCTCTGTCTCCAACTACCATTGTATACTTGGGGACATCTTGTGAAACCTTGTGTTTACAAATCAAGAAGTTTGATTAGGCAAAACACAAGATTCAAGATATAAAAGATACAAGGTTACGAAAGAATCTTACCACCGAACCTCCACCAATGAAACAGAAGGAGCCTATATGGCAGAACTGATGAACAACAATGGCTCCAGCAGTGTGTGCATGGTCCTACATGTAGACTTGTAGGAATCAAACTTTTTACGATAAAATAAGCAAAATGGTCACACAAGCAAAGTGATTTAAGGACTAACCTCCACCAATACATTTTCTGCTAAAAGGGTGTTATTTGCAAAAATGTTGTTGCTACCCACATTGCAATCATGGGCTATATGACAAGATCCCATTATAAGATTGTTATCGCCAATAACCTGATTATACAATTCTTTAATTTAAGAACAAGCATCACTTAAGTTTATAGCAATGCCAAAAAGGGGGAAAGATATTCAACATACCGTTTTGTCACAAGGTTTTGAAGATCGATGGATAGAAACATGTTCCCTGATCTCATTGTTATCACCGACTTCAAGAAAGCATTCACTGCCTGCCTGATAAGAATAATGAGCTTAGCTAAACATAAATCCGTTAATAATTATGCGCAAAAAATATATAACGATATGAATAGGTCTAATAATCTGACTACCTTATACTTCATGTCTTGGCATTTGATGCCAACAACAACATGATGACCAATAACATTATTGCATCCGATAATCGTTTTCCCAGGAAGGCTATCTCCAACAATTGCCCCACTGTTTGACAATAGAATACAATCAAGGATTAAGGCTAGATAAACAATATTTAGCAGTGAAAGTAGTTAAACGATCTGAATAAAACCTCATCAAGATGCATTTATCCCCCAATTCCGTGTTTCCACAAATGTGACTTCCAGGATGTAGTTTGCAACTATTTCCCAGCACTGCTGAAGGACCCACAGTGCAAAAAGGGCTAACTGAAACACCCTGCAAGCTAATAAAGTTGAATAAGTATATAAGTTACAGGACAGTCTATCCACTTCAGAATTTAAGGCAATCTCGAAAGATGAGTTGGCATGAATAAAGCTGAAACCAAGTTATCATGAGCTTATTTCTGTTTGTCGTCTTATTTATTCCAGTAACTATAACTGAGTGTAGAAAGCAACAAGAATACACTCACAACTGTACAAATTTGGCAATGTAGTCATGTAGATACATTAAATCTATTAGTTACAGAAGTCCCTAATTAAGTAAATATATGAAAAACAAGTGCCGTCCCAATAATCACTTCGATCACATCTAACCATTGCTGATTATATATATGTCACCAAGGTGAATATACATAAACTGGAGAACTGAGAACATCGTGACATACTACTCTTTATGGTCATTTAAGGGAATCAATATACATAAACCGGAGAGCTGAGAACATCGTTACATACTACTCTTTATAGGCTTTAAAACAAGTAATATCATGTTGGACAGCCATTCAAATCCCACTCAGTACTCGTTAACATAACTCGCAGCTAGACACATTGTTTATATAATTATATAGACACATTGTTTATATAATTATATCACTCCTAGAGACCATCGGTATAGATTATCTGAGGACAGTTGGAGAATGCACACATAAATCCCTTATAAAGTCTGCATAACTCTCTAGAGCTAACATAGTATAATACAAACACACTTGTCTCAGAAAATACAATGTTACTCTCCGGCGTCAATACGAACAAAACACTTTCAGTCTTTCTCAAAGTTTGATGACTAGTTTGGCATGGCAATTTGTACAATAACAGACGTCGAAAAGAATCTCGATATTCTACTTGAAAAACTCAGCCAATTTCTAATATAGCTCTATCTTCCCAAAAACACCATGGTTTTCAAAGAATGAGATGGTAACAGATAATAACAGACTGAACTAGCACTGTAATAAACTAACTAATCAGCATAACTAACTATTCATCATTTCAACGAACTCTACAATAAAGAACATGAAACAATTCGAGAAAGCATAATTTTACTTCCCGGCATCAATATGACTAAACTGGAACACTTTTGGTCTTTCACAAAGTTTAACAGCAAATTCAGCCCGTCAACTTGTACAATAACAAATGTCATAAACCTATGCTAATTTACGACTTTCTAATCTATCTTCGCATAAACACTAAAGTTTCTACTTTCTAACAAAGAGCTGATAACAAATCATAACTGACTTGCCTAACACTGTAACATTCATAATAAACTAACTATCTCTACTCTAACTAGCGATAATATGTCGCTATTTTACAACTTCAGCCTACGTTCTATTTCTTCACACAAATTTACACACTTCCTGTAAATTTCTCGACATCAAATATGACTACGGAGCACGTTCTGTCTTTCACAAAATATAACAACTAGTTCAGCACATCAACTTGTACAATAGCAAATGTCGAAACCAATGCTAATTAACGACTTTCACTTTATATTCTACTTCAAAATAGTTCATCCAAATGAGCTGATAACTAATCATAAATAACTAAACTAACACTATAACAAACATAACACTCTAAGTAATCGGTAAAACAAACTATTTAACACCACAACCTGTACACTCACAAAATAACACAAACCGCGATATTACGTTAGATATTTTACGGCATTAGCCTTTTCTACTTGTACCACACAAATTTATAGCTAACTAAACTAGCACTGTAAATAACAGTACAAACTAACTAATTACACCACAACTGCGATATTACGACATTGTCCTACTTTCTACTTGTTCCGCACAAATTTACAACTGATCAGGTTAGTTAGTGGTAGAGGTCCCGATCAGGTTGTTTTAACAAGCTAGTTAGGCCAGATAGGCTAAACTAGTAGTTCGTAGTTCCCCAGGCCAACGGTTTCGCTATTCATGACGATCAGGTTAGGCAAGTAACAAACATAACAAACTAACTAATCGGCATAACAAACTATTCGTACAACAACCACGATGTTACGTAGCTATTTTACGACATTAGGCTACTTTCTACTTATTCCACACATAATGTTACTTTCCGACATCAATATGACTAAACCGGAACACATTGATTCTTTCAAAAAATTTAACGACTAGTTCTGCACGACAACTTGTACAATAACAAATGTCGAAACCAAGGGTAATTTACGACTTTCACTTGATATACTATGTCAAAAACTCATCCAAATGAGCTGACAGCAAGTCATAACACTCATAACTAACTAAACTAGCACTATAACAAACGAACTAATCGGCAAAACAAATTACTCAACACCACAACTTGTAGACTCACAGATATAACAAAATCGCGCTATTACGTAGCTATTTTACGACATTAGCCAACTTTCTACTTATTCTGCAAAACTAACTGAACTAACACTATAACAAACTAACTAATCGGCAAAACAAACTATTCAAGACCACAACTCGCACAGTCATGAATATAGTACTAACCGCGCTATTACGTAGCTATTTTACGACATTAGCCTACTTTCTACTTATTCCGCAAAAACTAACTGAACTAGCACTATAACAAACAAACTAATCGGCAAAACAAATTACTCAACACCACAACTTGTAGACTCACAGATATAACAAAATCGCGCTATTACGTAGCGACATTAGCCTATTTTCTACTTATTCAGCAAAACTAACTGAACTAATACTATAACAAACTAACTAATCGGCAAAACAAACTATTCAAGACCACAACTCGCACAGTCATGAATATAATACTAACCGCGCCATTACGTAGCTATTTTACGACATAATTCTACTTTCTACTTATTCCGCACAAATTTATAACTAACTGAACAAAAACCGTAACAAACATAACAAACTATCTAATCGGCAAAACGCACTATTTACACCACAACCGCGATATTTAGCAGCATAATCCTACTTTCTACTTGTTGTGCACAAATTTATAATTAACTAAAGTAACACCATAACAAACTAACTAATCAAACATACTTGACCTAAAATCGCAAAATTTAACAACTAATTCAGCACGTCAACGTGTATAATAACAAATGTCGGAAACCGATGCTAATTTACGTCTTTCTACTCTAAAAACTCATCCAAATGAGCTGATAACTGACTTAACTAACACTGTAACAAACTAAAAAACTAACTAATTAAACATACCTGACCTAAAATAGCATCAGGATGAACAACAGACGAAGGATGTATAAACCTAGGGTTTCTGACGTCATCATCATTATCATCATTACAAGCATCTGTTCATAATCACACAACTTATTAAAATTTTATAAATACAAAAAGTGAAATAAGTATATTACAGTTGACGGTTGAGAACCGTCGGCCGGAAATTGACCGGAGTAGACTGCCGGCGAGGTGTCGCCGGAACCTGAGGGGTAAAGTTGTCATTAGTTTGAATTTGGGGGATTTTGGTTGGAAAGTTATTGTTTTGGTCCTTCGTGTGTTTTATTAACAAATTGTAGGTCCTTTTAGGCTTTTAGCTATTGGGTGTAAGGGTGAGCATCGGTCCGGGACAGGATCGGACCGGACCGGACCGACAAGACCGAAAACCGAATTAAGGTAAAAATCGGGATTGAGATCGAGACCGAATGTGGTCGGTCCGGTCCGTTTGGAGTCTACTAAGGCCAAAATAGTCGGTTTGTGGTCCGGACCGGACCGGACCGACCGGACCGAAGACCGAATCTATACTCCTTTATAAAGGATTTAGGACATTCTATATATAGAAGTCTTAAAAAAATTAAGACAAAAAACATTTCGAAAGAATTGTATAAGTATATGTAAATTTCATTAATCAAAATTAAATGTCCTAATTTCATGTGAGACTTTAACGGCCATTTAATGTATTTGCTATGAAATTAATATATACACGTATAATTAAAAGTTACAAAACTGAAAATTGAAGTGTGTTTATTTGTAGTAAATTTCTTAACAGCCCATTTAGTGAAATTTGTTGTAACACTCCATTTTAACCATTGTAACATCCCATTTCCTAATAGCAATTCAAACCTAAAAACATATATAAACCCACACAAAAGATAAAAACACACGTCACACAAAATACACATACAAAGCCCTCACTCTTTCTAAATCACAAGCCACTGACAACCACCATCACCCGTCCGGCGTCACTGACAGTACCACTACAACCAACTGAATCTGCCGCAACCACCAGCGGTTTTGTTGTATTATGTGGTTTTGGTTGTTTTTGTTCTCGCATGTTTCTGGCAGATCTGGTGGTTTTGGTGGTGCTTATGATGGATTACGTGTTTGTTCAACAATTAATTTTGGTCAGAAAGAAGGTTTATGGCTTAAAATTTATGTGTATCGTCTTTACAGTGGAGATCAGTGTGAAAGTTTTTTTTTCTTCAACAAGTCTTTCTCAGCAAGGAAATGTGTGATACAAAATCTTTTAGAGCTGATGGTCACTGTTTGGTTATTGACTCAAGATGTCACTTTTGTTGTTGATTATTTGTTCATTTATAAATTGGATTTGAAGTATATGTTGCTGATAATGGCCTTGGTTGTTGATAAAGTTTCCTTTTTGTTATAGAGTTACTTTTATAGCATGTACCATGCGTACATTGTTTGAGCCAAGTATAGTAGTTTCAAAGAATGGGTGTTGTTCGGAGCATGGAATTTGTCCATTGCTTTTTTTTGTTTATAACCAATGCTTATTATTTTAAGTATTCTTAAAGCTCAACATTAACATCATATCCAAATTGTTAAAGTTGATTCTTTGATTTTCGCATAATCTCTTTAAAATACAATGTCAAACTTATATTCTGCTTTTGCGTTATATTTTGTTGGTAACAGATATGGCAGCAGCTTCCTAAATTTATTCATCACCACATACTTTCATTTTTTGATTCCGCTAAACATCTTATTAGAATGAGCGTGTTGCTAAAAACTGGTTTGCTCTTACGGCTTCTTTCACCATTTTGGATTTTGAAATCCATTAGTTGAGTAAATCATTAATATCATCACGTAAACATTATTAATATCAGAGGGACACAATGAGATCTGTTTGTTTGAGTGTTCACAATGTGGAAGTATGGATTTTGTCTACAATGATGTGCATTGGCAATTGTAATCAATAACTAAAGCCACGAAGGAAGTTAAAATTTTATACTATTTTAGGTGGTTAATAAACATGTAGCATGTGGTCTAAAAAAACAAAGAAGGAAATATACATAAAAATGACTGTAACTTCGGAACCATGCATACACACAAAGACGTAAAAATCTCATACATCAACGCAATAAAATATTGTTGAAAACTATACGCTATCGCTATTATGCGCATGTACACCGAATTACAGGCAACCTTAATGCTCGAGTATTTGAAACTATACATTGTCGTCGTAGTAGTTATCTTGAAAAATCAAAACTCACAGAAAAATGTCATTAGAACCGGAAGGCTTAAAATTTTAAATAACACGCTTACTAATAATAAAATTGTCTTAGTTTTGCAATAAATTTAATAGCTTGCATCATATTCATAAGTAAAAATAACCATTGAAAAATAAAGTGTCTTAAATCATAAAAAACGTATGAACAATTTTATGTTAATGAATGTTGTATAAAAGAGTTACCTAACTAAAAAATAAAAATTATAAATCATGTGACAATCTTTTCATATGAACACTTACATTAATAGTAAGTATCCTTCCAATTAAAAAAAAAAAAAAAAAAAAACCGAGATTGTTAATAAGGTTTAGAAAAATGTATGAATAATAAATGACTAAAATCAAATTTTCTTATGACCATTAACAATCAAATATAAAAAACCCTCTTATAGAGTTTGATTCTTATAATATATTTTCCAAAAAGCAGCTCTTTTAAGTCTTAAAAAAATTTCCTTCTACAATGCTTATTGCTAAATATCCAACCATTTACCAAAATCCATATAAAAAATATTAGTTTTCAACGTGAAACATGTCATGAAATTTAAGACATCATAAATTTATTGTCAAAAAGATATAATATATATTGAAAGAACATGATTCGCTTTTTATTTCAGGGTATCCGCCGCCGCAACGCGCGGGTACCCTGCTAGTTAGCCCAAATGCATAGACCGAGGACCGGACCGAATGTGGTCGGTCCGGTCCGGTCCGTTCGGGTCGTTTGCTCACCCCTGATTGGGTGTTGTTATTGCATTGATTTGGCGCGGAATATTTGAGAGCGGTGAATGTTGAGCGTTTTGATTTTTAATACTCGTTTGACAAGCTGAAGCAGTTTTTTTTTTTTTTTTTTTTTTTTTTTTTTTTATTTTTTATTTTTGCGGAAAGCTTATTTTCACCATTTAATGAAGTATCATTTATGAGCATCGAACATTTAAGAGTTGTTTTACACATTATGATTACCTACATCAACATTACCAAATATTTTTATATAAAAAAATTGTTACTACTTACAGCTGTTGTTTACAGCTATTATTAATTGCTAATGTTATTTTTGTCAAACACACCTTAAGTGTTTGCCTAAGTTTTGTTTTTTTTTTGTTTTTTTTTTTTTTAGGGCTTATATAAGTTAGTTATATATGTCATAACAATTTGTATATGTCAGTAAGTTTCTGAGTATACCGAAAAATTGAACTTATGACATATAGGTCGAAAACAAATAAGCTCGTAAGCCCGTAAATAAGCTTAAATAAAGATCTACTATAAACAATCATGTTAAATAAGTTAGCACAAACACCATATACAAACTTGGTCATATTGTTCCTCACTAAATTAAGGTAGCATCAATATGGAGTGTAGAGCAAATTTAATCTAAAGTTGTCTTTTTTTGTTTTTTTTGTTTTTTTTTGTTTTTGTTTTTGTTTTTTTTTCTCTTCTCTAACTTATAATGATTGTTGGTATCTAAATAAACACTTTTAGCTCGAGTTCAACTCGAAACATATTTCACAAGTTAAGGATCAAATAGATTTTATAATAGGTAAATAAAACTCGACTCGAGCTTGGTTTGTTAAATACGTTAGGTTTAAGCTCGGTTATCATGCTCGTTAAATATAAATATACATATACAAGTATCCGTGATAAATGGATATATAAAACTAAGGCTCGAGATTGTTTATTGAATGACCCAAACAAGGCCTGAGCTTGGGCTCGATCTCGAGCTTGTTTAAGCTTGGATCGTTTCGAGCTTTTATAAGTTTGGCCCGTACAAGCCGACTCGAGACTTATGATCATAAACGAGCTGAACTCGAGATTTGGCAACTTTGGGCTCAACTCCCACTTGTTTCTACCCTCATTTAGAATTTATACTATGAATATTGTAATTTTTAGGATAACGCCCGTCAAGTTCCTAATATAGTTATCTATATCTATACTATATATAAAAGAAAAACCCGAAAGTGAAAAGTGAAATTTAAAGTATTTTAAGAAGTCCTTACACTATTTTCGGAAAGCATATGCAAAGGTGAAAACTATTAACACACTGTTAATACACATCGAAAACCGGGTTGACCCAGTCGCTTCAAACCCAACGGGTTGACCCAGTATGATTTGACCCGTTTTTTCGACCTAACTGAGCGGGTTCTATTTAATGGATATAAGATAGTAAAAATTCCACTTTTAAAAAACTTATTTCTTAAGTAAATTCATTGTTACTGCTTTGCCAAAAGTATATTTTAAAAGACTTATTTCTTAAGTAAACTCATTGTTACTAAACTACTCGTAACAAAAGTATCTAAGGAAATTACATCATCAACAATATCTATATATTCTATTGATGTCTCTCGATTGATCAAAATATATAAGTTTTCATCCTTTTTTTTTTGCGCTAAGGTTTATGCGTCGACATTAATATTCGACATTCTTCAAAATGGTAAGCTGACAACAAGCTTATTAAATTGTTAATTTTGATAACGAAGTTAGTGTTGTTATTTGAATATATTTACTTTTGTTATATACTGTATATAGGTTCTTCTGGGAGCCGCAATTATCAGTAAATCTGGCAAAGGTGAGTTGTTTTGTAATTTCATGTTTATATATATTTTTCACATAATTGTATGTGTATACTTTTTTATTTATTTATTTATATATACATGGCTTGTCTAAGTTGTAAGTTATGTTTACTGAAAGTTTAGGTTCCAAAAAAAAAAATATATATATATATATATATATATATATATATATATATATATATATATATATATATATATATATATATATATATATATATTGTTAGTAATCAGGTGTACTCATATATTTTGTAAGGGGTATGGCATATATGGAGTTGAAGCTCTTGCTTGATAAACGATCGAGCTTTAAGTTAACCTTGAGATAACGAGCCAAACTTCACGAGCAGTTTGGTTCACTTATTTTACGCGCGGGGATTTCCCATGAGAAGGCTATGTATCCAAACCACCATAAGCACGAGTGTTTTTTCATAGCGCACACTTCCATCAATTTTCTGCGATCTACCTAATCATTTTTCCTCGAGATTTTGCATGTTTTTGAAACTAGTGTTGTACACGCCATTCACTTCAGTAAAGAGTATCAACAAGCCTAAAATTTTAGCGTTTTAATTATGTACTATTTGCTCTTCTTTTAACCTTTAAGTTGTTAACTAATATTAGTCCTTATTAATTCTTTACAGTTATTGTGGATGGGGAGTATATTCACTTGCCTCCTCCAAATAGATTAGAGCAACTTTTTGCATCTTTTCTTGAGTTGGTAAAAAGTGAGAAACAGCATACCACCGCTAACGTGCTGTATATGAACAATGTGCGCTATCTGTACAAGCCATTTGAGAAGGTGTATGCGCTGCTTGTGACGTTCAAGCTAGACAATCTTCATGACGACGACATGGATAGACTGAGGCTTCTGTCTGAAGTGGTATAACTAATGATGCAAACGTTTTCCTATTTTACATTGTAGTCTGACGCAAAACGTTTTCTTATTTCATCGGTCTGCATAAGAGGTTCATGAAGTTTGATTTCTTAACTATGCACAGGTCTGGGAGTTTTATCGCCCTGGTGATGAAAATGGCCCTTGCAAGCTTTTTTCTGAGCTTTCTTGTGCTTTTGATAAAGTCATGTCCTTTGCGCACCCGGAGACTCTAACGATTGACCAAGTGAAGCAATACGTGAAGAAATACTGTAAGATGTCGACTCTTTATTAAGCAAGTCTAAATGTTTTAAGCAATAATGAATCAAAATAGATAAACAGATAACCAATCAGTAACATTTGAATGTGAATTTTATCAGACCGTTCAAGTGCAGCTGTTAGCACTCTACCAAGTGCTATTAAAAGCAGATCATGTGCTCTACCACTTACTGATCCTATCACTGTGACGATTGAAGAAAACGTCAATGCGACACTTGAGAGAGATGGCCTTAAATGCAGCTTTGAAGTGCACGGAACTTTGTCTCTCCAATTACTTAACAAGTATGACGGGTTTATCGAACTAAAGGTTTGCATTCTACAGCTCCCTCCCTCAATGCGCAATCATAGTTGTTGTATTATCTCTTTACTACAGGTTGCAAGATGGGCCCGTTATGAGGGTTGTGTAACACCATAACGGGTCAATACATGTTCTGGTCAAAACATGTCGGGTCACCTGTTAACATGTTTTCCCCTTGTAATCTTAACTTACAAATAGTGCATTCTTATGTGTTAGGATAGGTGGTTTGTCGTGTGCTTTGGAACATGATTTTTTTACGTTTATTAACTAGACCAATGATTCTGTTAGCATGGCTTATAGTTAACAATCACTTGAATCCCGTTGGATAGAAAGTTTTGAGTGATCGAACCTGCCTGTGACATTAGCCCAGAAAAAAAAAATTATTTACTTTTATTAGTTGCTTGCACATAAGTACGTTAAAACAATTAAAATAATTGAACCTACCGATGACTTCAGTTACTCATAACGCTGAACCTTCATAGTTATTGGTTTATGATGCCCTTGTTAAATATATGTTTGTACTAATTTGATGTACAGATTGAGAGCAGGGATAATCCGGATATCGAATATAAGATGCATCCTATCATAGATAAAGAGTGGTTCTTGAGTGACAAAGTTCTGATAGCTATAGATCCTGACGATCCACTTCCTGCTGTCGGGTCTGGTGACGGTATTGATCATCTCTTGAGGTGGAGATTGCGAAGTGAAGATATGTCAGATTTGCCGCTGAACAGTAAGTATCAGCTACTTTTATTATGGATAATATGATGCATAATATAACTCCAAATTATAAAATTTTCAGTTAACTGCTGGCCCTGTGTTAACGGAGACAAAACCTACTTAAGCATTGGGTACGATGCTTCAGACATGTTTGATTTACAAAACGTTGTTATATCGGTCCCTCTTCCGGATGTCAGAAACGCGCCACATGTCACGCAAATCGATGGAGAATGGAGGTGAAGTTGTAGCTTTTTGAATTATATTATATATGTTTGTTTTGTTTATAAGGTTGCGAACAGTAGAATCAGATAATTTTCTAAATTTAACACTCCAGATCTCGAAATCCAGTAGTTATTCTCGTGGCGATATTTGGTTGGCAGCGAGGTCTTAAAACACTCCAGATACACCGGCGACTTAACCAAGTGTGTTCAAAATTTTGTTAGCGGGTCAACTTTTTCCAAAGATTTTTAGCAAGTTTGTTAGTGGTATTTTTGGTTGCTTTTCTAAAACTGCTTATCTGCTTATTGTAGTTTGATACGAGACAAGTACATAGTTTCTGGGATGTTTGGGATTGCCAGTATAAACTGCTTATATCATGTCATTGATAGTGAGTGGAATGTGTTGTATTGAATAAACAGCTTGGAGCTGCGTATTCTCTAAGCTGCTTATTACTATATGCAATAAGCAGATAAGTATCTCTAATAAGTAATTAGCAATCACTAAGAGTAGATTTTGTGAAGTCCTCGATTTCAAAAGTTTAACAAGCAATCACTAGAGTAGATATTATGAAGTCCTCGACTTTACAAGTTCAACAGCCATATAATTTAAATCCTTAAGATTGTATGATTTGTGGCGATTAAATTTCATCGTTATTGTTTAAACTTTATGAAGTGAACTTCAAATAAAGGATGTGTACGTTTACAACCCTCTAGTATTTTCGTGGGTGATCAAACAGTTTATAATCTTTTCTCGTGCAGGTATGACTCAAATAACTCTGTGTTGGAGTGGTCTATAGATCTCATCGATAAATCAAATCGAAGGTAATTAGCAGATAAATCTTCATTTTTCATTTGATTTTTCAGGGTAAGCCGTATCATTTTGAGATTAATTTTGTGACATAATGAACACAATGCAGCGGTTCGTTAGAGTTTGTTGTTCCTCCAGTTGACACCAAAGCTTTCTTTCCCATACGTGCGCGTTTCTCCTCAACAAGTACTTTCAGCCACATCAAGGTACCAAATGATCACATTACTGATTATATTTTCACCTTTAATACTATTTTTATTCAAGTTCATCTTTACGAAGACCCGTTTAGCCTGATATATATGTATATATGTTGCAGGTTGTTGATGTCGTCCCAATAAAAGATGAAGCTGCTCCAAAGTTTTCTCAGAGAATGCAAATGGTTGCAGATTGCTACAAAGTTGTTTGATTCAACTTGTTACCGTATGAAACATAAACCTCTTGATCACCTCATAGTTCTATCAGTGTCGGATTTCACAGTTATTTTTCTTTTGTTGAATGGCAATATTTAAAAGCTAGAAAAGTTACTTACGAGAGGGCATTGAACTTCAGACTTATCTTTATAAGAGATCATCTCATTTAATTGATGCAAACTATAGTACTAAAGAAATTATATAACGTCGAAAATGCAAACACCATCAGAGACACCAGGGTGAGTCCGAGACACCCATAGTTTTTTGTAGCATAGTGTCAATTTTGTTAGATAACCTTGTTTTTTCTTAAATGCAGCCGGTCCTAAAAATTATGTTTGGATTATGATTTTGTTTATTCTAAAAATTATGTTTGAATTGCATTATTATTTAGTTTATTATAAGTTTATCTTAACTCTCTAAAATATTTTATTTCTCCTTTTGTTCAAAAATTTTGCTTTCTCCTTCAATTAATATTTTTTAACATTTTCATATCTTAAAATTGTCACCATATTTTTGGAATTTTTGTAATCAACTTTATTTTACTCGTTCAAAAATAAAAATCAGCTTTGTTTTACCAATTAATATACCTCTAAACAATTTTTGGCAACATTATAATTCTAGCAAATTTTCGTTTAGTTGAAATCTTACACTTTAAACGATTGTTCAATTAAAATCTTTAACTTCAAATGACTGTTTAATTAGTGACTTCAAATGACTGTTTAATTAGTGACTTTAGTCTGATCCTTAACTATTTTGGGCAATGTTTTGAATTCATATCAACTTTAGATAACCTATTTTTCTTTTTTGCATTGCCTTAAACAATGTATTTTTCCTTACTATTTTATTTTAGTTTTTAGGGTTTGTGTTACTCGTTAGCTTATTGAACAATAAGCCGCGAGTATGAAAAAGACGTGTAATTAATTTATGGGATAATCATCTCCAAGACTATTAATGTATTAACTATATTCTTTTGTATGTATTAATTTCTTTTTCCTATTTTACACATAAACTTTTAATAGGTATCTATCGTAGAGGAATTTTCAAATGCTTACTCTTATTTTGATTCTTACCAAGGAACAAATCCCCACCATCCATATATTTTGATCTAATTGTGGGGATTAACCTAACATTTAATATGTCTAAACATAAGTCCATGTTTTTTTTTTTCTTTTTTTTTTAATTATTCAAGTTTTTTTTGTTCTAATCACGTCTTTTTTTTTTTTTTTTTTTTTTTTTTTTTTTTTTTTTTTTTTTAACGTTTTTTTTTTAATATTCACATTTTTTTTAAAATTCACATTTTTATGTATTCACGTTTTCTTTTATTTGTTTGTTTTTTTTAATTCACGTTATTTACATTTTTTTAATTCACGTTTTTTCTTCTTTTTTATACGTTTTCGTCCATTTTCATACGTTTTCGTCCATTTTCATACGTTCTCATCTATTTTTCTTCCATTTTCATACGTTTTTGTCCGTTTTCATACATTTTTGTCCATTTTCATACGTTTTCGCCTGTTTTCTTAGGTTTTCGTCCACTATTCAGACGTTTTCGTCCGTTTTCATATGTGTTTTGACGTTTTCATACATATTCGTCCGTTTTCGTTCATTTTCATACTTTTTCGTGCGTTATTAAATTTTTTCGTCCGTTTTTAAACGTTTTCATACGTTTCTGAATATTACAAGTGATATTCTGGATAGCACAAGTGATATTCTGAATATCACAAATGATACTGTGAATATCGCAAGTGATATTATTTGATATTCTATGATATTCAGAATATCACTTGTGATATTCTGAATACTATAAGTGATTTTTTGAATATCACAAGTGATTTTCAACTAATGTTTTGTAACATGAAAATCACACGTGATATTCATAATATCACACAGTGATATCCAGAAAATCACAAGTGATATTCATAATATCACAAACTGATATTCAAATAATCACAGGTGATATTCATAATATCACAAAGTGATATTCAGATAATCACAGGTGATATTTTGAATATCACAGAAATCATTTGTGATAGTCAGAAACGTATGAAATCGAACGAAAACTTAAGTAAATGGACGAAAACGTAAGAAAACGGACGAATTCGTATGAAAACGGGCGAAAACTTATGAAAGAGTAAAAACACTTTTGAATACGGATGAAAACGTATGAAAAATGAACGAAAATGAAAGAAAAATGATGAAAACGGGCGAAAACGTATGAAAACGGCCGAATACGTAAGAAAGCGGGCGAAAGCGTATAAGAACATATGAAATCGAAGAAAAAAACACGAATTAAAAAAAAAAAAAAAAAAAAAAAAAAAAAAAAAAAAAAACGTGAATAAGAAGAAAAAAAATGTGAATAAAAAAGAAAGACAAAAAGACAAGAAAAAAACATACACTTAGGTTTATCTACTAAATTTTAGGTTAATCCCCACCATTATATCAAACTAGATGGATGGTAAGGATTTGTCCCTTAGTAAGCATGAATTTATGGGTAAACAAAATAAAGTGACTTATCTATCGTAAACTTTAAGGAATAGCTTTCTTTTGCATGGATGTAAACAGTGTCTCTAGATAACTTTTGTCTCTTCACCGTGTCACACGCCAAAAATCAATCACTTACACAAGAAAGTGAAATACGTAACTACACATGCTTTCACTTTTCTTTCTGTTGTTTTCTTTCACACCTTAAAACACTTAAATTTACCACTAGTAACTGGCGATAGTTAAAAAACAAGCTAGATAGATGAAATGTGAATATGTGATATATATATACTACTTTATAATGCATTTAGGCTTTCTAAAATTAGAAGGCTTAAAAATTCAGACTTTTTTACTTGCTTATTATAGAAAGATATAGAGTAAAGTCCAAAATACATCCCTGTGGTTTGCCCTGTGGTTCGGTTTTCATCCCTAAACTTTTTTTTGGCACAAAATCATCCCTCCGTTAGTAAAGTTGGCACAACTACATCCCTCTGTTAGTAAAATCAGTTAATGAGGACTAACGGTGCAAATATATCTCCGTTATCTCACATTTGTTAAGAGATATTTACGTAAATCGTCCTTGTGGCAAGGAACAAATTGCAACCAAAGTCCTTATTTAAAGTTAAAGTTATTTGCATAAATGGTCCTTGTGGTTAGGCCAGTCAAGTGCCACGTGTCATTAACTGATTTTACTAACAGAGGGATGTATTTGTGCCAACTTTACTAACGGAGGGATGATTTTGTGCCAAAAAAAAGTTTAGGGATAAAACCGACCCACAGGGCAAACCACAGGGATGTATTTTGGACTTTACTCAAAGATATATTATAATGCATGTAAAATTAAAATAAGAAGCTCCAATCATGAGATACATGTGTCACTTCTTAACAAACTCCAAGTTTAACTCCTAACCACCAAAAACTAAGATAATGAGCTCCAATTATAAAATGACATGTGTCACTTCTCAACTAAAAATTCATCTTTATTTTCAAATTAAAATATCTTTTTATCTACTTATTTATATTATAATCTAATTTCACCAAATTTTCTAAAATTTTATACTCTTTAATTTAACATCCAATTTAATATATTTTTATGAGTTTTTAGTTTTTATATTTTTAATGGGTTTATTTTATTTTAATTCAAAATTTTACAACTTTAACCTTTATTTCATTTATTCCAATCAATATAATCTTGATTCGTCAAAATCATATACTTTTGAGGGAGTGTTTGACGCGTAAGAGATTGCGATGGTATTTTTATATGCGGGAATAATGATGTCGCGTGAAAGTTACTGGTAACCCAAACAAACACTTACAACTAACACATACACATTCGAAGTGTTGTGAAACGAATTTACTAAACGGGTAAGCAAACACATATAACTATACTTATCGCCGCCGCTGTCACACCATCTCATCACATCACCACCTCAAAACATTTGTTCGCTACAAAATAGTCATCGGGTACCCGCCGCCGCATTGCGCGGGTACCCTTCTAGTAAAAATAATTCTTTAAAATATTTATTTAAATAATTATAATTTAAATAAATATTTATTTATGTAAAATATTTTAAAGAATTAATAAAGATTTTGTACCATAAAGTAAGATTTAATTCCTTACAAGTGGTCTTTCCTAATAAAGTTATGTTTAAATCGCACATTCGCACATTCACCGTTCGCACATGTGTATATAAAAGTCAAACAAGACATTGATAGTGATTGTACTTGCCAATGATTGAAAGTGTACTTATTGTCTGGACACGTGTCAACATTTGAGTGGAATCGCACATTCGCACATGACCAATTTGGGAAGAGAATTTATTTTTGTACCTCAAAGTGATCACTATAGACATTTTTGTCCCATTTTGAGAATTACCCCAAAAAGAAAAGACTTCAATATTACATTCATGCATTTAAGATGCTTTACATGTCTGTTTCGTTCTTATCTATTGACCGAGAAAGAGGTACCTTGGGTAGGTATAGTAATTCATTTTGTGTAAGTAATCGAATGTTTGCCAGTCTTATTAATACTTACTACCTCAATACCTTTTTTCAACAAAGAAACACACATACAATCAACACAATTTATCATTCACACATACATTATACTCACCATCTTCCACCGTAGAACCAATCTCATTAGCATGTTAGCCCCAAGTGTTGGTCACACAATTACTACTGCTTGTTCAAGAAATATATTCAAACGAAAAGCCGAACATAACTCACACCGATGCACATTCTCAAACCCATCTTTGTTTATACTGTTATTGTACGATACACTAGCAAAGAACATTTCTTTCATTGTTGAAATAGGTGGTCTCGGAATTGTAACAAGGAGGTCTCATTCTTTATGATATAACTTTGTATTTTTGTTTTGTACACATTAAACTAGCTTAAAGAGTTGCATATAATTTATGTCATGAGATAGATAATTTTTTACATCTATATTACTTTAAGTTTGCAAGAAAATTTATAATTGATGGATCACGTAATAATATAATAAGATTTGCGTCCTGGATTGCAAACAGCCGGAAGATGGTAATGTTAGAAACAAAGACCTTGATAGATCTTCTGAGCACTCGCATATCGTTAGTTATACTTATGTAATCACAAGCACACTAATAGAGAATCTCTATAACTTGTATTCTTTAGCGGAATATAAATACAAGCTATGATAACTAAGAACACTTTGATCCTCTATGGATCTTTTATTAACTGAAAGTATGTGTTTCAAACACCTATCTATTACAAACTAATAAGTTCCTTTTATAGACAAGGAACCCTAATTTGTTTCTAGGGAAACGTCTAAGCATGTAACTAAACATTTGTTTAACCCATACAAAGAATAATTATGGGTAAACTCTAAACATGCCCATGCTAACCTTGGGTAGTACAATAATACCCATGCTAACCTTGATCAGTACACAAATGAAGATGGGTTAGCATATAAATAATAACGCCCATGCAAATCCTACGTGGAATCACGACTTCAGCAGAATCGTGGCACGGCTTCAACACTTCAGCAGAAACTCTTCTTCAGCAGATTCTGCATAACTTCAGCAGAATCCTTCGGCAGAAATGACAGCAGAATTCCTACTTTGCATAATTCCCAACAATCCTCCCCTAAACTGGAATTTGACATGGTTAAGTTCCAGTTTCTTGATAGATCTTGAAAACTCCAGAACTAGAGGATTGTGTTCGAACTTCAGTAGCAAAGAACCAATACAAGAACATCTCTATGATGACCAAACTTTGAAACGCCAGATCTTTGTAGCAACAAATGACATAATGTACATCAAATCAAATTGGTTTCATACTATTCTCATCACATCTAGGTGTGTTAACTCCTGTGAGAGGTGAATCATTGAAAATAATGGATTTGATGTCTCTTTACCAATAGCCATCACTACTGGAGTAGCCAAATGTTTAAGTTCAAAAACTATGGTACACTGATAACCATATGATTTATTAGCAAATCAGCAACTATATAAACGAATTTGACTTGTCTTTACCTGTAGCCGTTTGCTCAGGACTAGTCAATTCTTAGAATTGGTGAATTGATAACCAAATATGGTTTCAGTTGCCTTTACCACAAGCCATATACTTCTGGGCTAGTCAATTCTTGGATTCCAAAAAGGAATGAGCCATGGTTAATTGACGACCATACAACCCTCAGCAATTAAGCATGGGTGGTTGCAGACCCTATGATTTTGAGCAAATCATTACAGCTATCAACATATTTGATGTATCTTTACCAAAGATGTACCCTTTGGACTAGCTAACTCTTTGATATACACAAGGTATATCTGGTGAGTTAATGACCATCAACTATATACGACAAACCTGCAAGAAAGGTTAGATAAAAACAAGAATATACATAGTTAGTTTATTTTTTATTTTTTTTTATTTTTTTTTAAATAAGAACACATAAGACAAGAAATCAGAAGACCACATACTGCAAACAAAACAAAAGATCATGAGGATTACCATCATTTTGATGAAGATGAAGCTTGTTGTATCAGAAGCTGAGTCTTTATCAGTCCAACCAGTTGTTCGGCATATATCCTTTCATTTCCCACTGGATCTGGAGGAATTTCCAACTTCTGACAAAGCATCCTTTCCATAAGTCTCTTGGATAAAGTATAAGTCCTTTCAGCAAACATATAGACTGTGATTCCACCCTTTGTCTCCACCACATGCACACGAGGCAGAGGATAAAATCTCCAAGACTCAACCTGCCACAGATGTGAGTTCTTCCAAATGAAATGTCCTTTACCATTGGGAGATTGAGAGTTAAACATAACATGAAGATCTCCCAATAAGAACATCCCAGAACCCTGTGGTGTATTATTGCAGTAATGGTTGGTGACAAGAGTGTACAGAGTAAGTAAATCTGCCCTGTCTACCAAATGGAGTATTTCCTTCAAAAAGGTGAACTCCATTGAAGTTTTATCCAATTGATAAATGACATTCATCTCATCATTTTTCAAAGTCCACTTGACCAACACATTTTGATATCCCTCAGGAAAATCAGTAGCAGACCCTTCTTTAATAAAGGTTGACTCAGCATCCTCTAGGTTCAAAGGAACATGCTTGGGAGATGGCTTATTCTTAGATGCATGAGTCCTTGCTTTTCTCACGGATCTTCTAAGAGGTGTGTGTCTTCTTTTGGCCATCCTCTTCATCCTTCTACCAGGTGTATAGATTTCCAAAGAAGGAACATCTTCAGTTTCTTCATTAACATCTGTAGTAGGACTTGAAGAAGTAGAAGAGGATTTAGGTGAGACACCATCACGAAGGGCATTCATTATGTCAAGCACCTTTCTTGCCTTTTTAGATTTGACAGTTGTTGTTTCAGCTTCTTTAAACAAACTACCTCCTTCTGTATCAATAGATGCCACAGATGGAGTAGAAGCTTGTATATTAGGTGCTTTAGAGGAAATGGCAGACGGTTCAGCAGATGAGACCCTGTCAGTTGAACTAGTAACCTCTGTAGTAGCTTCAGCATATACAATAGAAGGTTCAGCAGAAGTAGCCTTGTCAGTTGAAGGAGTGGTTGCAGTAGTTGCTTCAGAAGTAACCACCGAAGAAATCATCTTTGGAGGAATATCATCAAAATTGTCCACTATCTCAACAACTTCGGGTCTCTTGGTCTTTGGACCAACTTCATTCCCAGCAATCCTTTTCAAGCTGGAAGAAGGTGTTGAAGTAGAGGAAGAAGTCTTCATAATCATATTGTACATGCGAAACAATTCTGAATCAGGTAAAGCCAAGACTTGCTTCATTGTCAAACCATGGTTAAACAGAGAAGAACTCTGATTTTTCACCACAATCCTCATCTCTGCTTTCTTTTGAGCTTCAGTAAGAGGTCTCTCTCTCTTTGCCTTATTCTTTTGAGCAATTAGGGCTTTCCTCTTGGTAGCTGCTTCGTGTTTTAATCGTTGTCCTCGAGCCACCATTTGAGCCACAAAGGACTCACTATCGAAGTCTGCACCTAATATACTTTGAGCAAGTGTAGGATTTGAAATGACTTGCTGAGTATAAGCATCCCAATGTGCATCAGGGATCTGAGTACGCATTTCATCTAGTTCCCTTTCTCGTTCTGGAGGCAAAGTAGAAGAATCCTCTGCTTCAAGCTGTTTGGCCAATATCTCACTTTTCTTTGACTCTTCACATTCAGCCATCAGTCTTTCTTGTGCTTGCATTTCTTGTTCAGATATCAGATCTCGACCAAGCTCATCTTCAGTCATTACACCTTTCTCTTTATTAGCAGACTCATGAACAACATCAGCAAAAAGAGTATCACCAATTGGAACTTCAGTAGAAACATTTTGAGAGAGATCTTCAACCGGTGTGGAAAGGACATCAGTTGCAGTATCCAAATCAAAGTTTCTTCCAGCAAGAAACACTACTTGATCATCTGCTGAAGGGGTGGGACATGATGATCCTTGAACAGATGCATGTTGATCAGGTCCATACGCAACATCCTCTATTTGAACCTCAGCAGATGTAATATTGTCCACACTTGGTTCCTTGGAGACTTCAGTAGATCCCTTAATCAAATAAGATCTTCTCCTCTTCCTAGTGAACTGAATTAGTTTCTTCAGCTTTGAAGTTTCAGCAACCAATAATGAAGGATCATTAGTCTCTTGCGCCACGTCAGCTAGGATATTAAGAGACACAAACGGAGATTCTTCTTGTTCTTCATCAGAAGAAACTACTAGCATCCTTTTGCTACTCTTTTGAAGTCGGTCCTCTAGGTCCTTAACTTTGTTCCTCAGTTCCACAATCTCACCATCAAGAGAGGACTTAGTTTGAGAAAGCTCCTTTTTGAGATCATTAACTTCTGCAGCATACCTGTTCACTAGAGCATAGACAGAAGTTAGTGTAATGGTGTCCTCAGCTCCACCATCTGATTGCTCAGTGGTGATGGGAGCTTCATTGGACCTTTCAGGGGAATTGTTGTCATGCTCAAAATGAGGAGAAACCTCACTAAATGGTTCCCTTTGAGGACTAGGTGTGGTCATTCTTTTCAGGTCAGTCTTAACTTCATCAACAGAGTCTTGTGTAGGTGGTGGACTAGGACTTGGTCTGGGAGAAGGTATAGGTGGAGGTTGGTCAGGTGAAACAGTAGATGCTTTAGCAGCTGTTGAGGGGCCTTCATCAATGTTGACTATTGGATTGCCATCAGTAGCAACATTTGGAGAAGGTGGGATATTAGCAACATTCTCCTCATCAGCAGCCTCATTGCCTTGAGGCAACATGGCTGCTAGCAGGGGATGATGTGCCCCCTCAAAGTGATTTCTCATTGAGGCAAATAGTTTAGCAGTTAGAACTCTTATGGGATAAAAGGCTTGGGTTTGGGTAGAGATGTCTAAGATCATTCGCAAGAACCTAGGGTACAGCAAGAACTTATGTTGTTTCCTATTTATATTTTCGATCATATTATCAAAAATGAACTTAGAAAAATTATACGTTAACCCTTGAGAAAGACACACAATACCACATGCCAATTGGGTAGAGAATTGATCCCACGCTCCTGATTTGTTGCTAATGCACTGAAGCAATGTGTGAACCAAAAATCTCCACATAGGGCAAAAATGCTTTTTCAACCATATGTCTGTCCTTGTACCTTGATACCCAATAGCTCTCAGCCCCGAAAGTATCTCCACTGTACTTGAGTGATAAACCCCATCAGCATCATCCAAGCGAAGCTTCCTCCTTATCAGCTCCTCTGTCACCACATGCTCTGTTTCGTCAATCATAGCAACAATCTCTGTTTCACTTCGTTTTGAAGCAGATGCCCAAAATTGTTTAACCAACGATTCATATATCGCATTAGGAGAATGCGTTAAGGCATAATGAATCTTAGACCTTTTCAAGAACTCCACCATTGGTTCATACAACTCATCACCTTTAGCTTTTCCCAGAAAAGCAACTTTATTGTGATTTTTCTTAAATTGAAGCGGCATGAGTGATATTGTGATTTAGGGTTATGATTCTTGAGACAGTAAGTGTTTTGGACGTAAGAGAAGAGGGAAAGGTTTAATTTTGAAGTAAATAAATGCGAATGGTGGAGTGGTAGTTGTTGCCCACGCTATAGTCAAAAGAATTAGAACTTTCGGTTGAGCGTAGCTTACTTGTATTTCAACATTGACCAAAGATAGAGTAACACTTCAGCAGAAACACATGGTCAATCTGCTGAAGTAGTGAACTTCTAGAGAGTTACTGTGCCAACTAACTCGCATTAATTTACATTAACCCTTGCATCCGTCTATATAACAATCCCAATGCACATTTAATCCTTATCTTTTACCCCAATTTTCACCACAAAACCCTAATTTCACCATGAACCACAATCAACCAAATTAAACCATGAACACTAAACCGGAGGTTGTTAATCCAACGTCTTCTCCATCATCATCATCATCTAGTGATTTCCTTCAGTTTTGGTCATGTCCACCAGACCCTCGTCCTTTGAAATCCCCATTTCTCAGTTCTTCTGATGATGAAAGTCTAGTGAATCCAAGTGAGTCTTCTAATGACTCTGAAGAACCCACTACTGAGATAACCTCTTACTCCCAACCTCCAGCACCTCAACCTCAACAAAGGCCTCGTGCCGAAAGAGAGGTGGTGCTTGCTCTTCCTGCGCCATGTTTTGGTGCTTCATTACATATCGTATAGAGGAAGAGCTTAAGGAAGGTAGATGGATTGCTTTTTGGTGAAACCAAGTGGATGAAGCACAAAGGACATATGTGGTCATCTTCATCATCATCGTTTTCATCAATCCATCCTATCCATTTTGATCCTTAGCATCCTCGTCATAGTGGTCATGCATATCCAGCCATCGAGATAGAAGGAATGAGTGGTTATGCAAGACATCACAAACGCATATCAAGCAGCTGGAATGGAAGAACTGAGCGATCATGCATATCCAACAGCTGATGGAATAGATGATATGAGCTAGTTGTAGGTTTAGTAGATTGTATAGAAATGTTCTTGTAGTTGTATTTGAAGTTGATTGTACTTTGTAAGTTGTAAGCTGTAAACTGTTTCTTGAATGAATGAAAGAACAATTTGGCTTCAATTACTTCTCTTCAGTATTTTATCTTCAGTGGAAACAAATTGCTCACTTCAGTACTTTGATTTCAGAGGAAACAAGCTTTTAAGCTTACTTGACCATTTGCCAATGAACCACACTTGATGAACTTGAACTGAAATAGGCAAACTGCAAAACAAACAGAGAAACACAAAACCAAACAAAGACAAACAAACCAAAGTAAAGATAAACAAACTAAATTATCATTAGAAAGTTAGAGTTAGAAAACAAAAATATACACAATAATATACAAAGTTTACTCAAATCCTCCCCTGAGGCATATGCCTCCCCTGAGGCCTATGCCTCCCCTTAAACTTTGCAGTTAAGGGTTAAGCATTCCAATATTGACCACAAGGTGTTGAAACCTTGGTCCATCAAAAGCTTTTGTTAACAAATCTGCCACATTGTCATCAGTATGAATTTTAGCCACTTTTATCAAATGTTTTTCATATGCATCTCTTATAAAGTGGTGCCTGATTTCAATATGTTTGGTTCTACTATGAAAAACTTGATTTTTGACAATGCATATGGTACTTTGATTATCAATAAAAATTGTTGTGTTCATGAAGTTATATCCATAATCCAACAATTGATTTTGAATCCAAAGGACCTGTCCACAGCAATTTGCAGCAGCAACATATTCCGCTTCAGTAGTTGAGGTAGCCACAATAGTTTGTTTCTTGCACTGCCAAGAAATCAATCTCTTTCCAAGAAATTGACAACCTCCAGTTGTGGATCTCCTATCCAGATTTGCACCAGCATAATCACTATCACTATATGCTTCCAACTTAAAAGGAGACTCTTTTGGGTACCAAAGGCCTAAATGAGGTTGGCCTTTGAGGTACTTAAAGATCTTCTTGACTGCATTGAGATGGGAAGCAAGTGGAGTGACTTGATGTCGAGAGCAAACACTCACAGCAAAAGTAATATCAGACCTGGAAGCTGTTAGATACATTAATGAACCAATCATAGACATGTATAAATGAACATTCACAGGTAGATCTGGTTCATTGTTGGTCTTTGTCTTTGGAGCTTCATAAGGTGTTGTGGCAGTTCTGACACCTTCCATACCAAATTTCTTCAAAATGTCCCTCACATATTTATCTTGACTGATAAATATGCCATCTTGTTTCTGCAGAACTTGGAGACCCAAAAAGAAAGTAAGCTTCCCCATAGAACTCATCTGAAATTCTCCCTTCATCAGCTCATCAAATTCCCTGCACCAAGCTTCTTTAGTGGATCCAAAAATGATGTCATCCACATACACTTGCACAAGAATGATGTCTGATTAGTTCTTTTTTAGGAAAAGAGTCTTATCAATCGCACCTCTTCTATAGCCATGCTTCAGCAGAAATGATGAAAGCCTAGCATACCATGCTCTTGGTGCCTGATGTAGACCATAGAGCGCTTTAACCACCTCATAAACATGATTAGGATGAGCTGGGTCTTCAAATCCTTTGGGTTGAGTGACATAAACCTCCTCTTCTATTTCACCATACAGAAAAGCACCTTTAACATCCATTTGATATACCGTGAAGCCCATGTAAGATGCATAAGCCAAGAAAATTCGAATGGCCTCAACTCTAGCAACAAGTGCAAACACTTCATCATAATCAATCCCCTCCTCTTGTCTATACCCCTGAGCAACTAATCTTTCTTTGTTTTTAATAACCACACCCCTTGCATCTCTTTTGTTTTTCAGAATCCATTTAGTCCCAATTGCATACTTGCCATCAAGTAGTGGTACCAAGATCCAAACTTGTTGATTTTGAAACTGTTGCATCTCTTCTTGCATTGCTTCAATCCAACTTGAGTCTTCAAGAGCTTGAGTAACACTTGTTGGTTCAACTTGAGAAAAAAACAAGCAAACAGACAATGCTTGAAGTCTGTGTGATTGTCTCTTTGCTGGTTTGAGACATAAGAGAGAAAAGCAACCTGTCTAAATTTAGGGCTAGTTATAGCACTTTGAGTTCTAACAGGTGCTAGAAGATCACTAATAATATTGAATTGAGGGTGAGTTATGTTGATTCTTTTAGTGGCAGTGGGGTTGACTTCAATGGATGGTTCAAGATTAGACACAGTTGGCTCAAAAGTTGTGTCATAGGAAGGTGAGGTGAAAATGCCAGATTTGGGTTGATGATTTCCAAGATCTGAGGGCCTTGGAAAATGTGTATATGGTTCTCCAAAGTCTGTAGACACTTTGGTAGGAATAGGAGTTGACACAGCTGAGCCTTCAGCAGATTTGGTGATGATGGGAGAAACATGATCAATTTCAGCGGAAACATGGTTTCCACTGACTGTTTCACTTGCACTTTCCTCATTCACCTTCTCAGCTTCAAGCTTAGCTGCAAACTCTTGAGTCTCTAGCCTAGCAAGGTCCTCAGCATAATGTGACTCATCTTCCCTCTCATCAGCAATATCTTTGGAGGTAGTACCTGCAACATGGTTATGGGAGAAAGAAGGCACAATAATAGGTTGTTCATCATCTTCGAACTCACTATCAGTGTCAGCATCCAAGGTACCTGCATTGTTAGTGGGAGACTCTGGGGTATCTGTATTTTGGTTAGCCATGTGTCTAGTATAACCCAAATAATCAGTTAAGTAGTCAAGGTCAAATGACCAAACATGACCCTGTCCTTGAACATTAGGTTTGTCTTCTAGAAATCTCAGGTTCAAAGTCTCCTCTATCCTCTTAGCAGATAAATTGTATACCCTGTACGCCTTACTATGAGCTGAATAGCCCACAATATAGCCATCATCAGCCTTCTCATCAAATTTTCCCAATGGATCACTTGTATTCAGAATGGTTACTTGACAACCAAAAGGTTTGAGGTAATGAATAGCAGGAACCTTCCCAAAGAGAAGTTCATATGGTGTTTTGAGGTGAGGTCTAGTAATGGAGACTCTGTTTAGCACATAGCAAGCTGTGCCAACAGCTTCAGTCCAAAACATAGTGGGTAATTTAGAGTCTGCAAGCATAGATCTTGCAGCCTCTATAAGGGTCCTATTCTTTCTTTCAGCAACACCATTTTGTTGTGGGGTTCTTGGAGTGCTATAGTCCCTTTTTATCCCTTTAGACCTACAGAGTTCTATAAGAATAGCATTCTTGAACTCTGTCCCATTATCACACCGAATTCCCTTAACCTTTTTGCGTAACTGGTTTTCAACAAGGGTAATGAAGTCTGTCAGCACTTGAGATGTTTTATTTTTAGTCCGCAGAAAGAATACCCAACAAAATTTGCTAAAGCCATCAGTGATAACCAGACAAAAATACTTGTGGTCAATGCTTCTGACTTGAGTTGGACCAAAGAGATCCATGTGCATCAACTGAAAAGGTTCAGAAATGATGCTCATACCAGTGACAACTTTGTATGAGGCTCTGTGTTGCTTTCCTTTGTTGCAGGCAACACAATTATGATCATTGGTGAAAACTTTGGAAGGAAGACCTTCAACAAGACCCAGTTTGGAGAGCTTGTTTATGGTCTTGAAGTTCACATGAGCCATCCTTCTATGCCACTTAGTAGACTCATCCAGGGATGCTTTAGCCACCAAACAAGTAAGGTCACCTTCTGGTTGAACTTCATTGAGGTTGAATGTGTATAGATTGTGATTTCGATGAACTTTCAGCATAATTGAAGTATCTTCTGGGAGTTTGAAGTCTTTAGACAGCACAAGACATTCATTCTCAGAGAAGAGTACTTTGTTCTTGGTGTCACAAATTTGTGAGACTGAGAACAAGTTAAAGTGCTGCAGTTCCCTTACATAGTACACATTCTCAAAGTCCAGATGAGTTGTTTTGATGGTGCCTTTTCCAGTGATTCTTCCATCACTTCCACCAAAGGTCACATTGCCTCCTCCTTCTATGGGGACAAAATTATGCATCATATCTCTATTTCCAGACATGCTTCTTGAACAACCACTATCAACAATGCCAATATTTTTATGCTTAAGGGGATGATCCTACAAAGAATAACAAAAATATGTACAAACTGTTAGTATACTATGGAGGCTCAAGTCATTGCTGACTTGAACCTGCCTTGTGGATCATAGGATTTAGGCAAAGCAGATGAAGATGATCCACTATTGTTCTTGAATTTCCATTGAAATTTAGGTCCCTTTTTATTCCAAGAACAACTTGCTGAGGGCTTGACAGCAGTATCCCAAAATCCTTTCCCATTATACATTGAGGCAACATATTCAGGCCAATAACCATGTGTAAAATATGAACTAGTTAGTTGCACATATGATCTAGCATCTGATTTCCTCCAAGAAAAATGAGAAGCATTATAAGTTGCTTGAGGAACATAAGGTGGTATAGCATTAACATTGTTCCACAACGGTCTAGGTTTCTGCTGAGTGGCACATACACCCAATTTTTGCTCATAAAAATCACAATCCTTAATTAAATGAAATTTACTTCCACATACAAAACATGTCTTCCTCTTAGAAGTTTTATTCAAATTAGAAGATGTTCCATTACATGCAGAAGTACTTAAACCAGAAACATTAAAGGAATTATTTTTAACAGTCTTATTATGCAAAGATTTAAAAGACAAGTCTTCAGAGGAAACTATCTTGGAAGATGATTCCTTAGCAGCTACTCTAGAAGGCTTGTTGATAGCCTTGGGTGTAGGCTCAGGTTAGGGCTTGGGAAGGTCTGACTTATCACTTGAATCATAGCTGTCATAAGAAGTAGACCCTTGATCAGATGATTTGTCACTGTCAGAGCAAGAATAAAGTCATTAGATGAAGCATCAGGGTCTGGCAAGTCTTTTGACTTTTTGCCATACAGATGGTGTGATCCATCAAAGTCGACAGGAATGGAAAGGTCAATGGGCATATGTTCACCTCTAATGGGTCCAGGGACAGCATGCAAATCACCTTCTTTTAAAAAATTAGCTAATCCTGCTGGTGTAGATTTACGCCCATCATTCCTAGTTTCCAACCCTACATTTTTTTGAAAACCTAAACCAATTGTAGAGGTCACTGGTTGACTGCTATAGATCTCTCTAGCTAGATTGTCACCTGATATTAACCATTGTTTATGTCTAGCTATTTCCTCATCTAGTTTTTCTTTTAACACAAGGTTTTCAGAGATTACAGTAGCCTTTTCTTTCTCAGAGTTTTTCAAATTGATTTCAGCAAAATTTAAATCAATTTTAAGACCCCTTATCTTTTCCTCATATGCTGTCTGATTCTTTTGAAACCACACCTTTTGTCTTTCTAATGTTTTTAAAGCATGTTTATACGCTTCATTGTCAACATAGCATGCATTATATTTAGGTTTCAAAATATCATAGGCTTCCTTAAGTTCATTATATCGTTCACTACAACCAAAGATACAATTGTGTACCTGAGAGAGGCCCATCAAGGCATGTTGATCATGTATATCCTCTAAGGTACATCCAGCCACCAATCTAATATTCTCAGCATTAGTAGCTTCCTCATTCACTTGATGCACTGCCCAGTTGACTTGTTCATCCATGGTGACAAGAGCCGCTGAAGTTCCAGCTTCCTTTTGATTCTGCTGATAGGAAGTATACCTAGCTCCATCTCCAACCTTCCTATCCTTGCATTCCCTTGAGAAGTGACCCATCTGATGACAAGTGAAACACTTGACTTTTCTTCTGTCAAAGCGAGCTGGATCTCTTCCCTGAAAGCCAAACTTCCTTCCAGACTTCTGTTCAAACCTCTTGATATCCACTGAAAGCATGGCCACCTGTCACTTCAACTTCATTTCCTCCATGTCGAACGGGTCCAACTGTTCAAAGTCTTCATAGACAAGATGCTGCTGAGTGTCATAGTCAGCAACAAATGAGTGAAGAACATCTTCCAACACACTGCTAGCTTTAGCTTGAGAGCTTGATGGAGTGGGAGTGTAAGAAGATGATGTTGGTAAGTAAGTTGGACTTGGAGCATGTATCATCATATTGGAGGAAGAGGCCCCAACAAAGGCTGTGTGACTAGGAGTGCATGAACGAAAGGGACTTCTAACATCAGGCTCAAGAGATTTAAGTCTGTTGTATAGTTCATCAAAAGTGAGCATGTCCAGCCCACCTTTAGCCTTGATGGAAATGCTTACATGTAACCATGATGAAGGTAAAGTTCGTAAGAACTTTGAATTACAGTCTTCATTATCTGGTTTTGCATTCAGTTGATTCAACTGACTCAAAATCTTGTGGAACCTGTCATATCCCTTGTGGATACCTTCTTGCTCTGAGATTTGAAACTCTTGAAACTGTTGTTTCAGCATGGACTTCCTCATTCTTCTGGACTCCTCATTGCCATCGAATCTTGCTTTGAGCGCCATCCAGATGTCCTTTGCATCCACCATGTAGTGAAAATCAATCAAGTGATCTTCAGGTATAGCTTGAAGGAGGATAGTTTTTACTTTGTGCTCTCTTTGCACAGCCAGTATCTCTTCAGCAGATTTGGGAGGAGCAATGGTAAGATTACCATCAGGGTCAGTGACAGCTCTCTTCAAACTGTTTCCATTCTTCACGATCTCCCAAAGATTCCAATCAATGTTGGAGATCCAGTTCTGCATCTTCATCGTCCACAGATCGTACTCTTTCTTCTTAAGATAAGGAAACTTAGCATTACTGTTGGAGAGACTGAGTTGTTGCATAGAGGTGTTGTTATTGTTGTTGGTGACTTCGGTTTCATCATCAGTTCCAGGCATGATGAAGATATTTTTGGTTGTATGGGTGAAATGAAGATATTGTTCTTAGTATCGAAGAGACTCTCCCGAGGCTCTGATACCACTTGTTAGAAACAAAGACCTTGATAGATCTTCTGAGCACTCACAGATCGTTAGTTATACTTATGTAATCACAAGCACACTAATAGAGAATCTCTATAACTTGTATTCTTTAGCGGAATATAAATACAAGCTATGATAACTAAGAACACTTTGATCCTCTATGGATCTTTTATTAACTGAAACTATGTGTTTCGAACACCTATCTATTACATACTAATAAGTTCCTTTTATAGACAAGGAACCCTAATTCGTTTCTAGGGAAACGTCTAAGTATGTAACTAAACATTTGTTTAACCCATACAAAGAATAATTATGGGTAAACTCTAAACATGCCCATGCTAACCTTGGGCAGTACAATAATACCCATGCTAACCTTGAGCAGTACACAAATGAAGATGGGTTAGCATATAAATAATAACGCCCATGCAAATCCTACGTAGATTCACGACTTCGGCAGAATCGTGGCACGGCTTCAACACTTCAGCAGAAACTCTTCTTCAGCAGATTCTGCATAACTTCAGCAGAATCCTTCAGCAGAAATGACAGCAGAATTCCTACTTTGCATAATTCCCAACAGGTAACTTTGTTTATTTGTTTGTCTAATTTGTTAATTATTTGTCAAGCATTCACTCTTTTGATTTTTATTACACACTTGCATATGATAGGTGATGACACCAGCTCAGGCATGAAGGATATAGAAAGAAAAAGACAGTAAACTAGCCGAACTCCTAACAACATAGAGGGTATGTTTGGTACGCTATATTATTGAGCAATTATGTTTATTTTTTTGAAAAAATAAGCTACTTAAAATATAA
Source organism: Chrysanthemum seticuspe (assembly GCA_019973895.1). NCBI lineage: Eukaryota > Viridiplantae > Streptophyta > Magnoliopsida > Asterales > Asteraceae > Chrysanthemum > Chrysanthemum seticuspe. Next base: position 344,465,289 of record BPTQ01000005.1, on the reverse strand, counting down.
GTTTTGTTGGTTTTCTATAATCTTTGAAATGATACTTTATATAACTTATAAAAATAATATCTTTTATAATCTCCATTTTCATCTATTGCTGCATCTCGAGTTCTACAACACTTACTTTTGCGAAACATAATCTCTTATGATATCATAAGCAAACTTTTGAACTACAAGTTCTACGCTAGGTAGGACACTAAGTAGAAAAGTATACATAAATTATAAACATACAGAGAAATTTGCAACAACAAAAAAAAGATATTACCATCCCAATGAATATTATTTAGAGGGCATGGATACAAATTTGGCAAATATATTAGTAATTTAAGACATAGATGTTAGTACAAGATTATAAAAACACAACAGTTCTTGTAACTATTCTATTCAAATCCGTTTGTTAATCGAGTCAGAATTTACTCTAATTTATATATGTGTTTGTTTATGTTGTCTTAGCCTAGCATACAAGGCGGTGTACCTTCACCCTATCTTTTGGGCGTGGAACACGTGTGTCATGTTTCTCGTCGACGCTTGTGAAGTACTTAAAAAGCTAGAGAATGATAACATAGACTCTAGCATATTGAATGATATAAATAGTCTCGGGAGTATACTTTTTACTAAAAAGTGGACCGGTAGGATTGATCAAGTTTGGTATGTCTCAATGAGTAAATCAAATACACGGATGATGTACGGATTATTAAAGATCATACGCAACACTAACAATCACCTTCTCGAAGTCAAAATGGAGGCCGAGGAATGGGACCGTGAGAAGATGGAGAATCATATTTAACGAATGTAACCCAACAACGTTAATGCACATCCATGACACACTGAAGTTATATTATTCAACAAATAGACTGCAAAAAGTGTATTTTGCAGCTTTGATGTAATTCGGAACAATGTATTCAAATGGCATATATAGATAGATATCTACTAGTTATACGCGATTTTGACATAATACTTTTTTTATCATGTATAGCGGTCACCTATTGAACTCTCGAGAACATATGACTTGGCCATCCTCTTTTGAACTCACAAGGCGTAGTAATCTTCTTGCTAAAAAAAGGTGTAGCAATCTTCTTAAGCTTAACCTTTTAAGTAACAACATGAAATGTGGAATGACACAAATATTCAAATTATGAACATGAAATGTGGAATGAAAATACACTCTTTAGTTTGTTTGTATGTTAAGTTGTTTAGGATGTAGAAACCTAATAAATGAATGTGCATACTAATCTAAACACTCCCTAGTGATTACTGTGTTCTTAATAACACACCCTGAAACCAATAGGAGACTTCACTTTGACTTTCAAAATCAAGTGATTACCATATTTTACTTTTCCAAAAAAAAAAAGTGTATTCTTCGGTAGCAATTCTAGTTTTATTCCTAGATGTTGGTTTTATGGATAATAAATTAATAGACGTGTGTTAGGATCGAACTCGAGACCACGGGATTGCACACTTTGCGTATGAGAATTAAAGTTAATAATTAAATGTAATAGTTATATTTATTTATTGATTAAACGAAATAACATAATGGACGTTAAGTAGTTAAGTGTAATGGACTAATGGTCGTTAAATGTAATTAGAAAGGACTATATATGAAATCAGAGATCGAGAAGGTTCTAGAATCCCTTTGGGAGTCCATAACCGATCGTCTAAAGGGTTTCCATAACCCAACCCATAACCAACTTGTTCACCAAGTTACTTTGGGTATAAATACAAAACCAAGGGTGTTTGTAATTCATCTCTTGTACTCATTGGCTAAACCTAAAAATTGTTTTGTGTGTGTTTTTGCTCCAAACCGATCGTACACCTTACTTAGGGTGTCGATCACCATCTTTTCCAATACAAAGTTGTTTGTTTAATTAAAACTAGCATTCCTTTAATTCGGTATAGTACGTGTGTACAAGAAAGTGGTACTAACACATTATTGTTAGTATTCTTGGATTGAATTACAAAAAGGTAAGGGGTAATTCACATAATCCTATAAACCCTAATTAGGGTTCATCCAATTGCTAGTTTTGTGGATTTGATTCTTGTTCGGCTAGAATCAAGAAAGGTACACATATTATTGTTTATGTTAATTAATTATTCGTTAATCTTTCCTATACGCTTCCGCATGTATACTTTGATGTTTTGTGATTATTTATTGAATGTCATGTTATATAATTCCAACAGTGGCATCACGAGCTTGGTTTAATGAGTAATTAATTACTAAACGCGTAAAAAACGAATAATTGTATGTTGTTTGATATGGTTAATCTAGGGTTTTGGATTATTTTTTTTATGTGTCGATTTAATTTTTTTTATATATGGGGCGTACCCCTTAAATTTTTTTTAGTCGACATACTTAAATTTTTTTTTAGGGTTTTGAAAATTGTTTACTAACCTTATCGAAACCTAGAATTAGTATATGTATTACGTGATTAATTCATGAATAATTTGTTATGTGTCATGGAATTTTGATATGCGATCTTGTGACTATTTGTATAATTGTTATGATATATCCATGATGATACATGCATGTTTGTCATGGATAGTTGCTTGAATATTTGTTTAATTGTTAAGATATATTTATCACATGTTTATTTACGATAAATCTTGAATTGGGGAAGACTTCAATTATATACATTAATGAATCAATTATGTGCAATTTGGTATATCATTAATTATGGGTTTACGCAATCGATTCGTCGATGTATGTGGCTCACTTTCAATTGGGAGAGTGAAAGCCCTAATTAATATATACATTAATTTAACCTAGACATTGATTATTAATAGGGTTTTATCGAATAAGTTGCATGTGGCTACTTGTTTTCACGTATAAATTGTTTATTATGTGCGCATTGTTTTTAGTTGTTTATTTTTTATTTGTTACTTGTTTGTTTATTATGTTAGACAGTTTTAAGCAAAGGGTAATTTTGAATAGAAAAATAATACAGACTAAACAATGGTGAATTTTGATTTGTTTTTTGAAGAGTTAAGTTTTCAATAGTTTAGTTGATTGATGATTTTGGTACAAATGGTCTGAACGGCTCACCCACTAGAACGAACTATGAAGGGGTTAATAAAGAAGTACGCACAGTCACACTGAAAGAATGTCTAAGGTTATGCTTTTGCGCTGACCTGGTCCTCTGCCCCCTGTGAGTTCGATTGGAGCTACTTAGTAAGCCATTAATGTACAAACTCATCCTAAGGGCGAATTAGTTTTAATTCCATGCGCTACTTCGGTAGTAATTACCCGAAACACTAAGTGTTTACACTTATGCAAAAGTACGGTATAATAGACGATAATTAACGCTAAATTCCTTGATTGGTGAACCCAATACCTCAATCAAAACTTTGATAATTTGATCTTTATGAATTGGTAATAAAACGTTTTTTTATTAAATTTATGCTACAAGATGAATGCATGACATCTTTGTACATATTTGATTTGACCACATAAAATCAAAACTAGTATCCTTTTAAAATTAAGTTATATGCCATCTAATTAAAAGGAACACTTGAAGTTGTAATTTAAGTCATGACAGTACTTGGCTAGATTGTGATGGAGAGGTAAATCTCTATGTAAAGTCAGACCTTACATGGACATATTTGCAGTTCTTTAAGTTAGACACTTAAGTTGAGTAGGAAGTGAGACCTGGACTCAAAGCATAAGATGGGATGAAACATGTTTATATTTGCAATAGCGTTGGAAAATATAAATCCCATAATGATCTAGGAATTGGAAATTGTTTGCCAATTATTGTTCAACAGATTACCTTATTATATGCTTTCGTTACTAGCAGATCAACTGGTGTAATGGAACTATGATAATTTGGATCCTAGTTTTCGAGAAAATTCTATGGTTATATGAATATTACATTGGGTATTTTATTTTCTTGAAAAGTTTAATTATCGAAAATACTAAAATTGAATTTTGAAAATTCTTTAAATGTATTAATGCAACATTAAACCGTAAACATAGGTTAGTCTTTTATTGGTAAATTGATCTACACCTGTAAGGGTTTTTTGGTAGAGTCAACTTTGCTAAAAGAATAAACCTAGTCATCTTTTCATAAGAAAGAGTGAGATTCAATCCTATTCCTTTTCTTGAATGAAGAAAGATATGATAGGACAAATTATAATTGTCTAAATTCTAAATTCATAACTCGTAAGCATTTTTGATAGTTACGAAAATTGCATATTTTCTGAGTTATTAAATTAGAAGCTAGACTAATTTACTGCAAAACTGGTAAAAGACAAACTAACATATTTTATCTAGTTGTTTTGTTTTGACCATTTGAAAGTACTACTTACAATTGTGGGAATAGTAGAACTATTAAGAAAGAAATTGCATGCTCAATTTTTCAAGTTAATAGCATTGATGGATAGTTCATCATCTACATAGTAGAATACACTCTTTTAGTACATAAGTAATTGTTATGTATGGACTTTCTCAAAAGTGTAGGGAAGTAAATAGAACACTATTTTCTTTTACTGGTTAATGAAACACTTTCAATGTTGTCAAATCCAGTGGGAGTCTTGTGTTCTTATTACTGAATAAGGAATTAATGTAATGATCTCTAATTTAGTGGGAGTTACAAGCTTTGTCATCTTGGTAGTAACCCAGATTATCTCTAGAATGTCTTAAGATAATTACTTTCCACTTGTAGACACTTATGTTTTCAAGGATAGTCATGTACGTTTCCTTATTAGACAATGAAGTGGTTCTATATCTACTAATTATGCTAATATCAATGACACAATCATATTAGTAACATAAACAAACATATGTCGTGTTGTTTATCTGCTACATGATGTTGTTCCATGCATAAGTGGGAGAAATCTATATTGTGTGCAAGGTACAACATATATGTATATGATTTAACGGATTCTCTTGACTGCAAGGTAAGAGCCTAACGTTCTAATATAACTTGTACATATCTAATTAAAGAAACACTTGGTGTTGCAATTTACGTCATGTGAGAACTTGGCGAGATTGAAATAACAAAGTAAATCTCCATGTGAAGTCAGACCTTGCATGGACATATTTGCAATTTCTAAATTAGACAAATCTTTAGAACATTTGTCAAAATGATATATAAGACTACTTCAAATTAGATATTTATGTATTATTAGAATGACATAAATAAATGAAGTAATATAATACTACTTCAATTTGTTTATTTATGTATTTTGAAATGACATAAATGAAAAATAATGTAGTCCTACATTATTGTGAAGTAAATAAATTAACTTGAAATTACTATTGAAACCAAGAGTTGTGTTCATAATTACTTTAGTTAAACATGTTTATGATTCATTGTAAAGACATAAACATAAAGTCTTTTAAGACTTATAATAAAGTAAGACGTTAACTTGTTATGTTTTTAATTAAGACATATACAAGAAGTCATTGAGGTGATCAATGATTTATAACGTATAATGGGATTATAACAGTTTATGTTTCTTGTTGAGACATGGATATAAAGTGACTTGGTTAAAGAGTACTTGTGTTATAAAGCATGCAATTGGCTTGAAAAGTCTATTATACCATTAAGTTGACTTAGTTGGTAAATAGGTAAGCCAAAAAGAAATATGTTTGTCTTATATATTGTTAGATTGTCTTACAATATTAATTCTAATGAATACCACAAGTTGATGGTATGTTCAGTTAGGAGAATCAAACTCTATTTGATTTGTTTGATTCAAGATAACCATAACTTCTTTCTTAAAAAGTAGCAAGGTTAGAAAATTGAGTATGGATTGAATATACTCAATATGACTCCAACCTAGAAGATTAATAAAACACCTTTTATTATGGAATGTGATGAATCACATTAAGTTTTAAAATTGAAAATTCTGAATTTGTTAAACTACTTATGAATAGGTTATTAACAAACTTAAGTCAGGAATTATCAATGTGTATTTGTAATGTCCCAAAAAGAGAACAATGTAGTTTTGCTCTAATTGCTAAGTATATATAGATAGTCTATATATTTCAAAAGGCAAGTGGGAGTTTTTTATCTTGAAAGATAAAATTACAAGATACATAATCTTCTAAAACACACTAGTAAATATCATGATGAGGTTAGACATGTAAATGATAAACTTCATGATGATGGAATTTTCATTCATAGATCTGCAAGGATATCTCAGATATTTGATCTATATGCTGAGAAGAATATGAGTTACAAGATTATAGTGCCTGGTAATCATTATGATGGATTACCGAATATTGAATTGGGTAAATAACTCATACTATGAATGTTAAAGATGTTGTCCATAAAGATGATCAATTTTGGAAATTTGGTTTATCTTAATAGTTAGACTAGAGAATGGAAATGAGTTTCTTCAAAGAGATGAAAAACCCTAGTTGTTTGAATTTCTATGTAGAAATCATATGGACAATATTGTACACATATTTAATGCATGTTTTAATGACAAGATTATTAATCATACTTAAGCAATTAATTGTGATTGAATATTCTTTCCTAGACACATTAAATATATAAAGATGATAATTGTCATACTTGTTTTCATTAATATGAAATATGACAATGGAATATCAAAATTCTTTCTTGAAGAAATTACTTGAGCGAGGACGGTAAGTAATTGAAATTTTTTTTGAATTCATATAATCTTTGGAAGTGTACGAAGTGCAATAATTCATGAATGGATAAATGCATGCATCTATGAAATTATTCTTATGTTTAATTATTAAATCCTAGTTTTGATTTATAATTGAAATAAGATAAATTTTAAGTATTCCTAAAAGCTAGTGGGAGTATTATGTTAAGGTTTTAAATCTTATATGTTTGTATAACATATAGGAAGTAACATCCCTTGTAAGTTAAATGTTAAGTCTTGATTTGGAATAAAACTACACTTGTAAGATTTAAGAAATAAAACATATAACCTTGGATTATATATGTTTATTGTTAATAAACATGTGCAGTAAAATAAATGATTCTAATAAAACGTGATATATTATTTGGGAAATGGATAAGTATCTTTTGACAAGATAGAACATGAATGAAGTCTAAGTTTGACATGTAGATTCGTCATGTACATCATGTAGTATATTCAAATTGTTGTATCATTCTTGAATGATGGATTATTTGACAACATTGATATCTAACTAAAAGTTATTATATAACTTGTGTAATGAATATTCTAAAAGAATTACATCCTCAGCTTGGAATTGCTCCTAGATTCTATGGATGAACAATATGTCAAATGTTGTGCAAATTGTCATCAACTTCAAACTTGAAAGTTTGGAAAGCATCAAACATTACACAATAAGATATTAAAGTTTACGGAGTTTTAATGAGCATATTGTTGTTTGTATACAATGATGCTGGTTTAATTGAGATGACACTCAATACTAGTCATGGTAGGATTTCATCCTTGTTAATGGCCATGTGAACTAGTTGTGCTACTAAGAGCGCAGTTGCAATATACATTAAAAGAATAAGAATACTTTAAACTTTAAAATGTTTGAAAGTTTAAAATGTCATAAATTGGTGATAGAGGATGTCACACACTTTATGAATTATTATGTGGATTGGTGAATGCACACATACAAGGATTTCACTAATTAAATTCTTGAAATAAGTATTCTCAAAATTACGATAGATCAAGTTGGTTGATTTATGCTTTGTCAACAAGTATGATTGTCATTACTTGAGGCATAATTAATCAATTGGAATTTTCATGCATTGATCTATTTGGTATTTGGATAAGGGATGTTAAACAATTGTTATAATAAATCAAATACTTGGTATGTTTGATTTTGTAATATATTGTATCCTATATTTGCGTGTTTAATCCGTGAATAAATTTATTTATTCTAAATCGTCCGTTGTCAATTAATGATATGGGAGTATCATTAAACTAAGACAAATCTGAGAGATATGGTAGAATGTGCTTGAAAGTATATTGATGAGAATGCATACCAATTTCAGATGATATTCAATGAATTGAATATAGGACTTATCCCAACTACATGATTTTACTTTATGGATATTGTTATTAACTAAATCATGAATAGTTATCCTCAGACTTGAGATACCATATAAGTGTCATGAATGTAGTGCACTTCTGTGGAACAACTTAACGCTATACGTAACTGGTAGTCATAAGGGTTGTTTCCTAAAGTGTTGCAAAGTTTGTGGGTTAGTCTCGTAGTCAAGATATAATTTGTTCCTTCAAATTTATTTGGAGTTTAATACTGCTGGGCCCCTCGTAGAGTTGACAAGATGTTTGTGTGGCCACACCCAAAATCTCCCCTAAATATATTCAGAAGATTTGGTAATCTTGCTCAATCACTTATAACGAGAAACATAATGGTTGAATAAAGAATGACTTAATTCCATATCTTTATTTAACATGGTATTAGAAACAACAGGATAATAATAATGAGAAATCATTAAAAGGTTTTCCAGGAGCCTTGCTCGAGTTGTACTAGAGGCATCGAAGTGTTGCTAGACGCTAACCGATGTGATCACTCTATTAAGATATGTCCAAGTGGGAGCTGTTGGTTTTATGGACAATAAATTAATAGACGTGTGTTAGGATCGAACTCGAGACCACGGGATTGCACACTTTGCGTATGAGAATTAAAGTTAATAATTAAATGTAATAGTTATATTTATTTATTGATTAAACGAATAACATAATGGACGTTAAGTAATTAAGTGTAATGGACTAACGGTCGTTAAATGTAATTGGAAAGGACTAGATATGAAATTAGAGATCGAGAAGGTTCTAGAATCCCTTTGGGAGTCCATAACCGATCGTCTAAGGGGTTTCCATAACCCAACCCATAACCAACTTGTTCACCAAGTTACTTTGGATATAAATACAAAACCAAGGGTGTTTGTAATTCATCTCTTGTACTCATTGGCTAAACCTAAAAATAGTTTTGTGTGTGTTTTTGCTCCAAACTGATCGTACACCTTACTTAGGGTGTCGATCACCATCTTTTCCAATACAAAGTTGTTTGTTTAATTAAAACTAGCATTCCTTTAATTCGGTATAGTACGTGTGTACAAGAAAGTGGTACTAACATATTATTGTTAGTATTCTTGGATTGAATTACAAAAAGGTAAGGGATAATTCACATAATCCTATAAACCCTAATTAGGGTTCATCCAATTGCTAGTTTTGTGGATTTGATTATTGTTCGGCTAGAATCAAGAAAGGTACGCATATTATTGTTTATGTTAATTAATTATTCGTTAATCTTTCCTATACGCTTCCGCATGTATACTTTGATGTTTTGTGATTATTTATTGAATGTCATGTTATATAATTCCAACACTAGAACCCTTTTAAATACACATAAAGATAGTTTCTTGCTTAAAATCAAATAACAAAGTAGACTCCCTTGTAATTCACCAAAAATCCTAAAACGCGAAAATTCAAAATTTTCATATTCGGAAATGCATTGAAGATAAAATAGACCAAGAGCAACTTTCAACCCGTTTTGACCCATAGTTGGCAATTTTTGACCCATAAAGTGTGCGCTCAAATAGACCACGAGCTTACAGTAGACTCCCTTATGTGATGGTTCCCATGTTGCAGAAGTTTGCGCCGAGTCAACTCATATTGCAGCTCTCTCTTAGGCGTCCTCTTAAGTTCCATTATATCTTCTTTGAGTCCTCTTAAGAGCATTATATCTTCTTGAAGCTCTTTCTTATGGTAGCACCATCGTGTAGTGTGGAATGTAAACATAAGTACTATTTTTAGAGAGAAAACTGGGCAAACAAATTATAGAACACTGTGATAGTTTGAGAAAAGTCAGCATTCGTGTATATTATAACATGCAAATCACACATTAACTCGACATGAATTAGCCAATAAGAAGTTTAAACAGGTATTGCTGAAGGTTTTTTGAAGAGTCGTCTTGAGATAGCTAAATTGATCGATTCAGATATAGTCTGTCCATCGACAACTTCCATTCCATACGGTAGCTTTACCTGCTTCGGTAATAATTTTATCTTTTTAAACTGACGAGAGACAAAGTACCACCACTACATGTAAACAATCATTAGCATTTCCTTCCAGCAATTCAGAACAACATACCAAAATGGTAAGCTGACAAGCTTATTAGAATGTTAAATTTGATAATGAAGTTAGTATTGTTAATTGAATATATTTACTTTTGTTTTATATGTTCTTCTAGCAGCCGCAATTTTCAGTAAATCTGGCAAACGTAAGTTATGTTTATTGAAAGTTTAGATACAAAAAAATGTTATTAGGTGTGTGCTTTAGTAAATGTATTTGAAAAGAATAACCTTATGATGGGAACAAGTTTTAGAAGGTGTGGCCTCTACGGCGTAGAGATATTTTCTCCTCTACGACGTAAAACTCTCGAATAGAATTTTATTCGAAGCTTAAAGTCTACGCCGTGGAGACAAAACTTCTTTTATTTGTTTAATTCGTTTTTCACTATAATTATGTTTCTTTCTCTACAAGTTTTACTTACCTATATAGGGCTTATTATCATTGTATGAAACATCTTGGAATTAATATAAGGGTTAATGGCATGTACTAGCAACATAGTTTCTCATTTGTTCCATTATCAATACGAACCCAAAAAAATACCACAATACCCATCCAACTTTCAAATTTTATTTCATTATCATATGTTTTGTTTGCACCGTTAGTCATTTTGACTAACGACCCATTGTAATTACGTTTTAGAGTTTTATCTCTTGATTGGGTTTTATTTCCATAAGGTGCGCCTCATTTATTACCCTTGTATTAGGGTTTATCAAAATTCGCTTCCGCGTACTGTGTCACCTTATTAGTTATTACATCGATCAAAATATACGTACTCATATATTTTGTATGGCCAGAGTATCGCATATGTAGAAGCAATAGAGTTGAAGCTCTAGCACGAGCTTGTTTGATAAACGAGCTTTAAGTTAACCTTGAGATGAGTTTTTAAAGAGGCAAACTTGAGTGGTTCGCGGGCAGTTTGGTTTGCCTATACCCTTAAGTTCACCTTTACGAATGACGTGATTAGCCTGATTGAGATATGTATGTTGCAGGTTGTTGATGTCGTCCCACTAAAAGATGGAGTTACTCCAAAGTTTTCTCAGAGAACGCAAATTGTTGCAGATTGCTATGAAGGTGTTTGATTCAACTTGTTACCGTAAACCTCTCAATCACCTCATAGTTCTATCCATGTTGGATTTCACTGTTAATTTTCTTTTTCTGAACGGCAATATTTAAAAGCTAGAATGCTTACAAGAGGATAGAGAGTTACATTGAACTTTAGACTTATCTTTATAAGAAATCATCTCATTTAGGTGATGCAAACTAAAGTATTAAGGAAATTATATTGGGTTACTTAACGTAAAAATGCAGACACCATCAGTAACGGACCAGGTTGGTTCCCGGGACACTCATAGATTTTTATGACGTAGTGTTATATTGTTAGATAGTCTCGTTTTTTCTTAAATGCACATGGTCTTAAAAATTGTGTTTGCAGTATTATTTAGTTTATTGATTCTGAATGCACCCAATCACTTTGTGTCATGGATACAATAATCGTCCCTTCTGGAAGTATAAAGACTAAAATGCCCCGAATTTTCTCCTTTTAGTCGGGACGAAAACTGGACACAAAGAAGCACTTTTAAAATTGTAAAAATGCGCTTGTATTCTGGCCGAATTACATAAACGATTTTTGCAATCTAATATATATAAGATAAATAAAGTTCTTATCTTGCGTTGCTTTTCAATTCTCCATTTTTCCAACGTCACATCCTCACTTTTTCTATCACAAAATATTTCTATTTTTTCTACTTTTTTTCTTTCTAAAATATGGAAAAAATCAAAGTTGTATATTAGTGAACAAGAAAAATGACAATGACAACATCATAACTAAGGTTGCGTTTGTTTTTTCAGATATTTTATGTCTGATCTGCAAAACCATGTTTACGAGAGAAGAGGTGGCTCTAAAGTCTTTAAGATATAAGAAGTCATAATCAGACAAACAAATAATCTACAAAATTGAAAAAGAAAAAAGTCGTTGTTGCCTCTTATGTCTAAAAATAAACAAGCACACTTGTTTCATTTTTTTCCCGCTTACAGACATAAGAGGAAAAAACAAACGCACTTCTTTCATTTCTTTTTCGCGCCTGCAGACATTAGAGGAAAAAACAAATGCACTTATTTCATTCCGTCTTCCCGCTTGCAGATATAAAATGGAAAAAAATAAAATTAAAGAAAAAATAATAAAAAAAACAAAGGCACTTTTTTGTTTATCCAAACAAAAATGAAAATAAGTAAACACTACCTAAGTATGATTAAATCTTCTTAAGAACATTATTTTTATGTTTTCATTATGATTTAATTTAATAATCCTATATATGTGAGGAATTTTCATTTGTTTACCTTTATTTTGGTGCTTACTAAATGATAAATTTCTACCATCCATCTAGTTTAATCTAATGGTGGGGATTAACCTAAGATTTATTAGATAAATCTAAATGTATGTTTTTTTCCTTGTCTTTTTGTCTTTCTTCTTTATTCATTTTTTTTTTAATTCACGTTTTTTTCTAAATTCATTTTTTTTTAATTTACGTTATTCATGTTTTTTTTTAATTAGCGTTTTTTCTTCGCTTTCATACGTTTTCATTCGTTTTCATACGTTTTCGCCTTTTTTCTTACATTTTCGTTCATTATTCATACGTTTTCGTCCATTTTCGTCCGTTTTCGTCATTTTGATACTTGTTTTTACGCTTTCAAACGTTTTCATACATATTCGTTCATTTTGTTACGTTTTCGTTCATTATTCATACGTTTTCGTCCATTTTAGTCCGTTTTCATACTTGTTTTTACGCTTTCATACGTTTTCGTCCGTTTTCATACATATTCGTCCATTTTCTTACGTTTTCGTCCATTTTCTTACGGTTTCATTCATTATTCATACGTTTTGGTCCATTTTCGTCTGTTTTCATACATTTTCGTCCGCTTTCATGCCTGTTTTTACGCTTTCATACGTTTTCGTCTGTTTTCATACATATCCGTCCATTTTCTTACGTTTTCATACGTTTTCGTCTGTTTTTAAATGTTTTCGGCCATTTTCAGACGATTCTAAATGTCACAAGTGATATTATGTGATATTCAGATGATCACAAGTGATATTCAGAATATAACTTGTGATATATTCTAAATATCACAAGTGATTTTCAACTAATGTTTTGTAACATGAAAATCACAATTGATATTAAGAATATCACAAAGTGATATCCAGAAAATCACAAGTGATATTCATAATATCACAAAGTGATATTCAGAATATTACAAAGTGATATTCACAAAATCACAAGTAATATTCAGAATATCACAAATATATAATCTGAATAGCAGCTACATAGTTTGGGGGTATTTGTTTAACCTTATTTTATTTGCTTATGGGCTTATGTGATTTTGGTTTATGTTTCACAAGCTTAATTTGCTTATTTTGAAACTTATAAAATTATGTAAGCTTATATTTACCATGTATAAAGAGAAAATGGTCAAATTTTGGTTTAGAGTTCATACATATTCATTAATGCAGGTTTTACTGACCAGGTTTTAATATTTATAAGTCTCATTATACCTATGGTCTACCCTAATGCACTCACGGGCAGTTTACCAGGTCGTGTGTAGTGTAGTATTCGGTAAAACCGAGGTCGTCCCAAGAGCTATGTGTGTGGATTTAAACTAAGTCTAGTTGTCACAGATTTTAATATGATTTTGATATTGAATTAACTAATTAACTACTAAATCAAACAAAGGCGAGGGTTGTGATCAATAGAGGATAGGGGTGCTAACCTAGTTATTCATCCTAACTAGTTATGTTTATGTCTAATTACTTTCAATTACTTCAGGTGGGGTCAAAGTTGCTAGGACAACATTTGGTCAGTTTGTCCTAACCTATCAGCAAAGGGTTCCACTGGAAAAATCAGGTGACCCGTCATAAGTCCAGCTATTCTTAGTCCCCTAAGCCAAGTCATTAAGTACCACTACATGCAAGATTTGTAACAATGAGTGCCCGGGCGCTAGCAACTTAAACACTCATCCCCGACTTCTTAAGTTCTTCCAAAAGGTAGGTGATCAGTTGGACAAATCGCACAAGCAAAAAGGGTCGTCAGTTGGTCATATCTTACCCTTCCCACTCAGTCTACCTACTTAGGGTTATTTGGTCATATCTCCTAAGTAACTAGCCACTACCGCCATTCAAAACTACTGAAACAAGGGTAACTACCAACAAACTATGCATGCATACACTTAGAAATAATTATACGAAAGCAATGTAAACGCAAACAAAACAATTAAGGAATCATAACTAGGCCAGCACCAAAGGTGCATAGCCGCTCATATTAACTAAAACAATCGATTCAATGTTTAACATTACGAAGTACATGAATTGAAAGTAAAGAAAAGATAAAATGCTAATGCTTATCGTAGGGGAGTGATTTCTCCCTTGGAGATGGCTCCGTATGCTCCTCTAGATCTGCCTTCGACTTCTACTCACGTTCACTTGATGTTGTGTGTGAAATAGGATGCTTTAAAAGGCTGGAATTCGAGGGGTATTTATAGGCCAGATCTGGTTAAGGCGTAACTAATGTTAAGAGTTACGCCGTAACATCCAATTCTTCGTATTTTGCACTGAAAATGCTGGTTACTGCGTAACATCTGGAAGGAGTTACGCCGTATCTTCAATAAATTCTGGTTACGCCGTAAATGAGACAATAGTTACGGCGTAACTTGCAGCGGCGCGGAACCTCATTTGACCTAGTTGGTTACGTCGTAATCTTGGAGAGAGTTACGCCGTAATCTTCAGTTGAGTTGGTTTTCTGAGCCACGCTTCTGTTACGGTGTAATGTGAGAGGAGTTACGTTGTAACTTCTTCAAAATGAGCATACTATGATATATCTTTAATAAACTCTCCAAATCCGCGTCTCTTTAGCTCCAATGCTCGTCATTTCCTGAAAGTGAAATATAGAGGAAAACAAGCGTAAATCCATATAAATGATATAAAATACGAGCATTATCGGGGGAAATTGACACTTAATATTCAGGACTATTTGATGTTATCATTCGTCCGTTTTCGTCCGTTTTTAAATGTTTTCGGCCTTTTTCATATGTTTCTGAATATCACAAGTGATATTCTTTGATATTCAGAATATCACTAGTGATATTCTGAGTACAAAATGATATTCTAAATATCACAAGTGATATTATGTGATATTCAGATGATCACTTGTGATATTCTATTCAGAATATCACAAATGATTTTCTGAATATTACAATTGATTTTCAACTAATGTTTTGTAAAATAAAAATCACAAGTGATATTCATAATACCACAAAGTGATATCAAGAAAATCACAAATGATATTCAGAATATCACAAAGTGATATTCTGAATATCAGAAAGTGATTTCTGAATATCACAAAGTGATATCCAAAAAATCACAAGTGATATTCTGAATATTACAGAAAATCACTTGTGATAGTCAGAAATGTATGAAAACGTATGAAAAATCACAAGTGATATTCTGAATATTACAGAAAATCACTTGCTTTCGCAGGCGACGTTTTAGGTCTTTCGCCTGGGACATGTCCCCTACGAAACCATTTACCGGGGACCACGGCAATGCCTTCTCAGGAATCCTTTTCCCCGGGGAATGTTTACCACTTTTACCGGGGACACGTGGGTCCCGCAACCGATTGTGTCCGGTCAAACATGTCCGACGTGGCACGTTTTTTTGCCGGGGACAAGTCCACGGAGAACCTGTTTTGGGACTTCAATTTAAGTCCCTAATTACGTAATTAGTCCACGTTTTCCAGGGGAGATGTCCCCGGAGAAGAGTATAACCACTTATTTGGTAAACTCTTTCGCCGGGGACATGTCACCGGGTAAAGTGGTAAATTAAAAATATCTTTTAAACCTTCACCGGGGACTTGTCCCCGGCAAAACATGTTGACCCACTCTGCAGAATATTGCTGCAAAATGGATAATTTCCAGATTTTTTCCGGAAGTTTTCCGGAAAAAATCTACAACCTGTTATCATAATATGCCAATCCACAACCTGTTTTAATATGCCAATCATAACACAAATACGCTAAACATAATATCATATATACAACATAGTTATCCTTTTCCAAAATTACCAAAATGCTTCCTAAACCGTTAACGCATGATCATCTACAAAACTACCTATCCGCAAATGGTCCAAAAGTATAACAGTATATATCAACAAGATAATTATAATAAATCAATAAATAAATAAACAAACAAATAAACACATTTAACCACTCGATAACAATTTCATTCAAATAATCTGCAGAGTTCTACAAATTACAATTCGAGATTAATCTTCCACTTCATCAACATAAAATTCAACATTATTAGTACTATCATCTTCATCATCTTCATTCTCGTGGCCATCATCATCATCAGATGCTAAATCATGAGGAACATGATCATCAAAATCAATATCATCTTCGTCTTCCACAATAGTGATAATTGGTGGTGGTGCCTCAACTTCCGCTGGTTGAACATCTATATTTATAATGTTATAATCCAACTGATCCAACTCCGCAGAGAGTGTGATATGTGATGAGTTGTTGTCATGTACAACATCCTGGTTGTCTTCTACCACAATGATATCTGGGTTCCAAATCTTTCGATGATAAGAATCTTGGACGGCCTTCCAATTACCACGTTTACCCGGGAAATCAAGGTAAAAGACTTGTGTTGCTTGCGTTGCAAGAACGAATGGTTTGTTTTGAAACGATATACGATCGGTCATAATTTGCGTAATGTTGTTTCTATAGGTACAACGTTTTAGGCGATTAGTGTTATTAGTGTCGAACCATTTGACTTTGAACAACACAACATTGAATGAAATATATGAAAACTCGAGAATCTCTTCAAGCTGGCCATAATGCATTCCTCCATCAGGGTTAGGAGTTGAAATTCCGCTGTTTTGAGTTGAACGACGTAAATCACGGTCGTGTACAGTAAACTTCACACCGTTGACTACGCAAGAGTTGACTGAGACTGCAGTACATGATGGTCCACAAGCCAAAGCGAATAACTCGTCGGTACAAATTAGGTCCTTCTGTACTTTTAATTCACGAATCTATGAAAAAGTTAAGAATAGATAGATATCAGTAATAGTCGTTATTTATACAGGGTAATACATAGAATTAGTCTACCTTCATCTCAAACCAGCGAGGAAACCCTTCTTCCAAGTCTCTGCCAGGAAATGCCCTGTAAATGATCATGATATTAGAATAAGTCGTCGAATAACAAATTACGTGAAACAAATTTTGAAATAAAACGCGTACCTCTTGTACGCGTTCATGTACGGGTCGATTTCATGACTGTTGTGTAGTACGTACCATACTACTTGCTTCATTGTGTCTGCTTTAAACCGAACTAATGATTGTTTACCATTCTTTTTGCAGACAGATCGAAACACCTCAAATCGACTAGTTGGCCTTGGACCGTCCTCATTCCGGTCAGGACGATTAAATCTCGTCTCAACACCATAAAATAATGTGAACAGAAAGTTAATGCTTCATCAGCAATATAACCCTCCGCTATTGAACCTTCAGGCTTGGCTTTATTTCTGACATAATTTTTGAGCTTTTTCATGTATCTTTCAAATGGATACATCCACCTCATGTAAACAGGACCGCCTTGAATAGCCTCTTCCGGTAGATGAATAACCAAGTGAATCATAATGTCAAAAAAAGCTGGAGGATATATTTGCTCGAAACTGCACAAAATATTGATCAGTTGATCTCTAGCTTTCAACATGTCATTCACCATCAAAGTTCGAGCGCATATTTGTTTGAAGAATGAACAAAGCTCGATTATTGGTGTTGCGGTGGTTTGGTCCTTCAAGTAATTTTGAAGTCCAGCAGGAAGCAACCGTTGCATCATTATGTGACAGTCATGAGCCTTCAATCCTGTTATGTTGCTATCGTTGTCGGTCACTTTATGCTTGAAGTTAGATCCAAACCCATCAGGTAGTTTAACACCTTTGATGAATTAAGAAAAAAAATCAGGATATTAGAATAAGTTGTCGAAATGAATACGCGAATTAATTCGAACAAAGAAATTTTCAAATAAAACGCGTACCTTTAATGAATTGACAAAAAAGTTTTCTTTCTTCGGTTGTGAAAGAGTACGTAGGATGAGGCTTAGAGCACTTCCCGTTTCCTTTGTTGACGAGCCACAAGTCATTACGAATATTCAAATTTTGTAAGTCTTGTCTTGCCTTGTTGGTGTCTTTTGATTTGTCATTCATTAACAAAGTACCCAACACACTCTTGCACACATTTTTTTCGATATGCATGACATCTAAATTGTGTTTTAGTGTAAGAAAAGACCAATACTCTAGCTCGTAGAAAACAGATTTTTTTGTCCAATTCAATTCGCGATCTTGATCACGTTTTTTTTCGCACCCCCATATCTTGGATGTTTCCCCGGGACACGTTTAGGCAATCTTCTTAGTTGATCCAAGATGTCATCACTGGTAAATTTTCTAGGAGGGTCTGTATTATCTACATCTGTATAGAATGCCCTTATGTTCTTCCGCCATTTATTGGTCATGCTTAAGAATCTTCTGTGACCAACATAAGCGGTTTTATTTAACACGCGCATAGCTGGAGTGTCTTCATTACATGTCGGACATGCCATGTAACCTTGCCCACTCCACCCAGACAAACTACTTCGAGCGGGAAAGTCATTGATAGTCCATAAAAGCGCTGCTTTCATACAGAAGTCGGTGCCGTAACAGCATCCTTAGTCCTGACTCCATCTTTCCATAAAGTCTTTAGGTCATCAATCAAAGGCCTCAGGTAAATATCAATATCCTTCCCTGGTGATTTGGGGCCCGGAATTAACAATGTCAACATAAGAGAAGTCTCTCTCATACATATCCAGGGAGGCGTATTGTATGTGGTTAATATGACCGGCCACATGCTGTATGACAGACTAAGGTTGCCGTACGGATTGAAACCATCAGCAGCCAACCCTAACCGGACGTTTCTTTTTTCTTTAGCAAATTCCTTCGAATACTTGATGTCAAATTTCTTCCATGCTTCACCATCAACCGGGTGTTGCATCTTACCGTTCTCCATAGACTGCCCAGACGCATGCCAAGTCATATGTTTTGCAGTGTGTTTAGACTTGTACAAACGTTGTACTCTAGGAATGATAGGAAAGTAACGCAACACCTTGTTAGGAACTTTCTTCCCCAATGTGTTCTTTTCTTTCCATCTACTAGCGCCGCAGATAGGACAAGTCTGCAAATCTTCATTACCCGCCCCCCGATATAAAAAGCAATCATTTACACAAGCATGTATCGATTCATATCCTAACCCGATATTTTTAAATGTCTTCTTTATTTCATAGTATGACGATGGCATCTTGTATCCTAGAATGGGCAGGAAAACTTCCTTGAATAAAGTTAGGAACTCATTAAATGTGGTGCCACTCACTTTACCTTTGACCTTGATGTGCGTAATCTTTGCCATAAAGTCTAATGAAGACATCCACTCACAGGCTGGGTATAGTTTTTCATTGGCATTGGCAAGTAACTCCTCATACTCATTACGTTGAGGAATTGCATCGTTACTTGTCTCGCCAATATTTCCTTGAGTTGGATCATCTGGTTCGTTATTCGGACCAATATCATGAAGGAACTCAGCCATGTCACTCATCCCAGGGTGTCTTGTGTTGTGTACGGTTGTTCGGCCATCCGACTCACCATGATTATACCATTTCGTATAACTATGGTCCCAGCCATTTGTGTGTATGTGGTCAAACAAAAATTCGTGCTTTATCCAGTTTACGTTTAAACAAAGAGCACAGGGACATTTTATATTCCCATCAATATTCACCAAGGACTTGCAATGCTTGCAGAAAGCTCTAAGACCAACTAAGAATTCTCTACTCGTACGTGCTAGTGAGACCCAACTTTTATCAATTGGCATAACTGCGTTTTAATGAAGCAACAAATAATTATATAGACTTAAAATGTTCACCTAATCCAACTATGGAAGTCAATCCTAACCCACTCTTTGAATGTTTCGTCTCATATATGAATGCGTATAATTGATTTACTATTTGAGAAAATTTCGGCAGCATTTCCCCTCAACTCCCCAAATATGTGCATTAAAGACATATTCGTAGGAGTCTAGGGGAAACAATGTCGAAATTTTCACAAATAGTAAATCAATTATACACATTCATATCCTAAATGAGACAAAACATTCAAAAAGCAGCCCCAAACATGGGACTTTCCGAAATTAATTTATAATAAATTAATTTCGGACGGGTTTCTATAGGATGATTAACTTCGGACGGGGACTTTACGAAATTAATCACTAAAGTCCTAAAATCATTTACAACAAAAATTAACAAAGTTAGACAAAAAAACATACCGATTCTGGTCTTGGCTCTCTTTTGATGATTAACTTCGGACAGGGATGCTGTTGACGTGTATTAGACAAAAATTATTAATAAACCAAACGCACCATTTTGGCTTATTTTACAAGCTTTTTGGCTTATTTTACAAGCTCTTATGCTTAGTTACAACTAAGAAAAAAAAATAAAACAAGTAAAAAAAAAACCACAAAACTTACCTGGGGCTGTGGTGGTGGCGGTGGGGCAGTGGAGGTGAAGCAGTAGTGGTGGCGGTGGAGGTGGTGCAGTGGTGGTGAGCTGTGGTGTTGGAGGTGGAGGTGGTGCAGTGGTGGTGGCTGTGGTAGAGAAGGATGTGTGTGGTTTTCGTTTCTTTTTTTTCCTCATGAATGAGACCAGATCTGTTAATAATTGAGGTTAATATTTCTTTTGACTTTTACCGGGGACAGGTCCTCGGTGAATGTTCCGTTTGTCTTCTAGCTAAACTATTACCGGGGACAAGTCCCAGGGAAAAACAATGGCGGGATAAAGCCAAAAGTATGGAGGAAAAATGAAATTTTGTGCCAAAACTTGATGGCGGGATATGCGAAAAGTGTGGAGGGAAAATAAAAAACGACGCGAAACCTTTTGCAGGGGACATGTCCCCGGGAAAAGATTTAATTATAAAATTAAAATTGTCATTTTAAATAATTAGAACTAATAATAAATTATAAATTATATAATTAAATTTAATCTAAAAATTATAAAACTAATCTAACGTTAAAAAGCTATGCATAAACATAAACGCATGATGAAACATTATGGGACCTCATGATCGATATTGTGATTTGGTGGCGTCTATACGTATCATGTATAACGACCGACTATAGGTGTTATGGTATACGTATCATGTTTAACGACCGACTATAGGTGCTACGGTATACGTATCAAGTCTAACGACCGACTATATGTGTTATGGTATACGTATAAAGTCTAACGACCGACTATAGGTGCTATGGTATACGTATCATGTTTAAGGACCGACTATAGGCTCTACGGTATACGTATCATGTATAACGACCGACTATAGGTGTTATGGTATACGTATCATGTTTAACGACCGACTATAGGTGCTATGGTATACGTATCATGTATAACGACCGACTATAGGTGCTATGGTATACGTATCATGTCTAACGACCGACTATAGGTGTTATGGTATATGTATCAAGTCTAACGACCGACTATAGGTGCTATGGTATACGTATCATGTTTAACGACGACTATAGGTGCTACGGTATACGTATCATGTATAACGACCGACTATAGGTGTTATGGTATACGTATCAAGTCTAACGACCGACTATAGGTGTTATGGTATTTGTATCATGTTTAACGACCGACTATAGGTGCTACGTTATACGTATCATGTATAACGACCGACTATAGGTGTTATGGTATACGTATCATGTATAACGACCGACTATAGGTGTTATGGTATACGTATCATGTCTAACGACCGACTATAGGTGTTATGGTATACGTATCAAGTCTAACGACCGACTATAGGTGCTATGGTATACGTATCATGTTTAACGACGACTATAGGTGCTACGGTATACGTATCATGTATAACGACCGACTATAGGTGTTATGGTATACGTATCATGTCTAACGACCGACTATAGGTGCTATGGTATACGTATCATGTCTAACGACCGACTATAGGTGTTATGGTATACGTATCATGTCTAACGACCGACTATAGGTGCTACGATATACGTATCATGTCTAACGACCGACTATAGGTGCTACGGTATACGTATCATGTTTAACGACCGACTATAGGTGCTATGATATACGTGTCATGTTTAACGTCCGACTATAGGTGTTATGGTATACGTATCATGTTTAACGACCCGACTATAGGTGCTACGGTATACGTATCATGTTTAACGACCTTGCTTTGTTCCCTTTTACCAGTATTATTTTGTAACAACAGACGATGGAACTATACATATGCCGTTTTAAATAGTTGCAATAAAGGGTAAGCATATTTTTTTAAATATAACTTTTGCCGGGGACAAGTCCCCGGGGAAAGACTTGGCGGGAATTTTCGCGCGCATAATTAGCATGCTTTTGGACTTGGGTCAAAGTTGGTGAACGTAAAACCTACTTTCTGCGGGGAGTTGTCCCCGGGGAAAGTGTGCGATGAATTTTGACTATCCGGTCAAACTTTGATTAAAAGCTCACCAACTTTAGCCGGGGACAAGTCCCCGCCGAAAACTACCAGTTGAATTTTCCACAACATGTCAGCGAATCCATGTGCCACTTCAGATCCAATTTTGTCGTTTAGCGACTTTCTCCGGAGACTTTGTGTCCCCGGGGAAAGCCTCCTCGCCCGTCCATCCAATTGTTGTAGTGATACGTCAAAGTAGTACTAAAGTCGAAAAAGACGTGTAATTAATTTATGAGATAATCATCTCTAAGGCTATTAATGTATTAACTATATTCTTTTGTATGTATCAATTTCTTTTTCCTATTTTACATATAAACTTTTAATAGCTATCTATCGTAAACTTTAAGGAATAGCTTTCTTTTGCATGGATGTAAACATTGTCTATCGACAACTTTTGTCTCTTCACCGTGTCACACAAGAAAGTGAAATACGTAACTACACATGCTTTCACTTTTCTTTCTGTTGTTTTCTTTCACACCTTAAAATAATTTACCACTAGTAACTGGTAAGTTGCGATAGTTAAAAAATAAGATAGATGAAATGTGATATATTAAAAAGAAGGGTTTAAGCTATTAAATAGCCACGTACTTTCTCCAATGTACCGATATGGTACGTGTACTAAATTTCGTTAATTAAATAGTCATGTACTTTTGATTTCGTGCTAATATGGTACATGAGTAACTTTTTGACCTGCTAAACTTGACAAAAAGTTATTTTTGAGCAAAAATGGTCCTTCGTGGTTTGTTTTTTTTGCAAAAAAGGTCCCTTGTGCTTTTAAAGAAAGTTTTTTAAAAAAGTTTTTAAAAAAGTTTTTTTTTTTTAAAAACGTAATTTTAAAAAAAAACGAACGAAATATTTTTTTTTTAAAAACGTAAATTTTTTAAAAAGTTAAAAAAAAAACGTAAATTTTAAAGAAAGTTGTTTTTTTTTTTTTTTTTAAAAAAAACGTAAATTTTTAAAAAAAGTTTAAAAAAAACCTAAATTTTAAAGAAAGTTTTTTCTTTAAAAAACGAACGAAAGTTTTTTAAAAAAGTTTTTTTTTAATAAAAAACGTAAATTTTTTTAAAAAACGAACGAAAGTTTTTTTTTTTAAAAAAAACGTAAATTTTTTAAAAAAACGAACGAAAGTTTTTTTTTAAAAAAAACGTAAATTTTAAAAAAAAACGTAAATTTTAAAGAAAGTTTTTTTTTTAACGTAAAGTTTTTTTTTAAAAAAAAAGTAAATTTTTTTAAAAAACGAACGAAAGTTTTTTCTTTAAAAAGAAAACGTAAATTTTTAAAAAAGTTTAAAAAAAAAACGTGAATTTTAAAGAAAGATTTTTTTTTTTTTTTAACGTAAAGTTTTTTTTTTAAGTTTTTAAAAAAGTTTTTTTTAAAAAAAACGTAAATTTTTTTAAAAAACAAACGAAAGTTTTTTTTTTTAAAAAAAACTTAAATTTTTAAAAAAGTTTTAAAAAAAACACTTAAATTTTAAAGAAAGTTTTTTTTTTTAAATTTAAAAAAAAAATGTAAAGTTTAAAAAAAACGTAAAGTTTTTTTTAAAAAAACGTAAATTTTTAAAAAAAACGTAAAAAACGGACGAAAACGGATAAAAAACAGACAAATAACATAAAAAACGGGCGAAACATATAAAAACGTGGAATGAAAACGTACAAAAAAACGTAAAAATTAGGCAAAACGGATAAAAAACGAATGAAAACGGATAAAAATGTAAAAAAAAGTGTCGAAAATGCATAAAAAACAGACAAAACGGACAAAAACGTAAAAAAACGTGGGGAAACGGATAAAAAACGGACGAAAAACGTAAAAAAATGTGGGGAAACGGATAAAAAACGAAAGAAAACGGACAAAAACGTAAAAAAGGGCGAAAACTATTATTAATGGAGAGACTAACTAGCGAAAACTATTATTTGAAAAAATAGGACTAACGGTGCAAAAATTATTAACGGAAGGACTAACGGTGCAAAAAAAAATGTACAAGGACTTATTTTGAAAAAAACGCAAAAGGACCGATTTTGCAAAAAAAACAGACACAAGGGACCATTTTTGCTAAAAAAATAACATATCGGTCACTCATGTACCATATTAGCACGAAATCAAAAGTACGTGACTATTTAATTAACGAAATTTAGTACACGTACCATATCGGTACATTAGAGAAAGTACGTGGCTATTTAATAGCTTAAACCCTAAAAAGAAAAGACTCAATTTTACATGCATGCATTTAAGATGCTTTACATGTCTGTTTCGTTCTCATCTATTGACTGAGAAAGAGGTACCTTGGGTAGGTATAGTAATTCATTTTGTGTGAGTAATCGGATGTTTGCTAGTCTTATTAATACTTACTCCCTCAATACCTTTTTTCAACAAAGAAACACACATACAATCAACACCATTTATCATTCACACATACATTATACTCACCATCTTCCACCATAGAACCAATATCATTAGTATGTTAGCCCCAAGTGTTGGTCACACAATTACTACTGCTTGTTCAAGAAATATATTCAAACGAAAAGCCGAACATAACTCACACCGATGCACATTCTCAGACCCATCTTTGTTTCTGCTGTTATTGTACGATACACTAGCAAGGAACCTTTCTTTCATTGTTGAAATAGGTGGTCTCGGAATTGTAACAAGGAGGTCTCATTCTTTATGCTATAACTTTGTATTTTTGTTTTGCACACATTAAACTAGCTTAAAGAGTTGCATATAATTTATGTCATGAGATAGATAATTTTTTACATCTATATTACTTTAAGTTTGCAAGAAAATTTATAATTGATGGATCACGTAATAATATAATAAGATTTGCGTCCTGCATTGCAAACAGCCGGAAGATGGTAACTTTGTTTATTTGTTTGTCTAATTTGTTAATTATTTGTCAAGCATTCATTCTTTTGATTTTTATTACACACTTGCATATGATAGGTGATGACACCAGCTCGGGCATGAAGGATATAGAAAAGACCAAGAAAAAGGAATCAACAGTAAACTGGCCGAACTCCTAACAACATAGAGGATATGTTCGGCACGCTATATTATTGAACAATTATGTTTATTTTTTTGAAAAAATAAGCTACTTAAAATATAAGTTTTGTTGGTTTTCTATAATTTCTGAAAATCAAATGATACTTTATATAACTTATGAAAATAATATCTTTTTATAATCCCCATTTTCATCTATAGCTGCATCTCCAGCTCTACAACAATTACTTTGCGAACATACTCTCTTATGATATCATAAGCAAACTTTTGAACTACAAGTTCTACGCTAGGTAGGATACGAAGTAGAAAAGTATAGATAAATTATAAACATACAGAGAAATTTGCAACAACAAAAAAAAGATATCACCATCCCAATGAATATTATTTAAAGGGCATGGATACAAATTTCCCAAATATATTACTCCCTCCGTCCCTAAATAAATGTCCACTTTGACATTTTACGGTCTTTCTTATTCAACTTTGACCTTAAATAAGTTTGTTTGTGTTATATAATACTTGATAAAAATTATATCAATGAAAATATATTTAAAAACCAATTCATTCATATATTTTGCTTCAAAAATTATATAACACAAATGAAAATATTTAAGGTCAAAGTTGAACAAGAAAGACCGTAAAAAGTCAAAGTGGACATTTATTTAGGGACGGAGGTAGTAGTAATTTAAGACATAGATGCTAGTGCAAGATTATAAAAACACAACAGTTCTTGTAACTATTCAATTCAAATCCGTTTGTTAATCGAGTCAGAATTAACTCTAATTTATATATTGCGTTTGTTTATGTTGTATAGCCTAGCATACAAGGCGGTGTACCTTCACCCTATCTTTTGGGTGTGGAACACGCGTGTCATGTTTCTGGTCGACGTTTGTGAAGTACTTAAAAGTCTAGATAATGATAACATAGACTAGCATATTGAATGATATGAATAGTCTCGGGAGTATACTTTTTACTAAAAAGTGGACCGGTAGGATTGATCAAGTTTGGTATGTCTCAATGAGTAAATCAAAATACATTGATGATGTACGGATTATTAAAGATCATACGCAACACTAACAATCACCTTCTCGAAGTCAAAATGGAGGTCGAGGAATGGGACCATGAGAAGATGGAGAATCATATTAACGAATGTTACCCAACAACGTTAATGCACATCCATGACACACTGAAGTTATATTATTCAGCAAATAGATTGCTAAAAGTGTATTTTGCAGCTTTGATGTAATTCGGAACAATGTAATCAAATGGCATATATAGATAGATATCTACTAGTTATACGCGATTTTGACATAATACTTTTTTTATCATGTATAGCGGTCACCTATTGAACTCTCGAGAACAGATGACTTGGCCATCCTCTTTTGAACTCACAAGGCGTAGTAATCTTCTTGCTAAAAAAAAAGGTGAAGTAATCTTCTTAAGCTTAACCTTATAAGTAACAACATGAAATGTGGAATGACACAAATATTAAAATTATAAATATTATCGAGTAAATTACATAAATGGTCCTTGTGGTTTGGCGAAAATTTCACCTACTGTCCCTCAAACTTAAAAGTTGCATAAATCATCCCTATCGCTGCTAAAGAATAACATGAATGGTCTTTTTTAGGGACGGTAGGTGAAATTTTTGTCAAACCACAAGGATGATTAATGTAACTTTTATGCAACTTTTATGCCCCAAAAGGACCATTCATGTTATTTTTTGGTAGCGAATTTATGCAACTTTTAAGTTCGAGGGACGGTATGTGAAATTTTCGCCAAACCACAGGGATGATTTATGTAATTTACTCAATATTATCCTTATCCATATTAAAACTATGAACATTTATGAACATGAAATGTGGAATGAAGATACACTCTTTAGTTTTTTTTTGGTAAAAAGTCAAAGACCCGGTAAATATATTACTCCAAAAAATGTTTAAGTACAAAAGGATATGGGTGAATCTCATATCTCAGCCCGTTACATAGGCAGAAAGCTAACATAACAAGATACTTCATATTCTCTATACAAGAAAATAAACCACTACTCAAAAGATAACATTAAACTCCTATGGAAACAAAATTACTTCCTACCAAAGCCTTGGAGCTTGATACCATGCGTGTCATAATAAGCATCCAAATTTCCTGGAAGATCGTAGACCTGATCCGCATAGTTATCGTAATCATAGTCATCATAATCATCATCACGATCATGACCACCACCAAATAGGTTCATTGACTCATCAAAAGTGTTCACAACCTCCTCTTCATTACTATCAGAGTGAACAATCTCTCCCACCTTAGATAATGGGTTAACCCTCTTAGTAGAAGAAGTAGATGGAAAATCATTTTTATTACCTGGATCAACCTTTTTAATAGGATTACCATCATCATCAACTACAGCTTTCCCATCAATAAGAATCTTTTCAAACTCCCCAATTTTTCTCAACAATAGGGTTAGGACCAACCTCGGTAGCTTCCTTTGAATCACCCACAAGCGGTTCATGTGATACATTACCGGTCTTAAGAGACCCAACCTCCTTTGCTTCCATTGTACTACCAGAATCCACTACATCGGTTCTTGTGATACATTACCGGTCTTAAGATACTCTTTAGTTTGTTTGTATGTTAAGCCGTTTAGGATGTAGAAACCTAATAAATGAATGTTGATAACGCTACACGCGTCGTTCGGGGTCAAGGAAACTTTCTTTTCTTCGAGCAAGTTTTATAACACCCTAGGCAGTGAACCTAATCGTTGTAGTGTAGTAATTAGGGTAAGCCACGGGTATTGATATCGTTCTCTAGGGGAATAGGAATGCTAGTAAGGAGTTACTACGCTAAGGTTAAGGTTGAGGAAGATTATTTTTTATCTTTTTATGTTTTATGAAAATGGAAAGGTACGAATCTCGGGTATTGGATTTGGGGGGTTGGTATTTCTACCGATTACTCTACTATTATCTAATTATCTAAACTAAGGTTGTGGGAGTCTATGTCTAATTAATGTGTGCTCGTATGATAGTTTAAAGATGTGTTTACTTAGATTGTATTACTCCTTAATTATCTCCTATTGATGGTTGAGTTGTCACGTCTTATTCTTAGTAGCGTTGTGTGTCTAAAGTTGTAGGGTATGCGTTTCTCCCTAACTCTTTGAACTTACCAAAGGGTCTCGTCTACAAACCCACTAGGGATGGTAAACTCCTACTCTAAGGCGCTCTTTGGATGGTTTAGCCTACAACTACTCAGGTAATTATATTCTAAAGTTCACAAAGATGAATCAAGCATTAAGTACACAACGAATGACCTATCGCATTACTAGATCATTAATCAACTAAGATAAGAAACAACCAATCAATATTCAATAATTAAGTTTCATACTTCCTAAGCAAACACACAAATAAATTAGCCGAACATGGAGAACATGCAAGCATACACACAAATAATCAAAGACATAATTGAATTAATGAAGTAAAGACTTATCTTGATGTAAGATAGGGTTTAAAACCCTAAAATATTGTACAAGACACCTTAGGTTCGGTTTTAGGTTTTTACTCCAAAGACTCTCCACCCAAAGACTAAAAAATTCGGATTCTATATATAAGATTACAATTGCGACGGCGTCACCTTATGTTTAGTGACGCCGTCGTGTCGCCGCCATTAGGGTTTCGTCTTGGCCACGTTAACCTTGCGACGGCGTCACCTTATGTCCGTGACGCCGTCCTCTTCAGCTTCTGACGTCGTCTGGATTGCATCTAGGCCGTCTGAGTAGCGACGGCCTACTCTTTTACCACTGGACGTCGTCGCTTGAAAATACGAGTTTTGGGTTCTGGCCCGTCACAGAAATATTGGGACGGCGTCGCCAATAGCACCTGACGCCGTCGCCTTCTAACTTCAGCAACTGTGAGTGTCTCGATTCTGACTTTGGCCATTTTCTTCATATATTCGCGCCTTTTCGTCCAAATAAGTGTCATTCCAGCATTTTGCCTTCACGAGACCTAAAAAGTGAAAAGGAACGATATTAAGCAATAACGGATACAAAAGTGATCAAATAAGGACTTAAACGACCCCTCAAAATGGTACCTTTTAAAACCTTATCAAATATCCCTACACTTGTTATTTGCTTGTCCTCAAGCAAATGTGCTTTTAGCCAATTAATTTATAAGTTAGGGGTCATGAAGCATTAATTCAAAACGGTCCACAACACATATAATCCCCGCAAAAGTCATAAAAAGCACGGAAATTACATACTAGCACCTCACATGGGGTGTTTGGATACTCACATCTCTCTCGGGTGTATATATGAAATATAACAAAATAGGAAATGGAAGATAAACACTCATTAACCGGTCCTAGTACATAGATTACCATAGGCTTGAGAATAGATCAAACCTTCATCGCTTTGGCGTAAGCACCTAGGAAAGACTATCAAAGAGGTCTTTTAAAGGGTTTTAATGTTAGGCTTACGGTAGGGAAATAAGGGTTTGGTGGGATAGGCTATTTAGTGGTGGTAAGTCAAAAATCTTTATGTTAACTGCATATGAAGAATGGCGTTGCTAAGCTAAGACTCGACACTCTAAACTCTAGATAACTGAAATAAACAAACATAAATTTAAAAGATAGATGTAGGATGGTAGCCCGTATGTTTGTTTTTTGTTTTGTTTTTTTACTCTATTTTTTTTTCTTTTCTCTTTTTCTATTTTTTTCGATTTTTTTTTTATTTTTTTATTTTTTTTTCATACACGTTTACTCTACCATCCTCTACGATAACATCAAAATACTAGGGATTTATAGGCACATCTCTACACTTGAGTTTTTATTACTCTAACACTAATTTGACCCGATTTGAAAAGATCAAAACACTTGGGGTACATTATTATGCAAACAAAGGGAATTTGAATTTTTAACGTTCCCTTCCCGTCATTTCATAAACTTTAACTTTTCCCATGAATCCCAATCATCCCAAAACTGTATACAAAGGATATGACTCGACTTAGC
The DNA here is from genome assembly GCA_019973895.1 of Chrysanthemum seticuspe. Lineage (NCBI taxonomy): Eukaryota > Viridiplantae > Streptophyta > Magnoliopsida > Asterales > Asteraceae > Chrysanthemum > Chrysanthemum seticuspe. The sequence continues at coordinate 344,434,664 of BPTQ01000005.1, read as the reverse complement.
AACTTATGCAAGCAACTAGATAATTGAACTAAGGGTTTAGGGTGATAACAAACATTTGCACTAAAAGTGAGTGCATAAGGGGTAGGCTAAGGCGATTTGGGTGTATATTTGGGGGTGGGGTGTAAACAATGCTCTTCATTGATATTCTGGAAAAACCGAAACATCACGAGAACCGCGAAAAGGATAGGCTCTGAGGGGTTAACTAGGGGTATCGTGTACTAAAGATGAGTACAACGCAAAGGGTGTGGAGAATTACTCAACCGATGTGGAAGAAGTAATTATATTACAGGTATCAAACAAGGGTTATCCTAATGCCTCTTATCATTTAGTTATTCCTAACTACACAAGTGTAGCCTTACTTGCGATCTCAGAATGCATCACAAAACAAGTTCTAGAATCTAATATACTACCGGTTCACACTCTAAGCATTAAAGATGAATGCTTTAATTCCTACTAATCTAAGGATGATCCTCACATTTTGGGTAGAATTTGGGTGGTAAAGGGTTTTTTGTGCTAGTCATATAACTTCCTATCCATGAGACGCTTTTGTTAAGACTAATGGCCCACTCCTATATGTCATGAAATTTTTTAAATTTGGTGCCAAAATTACCCTAACCGACATTTTCTCATGGTTTATTACACAATCACAATTGGACAAAGCAAATAGTCAAGGATAAGCATAGTTTCAAAGTTCCCTTTTTATTTTCCCTCCCTACACTTAAACTGAACATTGTCCCCAATGTTCCCCGAAAGTATCAAAAGTTATGATAAAAGAAGGTAATTAAAAACGAAAGAAACTAATACTCCCCTGATTAGCTCGGTAGGATCCGTGTAAAGTGGTGGTTAAATTCTTTTCAAGAAGAATTATTGCGTGAAAAGCTCCTTCCAATCTTATGTAACTTCTTCTTGACAAACTAAACCTGCACACTTGAAGAAAACAAACGAAACCTTCGCGTAAAATCGGCGGTAATAATATATATAAGACTCGATTTAAACTAGGATATAATGCTTGTGGAATGGATGTTTACAGAATTTCTAAGAAAATTAAGACCTGGAAAATTCCAAAAATTTATAAATAGCTCAGAAAATGAGAAAAAAGTAATCTGATGTTTTTACTCCTTCCTGACGCCGTCAGGTTGCAATCCTGACGTCGTCAGGTTATCCTGACAAAAACTGGTCTGCGATTTTCTGAAAAAAATTCTGGAAAATTTACATCTTTAGAATCTGGAAAAATTTCTGCAAAACATTCATTATGACTCGATACAAGCATTTGACTCGAACAAACAAACATAAATATCTTTTAGTTAATTGTTATTCTCATGTTTACGTTTCTTTTGAAAACGTGTGTAATCCTCCCTACACTTATCCCTTATGTAAAATACCTTTATATGTAATTAAGACGAGGTTAAAAACAAAATAAAGCATTTTTACAAATTTAAACATGAGGATAAACAATTAATAAAAAATATAAGACACTAACAAGCAAACAATTAAACATGGGTTGCCTCCCACGAAGCGCTTTTCTTTATTTAAGAGTCTTGTAGCTAGACTCATAGTCGTGCTCCTACGTTTCCTCACCTATCCTCTCGTGCTCATACTTAAGCCATTCCAACGCTCTTTCATTCTTTTTGTAATCATCTCCTAATTCAAGGCATTTTTTGTAATATCGCTTAGTTTTCTCATATGGGTACCTAAGCCCACTCTGTCTATCCCTTTCACTAAGCAATGGAATAGGGGTCATTCTATTACAAACCTCAATGTCCTTATGTTTAAACCTAGGATGAGCACGTGGCATTTGGTAGACGAAATCTTCAACTTCATCGGAGAATGTAATTAGACCATCAATCATCCGTTCATTCAACCTAGTCAATTCTTTGAAAGGTTTTCCAAAAATTACTTGAGTGAGGTCCTTATCTATAAATTCTCCTAAGTCTTCTAAGACCATGAACTCTACCAAATAAGCAAAACTTCCGACAAACACGTGCAAATAAATGACTGCTTCAACAACATTGTTCCCTTGATAAGTTAACTCATTGACCTTGACTTTGTTGTAAAGGTCCCTTGAGATTAAGTTTAAAGGTAAGAATGAATTCAAATAAGCATCGAACCCTTCTAGTCCTATTTTGCAAGGGAATTGCATGTTAAAGGGGCCGTCTTTCTCAATCCTACACCTAGGGTCAAAACATTGGGAGGGGTCTTCCTCAATTTCATTAATGACCTCTCCGCTATCAAGTGCCTCACCATAATCAAATTCCTCATCAGAATCGGAGTAATAGAAAGGACTTTGTTGTTGCCAATTTATCTCATTATGCCCTAGGTGATTACCAAAATGGTGAGTGGGTGAAGGGTTTTGTGGGATTGCTTTCTCAATCTCGGGATTGGGAACGGGTAGAGTGAAGAATCTTCGACGGAAGATACGGATCATGTTGAGTGATGGTTTTTACGAACGAGGGTCACGAAGAAGGGGGATAGACTAAGAGAAAGCTAAAAAATGAGAAAAATTTACTTGATAGGAATCAAGCAAAGAAACCTAAACGAGGTGGACTACTAACTAGCTATTCTATTCCCCGGCAGCGGCGCCAAAAACTTGATAACGCTACACGCGTCGTTCGGGGTCAAGGAAACTTCCTTTTCTTCGAGCAAGTTTTATAACACCCTAGGCAGTGAACCTAATCGTTGTAGTGTAGTAATTAGGGTAAGCCACGAGTATTGATATCGTTCTCTAAGGGAATAGGAATGCTAGTAAGGAGTTACTACGCTAAGGTTAAGGTTGAGGAAGATTATTTTTTATCTTTTTATGTTTTATGAAAATGGAAAGGTACGAATCTCGGGTATTGGATTTGGGGGGTTGGTATTTCTACCGATTACTCTACTATTATCTAATTATCTAAACTAAGGTTGTGGGAGTCTATGTCTAATTAATGTGTGCTCGTATGATAGTTTAAAGATGTGTTTACTTAGATTGTATTACTCCTTAATTATCTCCTATTGATGGTTGAGTTGTCACGTCTTATTCTTAGTAGCGTTGTGTGTCTAAAGTTGTAGGGTATGCGTTTCTCCCTAACTCTTTAAACTTACCAAAGGGTCTCGTCTACAAACCCACTAGGGATGATAAACTCCTACTCTAAGGCGCTCTTTAGATGGTTTAGCCTACAACTACTCAGGTAATTATATTCTAAGGTTCACAAAGATGAATCAAGCATTAAGTACACAACGAATGACCTATCGCATTACTAGATCATTAATCAACTAAGATAAGAAACAACCAATCAATATTCAATAATTAAGTTTCATACTTCCTAAGCAAACACACAAATAAATTAGTCGGACATGGAGAACATGCAAGCATACACACAAATAATCAAAGACATAATTGAATTAATGAAGTAAAGACTTATCTTGATGTAAGATAGGGTTTAAAACCCTAAAATACTGTACAAGACACCTTAGGTTCGGTTTTAGGTTTTTACTCCAAAGACTCTCCACCCAAAGACTAAAAAATTCGGATTCTATATATAAGATTACAATTGCGACGGCGTCACCTTTTGTTTAGTGACGCCGTCGTGTCGCCGCCATTAAGGTTTCGTCTTGGCCACGTTAACCTTGCGACGGCGTCACCTTATGTCCGTGACGCCGTCCTCTTCAGCTTCTGACGTCGTCTGGATTGCATCTAGGCCGTCTGAGTAGCGACGGCCTACTCATTTACCACTGGACGTCGTCGCTTGAAAATACGAGTTTTGGGTTCTGGCCCGTCACAGAAATCTTGGGACGGCGTCGCCAATAGCACCTGACGCCGTCGCCTTCTAACTTCAGCAACTGTGAGTGTCTCAATTCTGACTTTGGCCATTTTCTTCATATATTCGCGCCTTTTCGTCCAAATAAGTGTCATTCCAGCATTTTGCCTTCACGAGACCTAAAAAGTGAAAAGGAACGATATTAAGCAATAACGGATACAAAAGTGATCAAATAAGGACTTAAACGACCCCTCAAAATGGTACCTTTTAAAACCTTATCAAATGTGCATACTAATCTAAACACTCCTAGTGATTACTGTGCAACGAGGAAATCAGGATCAAATATGACTGGGTGCAAAAAAAATTTGGAACCATAATATAGAAACACATTTCAATGGTCTAGGTGCATTTAAGATGCATTTTTGAAAAATTGATGGTTTTTTTTTTTTTTTTTTTTTTTTTTTTTTTTTTTTTTTTTTTTTAACTAATACTACATGGAAAAAATCCTTAGGGGTCCCGAGCACCTGCTGAAACCCCTGGTTCCGTCCCTGTTACTGTACTCTTGATACTACACACCCTGAAACCAATAGTAGAATTCACTTTGACTTTCAAAATCAAGTGATTACCACATTTTTACTTTTCCAAAAGAGTGTGTATTCTTCAGTAGCAATTCTAGTTTTATTCCTTGAACCCTTTTAAATACACATATAGACAGTTTCTTGCTTAAAATCAAATCACAAAGACTGATAAAACCTGCTAAGGAACGATAATCCTATAAAATCATACCAACCTAGAAATGTAGGATGTGGGCTCACACTTTTGAAATAGCTTGAGCTTACAGTAGACTCCCTTGTAATTCACCAAGAAACCTAAAACGTGAAGATTCAAAAATTTCATATTTGAAAATGTATTAAAGATAAAATAGACCAAGAGCGACTTTCAACCGTGCTAGTGCAGATATTACGATATTTAATCTATACAGTCTTTTATGCTTTGATGATAACAAACATGCAACTTGTTGTACATAACGTAAAATACGGAATAGTACTTGGGATTGAAATGACTGAAATTAACATAAATAAAACACACAAAGTAATTTTCAACATCATATTCTTTATTAGAAATTAATCAAAAAGAATACGTTACCCAAGTACTTGCGGAATAGTACTTGGGATTGAAATAACAAAGTTTGGTGACTCCTCTCTAAGCTCAGGCTAAGTCTGAGCACAACTCTTAGAACTCACTGAGCTATCTCAGGAACTAAGTTGTATTTGGAGGAGTGAAAAGATGGCTTGCGTGTATGTGTGTTTTTACAATTCACAAGCTCAACTTTTTCACTCCATCTCTTATGCTATTTATACATGTATGAGTTTTAACTCTTTCCTAAGTGACAAATTGACATCATACAGAAGACAAAATACTGATATATTTTGTCTCTGTTTACAAAGACTATTCTAGGTAAGAGACAAGACTACTTTCCTAAGGTCAGTGATGACACTGAGCCTGATCTTTAGCCATTCAAAGAAAGTTGACTTTGGTTGATAAGGACTTCGTCTTATCTGATTCAAACTTATCCCGCCTTGTCCCGCTCATTCTTCAGTCTTCTACTTCAGTTTGTCTTCAGTGTAAGTAGTTGGAGAGGAGTCTTAGGGATTCAGTGAGTTATTGTCATCACTCACTGAATCCACCATCTTCTTCTTGACTCAGTCTTCACCTTTTAAGTTCCGCCATGCAGAGTGGAGAGACTATCTTGTTGCCTCTTACTGAGTATCCTGAAGATGGCTCACTGAGAGACTATGCACTCAGTGACATGTTAGTGTTTAATGGACTAGACACTTGGGCTATTTTCTATTCAAATCCTAGATTAAAGGGTTTGGGTATTTACTGAACCCAACAGTCTCCTCCTATTTGGATATACAAATAGCCTAAATGTTTGATTAGTGTAAGTGAGCAAATGGCTTCTTCTTACACTGAATGTACTAGTGAATACAACAAGGAACACTGAATATTTTAACAAAAACATACATCATTTATTGATCAAATTACAAGGTTCCTATTACTAGTACAAAAGATAATTCAAAAATGATGTTAGTCCAGATAGATTCCCAGAGCTTCAAGCTTGACCTTCTTGGTGATGAGTGTTTCCTTGTCAGGATGGTCTCTTATCTTTGCGTTTAAATCAGTGCAGAACCTGATATTCGCAGGAGTCTGAATTTGAGAGGCCACTGGAATATAGCTGATCATTGTAGCTACTCCTGCCTGATCGATATCACTCCACCTTTGGAATGCTGGGTTTCCATAGACATCAATGAAAAATAACCCTCTTTCAGGCTTTTCAATCACTAGACAGTTCACAAATTTCACTCCTTCAGGCAGCTCCCTATTACACTCCAGTCCAGGCACTTTAATCTCAGGCTGGAACTCAACCCTTTTCCTTTTGCCAGTGGATGATTGTGGTTGAGATCCTTGAGGTGCAGTTAAGGCAGGCTGAATTCCCAGTTGTGTTGGTGAATCCCTCAGTCTTTCATATCTTTTACTGAGCATCTTCATCAGCTCCTTAACCACCGCATTTTGCTTCTTTTCTATTATTGGACCAAGTTCATCGAGTTCAGTGATCCCAAAATCAGTGAATTTTAGGGGATCATGAACCTCGAAATGCCTTTTATCAACCCCCTGTAGACGTTTATTGCCAGTGGTTTAGACCTGGGGATGATTTTGACATCAGTGATCTTCTCAGGCAGTCTTCTGCTTGTCATTATCCAATTATAATGGTCAATTCTTGCTTTCCTGATGGCTGCAGTTCTTTTGTTCTTTTCTTCCAACTGCTTTTTCATTTCAGCCATTTTTGCTGCCTGAGCATCCTTGAACTTCTGTCCTGCCTGACCCTTTTCAAGTTTCTTAGCATCAATTCCAATGCTTTCTGCTTCCTCGGCAATCACTTTAACTAGTGCTTCCTTACTCTTCTTATCTTCCTCAGCTTGTTTCAATCTCCTTTCTTCTTTAGCAAGATACTTACTTAGCTGTTGAGGTGTGAGAAGGTATCAGTGTCACCGATTTTGTAGGGAATCTTCTCAGGCTCAGTAGTTGTCATGATGCCTTTTCCTTTGTCCTGGCCTGAGGAAGATGATGCCACCAGGGGCGGTGTTGTTGTTGTTATTGGTGTGATTACTGTCAGTGTTGTTGTTGAAGGTGTTGGTGGTGGGATGGATGAGATGGGTATTGATGAGACTGGTGCAGATGATGATGTTGGAGCTACATATACTGATGGTGTTGGCTCCCCCTCAGTGTGAAGAGGAGTTTCTTCAGCAATATTATCCCCCTCAACTGTTTCCGGAGCTTCAGTGAGGGCAAGAGTTGGTGTTGGTGCTGAGGGGGAAGGAGCTGCTTGACCCTTGAAGGCCTGATAAATTTAAGTGATCATTGCCTTCATATCTAAAGTATCTGTTTGAATGCCAGTGACCTTTGCTTCCAAATTGGCATGAGATAATTCCAAGGCTGTCATCCGAGGCCCAAGATTCCAAGCTATGGAGGATGATGCCTTAGCCAGATTAGCCACCTGAGCATCAAGAGAACCCAATGTAGATTTTAGGGACTGAACAGAACTCTGTAGGCCTTGAACATTGGCAGACTGAAGCATATCAATCAGGTCAGTGAGACGGGAGGAATTCTTCTTATAAACTTCAGTGGCTTCCAGCACTTTAGAATTGAGTGCTGGGTCCTCCTTGACAGTTTCCTTGATATCATTTATTGATGACCCACACTTCTGAAGATACTCTCGAATTTTACCCAGGTTTGCATTCTGTTCGTCAATATGTTGATACATAAGATCCCTGTGTTCGTGAATATTTTCATTGAAGGTGAGCACATTGGATTTAAGATCAGCGTAACTGGCAGCAGCCTCAGTGTGTTGTTCCCACAGTGTTTCAGTGACCCTAGAGTATAAACTTCTTGAAGCTTTGGTGATCCACTGAACAAGCTTCCTTTCAGTAAGTGGGAGAACATTATCAAATCTTTCAAATTCATCAGTGGAGGAAGAGGAGTCATCATTTTCATGATGGAATGGTGATTCAGTATGCTCCTTTGGATCAGGCTGAGGCTCTTGTTCAAATTGAACTTCAGCGTCCACTTCTTCCCCAGCTGATAAAACTTCATCATCAGTTTCAGCAAGCTCATCTTCCGAAAAGAGTATTCCAGTAACATCAACAACGGTTAACAAGGGGTTGGTGATGGGTTCCATGTCAGCGGGTGGTATGTTTCCCTGTGAGTCTTTGTCCCCCGTTGACCCCTCGGACACTGGTGGGCGTTTCCCAGTGCCTTCGCTGGAGTCAGGATTGGCTGTGGGTTCCATATCGACGAGTTGTTCCTTTCCCTCCGAGTCTTTGTCCCCCAGTGACCCCTGAGACACTAGTGGGCGTTTCCCAGTACCTTTAGCAGAGTCAGTGACAGTTATATCCCTATCAGCGGGTTGTTTGGTTCCCTCTGAGTCTTTAGGATCGATCAGTGTGCCCTCAGACAAAGGCTGTGATTTGCTAATGTCATCCTTGGGCGATGTGGAAGGCGCTCCCCTACCAGCGGGTTGTATGTTTCCCTTTGGATCTTGGGGAGTAGTGGTTGTGACCAAGGGCACTGACTATGATGTATCAGTGTCCTTTGTTGTCACGGGGGTGGATGTTGCCTTGTCACCAATGGGTGTCAAATCAGTCTTAGGCCTTCTTTGCCTTTTGGCCAGTGCTCCAGAAGCCTCAGGGCCCTGAGACTTGGGTTTGGTCTTAGTCCCAGTCTGAGTCTTCCCCCTTTTCTTTAAAGGAGCAGGGTTAGGAGACACTGATTCCCTTTGGTTGTTTACAGCAACCATATGGGCCGTCAATTCAATGTTTGTGACAAGGGATGGGTCATTTTGAAATTTTGATTTGCTCAGGATGGCAGGTAAAGCACAAAATTTTTCTTCCTGAGGATAATTTTTACCCAGTAACACTTGCAAAGTACAAGAGACAAACCTAGGATACGAAATGTATTTCGTCCTAGTTTTGCTCAGTAGCTTGGTTACGAGATCACTGTAAATGATCTCCCCTATGTCGACAGTGACCCCATTCATCAAGCAGTATGCCATCATCAACTGAATAGAGTTAACTTGTTCAGTGGATGAGTGGTTCCTGCCGAGGACCTGAATCACAAATGTGAATAGGATCCTCCAAGCCACGGGAAATGAACTCTTGGTGACTGGGGTCTTGTCCAAAAATGTTGGATCTAAAACAATTTGTTTTAACCCATCCTTCACTGTGGAGGGTTCAGGATGGGCTACATATACACCTTTGTTGTAATCTAACCCTGTGGATGTGCAAAAAGTTTTATAATCCAGGGTGAATTGTTGCCCCCCGTTGAGACTGAACCTGATGAGATATTCCCTGAGAGGTCTAAGGTTGTTCTCATCAGTAGAAGGTGTCGGGTTAAAGGCCTTGGCTGTAGCCCAAAACTCCCTGAGGAGGTTTTGGTACAGAGTAGAGGGACACTGAACAAAGGCTGTTTTCAGTGGGCAATTATAAAGAAATTTCATAATCTCTTTATAGGCTGGGACATTTTGAGGATATTCAAAATTGCCTATGACATTATTTGTTTTAAACTCAACATTTGTAAGATCCCCTACCCACTAAGAAGCAAACTGGAGAGATTGTGTTCTAGCCATTTCCATTAAAGATTTTAGGGTTTTTGAAAATAATTTCTTTTGAGTAGAGCAATCAAGGTTTTTAGATCTCTCAAGTTTTGTGATGAAAACTTTTGTAAATGTTTACAATAAGGGTTTTCCAAAAGAGGTTTGAAGAGTTTTTGAGAACACACAAATATTTCTGGGTTTTAGAAATGATTTTGACAGAGTTTTGTTGCAGAAAATAATTTGTGTGTGTTTGTTTGTCTTCGAAGAGGATATTTATAGAGTGGTGAGAAGGGTGGTTTGTGCATAAATAGGAATATTAAGAGTCGGTTTTTGAAAAACGTTTGAATTTCCGCATTTAATGCTACCACTCTATTACCCGCAGTAAAATCCCGTTTTTCAAGAGAACAGTTGCAGTGCATAGTAAAAGTGCACTTTTGGAGAGATAGAATATCAAATTGATATTCTTGTGTGATGAGGCACTAAATGCCAAGTGGGATGACAGTAAGACAAAGAGACATATATTCTTTTATTTAAATTGGTACTGCTACCGACCTAGGACATTTAAGTAACTGATACTTAGAGCATTTAGTTACTTATTGAATGCTCTTTGTCAAATGTCAGGGACCCTGAATGAGTCTTACTCATTCAATGAGAGAATAATTTTGGGTGTTCAAGGAGGGAGAACCATTTCAGAGAACTTACTGAGATTGATTTTCAGATGCCTGAATTTCAATGTCAAGCATTCCCAATTCAGCTTTCAGTCTCCTGAAGGTAGGTTCATCCAAGGGTTTGGTGAAGATATCAGCCAGTTGATATTCAGTAGGGATGAAATGAAGTTCTATGTCTCCTTTCATTATGTGATCCCTAATGAAGTGATATATGATATCAATGTGTTTGGTTCTTTGATGGAGGACAGGGTTGTTGGAGATTGCAATAGCACCGGTGTTATCACAGAAGATGGGCACCATTTTGTAATGGATGTCATAGTCACTGAGTTGACTTTTCATCCATGATACATTGGTACAACATCCTGCTGCAGCTACATATTCAGCTTCAGCCGAGGACATAGCCACTGATTGTTGCTTTTTAGCACTCCAACAAACTAGTTTTCCTCCAAGAAATTGACAGGACCCTGAGGTGCTTTTTCTGTCCTTGTTGCAGCCAGCATAATCAGAGTCAGAGTAACCTTTGAGATCAAATCCTAAGCACTTTGGATAATAGAGTCCAAGGTTTGGGGTTCCCTTCAGGTACCTGAGTATTCTTTTGGCTGCTGTGAGGTGAGATTATTTGGGATTGGACTAATATCTTGCTATTAGACAGACTGAGAATTGTATGTCAGGTCTAGTAGCAGTTAGATACATCAGTGAGCCAACAATCCCTCTGAAATGGGTTTGATTGACTGATTTGCCAGTGAGATCAGGTCCAAGGTTGTTAGGAGGGACCATTGGAGTCTTCACTGAGGCACAGTCAGATATCTCATAATTCTTCAAGAGATTTCTGGTGTATTTCTCTTGACTAATGGAGATACCTTTATCAGTTTTCCTGATTTGTAGTCCAAGAAAGTATGTGAGTTCACCCATCATGCTTATTTCAAACTTCTTTGTCATTAGTTTTTCAAACTGTTTGCAAAGTTTGTAGTTTGTTGAGCCAAAGATGATGTCATCAACATACACTTGGACCTGTATCACATCCTGTTTTGTTCTATAGACAAACAATGTGTTGTCTATCCTTCCTCTGACAAACTTGTTTTGTGATAACGCTACACGCGTCGTTCGGGGTCAAGGAAACTTCCTTTTCTTCGAGCAAGTTTTATAACACCCTAGGCAGTGAACCTAATCGTTGTAGTGTAGTAATTAGGGTAAGCCACGGGTATTGATATCGTTCTCTAGGGGAATAGGAATGCTAGTGAGAAGTTACTACGCTAAGGTTGAGGTTGAGGAAGATTATTTTTGTATTTTTATATTTTTTTAAGAAATTGAAAAGGTACGAATTTCGGGTATTGGATTTGGGGGGTTGGTATTGCTACCGATTACTCTACTATTATCTAATTATCTAAGCTAAGGTTGTGATAGTCTATGTCTAATTGATGTGTACTCGTATGATAGTTTAAAGATGTGTTTACTTAGGTTTTACTACTCCTTAATTATCTCCTATTGATGGTTGATTTGTCACGTCCTTATTCCTAGTTGCGTTGGGATTCTAAGGCTATAGGGCGTGCTTGTTTCCCTAACTCTTTGAATTTACCAAAGGGTCTTGTTTACAAATCCTCTAGTGATTTATAGACGCCTACTCTACGGTTGTCCTTGAATACTTTATCCTACAATTACCTAGATAATTATATTCTAAAGTTCACAAAGAAAAGTCAAGCATTAAGTACACAACGAATAATCTAGCGCACTCTAGATCATTAGTCAACTAAGATAAGTACCAACCAATCAATATTCAATAATTAAGTTTCATATTCCCTAAGCAAACACACAAATAAATTAGCCGGACATGGAGAACATGCAAGCATACACACAAATAATCAAAGACATAATTAAATTAATGAAGTAAATACTTATCTTGATGTATAATAGGGTTTAGAACCCTAAAATACTGCACAAGAAAGCCTTGGTTCGGTTTTAGGTTTTTACTCCAAAAGACTACACACAAATACTGAAAAATTCGGATTCTATATATAAGATTACATCTGCGACGGCGTCACCTTATGTTTTGTGACGCCGTCGTGTCGCCGTCATTAGGGTTTCGTCTTGGCCACGTAAACCTTGCGACGGCGTCACCTTATGACTGTGACGCCGTCCCCTTCAGCTCTGACGCCGTCTTGGCTGCATCTAGGCCGTCTGAGTAACGACGGCCTACTCCTTTAGAACCTGACGTCGTCCCTTGAAAACATGCAATTTCGCTTCTGAGCCGTCGCAAAATTCCTTCCCGACGGCGTCGCAGATATGCAGTGATGCCGTCGCCTTATGTTTCAGCAGCTTTGAGTGTCTCGATTCTGACTTTGGCCATTTTCTTCGTATATTCGCGCCTTTTCGTCCAAATAAGCATCATTCCAGCATTTTGCCTTCAAGAGACCTAAAAAGTGAAAAGGAACGATATTAAGCAATAACGGATACAAAAGTGATCGAATAAGGGCTTAAATGACCCCTCAAAAAGGTACCTTTTAAAACCTTATCAAATATCCCTACACTTGGTATTTGCTTGTCCTCAAGCAAATGTGCTTTTAGCCAATTAATTTATAAGTTAGGGGTCATGAAGCATCCATTCAAAACGGTCCACAACACATATAAGCCCCGCAAAAGTCATAACAAGCACGAAAATTACATACTAGCACCTCACATGGGGTGTTTGGATACTCACATCTCTCTCGGGTGTATATATGAAATATAACAAATCGGAAATGGAAGATAAACACTCATTAACCGGTCCTAGTACATAGATTACCATAGGCTTGAGAATAGATCAAACCTCCGTCGCTTTGGCGAAAGCACCTAGGAAAGACTATCAAAGAGGTCTTTTAAAGGGTTGTAATGTTAGGCTTACGGTAGGGAAATGAAGGGTTTGGTGGGATAGGCTATTTAGTGGTGGATAGTCAAAAATCTCTATGTTGCAAGTATACGAAGAATGGCGTTGCTAAGCCAAGACTCGACACTCTAAAACTCTAGGCAACGAAAATAAACAAACATAATTTAAAAGATAGATGTAGAATGGTAGCCCGTATGGTTTTTTTTTTTCTTTTTTTTTTTTTTTTTTTTTTTTTTTTTTTTGTGCATACACTTTTACTCTACCATCCTCTACGGTACATCAAAATGATAGGGATTTATAGACACATCCCTACACATGAGTTTTTATTACTCTAACCCTAATTTGACCCGAATTGAAAAGATCAAAACACTTGGAGTACATTATTATGCAAACAAAGGGAATTTGAGTTTAACGTTCTCTTCCCTATATTTCATAAACTTTAACTTTTCCCATGAATCCCAATCATCCCAAAACTGTATACAAAGGATACGACTCGACTTAGCAACTCATGCAAGCAACCAGATAATTGAACTAAGGGTTTTGGGTGATAACATAAATTTGCACTAAAAGTGAGTGCAATAAAGGGTAGGCTAAGGCGATTTGGGTGTATATTTGGGGGTGGGGTGTAAACAATGCTCTTCATTGATATTCCGGAAAAACCGAAACATCACGAGAACCGCGAAAAGGATAGGCTCTGAGGGGTTAACTAGGGGTATCATGTACTAAAGATGAGTACAACGCAAAGGGTGTGGGGGAATTACTCAACCGAGGTGGAAGAAGTAATTATATTACAGGTATTAAACAAGGGTTTATCCTAACGCCTCTTATCATTTAGTTATTCCTAACTACACAAGTGTAGTCTCACTAGCGATCTCGGAATGCATCACAAAACAAGTTCTAGAATCTAATATACTACCGGTTCACACTCTAAGCATTAAAGATGAATGCTTTAATTCCTACTAATCTAAGGGCGATCCTCACATTTTGGGTGGAATTTAGGTGGTAAAGGGTTTTTGTGCTAGTCATGCAACTTCCTATCCATGAGACGCTTTTGTTAAGACTAATGGCCCACTCCTATATGTCATGAAAAAATTTTAAATTTGGCTAAAATTACCCTAACCTACATTTTCTCATGGTTTATTACACAAATACACTTGGACAAAGCAAACAGTCAAGGATAAGCATAGTTTCAAAGTTCCCGTTTATTTTCCCTCCCTACACTTAAACTGAACATTGTCCCCAATGTTCCCCGAAAGTATCAAAGTTATGATAATAGAAGGTAATTAAAAACGAAAGAAACTAATACTCCCCTGATTAGCTCGGTAGGATCCGTAAAAAGTGGTGGTTAAATCTTTTCCAAGAAGAGTTTTTGCGTGAAAGGCTCCTTCCAAACTTGTGTAACTTCTTCTTGATAAACTAAACCTGCACACTAGAAGAAAACAAACGAAACCTTCGCGTAAAATCGGCGGTAATAATATACATAAGACTCGATTTAAACTAGGATATAATGCTTGTGGAATGGATGTTTACAGAATTTGTTTTGAAAGTTAAGATCTGGAAAATTCCAAAATTTTACAAGTAGCTCAGAAAACGAGAAAAAGTAAGCTGATGTTTTTATTCCTTCCTGACGCCGTCAGGTTGCAATCCTGACGCCGTCAGGTTATCCTGACAAAAACTGGTCTGCGATTTTCTGGAAAAAATTCTGGAAAATTTACATCTTTAGAATCTGGAAAAATTTCTGCAAAAACATCCATTATGACTCGATACAAGCATTTGACTCGAACAAACAAACATATATATCTTTTAATTAATTGTTATTCTCATGTTCACGTTTCTTATGAAAACGTGTGTAATCCTCCCTACACTTATCCTTTATGTAAAATACCTTTATATGTAATTAAGACGAGGTTAAAAACAAAATAAAGCATTTTTACAAATTTAAACATGAGGACAAACAATTAATAAAAGATATATGACACTAACAAGCAAACAATTAAGCATGGGTTGCCTCCCACGAAGCGCTTTTCTTTATTTAAGAGTCTTGTAGCTAGACTCGTAGTCCTACCCCTACGTTTTCTTAATCTTAAAGGCCCATTCGATTTCTTTAACTCTTCTCTCATCACGAATATATTCAGGCCCCAGTTCAAGACAAGCAGTGTAGTAGACTTTGTTTTTCCAATCAACCTCGAAGGCCGGAATGTTATCTACTTCTAAATCATCCATGCCCTCATAATTCTTATTTTTATGGGGCATTATATATTTAACACTCTCGGCTTCATTTGAGAACTCAATTATCCCTGCCTCTTTATCATAAACCATCTTAGACTCTTCTATAAATGGTTTCCCAAGGATTACATCTCCTAAAAACCCATCAATGATGCCCTTAACGTTTTCCAAAATCATGAAATCACACCTATATGTGAAGTTACCTATGAACACATGTAATCCCTTAACCCTCCCCACATAGTTACTTGCTTTCCTAGGGCGAAAGGGGTCCCTCATAGGCTCTAGCTTTTTGCTCATGATCCAATTATAATAGAGCCTGGACATTACATTCATGGGTGCCTTATAGTCAATGTAGGTGTGATCCCTATATAAGTGTCCAATCATACACGGTACCTTGATGTTTTTAGGGTTTCCCCTCCTTATGCGGGGCTCGAAGGGTGGTCTTGGAAAATTAACCACGTTATGGTGATAAGCGGTTTCTTTTCCTTTAGGGTATGAGTCAAAGTACCCCCTAAGTTCTTCCTCCTCCTTGTCACCCTCCATAATTTCTAATACCTTATAATCTCCTTCCTCTAGATCATCATCCGAATCACTTGTGGTTGAATCACTATCTAAAGGGTGATCAGATTCCTTAAGGGCTTCTTTGAGTGTATTTTCAATTATCATATTTAATTTCCTAAGTTCTCCGATTTCGCTCATGATACGGGCTCGAAGTTGGTTAGCAGAGGCTGGGTCAAGCAGTGGGTATTTGTTTTGTGGTGAGGTATAGTTTGGTGGTTGGTTATCACCTTTCATGATGAAAAGTGATGGGATTACGAACAAAGGTCACGAAGAAGGGGGATAGACTAAGAGAAAGCTAAAAAATGAGAAAAAAGTTTACTTGATAGGAATCAAGTAAAGAAACCTAAACGAGGTGGACTACTAACTAGCTATTCTATTCCCCGGCAGCGGCGCCAAAAACTTGATAACGCTACACGCGTCGTTCCGGGTCAAGGAAACTTCCTTTTCTTCGAGCAAGTTTTATAACACCCTAGGCAGTGAACCTAATCGTTGTAGTGTAGTAATTAGGGTAAGCCACGGGTATTGATATCGTTCTCTAGGGGAATAGGAATGCTAGTGAGAAGTTACTACGCTAAGGTTGAGGTTGAGGAAGATTATTTTTGTATTTTTATATTTTTTTTAGAAATTGAAAAGGAACGAATTTCGGGTATTGGATTTGGGGGGTTGGTATTGCTACCGATTACTCTACTATTATCTAATTATCTAAGCTAAGGTTGTGATAGTCTATGTCTAATTGATGTGTACTCGTATGATAGTTTAAAGATGTGTTTACTTAGGTTTTACTACTCCTTAATTATCTCCTATTGATGGTTGATTTGTCACGTCCTTATTCCTAGTTGCGTTGGGATTCTAAGGCTATAGGGCGTGCTTGTTTCCCTAACTCTTTGAATTTACCAAAGGGTCTTGTTTACAAATCCTCTAGTGATTTATAGACGCCTACTCTACGGTTGTCCTTGAATACTTTATCCTACAATTACCTAGATAATTATATTCTAAAGTTCACAAAGAAAAGTCAAGCATTAAGTACACAACGAATAATCTAGCGCACTCTAGATCATTAGTCAACTAAGATAAGTACCAACCAATCAATATTCAATAATTAAGTTTCATATTCCCTAAGCAAACACACAAATAAATTAGCCGGACATGGAGAACATGCAAGCATACACACAAATAATCAAAGACATAATTAAATTAATGAAGTAAATACTTATCTTGATGTATAATAGGGTTTAGAACCCTAAAATACTGCACAAGAAAGCCTTGGTTCGGTTTTAGGTTTTTACTCCAAAAGACTACACACAAATACTGAAAAATTCGGATTCTATATATAAGATTACATCTGCGACGGCGTCACCTTATGTTTTGTGACGCCGTCGTGTCGCCGTCATTAGGGTTTCGTCTTGGCCACGTAAACCTTGCGACGGCGTCACCTTATGACTGTGACGCCGTCCCCTTCAGCTCTGACGCCGTCTTGGCTGCATCTAGGCCGTCTGAGTAACGACGGCCTACTCCTTTAGAACCTGACGTCGTCCCTTGAAAACATGCAATTTCGCTTCTGAGCCGTCGCAAAATTCCTTCCCGACGGCGTCGCAGATATGCAGTGACGCCGTCGCCTTATGTTTCAGCAGCTTTGAGTGTCTCGATTCTGACTTTGGCCATTTTCTTCGTATATTCGCGCCTTTTCGTCCAAATAAGCATCATTCCAGCATTTTGCCTTCAAGAGACCTAAAAAGTGAAAAGGAACGATATTAAGCAATAACGGATACAAAAGTGATCGAATAAGGGCTTAAATGACCCCTCAAAAAGGTACCTTTTAAAACCTTATCATTTTGTATCAGGAAGGCTGAGAGAGTTTCATACCGTGCCTTGGGAGCTTGTTTAAGACCATAAAGGGCTTTGTCAAGCTTGCAGACATAGTCAGGGAATTCACTACTCTCAAAACCAGGAAGCTGCTGAACATACACATCTTCCTTGAGATCACCATTTAAGAATGCACTTTTAACATCCATTTGGTAGACCCTGAAGTTCATGTATGTTGCATATGCAAGGAAGAACCTGATGGCTTCCATTCTTGCAACAGGGGCAAATGTCTCATCATAGTCAATGCCTTCTTGTTGACTGTAACCTTTGGCTACGAGTCTGGCTTTGTTTTTAATGACAGTGCCGTTTTCATCAGTTTTGTTTCTGAAAACCCACTTCATTCCTATGACTACAACATCCTGAGGACATTTGATCAAGGTCATGACCTTGTTTTTATCAAACTGTTGTAATTCTTCTTGCATAGCCTGAACCCAGCTTGGGTGTTTTAGAGCCTCAGTGACACTTTTGGGTTCTATTTCTGATAGGTAATCAGCATATAGACATTCATTGGCTGAAGCTGCAGTTAATTTAGCAGCCATGCTTCTAGTGAGCATGCCCTCAGTGGGTTCACCAATGATGTTAACAAGCTCAATTTCCTGATATCTAGTCCACTTACTTTGTGGTCTTGGATCTGAGCTCGAAGAGGTCACTGGATGCTCAGGAGTGAGTTCAGTTTCAGGAGCAACAAAATCATTTAGAGTATCTGTTGAGATGTCCTGTTCAGGTTGGGGTTCTTGAATCACAGGTTCCTGAACAATTTGTTCAGTATTACCTATCCCAGTAGGGAATGATTGATTATCAATGAATTCACTGATAGTTGATTGGGGTAGGTTGTGAGGTAAGACATAATATGAGATGTCAGCATCAGCTTGGTATGAGGAATTGAATTCAGTGTTGTACTCATCAGGAGGATATCTTGATGAGTCATCAATTCCTATTTCCTCCACTGAGGTGTTGGTGAACCTGATGCTTTCTGAACTTTCATCAAAGGTGACATGAAAGGTTTCCTCAACTTGTTGTCTCCTTGTGTTAAAAACCCTGAAGGCTTTGGAGATCAGTGAGTATCCTAGGAAATATCCATCATCAGCTTTTGCATCAAACTTGCCTAGATGATCCTTGTGGTTATGAATAAACACTGGACATCCAAACACATGAAAATAGCTGATGTCAGGAAGTCTACCTTTGAAGATCTCATATGGGTTTTATTATGTCTTTTGACAATGATTGACCTGTTTTGAGTGTAACAGGCAGTTTTGACTGCTTCAGTCTAGAAATTCTTTGAGAGGGCTGAGCCATTTAACATAGTTCTAGCAGCCTCAATGAGAGTTCTGTTTTTTCTTTCAGCAACCCCATTTTTTTCAGGGGTATATGGAGATGAGAAATTTTTAGAAATTCCTTTTTCATCACAGAAACTCTCAAGCTCTTGATTTTTGAACTCAATACCATTGTCAGTTCTGATTTGTTTAACAGCAATGTCATTCTGGTTTTCAATCTTCCTGATGAATGACGTTATTGTATCAGCTGCCTGACTCTTTTTGGAAAGAAAGTATACCCAAGTGTATCTTGAGAACTCATCAACAATGACAAGTGTATACTTCTCATGCTGGATTGATCTGGGACTGACAGGTCCAAAGAGATCCATGTGCAGGAGGTGAAGGCAGCTTTTGATGGAGAAATTTTATTTGGTTTTGAATGATGCTCTGTGGTGTTTACCTTTTTCACAGGCAGAGCATGGTTTGTCTTTTGCAAAAACCAGTGATGGTAAGCCAAGGACCTTGTTTTGTTTTACCAAGTTGTTGAGGTTTTTGAAGTTTAAGTGTGAGAGTCTCTTATGCCACAGCCAATTGATAGTTTCAGTGGCTTTAGCAAAGAGACAAGTTCCATCTTAGGAGAGTGTTGACATGTCTAACACATAAACATCATCTCTCCTAGGAGCTATTAACACCACTTCCTTGTTGGCATTGAAGATGGTACCTTGTTTTTCATTGAATTGCACAATGCACTTAGCATCACATAGTTGACTGACACTGATGAGATTGTATTTTAGACCATTGACATAAGCTATTCTAGAGAAAACTATTCCATTGCAGTTTACTGAACCGTAACCTTCAGTGGGACATGATGAGTTATCACCAAATACTACTTTGGGTCCTGGTTCCTCTATATACTTGTGCAGATTCTCCTTTACACCAGTCATGCTTCTTGAGCATCCACTGTCTAGATGCCAAATAGGCTCCCTGGCATGTCTCTGCACAAGTAGTAAACTGAATGAGTTTCTCTTAGTGACCCACTTACTAGTGGGCTTGGGTCTCAAGGTGTCTTTGAATTTGGTAATTGACTCATGGTCAGTGGTTGAGTGCATTGTGCTACCACAGGTTTTGCATTTAGAGACTGAGGATGACTCTGTGATTTTAGGTTGTTTTGTACCTCTCCTTGCATGAATGACACTGTCATGTTGGGATGTCTCATGAGCTGGATTACCGCATATATCACAGCATGTGTTCATGAGACAATCATCCTGATGATCATCATTAAACCCACAGTGAGGGCACAGAGGAAAAGGTTTAGCTCTATTCTTGGGAGCTGTTTTGGAGGATGAAGCATACTGATGACCAACTTTGGTATAGTTTGCTTGACTGACATACTGTAGGTGGTCTGCAGTCCTGTGATCATCCTTTTTGCAGATCATGCAAAAAAGGATTCTATAGCAGTTGTCAGTGGTATGGCTGGTGTAATAACACAGCTCACACTTTTGCTCGGGTTTGTTGGTGGATTTTTGACTTTGAAGAGCTAGATGAGGCTGACTTAGTTTCCTTGATTGAATCAGGAGCTTTTTCGATGGATTCCATCTTTTCAGTAAGCTTTCTCACAAGCTCAGTCAGTTGCTGAATTTGGTCAGCTTCAGTGGGAACAGAGGATGTTGAAGTCTCAGTAGGAGTAGACTCTTGTTGAGTTGGTTTTGTTGGTCTTTTCAGGATGGTTCTACCAAGTCCAGACCCTTTCTTTTGGTGAGTGAGGGTTGAATTGTAATGGAGTAAGCTCAGAGCTTGGTGCAGCACCCTGAAGAGGTTTCAGTGGTGGAAGCGCTGCTTGAGATTCTGCTTCAGACTCAGAGATGTGTTCAGTACTACTGGGCACATCAGGGAGTCCAAGTATACTCTTTAGAGCTTGGCTTTCAGGCTCTAGAATCCTTCCAGAATTGAAATTTGGAAGCTTACTCTCAGGATTGACCCTTTCAATCCAATCACTCGGTTTGGGAGTGGTCAACATATTGGTAATCATACCACCAGACACAAATGGCTTAGGACCCTGGTCTTTTTTGAGAGAGTCAGGAAGATGATCTTCACCTAAGACTCTCTTCTTGCTACTGGGGGCTCCCACAGCATCAAAGACCCTGGGATTCTTGGTAGTCCAACTATCAAGGATATCTTGTACCTTTTTAAGTTCTTCTTGAAGAGACTGATTTCTTTTAACTAGTTCAGTGTTTTGAATTTGCAAAGTAACAGCCTCAAGCTTGGCTTGTTTTAAAATAAGCAGTTCATCTCTACACTTGTGTAATTCCAAACTTAGCTTGTTGTATTTTGAAAAAAGATTCAGTCTTTGCTCTTCTACGAACTTAAGGTCAACATTAAGATAATTCATGTAAGACTGCCAATCGGAGTCATCATCCATAGAAAGTAGAGTATTTACCTTCTTCATTGTGATGTTGACCCATTCTCCATTTCTGGCATGATTCTTTCCAACAGCTAGCTTGTCTTCTTCTGAAATGGCCATCAGTGCACTGAGATGTACCATTTCATCATCAAATGACACTGGCTCTTCATCCCAGTCAAAGGTTTCAGCAACAAGGCCCTTGTTTTTACCCTGCACAGTTTGAACACTTTTTGTTGTTTCTGAGGGACTGGCCTCAAGCAGTGCAAGCTTAGCTTTTGCTTTCTTATACTTAGCTTCATAATTAATGGTTCTGTTATTATCAGATTTGTTTGGAAAGTTTTGATGAGACTGATACATTTTTGGTTGAAATTTGCTAAAGCCTGATGACTGATTTGACCCTGATGGTTTATAAGAGGGTTCTGAAATTGTTTTAGAAAAACAATCTTTTGTAAAATGACCCTTTTTGTGACACTTAAAACATTCAGTGTCCTCATTTGCTTTAGCATTTGAAAAACTTTTGTTTCTTTTTATAAACCTTCAAGAGTTAGCAATGAGTGCCCTTTCCTGAAATTCAGTGTTCAGGTCATTTAGGTACTCCTCACTTGATCTCTCATCAGGCTCAACACCAGAATTTTCTTGAAAATCTTGAACAACATTGTTAGAATAGAAAGTAGTTGATATTGGTGATGAGGTGGTGGTCAGGGACTTCTTGACTTCCTGAGACTTCTTTAAGTCAGGGTATCGTCTGTTGATGAGGTTTTCCTCATAGACAAATTTCCCATAAATTTTAGGAAGCTCAAGATTTTGGATATGATTAGCATTCCTAAGTCCCTGAGAGAAATTCAACCACTTCTCAGGGAGACTGTTGACAAAACCAACATTGATTTCATGTTTGGACAACTTAACACCATCATTTGACAGTTCATTTAAAAGAGTTTTGTACCTGGTGTAAGTTTGAGAGAGAGTTTCTGAGTCCTTAGCCTTGAAGGTGTTATACTCAAGTTTCAGGTCCATTATCCTGTTTTCCTTGGTATCAGATGGTCCTTCATGACTATGAACTAGGTCATCCCAGGTTTGCTTAGTTGTACTACAGCTTATAACAGACTCCATAATATCGTCAGGAAGACAAGATATTATGATACTTTTGAGTCTTTAGTCCTGGTTGACCACTCTCCTTTCATCCTGGGTCCACTGAGCTTCAGGTTTGGGCAACCCTTCAGCAGTCTTTGGGACAAATGGACCTTCATTTATACACTTGATATAATAAGGTTCCATCCCAATCAAATAGCAAAGCATTCGCTTTTTCCATTTGTTGAATTTGCCAACTTCAAGTCTAGGGGCAATAGCTGAATAAGCTCCACCCTTTTTATACTAGTTGGGGTACATCAATTTCAGCCATTTAGGATCCTAATTTAAAAACTTTTAGAGCGGCCTAAAAACGAGTTTTATAATTAGCCTTGCTCTGATACCACTTGTTGTTCCCCATTCACTATCGTTTAAAACAGTTTAAGAATAAAAAACAAGTTAATAGTGAACAATGACTGAAATTAACATAAATAAAATGGCTAATGATAAAAAAAAGTACTATACTTGCCACACTTTCCTCTTCAGGGTAGCGAACAAAATTTTTTGCTTTTGTGGGTATTATACTTTCAAATTCATCCTCTTTAGGGTATTTTGCAAAAAAGTTTGACATTTTTGCCTCTCTTACCCCACAAGAGCAAAATATGGCAAGAATAATACTTTTTTTTTTATCATTTGCCCTAGTTTTTATTATGTTAAATTTTGGATATGTATTAAGATAATTTATTTAATGATTTATAATTGTGTTAAATCTATGATAAAAATGTTTTATTTTAAGTTTACACTATTTACTTATTAATCGTATTTGTAATAATTTAATATATACTTAAAAAGGGAAAATTAAAATCATTCGGACAATTATAAAAAACAAACAACACTTTTTCATTCAGATTCAGACATTATAGCTACCTCTTATTAGTAAGATGTGGTAGTCAGATTCATATGCGGTAGTCAAATTCAGATGTGTAACATCTTAATCAAACAAACACACCCTTAATCTAGTCATAGTATACTCTCTAGTCTATGCTTCAACAAGTGACAAACAGAAATTTATATGCAAGTACTTCAGGTTGTGATATAATTCCTCCTAATTTAGCGGAAGCGTTAAACCTAATTCGGTTTAACGCTTGAAGCGTTAAACAACTTGAAGTGAATTAGGGCAAATGATAAAACAAAATATTTTTATCATAGATTTAACACAATTATAAATCATTATATAAATTATCTTAATACATATCCAAAACTTAACATAATAAAAACTAGGGCAAATGATAAAAAAAAAGTATTATACTTGCCATCATTTGCTCTTGTGGGTAAAAGGGGCAAAAATGTCCAACTTTTTGGCAAAATACCCTAAAGAGGATGAATTTGAAAGTATAATACCTACAGAAGCAAAAAAATTTGTTCGCTACCCTGAAGAGGAAAGTGTGGCAAGTATAGTACTTTTTTTTATCATTAGCCCTAAATAAAACACACAAAGTAATTTTCAACATCATATTCTTTATTAGAAATTAATCAAAAAGAATACGTTACCCAAGTACTTGCGGAATAGTACTTGGGATTGAAATAACAAAGTTTTGTGACTCCTCTCTAAGGTCAGGCTAAGTCTGAGCACAACTCTTAGAGCTCACTGAGCTATCTCAGGAACTAAGTTGTATTTGGAGGAGTGAAAAGATGGCTTGTGTGTATGTGTGTTTTTACAATTCACAAGCTCAACCTTTTCACTCCATCTCTTATGCTATTTATACATGTATGAGTTTTAACTCTTTCCTAAGTGACAAACAGACATCATACAGAAGACAAAATACTAGGTAAGAGACAAGACTACTTTCCTAAGGTCAGTGATGACACTGAGCCTGATCTTTAGCCAATCAGGGAAAGTTGACTTTGGTTGATAAGGACTTCGTCTTATCTGATTCAAACTTATCCCGCCTTATCCCACTCATTATTCAGTCTTCATATCATTTAGTCTTCTACTTCAGTTTGTCTTCAGTGTAAGTAGTTGGAGAGGAGTCTTAGGGATTCAGTGAGTTATTGTCATCACTCATTGAATCCACCATCTTCTTCTTGACTCAGTCTTCACCCTTTAAGTTCCGCCTTTGCGAAGTGGAGAGACTATCTTGTTGCCTCGTACTGAGTATCCTGGAGATGGCTCACTAAGAGACTATGCACTCAGTGACCTGTTAGTGTTTAATGGACTAGACACTTGGGCTATTTTCTATTCAAATCCTAGATTAAGGGGTTTGGGTATTTACTGAACCCAACAATAATCATCATCACGATCATGACCACCACCAAATATGTTCATTGACTCATCAAAAGTGTTCACAACCTCCTCTTCATC
The DNA here is from genome assembly GCA_019973895.1 of Chrysanthemum seticuspe. Lineage (NCBI taxonomy): Eukaryota > Viridiplantae > Streptophyta > Magnoliopsida > Asterales > Asteraceae > Chrysanthemum > Chrysanthemum seticuspe. The sequence goes on along the minus strand of BPTQ01000005.1, from coordinate 344,410,021 downwards.
ACTATCGGAGTCAACAATCTCTCCCACCTTAGATAATGGGTTAACCCTCTTAGTAGAAGAAGTAGTTAGATAATCATTTTTATTACCTGGATCAACCTTTTTAATAGGATTACCATCATCGTCAACTGCAGCTTTCCCATCAATAAGAATCTTTTCAAACTCCCCAATTTTTCTCAACAATAGGGTTAGGACCAACCTCGGTAGCTTCCTTTGAATCACCCACAAGCGGTTCATGTGATACATTACCGGTCTTAAAAGACCCAACCTCCTTTGCTTCCATTGTACTACCAGAATCCACTACATCGTTTCTTGTGATACATTACCGGTCTTAAGATACTCTTTAGTTTGTTTGTATGTTAAGTTGTTTAGGATGTAGAAACCTAATAAATGAATGTGCATACTAATCTAAACACTCCTAGTGATTACTGTGCAACGAGGAAATCAGGATCAAATATGACTGGGTGCAAAAAAATTTTGGAACCATAATATAGAAACACATTTCAATGGACTAGGTGCATTTAAGATGCATTTTTGAAAAATTGATTTTTTTTTTATTAAACTAATACTACATGGAAAAAATCCTTAGGGGTCCCGAGCACCTGCTGAAACCCCTGGTTCCGTCCCTGTTACTGTACTCTTGATACTACACACCCTGAAACCAATAGTAGAATTCACTTTGACTTTCAAAATCAAGTGATTACCACATTTTTACTTTTCCAAAAAAGTGTGTATTCTTCAGTAGCAATTCTAGTTTTATTCCTTGAACCTTTTAAATACACATAAAGACAGTTTCTTGCTTAAAATCAAATCACAAAGACTGATAAAACCTGCTAAGGAACGATAATCCTATAAAATCATACCAACCTAGAAATGTAGGATGTGGGCTCACACTTTTGAAATAGCTTGAGCTTACAGTAGACTCCCTTGTAATTCACCAAGAAACCTAAAACGTGAAGATTCAAAAATTTCATATTTAAAAATGTATTAAAAATAAAATAGACCAAGAACGACTTTCAACCGTGCTAGTGCAGATATTACGATATTTAATCTATACAGTCTTTTATGCTTTGATGATAACAAACATGCAACTTGTTGTACATAACGTAAAATGCGTTTTATATTTTGATGATAACAAACATGTAACTTGTTGTACATAATGTAAAATGCATATGTTACTCGTAAAAACAGTTCATCTCAACTTATATGTCTCAACACCTCTTGACATCTCGAGTCCTCTTATGGTTCAACACAGGTTCGAATATGTTTATTATGTTGCATTATGATCAAACCATGTTGGCGCAATGATGACAAACGCCTCCGTAATGTTTTAATGATGATAAATATACATTCGGAACACGCAAAATGACAAATGATCAAACGAGGTCTTCAAGGGGATGATCCGAAATTCATCATAAGTCTGATTGCGGGGATGGTATGACAAGACACCCCGATGACTTGAACAAGTGAATTTAAAAGATTTTACAAGTATTAACTATGTCCAAAAAGTGTAGCAAATTCTTCAGTTGATTTTTGAAATTGCTTATTGCAATTTGATAAACGAGACACGTACATAGTTTCGTGGTTTTTTGAGATTGGAGCTGCGCATTCTCTAACTCCTTATTACTATACGCAATAATAAGCAGAAAAGTTCTCTAATTAGTAATCACTAAGAGTAGATTTTATGAAGTGTTCGACTTCAGATGTTTAACAAGCATAAAGTTTAAATCCAAAGATCATATGAAGTGAACATGAAACAAAGGTTGTGTTTAAAACGTGGCCTCTAGCTAGTTATTTCGTAGGTGCTCAAACAGTTCATATTCTTTTTCGCATGTAGGCATGGCTCAAAAAACTCAGTATTGGAGTGGTCTATAGATCTCATCGATAAATCAAATCGCAGGTTAGTAAATAATTCATCATATTTTCATTTTATTTTTCAAGTAACCCGTGAGATTAATGGTGTGACGTAATGAACACAATGCAGTGGTTCGTTGGAGTTGTTGTTCCTCCAGTTGATACCAAAGCTTTCTTCCCCATACGTGCGCGTTTCTCCTCAACAAGTACTTTCAGCCACGTCAAGGTACCAAATGATCACATGACTCATTATATTTTCACCTTTAATACTATTTTTATTCAAGTTCACCTTTACGAATGATGCAATTAGCCTGATATGCATATATGTTGCAGGTTCTTGATGTCGTCCCAATAAAAGATAAAGTTGCTCTAAAGTTTTCTTAGAGAACGCAAATGGTTGCAGGTTGCTACGAAGTTGTTTGATTCAACTTGTTACTGTATGAAACATATGAAAGGTTTATGGATATATTTAATATGCGTAGGACCGGACTCAAACTCGAGACTTCGGGATTGCACGAAACAAATACTTAACGATAGTTAATATTTAACAAGTTTTGACTAACGGTCGTTAAATGTAAACTAAAAGGACTAGAGATGAAATTAGTGGAGAAGAAGGATCTAGAACCCCTCTTTGGATCTGTAAGATATAGGATTTCTCAAACACACTAAACCATAATCACTATGGGGTGTACAAAAGTGTTTAGAGAGAGAAAGTTCTAGTGAGAGAAAGGAAGAGAGTTGGGAACTATGTGAAACAAAGAAAAATGGTATTGAAGCTCCAACCCTCTACCTTGGGAGGTAGAGGGTATTTATAGTATCTTACAAACAAACGCCACCTACGGGCTGTGGATCAGGCATATAGTGGGTAAAGACACGTCCGTCCTCCACGGTGTTACTAAACTAAATACTACTTAATCATAAAATAACTATGACTACGAGCTCTCTAACGATTACATATACTTGAGGTGACCGGCTCTTTAATACCTGGAATTTCTAATTCCTAACAATCTCCCCCTAAGGGAGGTCACCTCAAACACACATTAAACTTACATTGAATACAAACTGATATTACATTATAAATTGTTCTTGCACTCTTGATGAATTACTTTGCTCTGAAGCTCGTAGTCATTGATTCTTCACAATGCATGTTTGGTTAAACCAGGTGGAGGTCTTTTACTGATCCACGTGATAATGAGTTTTGAGCCAGCTTTGAGATCATCAGCCACATTAAATCTCTGACTCTTCCTATGTGGTGTTTATAATATGTGATGTTGTGACATTTGGACCGACATGCTCACATTCTTGATCATGATATCTTCTTATCAGAGTAGCGGAAGCTTTTGTTGATTCATGATATTGGCAGCAGTGTAGAAGAAGCATGGAGAGATAATATCAGAATCTTTGATGCACTTATCATGATTTCTTTAGAAATGAATGTGTTGTGTGAGCATGCGGCTATGGATTGACCGCTCCATTCTGATCAGCTGCAAACGTCGGGCGTACCTGCATACAACAGTTAGCAATAAAGCATACGAAAGTGTCTTTGATCACTTTCGTTGAATTGAGGTACACGGCCCACGGTTCCCCATTGATCAGTACAAGTACTGCCTGTGATCAGGTATAATTCCGAAGAATTTCCTTGACAGGGTTTCGCAGCTGCTCTAGCCGTTCTCAAACCGGAGCGTCTCAAAGAAGACAACACTGGGTGAGTGAACCAGCGAATAGAGATTCACTGATTGATGAAAAAAAGATTTGAAAAACAATCATGTATCGCTTAATAGAAATTGTTTTTGCAATACAACGAAGTTTTAGTGAAAAATCATTTATCAATCATAAGCACCTTTTGATTTGAAATAATTGTACACAGTCGATGTGCTTAGAGAAAAGAGTTTTTAAACACAACAACCGGTTTTTCAAAGGCATTCGTCAATCCATTTTCTTGGACCTGGATTGATTCATTTTTTTGAATCGCTCCACTGATGAGGTCCATATGACACAATTAAGTCTTGGCAATACCACAAGGATAGTGCGTAGGACTCATAAGATATAATCTTACATTCCACATTGTGTGAAATAGTGAGTCTTCAAAAATTGAGCCCGAGTAATTTTTCAAAGAAATTCGTTTTCATTGGATAGTGAGAATTTTTTATAGAATCAGAGCATGAGATTTGAAAAACAAGATAAAGCATGGCTATGTTCTTTCTTTTTAACACGGGTTACTGTCTGAAATGACAATAAACCACCATTTTTCTTCGCCTCATTTTTTTTAACTATATACATTCGATGAACATTTAAACACCCGTGACATTCTTTGAATATCAACACAAAGTCCGTAGATGATATCGAAAAGAGAAAAGCATGACAAAATGACAATATTTTTTGAGGATTTTTCGAATTTTTCACATTTTTATGGATTTTGAAAGTTTTGTGATTTTCAATTTGATTTTTGAAGGTTTTGTGATTTTTTTTTTTTTTTTTTTTTTTTTTTTTTTTTTTTTTTTTTTTTATATTTACAAAGAGATAGATGAAGAAAGACCTTCACTCCTCGTCTTCCTCCTGAAGACGTTTGAGTGTTTCTGGTTGAAGGCTTTTCAAGCCAAGTCGTGGAAGAATAAACTCAAAACGTTCTCTTGGAAGAGCTTTGGTGAAGATGTCTGCTAACTGGTATTCAGTCCTCACAAAATAGAGTTCCACCACACCTTTTTCCACTTGTTCCCTGATGAAATGATGTTGAATGTCGATATGCTTTGCCCTTGAGTATTGGACGTTATTGCAAGAAAGAGCAATAGCACTTTTATTATTACAGTACAGAGGGATTTTGTTGAATACAAAGCCATAGTCAGTTAATTGAGATCTCATCCATAGGATTTGAGCACAGCAAGATGACATGGCTATGTATTCAGCCTCTGTAGAGGAAATAGAAGTACTCAGTTGCTTCTTTGACGACCAGCTCACAAGCTTATCACCCAAAAACTGAGCACCTCCAGGCGTACTTCGATGAGTATCTTGACACCCTGCATGATCTACATCTGCTTATGCTGTTAGTGACATACCGGTGTCCTTCGGGTACCAAAGTCCCATGTTGATGGTTCCTTGGAGGTACCGAAAGACCCGTTTAACCGCTTCAAAGTGCTTTTTGGTAGGCTTAGCCTGGTATCTAGCACACATGCATACAACGAACATAATATCAGGTCTACTGGCTGTGAGGTACATCAGGGATCCGATCATGCTACGATATTTTGTTTGGTCTACCATTATCCCTGAGTGGTCCTCATCCAGTTTTGTATGCTCAATCATGGGAGTGTCAACATGGTCACTAGAATCAAATCCAAATTTCTTTAAAATCTCATTAGCATATTTACATTGATTAATGAAAATGCCTCCGGGACTTTGTGAAATTTGTAATCCCAAGAAAAATGACATTTGTCCCATCATTGACATTTGAAATTTAGAACCCATTTCATTTGAAAAATGGTCACACTCATTGGGGTCAGTCGAGGCAAAGATGATATCATCAACATAAATTTGAACGTGAATTAAGTGTTTGCCTGACTTCCTGGTGAACAATGTTGGATTAACTACTCCTTTGCTGAAGCCGGTAGACAAAAGAAACTTTGATAGCGTATCATACCATGCCCTTGGAGCTTGCTTTAAACCAAAAGAGCCTTCTTCAAACGATAAACGTGAGTAGGATGCTCTGGATTCACAAAGCCTTCAGGTTGGCTGACGTAGACGACTTCTTTAAGATCTCCGTTCAAAAATGCCGTCTTTACATCCATCTGATAGACTATCATATTCTTACTTGCAGCATTAGCCAAGAATATTCTGATTGCCTCGATTCGAGCCACAGGAGCAAATGATTCTTCAAAGTCTATGCCTTACTCTTGACGGTATCCTTTAGCAACCAATCGAGCCTTGTTCTTTAACACATCACCATGTTCATCAAGTTTCACTTTGAAGATCCATTTTAGAGCAATGATCATAGCACAATCTGGAGCAGGTACTAATTCCCATACATCAAGTCGATCAAACTCATGAATTTCTTCTTGCATGGCATTGAACCAGCTATCCTCATTCATGGCGGTTTTAACATCTTTTGGTTCGATCTTTGAGAGTACGGAGTTGAAAAAGCACCATAAGGCATCGGTTGCAAGTTGTTTCCGTGTGGATACTGGACGAGAGGGATTTCCAATGATGTTGTCTAATGGATGATCGCGAGTCCATTTTCTGAGGTGTTCATGTGGTAGTTGTTGAGGGACTGAGGTAGCAGAGTCGATGTCTCCTGAAGAAGATGATTCTGATGATGATTCAAGAGCAAATATGTTTTCAAATGGAGCATCTTTAGGAGTAGCAAAGGGATTAACTTCAACATTGATGCCAGAATCAGTTCCATGATGTACATTCGAAGATTGATGATTTGTTGATGAGACTGAGTGATCAGCAGTAGGCGCTTCTTGACTTAATGATATTGAGACTGAAGGATTGACTTCATTCACAGGGATATGAGCAGCCTCTATTGTAGGGATCGACGGTTCATTAGCACTTGGCTCATAATGCTCATCAAACATAGGATCAAACAATTTCTTTAAATCATCTTCAGATGGAGGTACATATGGAGTTGTTTGAGAAGAGTTTGGTACAAGGGATGAACCAATGGGACTGTTTGAAGTGCGGGTCCTGAAATGGATTGTCCAGGAGCCATTTGACCGGTCAGCTCATCAAACGTGACGTGAATTGTTTCCATGATATTTCGGGTTCTCTTGTTGTAGATTCGGTAACCTTTTCTGTTTGGCGCATAGCCTACAAAAACTCCAATGTCCGCTTTAGCTCTCAGTTTTCCTAAATCTTGACCATCATTAGTTGGATAACATAAAGCACCGAACACATGAAGGAATGAAAGATTAGGTTTTCTGTTGTGGACAAGTTCATATGGAGTTTTTCCATGAGCAGTGTGAATCAGGGATCGATTTTGGGTGTAGCATGCAGTGGAGATGGCTTCACCCCAGAGAAACATTGGAACTTTTGAGTAAATCAGCATAGTCCTTGCGGCTTCCACAAGAGTTCGATTTCGTCTTTCAACTACACCGTTTTGTTAAGGAGTTCGAGGAACACTTCTTTGATGGCTGATTCCAATACTTTCATAAAACTCACCAAGTTGTTTGTTAACAAACTCAGTTCCATTTTCTGTTCGGATGATTCTGACCGTTTTCTTAAGACGAACCTACAGCTGTTTGATGATGATATCTAGAGTTTCATCCTTTGTCTTTAAGAACTTTACCTAGGTGAATCTAGAGAAATCATCAACCACAACTAACACATATTTCTTCCCATAGATATTCTGCACTCTCATGGGTCCACATAAGTCCATGTGAATTGTATGAAGAACTTCTGTGACTGAGTTTGTAGGTTTGGGCAAGGTTGTCAAGATCGGGATCCTACCCAGGATCGTTTTCGTCTTTGCAAGATCGTGATCGTAAGATCGGATCGGGATCTTAAGATCCTACTCTAATGTTATTTCTTAATAATTAATGTAATTTTATATAAATCTACAAATTCTAATACATTATAACCATAAAATACTATGAATGTTTCGTATAAATGTTGTCCTAAATTATGATTATAAAATGTTTAAAAAGATTAACATGTTGTTTTTTGAATTCTACAAACAAACAACTCATAAATTTGTAGATTTTTAGTTTGTAATCCGAGAAAAGTAAGATCGGATCGGATTAGATCGTAAGATCGTATGGTCAAGATCGGGATCCTATAAGATCCTAAGCTTGCAAAGATCCTATGTAGGATCCGGATCGTTTTTGCTTTGCAGTATCGTAAAATCGTAAGATCCTAAGATCAGGATCGGGATCCTGACAACTATGGGTTTGGGTTTATGGGCATACTTCTTGCTTTTTCCCAATTGGCATGCTGAACAAAGATGATCCTTTTCATACTTAAGTCTAGGTAGACCTACAACTAAGTCCTTTCTGGAGAGATCATTGATGGTGCCGAAGTTCAAGTAATTGAGACGACGATGCCATAACCATGACTTTGTTTTAGTAGCCTTTGACAACAAGCAAATTGGAGAAGACTTCATCATATCTTCGATAGAGATGGTGTATAGATTTGAACCACCTGAACCTCTTAAAAGTTCCGTACCATCAAGTTCTCTAACGAAACAAGTATGTTTTCTGAAGGCTACTTCTAGATCAGAATCGCAGAATTGACCAACAGAGAACAGGTTATGACCAAGACCTTCCACATAATATGTAACATCCCGCCTACTCAAACCACAATATTGTCCGCTTTGCCCGTAGGCTCACGGCTTTGTTTTTGTGGCCTCATTTGAAGACTTCCCGGCAGGTCACCCAAGCCAGTACTACTCTCACATGAGCACGCTTAACTGCCAGTTCCTAAGAACTCCACCCGCAGTAGACCACAAAACGAGCTGTGTCATTGTAAGGCGAATGTTATCTTATGAGCCCAGCATCTCTCCAGGCCACAACCGATGTGGGATTTGCCTAGGGTGTCACAATCACCCCCCCTTAGGGACTCATCGTCCTCGATGAGGTTTGCCCCACCATCCCGAACGGCTCAGGAGTGGCTCTGATACCACTTGTAACATCCCGCCTACTCAAACCACAATATTGTCCGCTTTGCCCGTAGGCTCACGGCTTTGTTTTTGTGGCCTCATTTGAAGACTTCCCGGCAGGTCACCCAAGCCAGTACTACTCTCACATGAGCACGCTTAACTGCCAGTTCCTAAGAACTCCACCCGCAGTAGACAACAAAACGCGTTGTGTCATTGTAAGGCGAATGTTATCTTATGAGCCCATCATCTCTCCAGGCCACAGCCGATGTGGGATTTGCCTAGGGTGTCACAATGTTATCTTATAAGCTCTGATACCATAAATTGTAACGCCCCGACCCGACAAGGGTAAAGGAATCACAAGTAATGGTGTCATATCAAAGCAAACATAAATATCCAAAAGAAATCTTAACATAAATGCGGAAATAATTCAAGTCAAAACGACTTCAATACATAGGTCCCAACGGAAAAATAACTCAAAAAAAATATCTGAAATAATAAGTCTTAAATGGCATCATAAGATCAAAGCTAAATATCTCTAAGGTAAGTCCACTCATGCACTCATCCCAAAGCAAAACCCAGCTTCCAATGCTTAGATACCTGCCGCGGAAGAAAAGAAAATGCGGCTGAGCTTCAAAAGCCCAGTGAACAGATATGAAAGCAAAGCGAATACTAAACGATATCGAATATGAAATATAGTAAACGAAAGGTAGCAAAATCATAATCATTTTCAAAGTATAAATCAGAATTTTCAAATAAAGTTTATAGTTAACTACCACGAGCCCAGAAACAAATATCAGATCATAATCATATTCTCATAAGGCAACATTTCTCGTAAGGCAACATTTGTAGGGGAGACCTACCAGAGTTATGAAGGACGTGCATGCACGCAGCATCAATCATCAGATAACATATAACAGATAACAGATAACAGATCTAGGATGCATCCATACGCCCCTTCCTACATATACAAAAATATGCTCCACCATCCAGGAACGTGGCAGAACATCACTCTACTGCCCTAGAGTCATATCAGAGGTGCATCACTGATACGGACATGGAACCCCCATGACTAGTGAAATATTTGGCTCGGGTGTCAAACTATCTTAGGTCAAATCAGAATGTCATAACTGACACAGATCATATTTTATCAGAAGGTTATTCATATTTTCAAAATCAGAGTTTTCATATCATATAGTTCAAAATCAGATGTTTCATAATTCAGAAATCAGAGTTCAGATAAGCAACAACTCAAACAAATCAGAATGGGGTTCATAGCAAAGGCTTAGGAAACCCTAATATAAAAGCTAACGAAAGAAAACGTTAAAAGGAACCTTTACTGAAAAGGTCAGAATATATGTACCTTATTCCAAAGCAAATGATCGAAAAGCAGAAATACAGAAAGCAAAGGATTACTCCTTCTTCTCAGAACCTATACACATTAACGGTCGTCCATGTTATTTATGATTCCATAATCGTCGAAATGATCTTTAATATTTGGTGTTTATACTTAGTGTATTCAGTGATCTTCATACTTTAGGGTTTTTATGATTAAATGAGACTTAAGTGTTTTATAATTAATATCGTAGATTAGGGTTCATTATGTCATTTATTAAAGTTTAGGGTTAAATGTGAAAATAGTTTAAACGTCATAACTCACACATGAAATAACGAATTAACACTCTTAGCTTCAAACCCTAATCGACTCTCATTATGTTCTAGGGTTTTCTCCTTCTTTTAATATCACATTAATATGCATTTACTTTTCATGTTACGTCTTTTAATGACTCGCTACTTAACCTAACACCTTCATGTCTTAACCATACGTTACTTATATACATGTTATACGTCAACCTTTATTCCCATGCACGTTTATGATTTTATGTGACACACACGTTACTTATTACTCGGATTAATTACACATCTACACACACATGCACAATAGTTTAGACTAGATACGACCACGTACTACGTTTACATATCCACAAACTCACTTGACTTATAAAACGCACGCATATGAGACACGGTTCACAAACCATTTATGGTTCGACTTGCATTATTCGGTTCACACTTCAAACTAGGGTTTAGGTTTACATGATCTTTACTCGTTTAATACATGTTCAAAACTTTTATATGGTTCGGTTTACATGTATAGGGTTTGGCTAATAGGTTTTACGCAAACTCTAGCTCACCTACGTACTTTACATATTCAAGTTGTCATGTTTTTATCTTAGCCGAAACATATACATGGTTCGGTTCTTATATACATATGGTTCGGTCCTATGGCTCAACATATATCTATGATCCGATTTAATAATACGTATTACATAACATGTTCTTTAATAATTATGAGGTTCAAATCATTACGGTTTGTCTTTGTTGGTTTCACACGGCTCGGCCACAAAAGAAAATACAAAACTCGACTAAACAAAACATATCACAACATATTAACGTAAGGTGTAACGAAAGAAGACGAATAAACATTGTTATACCTTAGCTTTGTTGAAGCAAAAGTCTCGACACCACAAGACTAGGGTTCGGCCGAATGGGTAGAAAAGAAAAGAGAGAGGCAACAAAACTAGGGTTTCAATTTCAAGATAAGTGGTTTGAGGAGGGCTTTGAGGAGGGGGTTTGGGTTTCGGCTTGGTCCAACCGAGCACACAAAACCCACGGCCCAAATGGCCTTCTTGGCTTTCGGCTCCCTTGATCCAAACAAGACAAAATACTCGGCCCAAGTGGTTCACCGTTAACGAAAACGAGGCCCAACATATTAGCGAAACGTTTAAATCTTTCGTCGTACCAAAATCGATCACGTACACACATTCATTTAGTTTTACTTGTTCGTAAGTTAGGTTTTAATTTCGTTAAATGATTATAAACGTATTTTACGTATTTTATAATTTTTGATTTCGAGGGTATTTTAGTCTTTATCTATGTTTTAGATTTTCAGGTTTTACAATTGTAACACCCCAACCCGACAAGGGTAAAGATATCATAAATATGGTTTCATATCAGAACCTTAAGTACTATACAATAGCGGAAGCCTTTACAAAACTTACAAAAGAAAATATAAATAACTTACTAATCAAAATAAATCTAAGATCCCTATTTTCAAATCTTGCTCTCAGCTCTACTCTCAACCCAGATCAGCTATCCCATAAGCTCATCTTGAATGCTTAACACCTGCCGCAGGAAAAGAAAATGCGGCTGAGCTTACAAAGCCCAGTGAACAGATATAACAAAACAAAAGCTAAAACATAACAAGATACAAATAACGAAATCACAACTAAATGAGAATGACGAATCATTGAGGATTCTGCGGAAGAACAAATATACAGAAATCAGAAAGAACAAACGACAGATAAGAACAACACATAGCACATTAATAACACAAACACAAACACATCAAGAAAATAGAGTACATATAAGCCAAATGAAAAGTCTAAAGGCTAACGGAAACAATTTCTAGAAAGTAAACATGGCATTCATAGAAGTCAATTAATCTACATTTAACATACTTAATCCAATATTGTAGCAGCGGAAATAGCAGTCAAATCATGGCAGTCACACATGCAAATAGAAAACATAGTAGGAAAACTATAACTAAATAAGCAAAAGAAATAGCATAGCAATTAACAAGTTATCAAGTCAGATATCATAAGTTAAACCATTTCCCAGATCAAACTTTAGTATAGACAGAATTTAAACATGGCAGATCAAACATAAGCAAATACGAACACCAACGGATAATCAAAGTTCACGAACTATCTGAACAATTATACATAATGAACTTACAGAACAATCAATTATACACTAGCATAATCATCATACAGATCAACAAGGTCACATAATGGTAACTAACATATAATCAGATGACAACATGCGAATCACATTTAAGCATATTAATCATATCCTAGCATGGCAAACAGTAGTCACATAAACATGTCAAAGCATAAACACATTCAATAAACATATAATAATTCAGTATGTAAATGGAAACATTGACAAATACGGAATCATAAACAGAATATCTAACACAGAAATAACAGATACAGATTTAGTTATCTACCACGAGCCCAGAACATATCATATCAGAAGTAACTTTCTTATTCGGAGGGGTGACCTCGGAATACCTTATATAATATGAGGGGAGACCTCAATAACAAATGGAGTAGCTAGCTCCCAGAATTTGTGAAGACGCGTATTGCACACGACATCATTCACCAGACAAATCATATCAGATAACAGATCAGATCTAGGATGCATCCATACGCCCCAACAGACAGATAGTGGCCATACTATCAATAAACAGATAACAGAAAGGGACGTGGCAGAACATCACTCTACTGCCCTAGAGTCATGTCAGCGGTGCATCACTGACACGGACATGGAACCCCCATGACTAGTGAAATATTGGCTCGGGTGTCAAACTAACTTAGGTCAAACAGATTGTCATAAATGACACAGATCATAATTCATCATAAAGGTCAAACATATTTACAAATCGGAGTTTTCATATCATAAGTTCAAATCAGATGTTTCATGGTTCAATAAACAGAGATTTCAGATAAGCAACGGATCAAACAAATCAGAAAGGGTTCATATCAAATGTTCAGAAATCAAAGGTTCATATCACAGTCACATATCATACGTTCATTATCAGAGGTTCATAATCAGATGTTCATACTCAGAAGTTCATAATCAGAAGTTCATACTCAAGCATAGCAAGGTTCAACAAACAGAAGTTCAGACAAACAGAGATTCACATAAATAGAAGGGAATCATAGCAATGGCATAGGGAATCCTAATTAGCATAAGGAAATGACAAGAAAAGGAGATCATGAGAAAACCTTTACTAAAAAGGTCAGAATATCTGTACCTTAACGCAAATGAGGGAAAAGCAAATGAATGAACGAACACGAAGATACGACGCCACGTCTTCTTCAATGAATCTACATGGATTACGATTCGTATAATACTTATTAGCTCCTTTTATAAGTTTCTTATGCATGTGTAAGTGTTTTACTTATTGATATCCTCTTTTTATCTTTCATTTTCTTAAATTCACATCGGGACCAGAATTTAGCGATTTTTATAAAATACTTTCTTAGCTCAAATAAAATCAAGTGAAATCTCAGGGGTTCCCATATGAGTTAAAATACTCTCCAAAAATTTAGGGGTTCTATTTCCAAGTAAAATGGCCTATGGAAAATCATAAGTCCAGACCTGCCCATAAAGTGATCAGAAAATACACCTTAAAAATTTGCGCTCATTAGACCTGTTTAGACACCTTAGAAAAATTCCCAAAACTCCCAGAAATTCATTTATAACCTAAATGTCACTTCTGTAAAAGGAGAGCTCCCAATTCCTTATGGTTTGAAAATAAAAAATCAAACAATACAACTAAATTTCAGACCCGTTTTCTCAGCTTTGACACTTGATCTTGTAAAATTCAAAAATACGACTTAGACAACTCCAAATTCGACCAAACCACTTGGAAAACTTAACTAAGACATAAAATAAACTTTTCCAACAAAAACACAGATTATTACACTTATAAAATCTGATCTATGACACACACAAATTCGACATATGATGCTGTCCAGTTTTAGGGTCCATTAAAACCATTATAAGCACATGTTTTACCTATCCAAACGCACCCATGACCCATAACGAAACCATATCTTCTAGTCGACATAAGTTAAACCAATTGTATACGTGTGCGTTTATCCCTTTTTAATTCGACCCAAAACAAGTAACTAGATCGTATATCATGTGCATTATGGGTCATAACAGATTCATAACTAAATGGTTTACAAGGGTATATCACATGGTCTTTCTTCATTGGTTACTTTATGTGACAAATTTACTATCTTGTGCAAAGGTTTCACGTTTTCATGCATTCATTGGAGGATCCAAACAGATTCAAATAAGATTTCTAAAGGTCGCATATATGGTTCCATCTTTTATCAGTTTAGGTGACAATTCAATGTATCATTGTATGTAGAATTTGCAACGTGATAACATGCACATCTTTGGTTAGGCCCCATGACAGCCATCAAAAGAGAAACCAGGAAGGAAGAAATTACAATAAGGTTATGATATACCTTAGGTGTGTACGAGTGGAAAACAACCAAAGGAACGAGACGAGGTCGAAACAAAAGCAGCCACACCCAACACTCCAACAGCCACGAACCAAGCCTTTTTTTCTAGCCAACACCACGACTAGTAACGCCTTATCACAGCCACGACCAATATCTCCATTTCTTGCTGTTTGATCGAATGAGATAGAGGAACAATATGGCAGCCGTCACTTATAAGAACTAGGGTTTAGATGGTTTCATGTGTACATTTTCTTTTTTTTCTTTTTTTTTCTGAAGCGTATATATAAAAAAAAGATGGGGAAATACCGGTTTTTAATGATCCATGGGAAAACAAAGGCCAAGCCCAAGTCCAAATCTAATTTACAAGTTAAATGGGCTCTAAGTATTATGTGCAAGAAATTGTATATTTAGTAGAATTTCGGCCCATATAAAAATATTAAACGTGTGATTAATATTTGTAATGACTTCATTTATCTTGTACGTATTACACATTTATGAGTTAGGTTAGGAACGTACTTCACGAGCTTGACGTATTTTATAAGTTTTAATTTGAGGTGCAAAATAGTCTTTTAACATTTTTCGTATTTTTAGGGTTTTACATAATATACCCTGGAGATAACACTTTTACCAACAACATAATCTCCATACCCCATAATTGCACCGAAATGATCATTCCCGAATCTAACTGTCACAATGAATTTGCTCACGAAGTTCATGAGCCGTGACCGGTCTCCAGTCATATGCTTGGAACAGCCTGAGTCCAGGTACCACAGAACGATTTGAACGATCTGCAGTTGAACACAGACAAAAATGGATAACTGGATAATTGGGATCCCCATGCAAGAATAGGTTCCACTTGGTTAGTAACAGTAATTGGAACACCCACATCAGAAATAGAAACATCCATATCAGAAGTAGAAGCAATGGAATCATTGGGAATAGATGCAGTGCTGGTGTCTGTATTTGACCTATTCAAAGTATGTTCACTTCTTAAGGGAATAGTTCTACTAGTAGGCATCCATTTTCTAGTGGGCATAGTCTTAGCTGTTTGAGGGCAAAACTGATTATTCTTATGGCCAAAAGGTATCCAATAATAACCTATCTTTATAAATGTTCTTCCTGTGGGTTTCCACTGTTTTCTAACAATCATTCGTCTTTGCCTTTTAGCCTTCTTTACATGATTATTAGCATTAACAATTTTAACTCGGCATTTGACAGCATTAGACAAAGCATTCACACCACATTCATGATTAGCAATAGAATTCAAGTAGACATCATTACAAGGTTTGCAAATAGTATCAGAATTCGAATTAATTACAGTACGCCTATGGCCAATACTAGAATCAACACGATTCGTTTTATTTGACCCAAACTTAAAGTTCCTAGATTGGTCTTCTACTCTCTTCCAATGCACATTCTTAGCTTGCAAGGTCCTATCATTCCTTGTATTGTCTTGAGACTTTGACCTGCTCGCTTTAATGTCACTGATTACTCCTGTAGAGAGAATGGGAACATTAGTTGGTTGATCTAATTTTTGCATTCCTGAACTTGATGTGCAAGGATCTGAACTACTAGAAGCCACATTAGTGTTTACTTTCTTAAGACTGTGATTTGAGCTATTTGCAGGCACACTAAAATTCACTTTCTTAGCACTAACATATCTGGAATCTGAACTAATTGAAGGCACCCTAAGGTTGACATTCATAACATTGGGCATAGAACGGATTTCATGCTTGGCACAAGGCATAGAACAAGGCATCACAACTTTGCCTTTTGCACCTAAGGATTTTGGACATGTTGCAATAACACATTCAAGCAGCTCTTGAGATCGTTTGGCCTGGAGGCAAGCAAACCTAATTTCTCTATCAAGAGGTTTATTAATGAAATCCTCTTTAACAATCTCACGGAGACATTCTAGACTATCCGGTGAGCACAATAGTCATGAAACGCATGTTCATTATTCCTAAGATGAGGAGGAATATATTTAACCGTCACAGTGTATTTACAGTCTAAGGGTGACTTAGAAACAACATTCTCATTAAAAACAAGTGGCAGTTTCCCATTTTCCTGACTTCTCAGATTCTCAATTTCCTTTTGTAAAGACGTTATTTTTTCGTTGTTTTGGTCATGAGTGACTTTCATTGAATCATATAACTATTTAAAGTGTCGTTTAACTTTTTTATTTTCTTCTAGAAAACTCTCGTTTTCCTTTTGTAAGGCATTAACTAAGTTTTGAAGATGAAAAGTTTGAGAGTACTGAGAATCTAAAGGAGGAGGCATTTGGGATCCAGTCACATTGTTCTTTTCACCCTTTAATTGAGAGATTTGGGCTTTCAACCTTTTGATCGTGTTACAATGAGCTCGAATCTGTTCATCACATTTGCTAATTTCAAAAACAGCATCAAATTCAGGAAAATCCAAGGATGTCTTGATATTTGAGGTTTTAACATTTTCTTTTAGATGTTGATATTTTAGTTGTAAATCAAAATGTTCAACTTCTAGTTTAGAAAGATGTTTTACCAAATTATCGTGATCATCCTGATCAATTTTCTCATTAAGTTTCGAATTAATCTTTTCAAGCTCAGTGACACGATCATGAGAGACTTTCAGAGCATCAGATAATTCATGAAATTGAGAAGCATTAATGGAGCAATTCGTAGCAGTGTAAAACACATCTTGAGCAATAAATTCAGAAATAAGATTCTCATTCAAGGTATGCAAGTTTTTCCTCTCAATCTCATTATATTTTAATGCTCGCTCATAGTCACTCACCTCAACTATCATTGCATCAAATTCCTTTTCCATTCCTTTAATATATGAATTTATCCCCTTTTTAAGACTCTCAAAATGATCTTTTAGTAGTTTAAAGAAAGGCATGACCTCAGTTAAATAGCATTCTTTTGTTTGCTCAAAACCCCTTTCCCCTTCAGTTATCCCAGTGGGTGTGATCCTTTTCTTACAAGTTTTCTCAAAATCGACAAATAGTTGAAGAATAACATATTGGCTGATTAAGGTCTTGCTCTTAGTGACAATAGTTCTAGGAACTAAATGCATCGGTGTATTTGGAGGATACACAGTCGCTGCAGGCATTTTCCTAAGGGAAGGGTTTGTTTCAACAAGATTCTCAGCTTTTAGCTTCTCTAAATCCTTTTTCCAGAAAACTTGTTCAGGTGTTAATAACATTTGAGGCTTAAATTTGTTTAAGGAGATCCAGTTTTCCTTCTTGTAATCATGGGGTTTGATCGTGATGTTATTCTTTTTGCATTCAGGATCTTCTAGCTTCTTATTCATTTTCACCCTAGATGCATCATCTAATATTCTATCTTCCTCAGAGCACTCAACGCAGCTAGGTTTCTGTCTAGGTTTAAGAATTTCATTGCCATCATAAATTACATTTTGAGCCGCCTTAGCTAACTTACTGTACTCAGGGTTGGGTTTGTCTATAATGGGAACTCTATGCTTATCGCTTAAAACTCTATGCTTAGTGACCATGTGAGCAGTCTGAATGGTATTCCCTTGTACGTACAAATTATTTTCAAGCTTATTCTTCAAAGTTTTTAGATTAGAAAAATCATTCAAAAGTTTTGATTCCTTGGCATGAAATTCCTGCTTAAGCACTTTTACATTTTCTTGAAGTTCTTGTTTTTGCTTAGCAGTTTTTGAAAGCTTTTCTTGTAAGGAATTTAACTCTTGTTTTAACACTTCTTCTCTAAAATTACTTTTTCTAATAATTGTACGCATTTGGTTATGCAACTCCTGCTCACGAGTAGTTAGCTCAAACTTAGCACGTTGTTCATAAATGGCAACTCGTTCTTTATAGGCATTAAGTTCAGAGATAACAGAATCATCAGGGGCACATGCAGTGTATTCATCACAGACATAATCATCATTGACTGCAGGAGATACATCACTTGATACAATCACACTTTCACTTTGTTTCACATATTGATCATATGGAACAACATTGATATTACCCATATTTTCAATATCTGACTCAATGATTTCAGTTGATTGTATTTCAGTATGTATCTTTTGCACATCAAGTTCATCATATAATTTTAATACCTCTGAGATGATTTTGTCTTTGGATGGTCCTGCTTGTGGTGAAGAAGAGACCTTAGGAGAGACCATTGGAGAAATGCTAGCCATGAAAATTGTTTGTGTAGTAGGTCCATCATCAACATCAGAGTCGTATGCATCATAGTCAGCAACTTGAAAGGCATTCTGATGATTGTGACCTATCTCCTGAATTGGCTGCTCATCCACATCTGCATCATAGGTCTTGGCATTGCCCTCAGCGAGAAACAACAGCTCCTCTTCATCCAAAGCAGCACCAGTGTCCTGAGCTTGCACTAGCAGCATCTTATCCCTGAAGTATTCTGCATTTTGTGGTCGTTTTGCAGATGTGCAGTTTCTAGCAATGTGTCCCTCACCACCACAGTTGTAGCATTTGACTAGATTTGCTTGTCCTTGATTTCCAGTCCTTCCCCTGTTCTGATTTGTCACATAGCCTCTACCAACTCCACCTCTTCCTTGTTCATACTGCCTTTCTTGAACTGGTTGTACTATGACCTTCCCATCTCTGATAGTGGCTTGATTGTGTGGATTAGATGCTGTTCTGAGGTTATTGTTGGTGTGTGGGAGAGAGTTCATGTTTTGACTAATCAGGAGAGCCAGTTGATTAATGAAGTTACCCACATGTGCATCAGCATCAGCTTGTTTGAACATTGGATCGGGAATGAGTTTGTGAGTTCCATCACCCATGGGTATAACTTGTGAAGCTTTAGTGGTAATCCCAATGTTTGAGTAGAAGGCAGTTGAATCATTTGATGAGCTTGTCTCTCCTGGATTTGTTTTGAATTGTTCAAGAATCCTCTTTTCAAACATGGCATGTCTCTCATTCTGAAAAAGGAAGGCATAGAGTTGCTCATAGTTTGTATTCTTCAATCCTTTGGTTAGCTTCACAGAGGTGACAAACTTGTGCCATTCGGGATTCATGTTGTTCACAAACTTTGAGTTCAACTGAATGTTTAGCATAGTCATTCTGATGTTCCTCATGTCATTAACAAGCTTATGGAATCTCACGTAATACTCATAGACACTCTCATCTGGTTTCATCTTGAAGTGCTCAAATTCATCATAGAGTTGTGATTCTCTGTCTTCCATGGTTAATTCAGAACCAGAAAGAAGCATCTTGACATTATCCCATACAGCCTTTGCTTCAGTGTTGTGATTGATAAGCTTGTAGATGTCTTTTGGAAGACCTTGCAATATGATGTTAGAAGCCCTGATATCCGCATCGAATCTCTTCTTCTCCTTATCATTGAGCTCATCATACGTCTTTGGTCTGTCTATTCCATAGATCATTGTTCCATCTTCAGCTGTATCAATTATGTCTCTAGTAGTCTCAACTCTATACGGTCCTTCATCAATTGATTTGAGAATGTTGACCCCATTTTCCTTTCCAAGACAGTACAATCTGATTCTTTGAGCCCAAGAGTCGTAGTCAGTTCTGTCAAGCATAGGTGGACGAGTATCTGAACCTGCTGCTTGAACGTCCTCAGCTATGGAAGAAACAATAGTAGGAACGATGTTTGCCATGATTACAAGTTCTACGGGATTTTACAATTCTTTGATTAAACCGGGAAATTGATTCTTTCACGGGATTTTACTAAACCAAAAGAACAACCGTAAGAATGTATCACGAAGAAGTGACAAGTCTAAAATTAGACAAGTAGTAAAACACACAACTCGCTTAGTTATCAACTCGCTAAACACCCAACTCGCTCAAGGAGACAACTCGCTTAAGGTATCAACTCGCTAAATAGCCAAGTCGTATTAGCATCAACTCGCAACACTGTCAACACGCTTAATGAGTCAAGTCGCTAAATAGCCAACTCGCTTTAGTATCAACTCGCAACACAATCAACTCGCTTGAACACCAAGCCGCTTAAATTAACTCGCTAGCTTTACAACTCGCTTAATAGCTAAGTCGCTTTAGATCTCAAGTCGCTTAAAGAAACAACTTACTTAGAACCCAAGTCACATAAAAATCAACTCGCTAAACAGCCAAGTCGCATGTACCAACTCGCATCTAATAACAAAGCAACTCGCTTTGAAGAACAAACTATCCGAGACTCAACTCGCTTCGTACAAACTTCAAAAATAACCACTTTATCAATAAAAAACAACCAAACCACAATGATTTAAGCCTTCCAATTCAAAACATAAACACATATGATGATCCTAAACACAAAAGTACAAGCAAAATTCAAACTTTAACACTAGAATTTGTCCAAATGAATCAAACTCTCCTAAACCCTTAATACCCCAAAAACCTTATGAAATCCACCAAAACAAAAAGCATGAAAGATGAGTGATCAAACCATGGCTCTTGATACCAATTGTAAGATATAGGATTTCTCAAACACACTAAACCATAATCACTATGGGGCGTACAAAAGTGTTTAGAGAGAGAAAGTTCTAGTGAGAGAAAGGAAGAGAGTTGGGAACTATGTGAAACAAAGAAAAATGGTATTGAAGCTCCAACCCTCTACCTTGGGAGGTAGAGGGTATTTATAGTATATTACAAACAAACGCCACCTACGGGCTGTGGATCAGGCATACAGTGGGTAAAGACCCGTCCGTCCTCCACGGTGTTACTAAACTAAATACTACTTAATCATAAAATAACTATGACTACGAGCTCTCTAACGATTACATATACTTGAGGTGACCGACTCTTTAATACCTAGAATTTCTAATTCCTAACAGGATCCTATGGCCGGTCGTGGGTTTCAAAAAGCCCAAAGAGGCTTAACTTGTTCTCCAAGATTAGCTACCTATAAATACAAATCCATGTATTCATTCATAATTGAATCTTGGTGACTAGCAAACCTAATTTCTCTTCTTCTTTCCTTCTCCTCGTGTTTGGCTGATCATGTAAACCCCTTCCCCAAGGGATTCGATTTTTCCATTCTCAAGAACAAGTGTTTGGTTTGTTTGTGATCAAGAACCTAGCTTTTCACTTCAATTTGATATTAGTACGTGTGTACAAGAACGAAGAACAAATACAATTATGTTTGTGGGTATATGTTGGTAATCGACCAAAAGGGGTCGAAAATATTAAATTAGGGTTTAGGGTTTGGTTCCTAGTTCTTAATATCGTGTGTTTCTTGAATTGCTAAACGGTACGCATATTCTTTATTCGGTTAATTATTTTACATATATTATTCTTATTATTTCCGCTGCATGCTTTGATGATGTTTACTTGTTTTCAATAATTGTTATGATTAGTAAAACCCAACAATGGCATCACGAGCCGTTAATATGTTGTAATTAATTACCGAAACACATAAAAATCGAATCTTTGTGATTATTACATGCTTTTATTAGTTTCTAGGGTTTTGAAAATTGGAACCCTAATTTTTATTTATATGGGTTGATTACCCTTATTTTTTTAATTAGGTTTTATGTTTTGTAAAACTTGTAGAAACCCTAGGATTGCATGTATATTTTATGTGGTTATCATGAATAATTGTTATGTGCCATGATTATATGCGTATCTTGGGATTACAATTGTTATGAGAAATCCATGGTGAAACATGCATGTTTTGCCATGGATTATTGTGTATTGTTGTTTTGATTAATTGTTAAGTAAAATTCACATGTTAATTAGTTTGATAAATATAAAATTAGGGAAGACCTCAATAGATCTAATAATAATTCGTTTTGTGCAATATGATATATTATTAACTTTGGCTTACGCAATCTACTTGTCGATGTGTGTGGCTCACTTGCACTGGTAGGTGAAAGCTCTAATTAATATATGCATGGTTTTTACACCTATAATTATTTATTAGGTTTTATCGAACAAATTATGTATGTGGCTAATTGATTTTACATATGTTAATTGTTAGGTTATATGTATATTATTTGAGTTCGTTATAATTTTTATTAAAGTGCTTTTTTGTTTATATTGTATGACACGTTAGTAAGCAAAAAGGGTTTTTTTTTATAATAGAAAATTAAATGGACTAAATAATGGCGAAATTTGATTTGTTTTCTAAGTATTAAATCTTGAACTTTTAATCGACTGATGCGACTGTACTAAATGGTTAGAACGGCTCACACATTATAAAAAACTGTGTGAGTGGTTTAAGGAGGGTTCGACATTAAATTGCGACTCTATAGCAGAATGGTTATTCATAATATGCTTCGCGCTGACCAGCTTCTCTGCCACTTTGTGCGTTATATTTGGAGCTAGCTAGTATAACTATTCTATGTACGAAGCATCTTAGTGCAAAGTTGTAAGTTTCTCAACGCATCGATTAAAACTTTGTAGAATTTAATCTTAGTAATTTAAAACTATGAGTAAGGTTTAAAAAAAATTATGTTATGTAGATGTATGCATGCTTCTTCATACATAAGTTTTGATTACACATCAAAAATTGTACCATTTAAATTTAAGTTTATGCCATCTAATGATATGAAACGCTTGAAGTTGTAATTTACGTTATGTGGGACTTTGAACTAGATTAAAATAACAAGGTGAATCTTTATGTTGTGTGAGACCTTAGCTTAAATAATTTGCAGTTTCTAAATTAGACAACTTAATTAAGTTAGTTAGTGAGACTTATAACTTAAGGCATAAGATGGGATAAAACATGCTTACGTTTTGCATAATTGTTTGGCAAAATTGTAAATCCCATATTTTCTAGGAATTGAAAACTTGTTTGTCAATTATTGTTCTTCGACAATTACCTATTCTATACTTTCATCACTAGCAGATCAACTGATGTGGTGAAACTATGACAATGAGGGTCCTAGATTCAAGAAAAATTATATGATTAATATGAATATTGATCTAAGGGTATTTTATTTTCTTAAAAGGTTGAATTATCAAAAATACTAACTTTTGAACTTTTATTTTCTGTAGAAATGGCTCAACCTGAAACTAATGCACTAACCTCGTCGTTTAAATCTATGTTTGATCGCGAGAAATTGATTGGCAGCGCAAATTTCAATGATTGGTATAGGCAACTCAGAATTGTCTTGAGGGTTGCCAAAAGACTAGATTATTTGACTACGCCTTGTCCTCCTGAACCTGTAGCCAATGCTACTGCTGAAGCACGGGCTGCATGGCAGACTGAGTATGATAAGCATAATGAGGTCGCCTGCCTTATGCTTGGAAGTATGTCTTCAAACTTGCAAAAACAGTTTGAAAATTACTTCCCACAGGACATGCTCACCGAACTTATTCGGTTGTTTGAAATGCCCACAGCTGTAAAGTTGTATGATTTGATAGATGCTCTACACAGTTGCAAGCAGGGGGAAGGGAAACTGTGAGTCCCTATTGTCTAGAAATGATGAGTTACATGGACCAGCTTGGGAGACTCAATAACGTCGATCCTAATGATACAAATTGGCCTTATCAATAGATCCCTTAACAAGGAATTTGATGGTTTTGTGCGCAATTACATTATGCATTGCACGGGGAAGACAGTTAGTGAGGTACATGCAATGCTCATTGACTATGAAAAAGGTTTGCCCAAGAAGGCTCCTATACCTCAGGTACTTGCTATTCAAAAGGGTAGGATTATTAAGCCTAATAAGCCGCAAGCGAACAAGAAAGGGAAAGGTAAGGGTAAGGTTGATAAGGGAAAACAAGTTATGGCTTATCAACCAGAACCCAAGAAGTACCCCCCTAAAAAGAGAGAGAATCCTAAAAAGGATCAGGTTTGTCATCACTGCATGGAGGTAGGACACTCGAAGAGGAAATGTCCACTCTACCTCGATGAGTTGCGTACAAAGAGGTATAAAAATGCCGACACTATTTTTAGCACTTCATGTACGCTTTTGATGATAGAATTATTTGCATTTCCTTATAAAATAAATTCCTGGGTATAAGATACTGGATGTGGTATTCACATTTGTAATACACTGCAGGGACTTAGAGGAGCAAGGAAACTCGCCTATGGACAACAATACCTGCACGTGGGTAATGGAGCACATGCAGTTGTTGAAGCTATAGGAACGTTTGATTTAGTTTTACCTTCGGGTTTAGTACTGTCTTTAAACGATTGTCATTACGCACCTTCTATAATTAGGGATGTCTTTTCTATTTCCTTGTTGAAAGATATTTAATTTATTCATACATTTACTGATTATGGAATTTTGGTTTCTTTAAATGATGTTTTTTACTTTAATGTTATTCTAGTAAATGGTGTGTTTGAAATTGATTTGCATGATAAGGTGATTGACAAAAATAATTCTATTTTTAGCATCAATAATAAAAGAATCAAAAGTGATTTGAATTCTTCATATATTTGGCATTGTAGACTTGCTCACATAGGCAAGAAACGCATACAAAAGCTGCAACATGATGGGCTTTTGCAAGATATCAATGATGAATCATTTGATAAATGCGAATCTTGCATATCTGGGAAGATGACCAAGAAACCTTTTGCAAATAGTTTAGAAAGGGCTTATGATCTTCTTGGTGTGATACATACTGACGTATGTGGACCACTAAGACATGTGTCAAGGAAGGGTGCTAGCTACTTCTTAACCTTTATGGATGATTTCAGTCGTTATGGTTATGTTTATTTGCTTAAACATAAACATGAAGTCTTTGAAATATTTAAGGTTTTCAAAAATGAAGTAGAATTGCAACTAGGAAAGAAGATTAAAGCTCATCGATCCGATAGAGGTGGTGAATATTTAAGCCAAGAGTTTAAAGATTATCTTGCTGAGTATGGGATTGTCCAACAGCTCACTTCTCCATATACTCCACAACAAAATGGTGTATCTGAGAGAAGAAATCGTACATTGCTAGACATGGTGCGATCGATGTTTAATCTTACAACTCTTCTCTTATCCTTTTGGGATTATGCTTTAGAAACTGTTGTTCGCATTTTGAATATGGTTCCAACTAAGAAGGTTGATAAGACTCCAATGAAGTATGGTATGGAAAAGCTCCCAACTTGTCTTACTTAAAGGTCTGGGGTTGTGAGTCGTTTGTTAAATGTGACTCAGCTGATAAGCTACAACAAAGATCTTTTAAGTGTAGGATACCCAAAGGAAACTATGGGTTACTACTTTTACTTTCCACTTGAAAACAACGTATTTTTTGCTAGGTATGGAGACTTCCTTGAAAGGGATCTCATATCTCATAAATTCAGTGGGAGAGTTTATGATCTGGAAGATGATCTAGAAGATACATCACCTTCTGAAAACACTAGACAACCTAAAGTAGAACCTGAAGTCTGAGTGTTCCACCTGAAGTTGAAGTGGTTCCCATTCGTAGATCTGTAAGGACTACGCGTGCACCTGAGCGTCTATGTCTTAACATGGAAGCTGAGGAATATATGTTAGGGGATCTTGGTGAACCTGCTAACTATAAGGCTGCTATGATGAGTCCTGAAAAGGATAAATGGCAAGGCGCAATGAATGGAGAAATGCAATCCATGAGAGATAGAGAAGTCTGGATAGAGGTTGACTTACCTACAAATGCAAGGTAGTGGGAAGTAAGTGGCTCTATAAGATAAATACTGACATGGATGGCAATGTACACACCTATAAAGCTCGTCTTGTAGCTCAAGGGTTTACTTAAACTTTTGGGGTAGACTACGAGGAGACTTTTTCTCCTATAGCAGACATTAGAGTTATTATGATGCTTATAGCCATAGCTGCATACTATGACTATGAGATATGGCAAATGGATGTCAAAATTGCCTTCTTAAAGGTCGCCTAGATGATGACATCTATATGGCACAGCCTGAAGGGTTTGTGAATCCAAAATTTCCAAAGAATGTATGCAAACTTCAAAGATCTATTTATGGATTGAAGCAAGCATCAAGGCAATGGAACAAGAAGTTTGATGAAGAAATCAAGAAATTTGGTTTTACTCAAAATCTTGATGAGCCATGTGTATATCACAAAGCTAGTGGGAGTAATGTTATTTCCTTTTCTTATATGTCGATGACATATTGATCATGGGAAAAGACATTCCAAGTTTACAAGATGTAAAGTCTTATCTTCGAAAGTGCTTTTCTATGAAGGATGTAGGGGAAGCAGCATATATTCTGGGAATCAAGATATACCGAGATAGATCAAGGCGGTTGATTGGACTAAGTCAATTTACTTACATCGATAAAATATTGAAGAGATTCAATATGCAAAATTTTAAGATGGGATATTTGCCGATGCAAGTTGAACATGGCTTAAGTAGTGAACTATGCGCGTCAACACCTGAAGAGGTGGCACACATGAGAAAAGTTCCTTATGCTTCGGCTGTAGGATCTATCATGTATGTGGCAAGATGTAAAAGGCCTGATGTGGCGTTTGCACAAAATATCACCAAGTCGATATCAACAGAATCCAGGTGTGAAGCACTGGCATGCTGTTAAGAACATTCTTAAGTATCTAAGGGATACTAAAGAAATGTTTCTAGTGTATGGTGGGAATCCAGATGTAGAACTTGATGTTACAGGGTTTTGCGATGCATCTTTCCAAACTGATAAAAGATGATAAGAAGTCTCAAACGGGATGTCTTTGTCGTTAATGGAGGAGCAGTAGACTGGAAGAGCAAGAAGCAAACGAATGACTTACAAAGAAAATTACAAAATCCAAAATGTCTAAAATAAAATGAAATCTCAAAACAATAGCCCGTCAAAATAAGTCCAAGATAATAAGTTAGCTAGGGTCGGTCCACTCAGATATTCCAACTCTCAGCCCATCAAAGCCCATCTTCCAACCTAAAACCTGCCGCAGGAAAAGAAATGCGGCTGAGCTTAAAAAGCCCAGTGAACAGATATAACAAACCGAAAGCTAAACGAAATCAAGATGCAAATGAAATAAGGAAACTGATAAACAATGTCGCAATGAGAAGAGATCAATGAGACGATGAGGGTCCTACAGAAACACAATTACACAAATACCCAAAGGAAACAGATAACAGAGGAGGAAAAGCACATAGCACATTGATGACATAAACGTACGCATATCTAAATAACCAAGCATACAAAAAATAAGGAAATCAGAGTACAAATAAGCCAACGGAAGTCCAAATGCTAGCGGAAGCAATTAACGAGAAAGTAAGCATGGCAATCACACAAGTCAAATAATTACAGTTAATAACATCACAAGTATCACAACAGCATAAATACAATCAGTAGTCAGACATGGTAACCACAAGTATCAAGTATGAATTCAGCATGAACACTATAATTGAATGACTTAGGGACATAGCAGGACAAAATTGAAGTTAACAAGCCAAACCACATAAGTTGAACCATTTATCCAATTGAACAGTAGCATAAACAGCAATGTACACATGGCAGATCAACAATGAGCAGTTAAGGATACTAACATGTATTCATAGTCCATGAGGTTAACAGAACGAAGTTTACATGATAAACCATCAAAACAATTATTTACATACTAGCATGGTCACCAGACAAATCAAAGGGGTCATATAACAGTAGGGTAACATGTAATCAAATGACAACAGGTGGATCATATAATCACGTACTAATCATATCATAGCAGGGTAAATAGTAGTCACATAAGACATGCAATAGCACAACCAAATTCAATAATCATATAATAACCCAGTACGTGAATGGAACGATGGTCTGAAGTAACGGAACCAGAGTATGACAGATCAATGAAATGGAGTATATATAACATAGTAGTAGAGTGAGTCACATAAGGGTACTGGATAAAGATAATCAATACAGAATATGATGCGTTGGGAAATACAGAAGGTACAATATGAGTATATCAATAGCGTAATGTCTGTCAAAAATCCATCCCGAGCCAACAAAACAAACCAATATCAATAGTGGCAATAGTCGCCAATAGTATCCAATAGTAGCCATTGTATTCGGAGGGGTGACCTCGGAATACCAAACTAAATAGGAGGGGAGACCTCAGTAACCAATGGAGTAGCTAGCTCCCAGAATGTGTTGACGCATATTGCACACGACATCATTCACCAGACAGATCATAACATATCAGATGACAGAACAAATCTAGGATGCATCCATACGCCCCTGCAGACAAATAGTGGCCATACAATATATATTGAGCTCATAATCAGATAACAGAAAGGGACGTTGTGAAACATCACTCAACCACACTAGAGTCATGCCATTGGTGCATCAATGACACGGCCATGTTACCTTCATGGCTAGGGAAACAATATTCGGCTCGGGTATCAATCTGAAGGGTCAAACAAAGGTCCACAGTGTAGCAATATGTTAGTCATCATAATCAAAGGTTCAATATCAGTAGCTCACAATTCAAAGGTTCATAGCAACAGTCAATATCAAAGTCCAATATCAAAGGTTTAGTAACAAAGGTTCAATAACAGAGGCTCAGTAACAAAGGTCCAATAACAGAGGGGTCAATAGCAATGGTTCAATATCATAGGGTCAATAGCAATGGTTCAATATCAGAGGGTCAATAGCAAAGGAAATCGTAGCAATGAAATATCATAAGCGAACATAGTCAAAGGATCAGAAAGTCATGAGAAACCCCTACTAAAAAGGGATAGAATATCTGTACCTCATTCGAAGCCAGCAAAATAGGAAAGTAAGGTCACACGATGAATCAATCCCGCCGTCCGGAACCTATGAATTAGATAACGTTTATTAAGATCAGATTACTCATTTTAGACGACTTTCCGTTTTTAGCAGGTTTCCATAACTAGCCGTTTTAGTCATTCATGAAGTATTTAATGTCGTATTAGATTAAATGAGTGTTGCTCATTTTATTCCTTTATTCCATTTAGTTATCATGCTAACATATCCAACCTTTAAGTTTCAATAATTTACGAATCTAATCTTTAATTTTATTAAATGGTACATGTGTACAATTGAGCCACGCTTTTTAAATCAAGATTTCTATTTACATTTTAAACTATTTAAGCTTGATTAGTACAAGATTACACGACCCCTTTTTGATTCCCTTATAATGTCGAGACATCCCCACTCCAAAACAATTTCATACGACAGCCCATAGACCAAACGAGACCCTCTTGTTCCATTTTCTTAGTTGATACAAAAGTCCCATGCACATGCATGTGTTCTAACCCCCCCCCCCTTTTTTAGCGTGACATAAATAAAAGGAAAAGGTGCATTTCGTGTGTTTGTGGGTCAAAACAGATTGAAGCCAATGGTCCATGTGATCTCTTCCATTCAACAACAAGCATAGACATGACATGATTTGTAAAACCCTAAAATCTCAAGCATGTTAAAAGACTATTTTGCCCCTCTATCTAATATCTATAAATTATGTAACACCCGTCAAGCTCATTAAATGTAGGATTTAACCTAACTTATAAACTCTTCGCCAAATCAAATATATGAGATTTATTTACGTTTATATTTAAAATCTCATTATACGTTTCTCGTTACGTGAACCGAAAATTTACTAAGTACAAGCACATATTAATATTAATATAAAGGCCCATCTAATGTGGAAGTTGGACTTAGCCCATGTTTCCCCTCCCTTTGGCTCGCTCCAAATAAAACCGGTATTCCCCTTTTGTCTGCCATAATACGCTCCATGTTTTGAAACAAAATAAAACCCTAAAACACTAATATCCAAAGTGACGGCAAGGTTCTTTTCCCTCTCCCATTCGACAACAAGGCAAGCAAAGGGGCGTGAATGGTGCTGATGTAGTCGTGACCCTTGGTTCACAGAAGGCTGATCGTAGCTCTTGGTTCGAGGAAGGCTGCTGTAATCGTGGGTGGTTCGAAGGCTGCTTGGTCGTGGGATATGCTAGGTCGATGGGGTGGCTGTTATGGTTTCAGTTTTGTCGTGAGTTCTGGCCTTGTCTCCTCTCGATCTCGCAACAAGGGTAATATATCTCGAGCCATGTTTAATTTTCTCCCTTGTTGTGATCGTTAATCATGTAATCAGGTCTCCAACGGTATGCATGTTTGCCAACGTTAAAACATCACACAAATGAAAAGGAAACCCCACATAAAATCATAACCTTTGGGTCGACCGTTTTGGCTATGAGTCTGATCGTCATGCGCACTCTTATATCGGGCCATTTAAATGATAGTTTGACCCCTAATATACGTTCTATAATCTGGTTTTGAAACCTACATAAATAACGTAAGGCGTACATGTTTATCAACGTAAGTAACGACTTAGCTTTAAAGCGATCTTATGTTAAAGTTTGTTTGTGTTGGCTCGTTAAAACCCGGTTACATTGACTGAGATTTAGGCGTCGAGTATGTCTAAAACATGTCTAAAGCATGCGTACTGAGTATAACTTCATTATATAAAAGGAGTATGTGCTATCAAATTTGGATATAGCCAAGTATAGGTTTGTTTTGGACTTCGTTAAGTTACTGTATGGTGTGGGTATACATAGGTTTTATTGGGAGGGTCATGACCAGGTAGATGGAATTGTTTATAGCTTGGTCTTACATAAGATTAGCATGCATGCACTAATTTACAAAGGGTTAGGCGTGGATTTGTATGGTCTAAATATTTTATGTATAGCTTGTGTTATAAAATGTGTGTTGCATGCATGGGAGGTGTCGTGAAAATGTATGTATACTGTTTTCGAAATAAAGTCAAGAATCGATTAAGTCAGTTTGTATTTTGAAAGCGTGTCGGGGAAGTTGAGACGGGGATTTATCATAATGCATGGTTTTTAAGTCGTAAATATTAGTCATATGAACCGCGAGCAAGCTTAAAGATGGACCGAACATATACTATAAAGTTCTTTTCTTTCTTTTCATTTAATGTACATGAAAGTTATTTGTAAAATAAAATGTTTAGTTATGTTACACTTTAAGCCCTTAATCTTTAGTAATATGTCACATACAAACCTTTAAATTACCACTTATTACTTATAACCCCTAAGTTTGGCAAATTAATGATTATTACCCCCAAAGTATTTTAATTCGGTCCATTACTAAAAATGAAAATACGCTTAATAACTCTAAAAGTATAAATACGATTAATCCGTTATGACTTAAATGAGCTAATAAGTATTAAACACATCCTAATCCGTGTAGATTCGTTGAAGGAGACGCGACGTTGTATCTTCGTGTTCATTCATTCGTTTGCTTTTCTCTCATTTGCGTTAAGGTACATATATTCTGACATTTTCAGTAAAGGTTCGTTATGACGTTCTCTTTTCGTTAGCTTTTCTATTTCAGTTATTAGGATTCCCTATGCCATTGCTATGATTCCCTTCTGTTTATGTGAATCTCTGTTTGTCTGAACTTCTGTTTGTTGAACCTTGCTATGTTTCAGTATGAATTTCTGATTATGAACTTCTGATTATGAACATCTGATTATGAACCTCTGATTATGAATGTATGGTATATGACTTTGATATGAACCTTTGACTTCTGAACATTTGATATGAACCCTTTCTGATTTGTTTGATCCGTTGCTTATCTGAAACTTCTGTTTAGTGAACCATGAAATATCTGATTTGGACTTTATGACATGAAACCTCTGATATATATATCTGTTGACTTTTATGATGAATTATGATCTGTGTCAATTATGACAATCTGTTTGACCTAAGTTGGTTTGATACCCGAGCCAAATATTTCACTAGTCATGGGGGTTCCATGTCCGTATCAGTGATGCACCTCTGATATGACTCTAGGGCAGTAGAGTGATGTTCTGCCACGTCCCTGGATGGTGGAGCATATTTTGTATATGTAGGAAGGGGCGTATGGATGCATCCTAGATCTGATCTGTTATCTGATATGATTTGTCTGGTGAATGATGTCGTGTGCAATACGCGTCTTCACAAATTCTGGGAGCTAGCTACTCCATTTGTTATTGAGGTCTCCCCTCATATTATATAAGGTATTCCGAGGTCACTCCTCCGAATACAATGGTTACTTATGATATGCTATGATCTGTTATGTTTCTGGGCTCGTGGTGGATGACTAAACCTTATCTGTTAATTCTGTTTTATGAATTCTGTTTATGATTCTGTAGCTTCCAATGCTTCTATTTACAAATCAGGTTTATTATATGTTTATTGAAGGTGATTATGCTTTTACATGTTTACGTGACTATCGTTTACTATGCTAGAATATGATTAATATGTTTATATGTGATTCACATGTTGTCATCTGATTATATAATGTCTTACTATCATGTGAATTCGTTGATCTACGTGATAACTATGCTAGTGTGTAATTGAGTATTCTGAAAGTTTAGTAAGTATGATTGTTCAGTTAATCTGGTGAACTTTGCCTATCTGTAAGTGTATCTATCTGCTTATATTTGATCTGCCATGATAAGATCTGCTTATATTAAGATTTGATCTGGGAAATGGTTTAACTAAGGATATCTGTTTTGATAATTTGCTAATTGCTATGCTATGTCTTTTGTTTATTTTGTTATAGTTTTCCTGCTATGTTTTCTGTTTGTATGCATAAACTGTTATGTGTTGACTGCTGTTATTTCCGCTATGACGATACTGAGTAAGTTATTAATGTAAACTATTTGACTTGTGTGAATGCCATGTTTACTTTCTAGGAACTGTTTTCGTTAGCTTTTAGACTTTTCGTTTGGCTTATATGTACTCTACTTTCTTGATTCTTTGAATGTTTGGTCATTTAATGTGTTTCCGTAATGTGCTATGTGTTTGTTCTTATTTGCTACGTGTTCTTCCGGATCTCTGTGAGATTGTGTTTCTGCAGAATCCTCAATGATTCAGTATTCTCTTTCCGTTGTGATTCCGTTATTTGTATAGTTATTCTGTTTTAGCTTTTGTTTCGTTATATCTGTTCACTGGGCTTTGTAAGCTCAGCCGCATTTTCTTTTCCTGCGGCAGGTATTAGGCATTCAAGATGAGCTTGTGGGATGGCTGATCTGGGTTGAGAGTAGAACTGAGAGCAAGTTGTGACTATAGAGATCCTAGATTTATTTTGATTATTAAGTTATTATGTTTTCTTTTGATTATTTTGTAAAGGCTTCCGCTATTGTATACTATTTAAAGTTCTGATATGAAACCGTATTGTGATATCTTTACCCTTGTCGGGTTGGGGTGTTACATGATTTATGTGATAAGGGTTATCTTCTTTTTTTTCTTTTATTTGTCATACATATGTCGAGCAAAGTAAGGTTCAAAATAGAAACAAGAAACATGAAATAGGACGAATCAAAGAGGT
The DNA here is from genome assembly GCA_019973895.1 of Chrysanthemum seticuspe. NCBI lineage: Eukaryota > Viridiplantae > Streptophyta > Magnoliopsida > Asterales > Asteraceae > Chrysanthemum > Chrysanthemum seticuspe. The sequence goes on along the minus strand of BPTQ01000005.1, from coordinate 344,376,311 downwards.
CGAGACGGATTCAATGAGACATGATCTATAGGTCGACACATATATTTTATCATTCAATATATTACGTAGTCGTTATAGACGATTTTAAGTAACCTGGTGTTATCATTTTATGTGACAAGAGTTATTATTTCATGTGCTAGTTTTATTCGTGTACACATGCATATTAAGGAGGAAACCCACGACACAATTCAGGAAACAACGGAGAAAGACGAGACGAGGTTAAGTTACCTGGTGGTGTGTACATGAGGAAGGAGGATAAGGATTAGCAACCCACGACCAGAATCAAGAATTACCACAGCCCCATGACCAAGAAACCCACGCCAAGCAGACGGGCCAAACCCGCGACAAACCAGCAGCTCCTTCGCACCAAACACCCACGATCAGCCTTCCTCTTGGCTTAGGAGCCCTCGACATAGCAGCCACACCAAACCCACGAGCCTCTTGTTGGCTTTGAGACCCCACGACAAGCAGCTTCAACCAACCACCAGCTTTGTCTTTGAACCCACACGATTACAACACTCTTTTTGATCACCCTACGAATTTCTTGAACCTCGAAAACGAATGAAATGGAGGGATTTCTCATGGTTGCCGTCACTTTAGAGTGCTAGAGTTTTTGTGTATGTGTATATTCTTTGAATTTAGATTGTAGGTTACACATGAGGAGGTTAAGTGAGAAATAAAAGGGAATGATTGGGAGGTAATTGGGGAGAGATTTTTGGGTGTGGGCATTTCACTTAGTCCGAGCAAAGGGGAAAAGGAGATAAATGATTCAAGGCTGTCAAGATCGCGATCTTACGTGGGATCGTTTTTGTCTTTGCAAGATCGAGATCGTAGGATCGGATCGCGATCCTACGATCCTACCAATTTGTCATAGCTCGTAAACAAATGATAAAAAGTCAAAATATTTTACATTTCTACTCTACGTCAAAGATAAATTCATATAATATTCGCTTGAAAATGACAAAGAAAACACCAAGTAATAATAAAACACAAAAAAAATCAAGTTTCAATCGTTAAATTAACGATTTAGCGAAATAATATAACATAACATGAGTCCTAAATGTCTCAAAATATACTTGCTATCTACATGATTTCAAGGAAACAAACATGTCATTAGTGGCATTCCAAAACATACCTTTTGATTAGTTTAATCGCAATGAAATAAAGTAAATTGAATTATTGAACACCTTCAGACTATAATATATTTAGAAAGTAGAAAACTAGGTATAAAATATAATCTATTTAGAAAATGAAACAACAGTGGTTTAATTATTAGATATTAGTAAAACACACGTTTGTTTTTTGGCATAAGTAAGTGAGATGGACTTAAAAGATAGAAAAAGTTAAAAAAAAATGTGAACTCGGATCGCGTGACGATCCTACGATCTTACGTGCGATCCTACGATCTTACTTACGATCCTACCACATATGCGATCCTACCACGATCCTACACGGGTTTAGCTAGTAAACACGTAAACTCGTACGATCCTACGAGTTTACACACGATCTTGACAGCCTTTAAATGATTCATTCAATATTTGCTAATTTACCAAATATATAGTAATGTAAGTTACAATTTAGTGTATAAAATGAGATCAAAAGGAGAGAATTATGGGGGAATTTTGGGCGTGAGTTTTGGCCAAGATTAGGAGAATAAATGACAAAATCAATCTCTTCTATTTATTTAGTTTATATGCTTAACTTAAATCTCTAGCAACTTGTACATGTTATAAGGTCCAAGTGACTTTATATCGTGTTATATTTATCTTGCAAACATAAGTGTGAGTTAAATTTATTTTCTTGCATAAAATCATTATAATTAAGTGTCAATATTTAGTTAACGAGCTTGACATACTTTACGTATCCCACAATCATTAAGTTTGAGGGGCAAATTAGTCATTTAACACGTTTACAATATTTAGTGTTTTACAACTCTGCTGCAATAACATTTGTCAATGAGCCTGGAGTCATGAAGGGCGCCAGACATTTTCCTCGACGATATCACTATGTTCGAGAACAAGTTGAAATAGGTGAAATCAATCTACTCAAAGTTCATACATATAATAATCTAGCTGATCCTTTTACGAATCCTTTACCAAAGGAAAAACTTACTAACCATGCGATGGGATAGGACTTCATTTAGCTAGTAGTTTCATGCAGATCTGTGATTAGTATTTGGATAAAGGATGTTATGAACAAATATTATTTTAATGAAATAAAATGGTTTTTTATGTTTATTTTTCATTTTCTTAATATTATATCCTATATTTGCATGTTTAATCCGTGAATGACTTATGTTATTCTAGACAGTCCGTTGTCAATCAATGAGGTGGGAATGTCATTGAATTAAGACAAATCTGAGTTTTGGTAGAATATACTTAAAGTATATTGATGCGTGGGACATACCAGATTCACATGATATTCAATGAATTGAATATAGGACAGATCCCAACTTAACATTATTATACTTTATGGATCTTTGTCTTTAAGTAAATCATAAAATGTTTATCCTCAGACTTGAGATACCAGATAACTGTTATGAATGTAGTGCACTTGTGTAAGATAGTCTAAAGCTATCCATAACTGGTAGTAATAAGAGCTATTTTCAGAAGTGTTGCAAAGTTCATGAGTTATGCTTGTAGTCAAGAGAATTTGTTCCTTTGAATTTGTTTCAAAGTATAAAACTATTTTGGGCCCCTCGTAGGGTTGACAAGATGTTTGTATGGCCATACCCAAGATCAATCTGGAATACGTTCGGATGATTTGGTAATCTTATTCAGTCGGATATAACGAGAAACATAATATTAACTTATGGAATGACTTGATCCATATCCATAGTTAAATGTAGTATTAGTAGCAAAAGGATAAGTAAAAATGATGAATCAGTAAATGGTTTTTCCTGGAGACCATACTCGATTCGATCTGGGGCATTAGCGTGTTAAGCTAGACTAAACCAATGTCATTACTATATTAAGTAATATCCAAGTGAGAGCTGAATGGTTTATGGATATTTTTAATATGCGTATGACCGGACTCGAACTCGAGACTTCGGGATTTCACACATTACGTATGAGAATTGATGTTAAAATAATTAATATATAAATGTTGTTATTATTAATTATTTGTCACGAAATAAATACTTAACGATAGTTAATATTTAACGAGTTTTGAATAACGGTCGTTAAATATAAACTAAAAGGACTAGAGATGAAATTAGTGGACAAGAAGGATCTAGAACCCCTCTTGGGATCCTATGGCCGGTCGCGGGTTTCAAAAATCCCAAGGGAGGCTTAACTTGTTCTCCAAGATTAGTTACCTATAAATACAAACCCATGTATTCATTCATAATTGAATCTTGGTGACTAGCAAACCTAATTTCTCTTCTTGTTTCCTTCTCCTTGTGTTTGGCCGATCGTGTAAACCCCTTCCCCAAGGGATTCGATTTTCCATTCTCAAGAACAAGTTTTTGGTTTGTTTGTGATCAAGAACCTAGCTCTTCACTTCAATTCGATATTAGTACATGTGTACAAGAACGAAGAACAAATACAATTGTGTTTGTGGGTATATCGTGGTAATCGACCAAAAGGGATCGAAAATATTAAACCCTAATTTTAGGGTTTAGGGTTTGGTTCCTAGTTCTTAATATCGTGTGTTTCTTGAATTGCTAAAAGGTACGCATATTCATTATTCGGTTAATTAATTTACATAATTTATTTCTCTTACTTCTGCTGCATGCTTTGATGATGTTTACTTGTTTTCAATAACTATTATGATTAGTAAAACCCAATAACATAAACCTCTCGCCTCATACTTCAATTCTATCAGTGTCGGATTTCATAGTTATTTTTAATTTTTTTTGAACTGGCAATATTTAAAAGCTAGAAATGGTTGCTTACGAGAGGATAGAGCGTTACATTGAACTTTAGACTTATCAATCATCTTATTTAGGTGATGCAAACGTAAAGTACTAAGGAAATTATATTGGGTAACTTAACGTCGAAAATGCAGACACCATCATGGACGGAATCAAGGTGGGTCCCGGAGGGTTCAAGGGATACCCATAGATTTTTGTGGTGTAGTGTAATTTTATTAAAAACCTCTTTCCTTAATGCACATGTCCTAAAAATTGTGTTTGCAATATTATTTAGTTTAGTCTATGTTGAAAACTTCTGAATACACTATTCACCCCTTCCCGAAGTGAAATGAATAAAATGTCGTGACTTCGAGTCGGGATGAAAAGTGGACGCAAAGAGGCACTTTTAAGATTGTAAAAATGCGCTTGTATTTTGGCCGAATCACATAAACGATTTTTGCAATCTAATATATATAAGATAAATAAAGTTCTTATCTTGCGTTTCTTTTCCATTCTCTATTTTGCAAACGTCACATCCTCACCTTTTCTTATCACACGTTTTTTTTTCTTTTTTTTTTTTTTTTTCTTTTAAATATGAATAAAATCAAAGTTGAATATTAGTGAATAAGAAAAATGTCAATGAGAACATCATAACTAAGGTTGCGTTTGTTTTTTCAAGTGTTTTATGTCTGATCTGCAAAACCATATCTACAAGAGACGAAGTCGCTATAAAGTCTTTAAAAAGTGATAATCACAAAAACAAATAATCTACAAAATTAAAAAAGGAAAAAATCATTGTTACCTCTTATATCTAAAAATAAAGAAACACACTTTTTTATTTTCTTTATCACTTGCAGACATAAGAGATAAAAAAACGCACTTCTTTCATTCCTTTTTCATGCCTGTAGACATAAGAGGAAAAAAAACGCACTTATTTCATTCCCTCTTCCCTCCTGCAAACAAAAGATAAAAAAACAAATGCACTTCTTTGTATTTCTCTTCTCGCTTGCAGACAAAAATGAAAATAAGTAAACATCGCCTAATTATGATTAAATCCTAAGAACATTATTTTCATGTTTTCATTAAGATTTGATTTAATAATCCTATATATTATCTACTTCAAAAAATTAGATCAAGTACAACAAACTTAGGGCATGCTTGGTTAGGGGTTAAAGGGGGGTGGGGAATGGGTAAGGTATTAAAAAGGGCCCATCTCACTCATAATATAATGCTTGGTTAGGGAGGGGTAAGGGATTGATTACCCCGTAATGGGTAATGAACCATTATAGAGTAAATTGAGGGGTAAGGTATTGATTACCCACCTCACTCATTCCTTTGCATTCCCTTTCCCTTTCTTTTTCCATTTCCCTTTCCCCACTTTGAACCAAGCGAGACCTTAGAAAGTTTCAAAACCATAATTAGTGTGGGAGCATCCCTTTAAAAAAAACTAAGCCCATTTGGTCCATTAAGCAGACATGAATCGATCCCTTTTTTTTCCCGTCTAATTGAACTGCCCCATTCGAATGATCTACCCCTCACCTTCAACCATATTTATGGACCCCTTTACTTGACCCTAGTGTGACTCCGAAATTGCACGACCTCAGCATCCTTCCATGTCATCACAAGAATTTGAACCTTCCGAACCCCCCAAGTTTCAAAAATAATTGACAAAGTAAACTGTTAATAGTTGACAAAGTAACCTCAAAAATAATTGCTTTTGATTTGCATATTCACTTTTGATATGCGAAATTCAAAAATAACTTTAACTTGTTACCGGATTTTTAGATTACCAACCATTAAGGTAGCATTTTTTTTTTAAATCCATTTCTAGATTTCTTGAGAACGAATTATTTTTTCTTCTTTAGAGAAGATTTGAGAATTAAAAAAAAAAAAAAAAAAAAGAAAAAAACACGTTTAGATTGAGTTACATTTTTTCTTTATGAAAATATTCCCTCAAATTGCAACGATGAGCGGAGACGACGAGGATGAAAAGTAGAGATGCTACCAATGGTGATTAAGGTTATAATGAAATACTTGAATAATAGATTTTTTTATTATTATTATTTATTTATTTTTGTTAGAGAAAAAAAAAGTGAAAGAATGGTAAATTGAGATTTTAATTTTTGTAGTTAAAACTTAAGAAGTAGTAATATCATTTTTTAAAGATTGTTGAGAAAAAATATGACTAATTCTCGGTTTTTCCGTTCTTTTAAAAAAATCCTAAAAATTAAAATATTTTTTACCTACTAAATGCACATTAATCCTTTCAAATTGAAGGTTTTTTTATCCAATGAACTCCTTTACTCGAAGAAATGCAATTGGGAGGTCGGGGGTGGGGTTAGGGACCAAGAAGATAGAAATGTTATTTTAAATATAGGGGTTCATTGTTTATAAATGGTTCAAAATATATGAGGCTAAAATGTTGGGTTTAAAGGTCAAAAACGTTTTGCAAACTGAGAGCCCCATCCTTTCTTTTTTGTCGTTAAATTTGTCGCTATTTCTTCAATTTAATGATATTTTTTTCTATTATTTTTTTTCAATTAAATGTGCAAAATAATTATTTAAATTAATTTCCTTGAATTTAACCATAACGTTTGTAACTATGTCATTCAACATTCTGTTGTGACGACTACCCTTCCCCATTCTTAAATCGGTATAAGAGATGTTCACGAGGCGGTTTGGTTGGTTAGTAAGAAAAATTAAACCGTTTCTCACAGGGTGGGTATTTCATTTCACTGTGCGGTTGTGATTTCTTGTCATCTTTTTTATTTTAATTTTATTTGATCCTTACTCATTACATGTATCGTACACTTTAAGGAATAACTTACATTCGAATAAATGTAAACCAACAAACAAATACTCAAGAAATGAAATATGTGATTACACACACTTTCACTTTTCTTTCTTTTGTTTTCTTTCACACCTCGAAACACACAAACTTACACTCGTAAATGGTAAGTTATGACAGTTAAAAAACAAAATATGGAGTACTATTTGGTGTATTTAGTGTTTATGGGGTAAGTTATTCACACCCTCCCATATGGAGGGTATCCAATCATTGGATGCATCATCGGCTTGTATGATGTGCATCACGGGTTGTACGCTTTGATCAAAACCTCATGATGTGACAATATAGGAAGGGTTTGTATAACATAGCCCTTTGTTTATTTATTTCTTATCTATTGACTGCAAAAGGTGACTTAGAGCACAAGGTATGGCAATGACGAATAACACGTTATTGGTATGCTACATCAGCGCCACATCATACACCTTTGAATAACACACCAATAACTAAAACACCCTCCCTCATAACACACCACTAACATGTTATTGGGTCCATAAAATACCACACTAAAAATACTCACTCATTCACAAAACAAAAATAAATAAATAAATAAATAAATAACATATAACATCAAATGGCTTGGGAACCTTTGGCTCACGAATGGCACAAAGTGACGGTATGGCTGGCACAAGTTTGGCGCGAAAAAATGATGCATTTGGCATGTTATCCTTCCCCATACCGTGTGCTCTTAAGTAGGTATAGTAATTCATTATGTGAAAGTGATTGACGTTTTTTTTTTTCACAAATCTCAAATAAATACTCCTACCTACATTCATTTCTTGATCTACCTAAGATGTCATTGCATTTGTTGGCCAAATTAGCTACCCGTTTTTCCCTCCAATACCCAACCATTGCATATGTTCGCCAACAGTCATGATTGTTGGATCTAACTGCCATAACTACCATTTGTTATTAAACATATATATCACACCCTAAACTTAATTTCTAACAGTAACTTGTCCATGGACTAAAAAAGGAACTTTTTCAGAATCGTGATAATAAGGGTTAGTAAACAAACTAGGGAAGCTCGTACACACACTTTCACTTATCTTTCTTTCTTTAGTCTTCTTTCACACCTCAAAGCACCCACAAACTTTCCACTGTTTACTGTAAGTAACCACCATAGTTTAAAATAAGATAGGAGCACTATTGTACCATGATGACATCCATTTAAGATACCATGTGTCATTCTAAGCTCTTGTCCATTTCTTTCTTTTCCATGGACTGAGAAAGAAGTAATTACTTTGGTAGGCACGATAATTCATTATGTGAAAGTGATCAAGTAACTTTTTTTCAAAAATTTCAAATAAATACACCAACTTACACTCAGTTCTTGACCTGCCTTTAAGTCCTCAACGTATTGTAAACATGTTGGCAACAAGTTTTGATCACACAACCACTACTCTTTCTCCAAGCAATATTTTCAAATATAACCCTCAACGAAACTTACAACCCATAAGCTCGAACCCATTTATGTTTCTGCTTTTACTTTACTATACACAAGTAAAAGACAATACTTCCATTGTTGGAATAGGTGTTCTCGAAATTAGTACACAAGGTAAATCTGATTCTCTATGTTGTTTAATTTGTCTCGTGTGAGTATTTTATTTTTCACAAATCAAATTGGGTTATATTTTGTCAAGGTCAGTGTGTTATACATTTTTAAGAACATTTTTAAGGTTTGTTATCTTCTAATGGAGATATGATTTTTTTCTTATTCTTTGCAGGTTAAGTATAGTTTTCCTTACTTCATAGCACTTTGTGTGAAGGATCATCACTCAGAGGTGTCCAGACGGATCCTCTATCGAAGAGGAAGTCTGTATCCTCGAAGTATGCTTATCAGCCACACCGTGAGCAGTTCCTCTATTTTGGAAGTATCATGCTCCAACCTAAAGGATGTTCGTGCCGTTGAGGTATCATGTTGCCATTTAATAAAAGGGTTTTTCTAATATATGCCCCTAGGGCACATGTTAAGCCCACCAAAATACACTGGGGACCCACTGAAAAGTACCAAAAAGTACTTAGGGACCTACAAATTTTGTAGGTTTCTAAGTATTTTTTTTTACTTTTCAGTGGGTCCCCAGTGTATTTGAGTGGGCTTAACATGTGCCCTAGGGGCATATGTTAAAAAAATCCTTAATAAAATTAAAAATAATTATAATGAAACTTTAGGTTTGAGTACATAGTACAACTTTCGAAAAGGTTCCTGATGTAACTTTATATATACGAAAAAGAACTAGTTCGTGAAGTATGGGCAAGTCACAAACATATATTGCTTTCATGGATGATCGTGCATTCAACTACACAAGTTTCCTATATGAGGTGATGTCTCCATGCATTTACAACACTAGAGCCTCTTGAGAGTGTACGCAACTCTATTATTTACATTCGTTGATCTCGGATACAAAAAGAGGAAAATTCCATATGCATTTTCCTACGAATGGTAATGAAAAAAAGTTGGCTATAAGAGTCGGTAGTCATAACATTAAAAGTTATGTCGTGAACGTCATCGAAAACATGCTGTCAAAATTAGTTTATTTCTTTGTAACAGCAACAAGATGGAGATAGATTTACTCAATAAACGGTTTTGATTAGTGATGAGTTAGCCATGTATAATAATTGTATATGATATTAAAAGATTGTATATATATTGGCGGATTGTACATTGAAGTGACAAATTTAGGTCACTTAGAGGTCTCAGTTTTTCGTTTTCTCACAACTCTCTAAGGACTCGCCATTTGTGTGTTCGTCAACAAAACAAGTAAAACCCTTTGTGAACGGTTTTGTTTACTAAATGGGTCGCATAATTTGGTTCAAAGAATACAGAGAAGATGACCAAAGTAGATGCCAATGACGTCCATTTCCTAGAAAAATTAAGTGAAAATTGGCAGTGTAATTGCCTCATCCAGTTAGTCTAATTTAGTGTTGATCACACAACTAGTATAATATAGTATATCTCCAAGAAAATTTTTTCTAACATAGGCATAGGCGAAAGTCACACGGATCAAGTACGTCCATTTATATTTCTGCTTTTATTGTACGACACACTATCAAATAACCCTTCTAAGGGTTCTAAAACCTTGCGTTAATGTCTAAAAAAGTTATGATCGTTTGTGTATTTTGTTTGGATATCTTGCTATTTTCTTTGACTTAATATAATCAATCTTGCTACTCTTTGCATGTCCTACTGTGAAGATTGCTACAACAGGTACCTTGATTATTCGCAAAATTCAGATTTGAAAAAGAATGAAATTCGCGAGTCTTTTTCTACTAAAATTACTTGTCATGCATGCATGCGTCCGATCGACCAATTTCGGTTCGTTTTACCAAAAACGTTAAAGTTTTTTATGCATTGATCATTTATTGACATGTACATCCTGTTAATTTTGCTGGATTGCGAATCATGGTACTTGTGGATGAACAATATAAATTGATAAGAGTATGCACAAGAGATGTGCAGGGACTCGGTATAAAAACAGAGGGTGGGAACCTTTGATAAACACAATGATATTAATATATTCCACACTAAAATACAATACATGTACTTACATATATATAGGGTTCGAACCATTGTGACTTTTCGAAAATAACTACTTATAACTACCCATAACCGCTTTTCGGTTATTTAACTAACTAACTAACTTTGTAACCGCCATATAACTAACTTATTCGGTTACAAACTTTCTATCTAACACTATTGGTCCTTCGACTTTCAAAGACTTATGATTCTTGATTAAATTCGATGCCAACATTCACTCCCCTAATCAAGACATCATAATCTTAACTCTGTTTCTTGTTCATCTTCGATTGCAGCCTCGCTCCTTCTTCTTTGTCATTCTTGTTTTAAATTCCGATCGCCTTGTTACTTGTCCGCTCTTTCATGTTTAGTTGCCTTTCATTTGTTCCATGGATGATCTTCTTGATCATCGTCCTTGTACATACTTGCAATTCTTCCTTGGCTTTTCTTCCTGTGCTTCCTCCATGTACACGCTAGTCTCCGCATCACCACATGGTTCATTTCCGACCATATTAATCCGTGGTTCTCCATGCCCTGCCCTGCGTGCTTCCTCATAGTACACTTTCACCATTCCTATGTACATCTTTTCACCGTGTCTTCTTCTTGCCATTTGCATAAGACATCTTTCCTTTGGAACTTCTCTTCTTGCAACATCCTTCTTTCTTTTCTGCCCAAAACTATAACGTATCCATGAATCATCTTCATGCTCTGTTTTCGGGTCTTCTACTTCTTCAAGGCGATATCTTCCTTGGACTGCAAATGATCTCGCAAACATTCTTCCACAGGTTTCTTACTTTTTTCTTCTTCCAGGATCTTTAAACCATGGGCTCTGATACCATGTTAATTTTGCTGGATTGCGAATCATGGTACTTGTGGATGAACAATATAAATTGATAAGAGTATGCACAAGAGATGTGCAGGGACTCGGTATAAAAACAGAGGGTGGGAACCTTTGATAAACACAATGATATTAATATATTCCACACTAAAATACAATACATGTACTTACATATATATAGGGTTCGAACCATTGTGACTTTTCGAAAATAACTACTTATAACTACCCATAACCGCTTTTCGGTTATTTAACTAACTAACTAACTTTGTAACCGCCACATAACTAACTTATTCGGTTACAAACTTTCTATCTAACACTATTGGTCCTTCGACTTTCAAAGACTTATGATTCTTGATTAAATTCGATGCCAACACATCCTTTTGTTCCTCAATGACCCTTTAATCAAATTTCCTGGTTCGGCCACTCATTGAATTCGAAAACTAAGAAGCCTGGTCCACGTCTTATTTTTCCAATTCACCTTCTTATTTAAAGTCACCTCACATAGCAGCTCTATCACCAATTGCTTTTGTGAAATACAATTGACGACTTCTACAAACCACACACTAAAATGAATGTGTAGCCATTATTACATATATTGAGCAAGTATGTATGACCATTTCTTTCTTTTTATCCTAACTCATACATGCATATTACTGCCGATAAAGTAAGATTATGACCGGTCAAATAAGCAACCTTATAGGATGACAGAATCTACAGCTTATAAGTTTTAAATCAATAAAAGTGTACATATGTCATGAGGCAAGAAGCAAGCTTTGTCTTTTCAAGCCATGTTTATTTGCTAATTTATCTACAGGTTTTTTACTATCTTACCACTCATGTCTATTTGCTGTAAATGTGAGATGTTGATTTATGTAAGATAAAATGTGTGATGAGGTTTTTTTCATAATTTTGGTTTGAAATTAATACTACCATGCCTTTGACAGTCAGCAATGGTGTATTTTCGTGTGTAGTATGCTATCACACCTAAAAGTGAAATACATACATAAGTCCTCATTTATTTCTCATTTGAAAAAGTTAAATACTATTCACCTACACACTTGATTTTTATTACTAGTAGTACTTACTCCATCAATACCTATTTTCAACATAGAAACATACAAGTATACATACAACCAACACCATTTATCATTCACACATACGTTACACTCACCATCTTCCACCGTAGAACCATTCTCATCAGTATGTTATCCTCAAGTGTTGTTCACACAATCACTAATGTTTGTTCAAGAAATATATTCAAACAAAAACCTCAACAGAACTCAGACCATTGCAAATTCTCAAACCCATCTTTGTTTATGTTGTTATTGTATGATACACAAGCAACGAACCTTTTTTTTTTTTTTTTTTGATGAAATGAGTGGTCTCGGAGTTATAACAAGCAGGTTTAATTCTTTATGCTATAATTTGTAGTTTTGTTTTGCACACATAAAACTAGTTTAAAGAGTTGCATATAATTTATGTCATAAGATGGATAATTAATACATCTATTTTGCTACAATGTTGAAAAAGCCAACCATTGTAAATCATTTTTATTTACTTTTGCTTACTTTAAAGTAAAATCATTTGCTGAACAGTTGTAAAAGCTTTAAAGTAAAATCATTTGCTTCTATATATGTTATACTCAACCAGAGTTATGATCCGGTAAGCGTCAAATTCATGTTGATTTATTCATTTCACTAGTTCTAATGTTTACTATAATGACGTGTACTTACGTTGTTTTGACCATTGAATTTTTTTTGTATAGGTGTATGGGACGAGACCGATTAGGAGGTGGTTAGAAAGGAAGGTCGTGACCGAGTTGTCGAGAATGCTGATTAGGGAAGAGATTGATGAAAACGCGACGGTGTATATAGATGCGGACAAGAAGGGGGAAGACTTGACTTACAGGGCTGAAAGGAATGGTGGACTCGTGAACGCTACAACGGGTGACATTCTGATTGAAGTCCCTCCTAGTGCAAATGGTGGTCGCAATGATGATGCACAAGCTGTGAAGAGGATGAAGATTGAAGGAGATTGTTTGTTTTTCTAAATGTAAGCGAAAACAGGATCAGCTTTTGTTTGTTTAGTATAGGTCTGTGTTTATGTTGTCAAAGTTGATCGGTGTACCGACTTTTGAATCAATGAAGCAAGTTGCTTATAATATGGGCTATCTAAGTTGTTATGGTTGGGTGTTTGTGATATGGTACTATACAATAATTTCAGTATTTTGACCTTTGATATGAGTATGATATCCTGTGTTTAGAATCAAGCATTGTTTAGTTTGGTTGCTCTCCGTTCTACACACTGTCTACAAACCCAAGGAGAACCATGAAAAACCGGATACTGTTCGTATGACCAAGGGCATCCCCATGGCCTTGGTTCGTGGTTATGCCTAAACTGGTCCCTGCAGGTCTGCAGGATCAGGTCCATCATGTAGAGCACAGACAATAACATAACATAAACCTTTATAACCACAACCAGATTACTACTAGTAAGAACTTGATCCTTACAAAACGACTAGGATCAACAAAAAGATTTAAGAAGTTATTCATTGACATAGGATGTATGTTAAAACAGTAAATCTGCTTATCAAGACAAGAGGGTGTTTGGACTAGTAAATACGTTAAGATGTATCTACCATGTGTTAGTGTAAATGTGATTATTTTGTCGCAATATAAGCAAAGAGGGTGATGAACATTGTGTACTAATTTTTTCATATCTAAAACACAACGCGAAAACAATTTTGGGTCATCTAACTTATCATCTTCTTTTGAGGTAAAACAAGTAGTTTAGGAAGTTGCTAATTTGAAAGTGCTTATTCTTAGTGAAACTAAATTACGTCTTTACCTTAATATCTAAAAAACATATCCAGACACGATTATCCCAATATACTTGTTTAAAACAACTTATAAATCAAACACCATCTTAATTTTTAAACGAAAAAGTAAAACATGCTTGACCAGGTGACTCGGGCTGCTCGATACTCAGAAGCATAACGAAAATATTGAACAAGGTTAGAACTTAGACGTGAGTCGCTAAAAACGGACTATTCGGACTAGGTTTCAATTCTTCACAAAACAAGGTCACTTTAGACCCATTTCACCGGCTGAACTAGGGGGGTGGGCGGTGGGGTGGATGACGGCAATCGAGTCGTGTTCAGTTTAACGGATTGACGGGTCAGTGTAACACGATTATTCACAATACATATATCTGACTGATTCATATTCTAGAGAGTGGGCTGAAGCCCATTACAAATGAAACGGGCTAATACTCCCCCGCAGTCTTAGCGGGAGGCCACCGGACGCTAAGACTGGAACGAAACTCCTCGAACAGAGCCGATGGTAAACCCTTCGTGAAGATATCTGTATCTAGCGAGACGGAACATGAAGAACCCGAACTTGACCTTTAGCAACCAAGTCTCTGACAAAATGAATGTCTATCTCAATGTGTTTGGTACGCTGATGCTGAACCAGATTACATGATAAGTATACAGTACTGACTATGAAGCTCTAGAAGTAAATTCCGCAACCAACATGTCTCAGCAATGGCATTTGCTACGCCACGGTACTTAGCTTCTACACTGGAACGAGAAAGCGTTGGTTGACGCTTAGAGGACCAAGAGATGAGATTGTTGCCAAGAAATACACAGTAACCGGAAGTGGACCGACGGGTAGTGGGACAACCAGCCCAATCAGCATCAGAGTAAGCAAGCAACTCAGTAGGAGATGAAGAATACAACTGCAGGCCATAATCAAGCGTACCCTGAACATATCTCAATATCCTCTTGAGAGTAGAGAAATGTGGTTCCCGAGGATCATGCATGAAGAGACAAACCTGCTGAACAACATAAGATATATCCGGTCAGGTGAAGGTAAGGTACTGTAGTGAGCCAGCAAGGCTTCTGTATAAAGTCGGATCAGAAACCGGATCTCCCTCAGCCCCCAGTTTAGACTCAGTATCAATAGGAGTCCGACAGGGGTTACAAGCAAGCATATGAGCTCTCTGCAAAACCTCAGTAGCATATTTCTTCTGCGATAAAAACAACCCAGTAGAATCCCGTGTAACCAAAATGCCCAAAAAGTAATTAAGCGGCCCTAAGTCTGTCATGGAAAATTCTTGATGCAAGGAATGAATAATCCGCTGTAATAGTGTCTCCGAAGAAGCAGTAAGAACGATATCATCAACATATAGTAACAGATATGCAGTGTCTGTCCCTGTCTGTATATAAAAAGCGATGAATCACAACGACTATGACCAAACCCAACCCGGTTGATTCGTAATGTTCCTATTATTCTTAAACCATGGACATTGAACACCAACTTGCTTAAAGAGGATTTGACTAACATTCCGGTGTGGGTTAAATTCCATGATGTTCCTTTAGCTATGTTTTCTGATGACGGGCTCAGTCTTCTTGCTACATTGATTGGTACGCCCAAAAGGTTAGATGCTTTTACTTGTCAAATGTGCAAAGAATCTTGGGGCCGTAGTAGTTTTGCTAGGTGTATGATTGAAGTGAAGTCGGATGAGGTTCTTAGGGACAGCCTCACTGTCGAGATTCCTTTACTTGATGGTACGGGTTCGACTATTGAGAAGATCCGTGTTGAATATGAATGGAAACCGCCTAGATGTGAGAAATGTCGGGTATTTGGACATACTTTGGTGGATTGTCCTAAGGTTGTGATTCCGACTGCTCAACCTCATAAGGACGTAAGTGATGGTTTTCAGACTGTTAACAATAAGAAGAAGGGAAAGCAAGTTGGACCGAATCCGGGTCGAGGAGGTTCTACTAAATCTGTGGTGGGCAAGCATTTTGAATATCGGCCCAAAAAGCCTCCTCCTGAACCCAAGAAAGTAAATGTCGGTAAGACGATGGCTTCTAATGTGGCTAGTACGAGTGGAACCAGGATCACTACGTCTAATCAGTATGATGCTCTTAATATGGACGATACAGATGTGGATACTGGTCGTACAATGGAGATTAATGAGGATGAGTCGATTAAGACTGGTTCTACATCGCATGTTCCGCTTGTGAGTGATTCAATGGGAACAATAGATGTTGGTTCTACTCCCATAGTTGAGAAAACTGGTAAGCTTGAAAAACTAATTATTGATGGGAAAGCTACTCTTGTGGATGATGATGGTCAACCTGTTCCGTCTACCTCTTCTACTAAGAGAGCTAACCCTTTTTCTAAAGTAGGAGAGATTGAGGTGTCTGATTCTGAAGATGAGGTTGTTGCTAACCCATTTGATGAGTCTGCTAATATATTTGGTGGTGGCCAAGAGTTTGAAGATGAGTATGATGACTATGACTTCGATGACTATACAAAGCAGGTTCGTGATCTTCCTGGGAATTTGGATGCATTTAATGCCATGTATGGCACAAAGTTTCAAGGTCCTAGGAAGTAATCTTATTTCGTTGTGTCATTTGTTATTATTTGAGTAGTGGTTTGTTTTCTTGTTTAGAAAATAGGAAGTATCTTGTTATGTAAGCTCTATGCCTATGTAACGGGCTGATATATGGGATTTCACTCATATACATTGTACTTAAACGTTTATTTGGTTAATATATTTACCAGGGTGCAGGATTACTCCCCTTTACCCAAAAAAAAGAGGCAAACCGCTGAAACCATGCTCTAGGGGCCTGCTTAAGCCCATAGAGAGACCGCTGCAGTAAACACACATAGTCAGGATGCTCAGGATCCCGAAACCCCAGAGGCTGATGCATATAAACAGTCTCAGATAAATCCCCGTGCAAAAATGCATTCTTGACATCAAGCTGATGAATCGGCCAATGTCTAGAAGCAGCTAAACTCAGGACGGTCCGGATGGTGCCCGGTTTTAGAACCGGACTAAAGGTCTCATCAACATCAATCCCTTCTACTTGATTGTTGCCATTCGCCACAAGGAGAGCCTTGTATCGACTAAGAGTACCATCAGCTAAATACTTATGGCGAAAAAGCCACATGGAACGGATAATGTTACTATTTTTGGGTCGTGGTAGAAGAGTCCAAGTTTTGTTTTTAATAAGTGCAGAGTATTCATCAATCATAGCATTTTGCCAATTTTGATCACAAGATGCATCACAATATGATTTGGGTAACAGAGACACCGAGGTGACATGCAAGTTGAGATGCTCAGTGGGACGGTTAGTCCCGACACGATATTGTGTGACCATGGGATGAGTTGAGACAGGGTTTGGGTTGTGAGGTGGTTTCGGAATAATAAGTGGGTGTTGATGTTGGTTAGTTGTTGGATTATGTCTGTTTTGTGGAGTGGTTGGTGAGGGAGGTGTATTGTGAGCTGGTTCAGGTTGAAGAGTATTGGTGGGTGTAGGTATAATGGGATCGATATTGGGTGGAGTCACAGCGGGTTGAAGAGTGGGGTTTAATGGCGGAATAGGGGGTTTATGTCAGGTGAGTCATCAAGGAAAGTGTATGTAGGTGCTGAGGAAGGTTTACGGGGTACCATATGGGAAGACCGTCTCATCAAACGTTACGTGGCGAGAGATTATGATTTTCTTGGTGTGTAAGTCAAGGCAGCGATATCCGCGGTGGTTTGATGGTTGACCCAAGTAAATGGAAGGTGTAGCACGGGGTTCAAGTTTGTGATTTGGGTATAGGTGTGGGTAACATAAACAGCCAAAAGTGCGTAACAGGCTGTAATCTGGGTTTTGGCCAAACAAACGGGTATATGGGATTTCGTTGTTGATGGAGGTTGATGGTAAGAGATTGAGTAACTGGACGACCATATTAAGCGCTTCAACCCAAAATGTTGGTAGGAGGTTGGCTTGAAAAAGCAAGGTTCGAATGAGGTTATTGATGGTGCGAAGCATTCGTTCGGACTTGCCATTCTGTTGTGATGTTTTGGGGCAGGAGAAACGAAACTGTATGCCATTATCGGCAAAAAGTTTGTGTAAGGTTCGGTTGTCAAAATCTCCTCCATCATCACACTGGAACGACCGAATTTCACACTTAAATTGAGTGTGAACATTAGTTATGAAATAATGAGAACTTAGACAACACATCAGATTTGTTAATTAAAGGATAAACCCAAACAAAATGCGAATAATGGTCCAAGAACAATACATAATACTTAAAACCCGAAAGGCTGGGAATAGGTGAAGTCCAAACATCAGAATGAATAATATCAAAACATGCATTAATGACAGTATCAGAACTAGTGAATGGAAGTCTGATGTGTTTGCCAAGCTGGCAAGCATGGCAAAGCATGGGAGGCTTCTCTTTATTACACGAAATGAAATTGTTGGAAACAAGACGGCGTAGCACTTTGCTTCCTGGATGTCCAAGGCGCTAATGTCACGTATGCTAACTAACAAGAAGAGCTTGGGGAATGGGAGATGGAGCTGTGACAGGGTAGAGGTCACCCGAGCTATCACATCGGAGAAGAACCCGACGCGTCATGAAATCCTTAACAGAAAAACCAAAAGGATCAAACTCAACTGTACAATTATTATCGCGAACAAATTGGCGAACATATATTAAGTTTTTGACAATATGGGGGGTAATAAGCACATTATTTAGGTGAAGAGGTCGAGATGGAGTTGGCAAAATGCTATGACCCGTATTGATGACAGGAATAGAGTACCCATCACCAACCGAGACAGTCGGATACATACACGTATTAAAAACATTACTAAGACTATTGACAGATGCATTGAGATGTAAGCTCGCACCTATATCCATGTTCCAGGCACCTGTTGTGGGGCCGTGAAGAGTACCGGCGGCGAAAGCATGAGGCATTGATGTCGGCTGTCCCGAGACATCCAAGGACTGAGCCGGTGGAGCAGATGGTGGAGCCGAGCCACTGTTAGTAACCTGAGGTACCAAAGTAGGTGGGTGCACCGGAGCTGCTTGTTGGACCGGATAGTAGAAGCCAGGTGGTACGAGTGGGCTTGGTGGGCTAAAAGATTGTACCATGTGTTGCGCCGGCTGATAAGGCAAACCTGTTGGGCCCAATGGATAAGTAAAATAACCTGGTCCAGCTTGTGTATGGTAGGCAACAGGTGGTACGCTTGGTTGCGAACTGGAACTAATACCTGTATTTGGCCTATTAACATGCTTCGAATCATTGACCCCCAACTTTGATAATAATTGAGACAACATGACATCAGTGGTATTAGTCTTTAAATTAGAGCTAGATGAATCACCACTTTTAATATTATGGTCATGTACAAACTTACATTCATTTCCAAACCGACACGAACCTTTCGCAAAATTGAAGCATGGCCTCCACGACTTAAACCTGTGGAGAAGAGGGGCGGCGAGACGTACCAGAATGTGTCATGAGGACCAAAGGAGACGAGGCAGACGTGTCTATGGGAGGGGCAAGCATCTTCGACTTTAAGCGCATCTCTTCAGTTATTAGCATAGAACGAGCAGTTTTAAAGTCAAGAAAGGATCCCGATGATGCATAATTCCACATACTTGATCGTATTTATCCGACAAACCTTCGAGGGCATAGTGGACAAGGTCCTCATCGCTAATAGGAGAGTCAAGGCTTGCGAGAACGGTAGCAGTGGACTCTATCTTTCCAAAATATGTTTCTATACTAAGTTCCCCAAGTTTTAGTGATCTCAACTCTGATTTTAATGCGTTTGTACGGGAACGTTTGTTGTCCTTGACGATAACAGTAATAAGATCCCACGCCTCTTTAGCCAACCGAGGGCGTGCCAAAACCAACCGGGATTGAAGCGTTTCCGAGAGGGTTGTAAAAATCCATGAGAGCATTATTTTATCAACCTTAAGCTCCTCCGGTGTTAAAGGAGCAGGAGCAGTCAATGAAGACTCAGAGGCAGGACCATGTATGTATCGAATCACCTCGTAGCTATGGCAAAGTTGCTTGAAGAAAAATTCCCACGAGCCATAGTTCCAGTTTTCTAGATCGAGTTTCACAGGAACCCGAGTGAGAAGATGATGATGGGTAACAGCGGAAAGCTTTTCTGATAGTGGGATAACTGGAAGGTTTGGTGCACCAGTCATGACAGCGTATGATAGGGTTTATACTGGAACTTTTGTTACGGTTTGTATGGTAGCAGTAAGAATGAAAGTAAGCAAACAAAACAAGATACCAAGCTCGTGACCTAGCGCGAACAACAACGAAACGAGGTGTGGATTTGTGACCTTAGCACAAATCACAAATCTTACATTACTGGACAGATTGTAGGGTTTGTTTAGGATCGGTACTTTTGACTTGATACCATGTTGAATGGGAATATTAAAGATATTGAATGGGAATGTAATTCTGTGATTGCTTGACCTTCTGAGATTACAACGGTTTATATAAATACATATATCTGACTGATTCATATTCTAGAGAGTGGGCTGAAGCCCATTACAAATGAAACGGGCTAATAATCAGCAGCCTGTTGCAACTCTTTAGCAGCTTGTTCCCGTTCTTGTGCCACCTTTTCTTGCTCAGCTAGTTGATCTTTCAAGTTTTCAACCTACCATATTAGACATAAACAACCAAATAACTACCATATCACGAACCTAACACAACCAAAGTATATAACCAGATAACAAGTGGCAAAAGTAACCAAACAACAAAAAAGCATACTGATACGCACCAAACAAATCAGCAGTCAAACATCGAGGAAACCAACAAACACAAATATCCAAACAACTTATTTTAACCCGTTATCAAACCTCACAAACGACCCATTTTCTCAAATGAATAATTAACTAGTTACCAAATGAATAATTGAATTGCATTTGTTTGTTGGAGACTTGCAGACTACGGTAGGTAAAATGGAAAATACTAAGAACACATGACAATAAGAAAATAAAAGAAAAAGACTACCATGACTTGACATTAGTTGCAACTTACAAATTGCATCATTTAAATAACAAGAACATAGAATAACACTTGCAAACATTACGTCTTTAGTCACGAAACTACAACAGTAGGCAAATATACCTTTTTTCTATTAACATAGGCTAATTGCTCCCAAGATGTTCAATCATTTAAATACCAACTTAATTGACGTAATGCATTTTTTTTTATCTTTGATTCAATATTTCTTTGGCATATTTTACAATATATAGTTAAAGAAAATGCAAACTCAAATATTTCTAAGAAACCCGTTAAAATATGTTGTGGCCATTAAAACCGAATAGAACAAACATACCTCTTCTGAAGATGCAACACTTGACTGATGAGCATAGGAGTTGCCGGTACTTGGCGTGCTCGGAGTACCTTTCAAGGCCAAATCAAGATCCATTGGGGCTTTACAAGGTCCGCCACATTCTTTGCCCTAGTGGTAATATACTCTGAATCTGTCCCTCTCTTTGTATGGCAACGCTGATAAACTTCTAAGTAACTTACTGGACCACCTCTTTCCTTTTCCTACAAAGTTAATATTTTAAGTTATCAAAAAAATTACTTAACTTACAAGAAATGAAAAACAAGAATACTGGAATATATCTTTACCATTCTTAGACGATGTTGATCAATCCGAATTAAGCCAGCTGTATGTTTTGAAACCTGGCCATCAACCAAGGTGCTCCTATTTTTGCGACCAGCTTTTGACTTTCTTTTCCAAGCAGCGGTATTCCACACCCTATCAATCATGTCAGACCAATCTTCTGGCTCAATCCAGATTGGTGGATAGGGCCTAAGTATTGTAAAGTCCTGGTCAACAAGTGGAGTACCCGCATCCTTAGCACGGCGTGCAGCTTCTAGTCGACATTCACTCATCACATCAGGAAACCTCTTACTCAAATATTCTTTGAAATTTTTTTCAACTAAGGCTTCCACTCGAGAATCCCATTGATATAAATCCTACACAAGCATTACTTCTCAAGTTGATATATGGTTCGTGCAACACTTTATAAGTTAGAAATATCGCTTATTAAAGCGTCTAGTTTATCAAATTATAAGCAATTGTAATTACAAACATGAAAACGCTCCCACATAAGTTTGATATCACGTTTTGGTACCTCCTTCCATGTAGCCCAAGGACCATCAAAGGAATACTTGAAGATAGATGTTATTTGTTGGTGAACACGAGGCTCGGTAAAGCTACACAATCAAACCAATACAAACAGTCACCATTAGTATCATTTTTTATCTCAATGTTACGATGTCATAAGCATTAAAACATACCCATTCTGATATGGATAAATCCAACTCCTATCTGATGATTCAGTAGGTGGTGTGTCAGCTATGTTTGAGCAGCGTCGACGTTGTGACGACTCCATGTCAAGCTCATCTATTCCCTCCTCAAGATCCTCCGCATGATCATCCTCATCTATAATGCGATCACCTTCCTCAATGGCACTACTTCTACCTCTCGATCTAGCCACGGGCCTATTTCCCTCGTCTATATCCTGCCCTATGTCTCCCCGTTCAGCTGCAAACGGGTCACCATTACCAGAACCACTACTGCGTCCACTCTACCACCATGTATACCTCTTGGTCTAACTACATGCCTATTGCCCCCGTCAATATACTCACCTATATCTCCCCGGTCATCTGCAAACCGGTCACCATTACCAGAAGCACTACTACTTCCACCTCTACCTACACCAGCACCTTTAGGTCTACTTACAAAACGACTGGTGGGTCTACTAACAAGACGACCTGTGGGTCTACTAACAAGACGACCTGTGGGTCTACCTACACATCTAGCTTCAGGTTGAGGAGGAGGTCTACCTCCGGGTCGATTAGTAGGTCTACCTATGGGGCAATCTCCGACAAACTCTTTACCTTTACCATTACTTGATGTACGCTTTGACATAGTGTATCTGAACTACAAAATAAAAATGAAACTAATTAGTCTACATTTCAAGAACTACAACCCATTCAAACAATTATTTTAAGTATAGTCAAAACAATGAGCAATCAAAAGCTAAACATATAAGTTGTCTTAGTTCTTTATTATAGCATACTTACAGATATATACATGTCTATTACATAAAAAAAATGCATAATGTTCCAAATAACAAACCTACAAATTTCTAAGTTGTTCCACAACTACCAGTTGCAAGAAAAGCAAAAAAAAACATAGAAACCATAGTTATTTCTTAGTTTGTACTAGAGCATACATACACACAAATAAATACATATTTATTACCTAAACAAACCTGGTAAACTTTAATTATGTTCCACAACTACAGGTTGCACAAAAACATAAACAAAAGAAACAAAAAAACTATAGATACTACCCCTAATTTATGAAGTGACCATTTATTGTTTCAAAAAATACAGATTTTGAAATTAGGTCAAAATTGGGGTTAAACAAATCAAAATTGTTCCATAGCATATGAAGATTAGAAAAGAGAGTGTAGAAACTAACCTTGATAATAGCAGCGAAGGGGTCGGAGTGGGATCTCTATGTCGAGAGCCAGGGGAGTGAGTAGGTGGGATATGGGTGAATGAAAAAGTGAGATCTAGTTTTGGGGGAAAGACAAGATAGTCTAACTTTTGGGGGGAAAGAAAGTATCACATTTGGTTTTGGGGGAATGAAATTTTCACATTTGGTTTTTGAGGGAATGAAAAATTGAGATTGAATTTTTGAGCGGAAAATGGATTCTAGAGTTCACAATAAAAATATGTTTACTTGTTTTTTTTGTTGTTAACATGTTTATCATTAAAAGTTGTTCAACTTAGTATTAATTTGTTTGTATGGACAATTTGTGAAATAAGTGTAGGTTGTCATAAATCTCTAGGAAAATATTTTATCACCTATAAGTTCCGTTGAATTTTCTAAATAGTTCGAAAACATATAACAAATGATTGACAAATGGTGTGTAAACACATATGTTCGTGTAGATATAGCGTTTGATACAAAAATGGTATATAAACACATACAAACAATTTTTTTTTTTAATGGCAATTGAATTATGAAATCACTAGGAAATTACTAGGAAGTTGTTACATATTTCCTACGGATTTCCTATGTCCTTTTATTCATAAGAAATTTCTAGGAAGTCACTAGGAAACTCTGACGGATTTGTGATGAAAATTTTTCGATCACTAATTCCTAGGAAATCACTAGGAAATTTGTCACTAATAATCGTGGTCATACTTCGTGGGAAAATTGTAGGAATTTTGTAGGTAATCTCCTACGAAAAAATTCCCTAGGAAAAGTTCATAGGTGTTGCCCTTTTTCTAGTAGTATTTTGTATTGTGTTTACATTTACAGTTGTGTATATTTGCTTCTTTTCTTTTCGATCATGAAACAGGGTATCAAGCTACTGGAATTTCCTAGGTAGATTGAGCATACATATAAAGATCCTATTGTAAGCTGGTTGTATTTTGTGTCAAATAGTGTATTTGATTACCGTATGGATTTCAAAGGGTTGGCATGCTCCATATTTCTGCACTTCTTTTAGACATTTTTGGCACAACGTATCATTAGTGGTTTTTGAAATTTATTGTAGAAAACATTAGAAGTTTTATGCTCCAATTAGAAGAAAGCACTCATATACCATATTGTAAATAAAGTTTGGGTTAAGTGGGAATGGGGAGGTCGTCGTTGATTAGCAATAAAGAAAAAAGAAAAGAACATGCTCGTATTTTCAGGGTTTAAAATTTTATGCTCCTATTAGAAGAAAGTACTTGGAAGGAAAATATGACACCACCTAAATTTTCTCAAGCAAAAAAATCTTGTGGAATAATATGACAACACCTAATATTTAATTTATGAGAATTGGGTAGCTCAGGTATAAATAAAGACATACGACCCTTCACTTCATAGAAAAAAACATGCAAAAGCAAGTAATGGCTTCTTCAAACTTCTTACTTTTATCTCTAGCTCTGCTACTCGTTGCTCTCTCATTTGTACCAAGCTTTACTTATGCTTCTTTGGAGGAAGCAAATGCTCTTCTAAAATGGAAAGCAAGCCTTAGAATCCCAAACAACTCCCAAATTGTATCTTCTTGGACACCCCTTCCAATAAATACTAGTGCACCTGCTTCGTGCCCTTCTTGGTTTGGAATTGCTTGCAACGCTGATGGGAACATTATCAGGTTGAACCTCTCGATGTCTGAGTTAAAAGGTACGCTTCACCGGTTCCAATTTTCTATTCTACGCAATCTTACCCATTTTGAGCTTAGTGTAAACAGCTTCTTTGGTCCCATCCCACCAGAAATCGGACTCCTGTCCAAACTTGCCTATCTTGATTTTTCATCCAATCGGTTTTCTGGTGTAATTCCACCTACCATTGGGAGTTTGAACTTTCTCACTAAATTATATTTGGGCACAAATCAACTCTCTGGACCCATTCTAAATGAATTAGGGAATTTGAAGTCTCTAACTCATTTACAATTGGACAGTAATCAACTCAATGGTTCAATCCCTTCATCGTTGGGTGATTTGGAGTCTCTGAGTATCCTTTATCTGTACACAAACCAACTCTCTGGACCCATTCCAATTGAATTAGGGAATATAAAGTCTCTAACTGATTTACAATTGTGCTATAATCAACTCATTGGTTCAATCCCTTCATCGTTGGGTGACTTGACGTCTTTGAATATCCTTTATTTGTGGGCAAATCAACTCTCTGGACCCATTCCAATTGAATTAGGGAATATGAAGTCTCTAACTGAGTTAGATTTGAGCGAAAATCAACTCAATGGTTCAATCCCTTCATCGGTGGGTGATTTGAAGTCTTTGAAACTCCTTCATTTGTTCACAAATCAACTCTCTGGACCCATTCCTAATGAATTAGGGAATATGCAGTCTCTAACTCATTTACAACTGAATCAAAATCAACTCAATGGTTCAATCCCTTCATCGTTGGGTGATTTGAAGTCTTTGAAATTCCTTTATTTGTTCAAAAATCAACTCTCTGGACCCATTCCAATTGAATTAGGGAATATGAAGTCTCTAACTGATTTACAATTGAGTGAAAATCAACTCAATGGTTCAATTCCTTCAACGTTGGGTGATTTGAAGTCTTCGAAACTCCTTTATTTGTTCAAAAATCAACTCTCTGGACCCATTCCAATTGAATTAGGGAATATGAAGTCTCTAACCGATTTACAATTGAGTGAAAATCAACTCAATGGTTCAATTCCTTCATCGTTGGGTGATTTGAAGTCTTTGAAATTCCTTTATTTGTTCAAAAATCAACTCTCTGGACCCATTCCAATTGAATTAGGGAATATGAAGTCTCTAACTGATTTACAATTGAGTGAAAATCAACTCAATGGTTCAATTCCTTCATCGTTGGGTGATTTGAAGTCTTCGAAACTCCTTTATTTGTTCAAAAATCAACTCTCTGGACCCATTCCAATTGAATTAGGGAATATGAAGTCTCTAACCGATTTACAATTGAGTGAAAATCAACTCAATGGTTCAATTCCTTCATCGTTGGGTGATTTGAAGTCTTTGAAATTCCTTTATTTGAGCCAAAATCAACTCTCTGGACCCATTCCAATTGAATTATGGAATCTGAAGTCTCTCACTCATTTAGATTTGAGCAAAAATCAACTCAATGGTTCAATTCATTCGTCGTTGGGTGATTTGGAGTCTTTAAATATCCTTTATCTGTACACAAATCAACTCTCCGGACCCATTCCAATTGAATTAGGGAATATGAAGTCTCTAACCGATATACAATTGAGTGAAAATCAACTCAATGGTTCAATTCCTTCATCGTTGGCTGATTTGAAGTCTTTGAAATTCCTTTATCTGAACAAAAATCAACTCTCTGGACCCATTCCAATTGAATTCGGGAATATGAAGTCTCTCACTGATTTAGATTTGAGTGAAAATCAACTCAATGGTTCAATTCCTTCGTCGTTGGGTGATTTAAAGTATTTGAATTTCCTTTATCTGGGCGCAAATCAACTCTCTGGATCCATTCCTTCATCGTTAAAAAACCTGAGAAGCCTTTTGGCTCTGTTTCTCAATGAGAACAAGTTATCCGGTCCTATACCACAGGGAATCGGAGGAAAACAATTGTTTGAGCTACAGCTGGACACAAATAAATTGTCTGGCCAAATCCCAAAGGAGTTTGGAGAGATGAAAAGTTTGTTAAATTTAAACTTGAGCAATAACAACCTTTCAGGTGTTATACCTCAAGAGCTTGGATCTCTGCATGGCCTCCTTACTCTTGACTTATCAAAAAATAGGTTAAATGGGACTTTACAAAGATATATTGGTGATTGGGTACAAATCAATCAGATATATCTTAGTAATAACAAGCTCAGCGGAAAGATCCCATCAGAGATCGGTAAATTAAGTTAACTCAATTTTCTTGATTTATCTTGGAATTCACTCGCAAAAGAGATACCATCGGAATTTGGAAGCTTAGAAAGTCTGGTAACGATGAATCTTTCTCACAATAAGCTATCTGGTTCTATTCCTAATGGTTTCAGTAACTTGCCAAGAGGGATTAACATAGACATGTCTTACAATGAGCTCACAGGTCCAGTTCCCCCTTATGCTGTCTTTTTAAATGTGTCTGGAGAAGCATTAAAAGGAAATCGTCATCTGTGTGGAAATGTTACAGGTTTAAAACTTTGTGAAAGTCAGATAAAAATGAAGAAAAATAATCATTTTTATCATAAGCTCATCCTTGTAACTTTGGTCCCACTTTTTGCGGCTCTTTTACTTGGTTTATTCATGTGTGGCCTCATTGCTTGTCGACGTAGAAAGAAAACTTCTCCACAGAAACCATCAGGCGAAGAAGGTGGCAAATTTTTCTCAATAACAAGTTTTGATGGACAGGCAATGTATGATGAAATCATCAAGGCAACAAATTATTTTGATGATGCATATTGTATTGGGATGGGAGGATACGGTACTGTGTATAAAGCTGAGTTACAACCCAACAATTTAGTAGCTGTCAAGAAACTTCATTCATCATCTGAAAGTGACGATCATATAGCTTTCCTAAATGAGGTACGAGCATTAACAAACATAAGGCACAGAAATATAGTTAAACTCTATGGATATTGCTTCCATGCTCGTCACTCATTTTTGATTTACGAATATCTTGAGAAGGGAAGTCTAAAATCGCTTTTAAGTAGCAATATCACAGCAAAGGAAATGGATTGGCTGAAAAGGGTAAGAATTGTAAGGGCTGTAGCGAATGGTTTGGCTTATATGCACCACGATTGTACACCTCCTATCATTCATAGAGACATTTCTGGAGCTAATATTCTTCTCGATTCTGATTATGAGGCACGTATCTCGGATTTTGGAACAGCGAAGCTTCTAAAGCTGGATTCATCCAATTGGACTGCGGTTGTAGGCACCTATGGCTATATTGCGCCAGGTAAGTACTATATATTTTAAAGTTATATATACGATACATACTTATTCTCAAGTTATATAACAACTTTTTTTGGATTGTCCGGCTTCCTTCATTGTAGAGCTTGCTTATACGATGGTGGCAACAGAGAAATGCGATGTGTATAGTTTTGGAGTTGTTGCACTAGAAGTGATTATCGGAAAGCATCCTGGAGAACTTATATCATGTCTACCAACATTGTCGACTGATGATCTATTGCTGGCCAATGTAGGAGATAAAAGGATTCCGCGACCATCACCTCTAGTTGAGAAACTAGCTCATTTAATTTTGAATGTCTCACGGGAATGTTTGAACAACAACCCACAGGAAAGGCCAACAATGCGCCATGTCAAAGATTTATTGTCAGTGGATGATCGACTTTGG
The DNA here is from genome assembly GCA_019973895.1 of Chrysanthemum seticuspe. NCBI lineage: Eukaryota > Viridiplantae > Streptophyta > Magnoliopsida > Asterales > Asteraceae > Chrysanthemum > Chrysanthemum seticuspe. The sequence goes on along the minus strand of BPTQ01000005.1, from coordinate 344,347,611 downwards.
ATGAAGATGCGTGTATCGGTAACTTAATGCTAGCTTGATCTATTTTGTATGATGTCTAGTGATAAGTCATAAAGTTTAATAAACTTTTTATGTTTTTTTGTTCTTGTGAATTATGTTGTAGATTGTTATTAAATAAGAAAATAGTTTATATCAATGGAGATTGCTAGCTTTCTAGTCTAATATAGTTACGTGTATTATAGATCTTTTTGGCAATTTCTTTAAATTATTCTAGGAAAGGCCAATGGGAAATTTGTATATCAGGAAAGGCCAATGGGAAAATCTGTTAATTTGTGAAAAATGAGGTATTTAAAGGGAAATGGGAGGAAGGAGGATTTGGCGGGAAAATCTGTTTTGTTCTCATCTTGTTGTTCTGTTGACTTTTGTTGACTTTTTCATCTAAGCATTCAAATCAACTTGAGGCAACCTTTCTTAGGACCTTTAACACATCTCACCCATTTCATAACCCAACTACACGATCCATGTATAAAATCTAACAGCTTAATTCCTTCCCGAACGTGAAGGATGGAAGTCACTCACTCTTCAAACAACTCTGTTGCGCGAATCCCTCTGCCTTCGACCAACTTATTAGGTGATCTGATGCCAAAAACTCGATAAGCTGAGTCAAGAATGTAGAGACTAATATGTTTTGCAGCATCGTACTTTCCTAACCGAGCTAAAGCGAGCCACACTTCCACCTGTAATGGGCAACACTCCACAGCTCTCTAAAGCAAAAGCTTTGCATCCTCCTCTTTAGCAAGTTCCACTACTGCTTCCCATAGACTTAAAGAATCAGGTATATGTTCAAGACCTTTTCTTAGTATTTTGCTTTTACTCACATCTCCATGTTCCAATAGTGCAGCTCTTTCCTTCAGCTAAACAGCAGCAACATTTTCATCAACATTTCCCGCGAGAAATTTAATACCGTTCACTAGGTAAAGTTCTTCATATTTCTGGCCAGTGAAGTAGTGAACAACCTTGGAAGAAAATGATCTTCTGGAAATATGACAGTTGCATCTAGGTTCCATCCAATAGCAGCCGCTGCAACTTTCATGCCAATATAACCACCACCAACCACAACTACTTTTTGTGCTTTTGCCAGCGATGATACAAATGAATAAACATCAGCAATATCGCGTGTGTGATGAACACCAGGTAAATTATCACCAATTTCTCATAAAATCTCGATGCAGTGGACCCTGTGGCAATAATGAGGGATCCAAGTTTCAGTGAATTTGTTGTCTATGTTTGCTTCTATGCATCGATTCCCGTCACCGGATCTTCCTGCAGCATCTCTATCCCTTTCTCTTTATGCCAATCAGGAGTTTGCCTCTCACCTCTTTTTGTGAGAGTCAGGTGCTCATATGGCGCAAATGCCTCCTTAGAAATGATACAGAGAATCCCATTAGCCACCCTTTTTTTAGACAAAAGTCCTAGTTACGTATCTGTTAGCCTCGTTTGTGGATCTATGATCTCTAACGCAATCAAAATATACCAAAAAAGAAAAAAACGCTTTGAAACTTTGCAAAAACAATTGCTTTTTATTAAAACTGTCATTCATACTTGTTCATACCTATCCTATCTATTTATACATGTTGAAAGGGTACGAGTGAAAAGTCGTGTTGGTTCATATGATCCAACAGTCATGTCCCTTTGAAAAATAACTGTCATTGTAACTGTTTTGTAACTGCCGTTGACATTTGCTCCTGGTTTGACTTTTTGGTTTGGCTTATGGGATTGACTTATAAGATTGGGATTAACCCAATATTCTCCCCCTTAATCACAATCGCTTTGTTGTAGATCTTCGGTAGTGCTTGAAACTGCCAATAAGAGGGTTGGTTCTAAATCTTCTTCGATGAGGTTTGTCTCTTCTTGTCTTTGATATCTTCGATTTCTTTTATGGCAATGTGAGGCATAATGTCCATATTCATTGCAATCATAACATTTTACTTTACTGAAATCTCTAGGCTTTTTCGTTGCTTCATTGTAATCTTGTGAGAAATTTTTTTCTTTGTCACGATTTCGGCTATGTGGTGGAATGTATCTTCCTCTTCCTTGATTATCATGGTGATGTCTTCGACCATTGTTGTTGTGTTTTGTAAATAATAGGTTATCTTGATATTCGAATGCTCTTCCTTTCTTAGCCTTTATTCTTTCTTCGAAGTTTTTCAATATACCAATATCTTCGTCTAGAGTCATTTTATCTAGATCGGAGTACTGCTCTATGGATGCGACAATTTGAATGAATCTTTCAGGTACAAAATTTAGTAATTTTCGACGCGAGTTGATTCATCAAGTGTTGATCCAAGACTTGTCATTTTTGACATAATACTTGTCATCATCGATAGTGTCATCTTTCTCCATTTGTAATATTTCAAATTCATATTTAGTGTTTGTAGTTTTGCCTTTTGCACTCGATCCACTCCAATATTTCTAGTCTTTAATATATCCCAAACTTCTTTTGCGCTTTTGCAATTTGCCAATTGTAATACTTGATATTCGGGTAGTGATTGGAATAGACATGCCAATGCAGTTTTGTCTCTTTTATCATTCACTTGAGTCTCAGTAGTAGGTTCTATCATTTCCCAAAAACCATTTGCTTGTAGTATGATCTTTTTTCTTATAGACCATATGGTATAATTTTTCGAATTTAACACGGTACATTAAAAGTGGTGTATGTTATCTAAACTTTTAATTTGACTACTTGTTTCACCTTTCCCATTCTGATAAAATACTCTTATAAAACTTTTAAAACTTTTGTTAATAACTTTATAAATCTAAAAAAAAACTCCATAAAAGTAAACAACTAATCCTTTACTCTTTAATTCTGAATTCACTCCATAGCTTTAAAAGAAAACCTTTTCTCTTTCATTGTTACAGCCCCTCCCTAATCTCTTTAACAAAGCTCGTTACTAAATAAAGAAAGCCCATAGATCGAAACTTCTAACAGGTGAACCTTTAACAATTGTAAATCTTAAAAACTTTTAGAAACTTAAAACTTGTTTCTTACCATAAACCTAATAAGAAAAACTTAAAACTTGTTTCTTATTATAAACCTAATAAGAAAAACTTAAAACTTTCTTATCATAAACCAAATAAGAAAAAACTTGAAAAACTTAAACTTTTTTTTATCATAAACCAAATAAGAAAAATCTTTAAAAACTTAAAATTTTCTTATCATAAACCAAATAAGAGAAAAAAAAAACTTGAAATCTTAAAACTCTTAAAAACTTAAAATACTTTATAAAACTTAAAACTAAAGATAACTTTCCTAAAAATATAAAACTATATATAAATACTAGTTTATGGTGCCCTATTATATATGACTCTTGATGCCCTTATTTGTGTTCCTGATGGGTTAATATATGACTCTTGATGCCCTTATTTGTGTTCCTAGTGCCCTATTATTTTCTTGCGCCTCTTTCTTTGGCTTATCTCTTCTGAGATAATAAAACGTCTTCTTTTTCTTGAGACTAAAAAAAAATTGTCTTCTGATTCTTTGATGGTTGACCGCCAGTTATTTGGCTTGGTTAACCACTTCTCCTCGTCTTCTCCAGTTGGTGTGTTTTTTCCGAGCACTTGGAATCCCACATAAGCGAAACTAGGGTTTCGTTGATTTGGGGTTTTTTCTAACCGTGTAAGATTTGGGCTTTTGGAGATGAAATTGAATCAATTGATGATTCAATTGAAGGTTCTGGGCTTGATTCTTCAAAGAACAAGTTTGTTTGTTCCTTGTTATGAATCGATTTGATTATTGCCCTTTTGATGATGACTTGTGTTATCTAATTTTGTATGGTTTTTTCGTTTTGAATCGATTGGGTAAACGGTTTTGTAACCGTATCTAATAAAAAATGATTAAGATGATTCTCGATAGGGTTTTTGTTTTTCGGATTGAATTGTCCTTTTGACAGACTTTTTGCAAAACTAAAACGAGACGAAAAAAATGTTTTCTGATGCCGGTTGATTGATCACTATATGTGACTGATCCCTAGGTGACAGAAAAATGTTTGGTTGATAAAACTCAGGAAACACAAAAGTGATGATTTGATTTGTGTTCGATGGGTTTTGCAGAAAGTTTCGAGAAACAAAACTAATTATTTTGATTCAAAACAGAAAAATCGTATATGATGATTTGGTTAGGATGACCAAACCTGCTCTGATACCAATTGTTGGCCTCGTTTGTGGATCTATGATCTCTAACGCAACAATATATACCAAAACAGAAATATATATATATATATATATATATATATATATATATATATATATATATATATATATATATATATATATATATATATATATATAAAATAAAAACGCTTTGAAACTTTGCAAAAACAATTGCTTTTTATTAAAACTGTCATTCATACTTGTTCATACATATTCTATCTAATTATACATGATGAAAGGGTACGAGTGACAAATCGTGTTGGTTCATATGATTCAACAGTCATGTCCCTTTGAAAAATAACTGTCTGCCGTTGACTTTTGCTCCTGGTTTGACTAATGGGATTGACTTATAAGATTGGGATTAACCCAATAGTATCCACCTCCAACTATCACAAACCTTTTCTTTTTCCTCTTTGGCCATTCCCATATGTCGAACTCCCACTTTCCATACTTCAATTTCCATTTTGTGCCTCTTGATTTCTTCCTTTTAGGCCATTTCCATAACTCAAACTCCAAACGACTAAAATTATCTCCATGAATCACTATAACAGAAGCCTTCACTGTATCAATTATTGTTGTCGTTAGCACTAAAATCATATTCAATACCATCATTATCAGTCGAACTAGAACTACCACCACGTTCCTTATCACACAATTCAATTCGATACCGATCACAGTTTAATTTCAATCAAACAAACACCTTTTTTCTCCTCCTTCACATTCAGTTCATTACTTTGATCCCAGTCACTCAAATCATCTTTTACACTAACCTTGATCAACTCATTAACAGTAGCATTCGATTTTTTAATATCCATTAAAACATTAGAGCCAAAAATATCGGAATTCGATGATGACGATACACCTAACAAACACTCCATTTTCGGTTTCGGAACTTCTTTAAAATTCTTTACCATCGAACCTTCCAATGTATCCAAAAGACATGAATTAAAGCTTGAATCTTTAACACCATTACTAATTATTTCCTTTAACAGTTTCAACCTCATTTACAACCTCATGATCAACAACATCATCAAGTAATCTATTTTTTAACCCAGTTGATTCTTTACTTTTTCCATCATCATGAACAAACTCATCAAAAATCTCACCACCAAGAACCAAATTACTCACACCGATTCTATAATTCTTTTTTTAATCTCATCATCATCAACCATACTTGAATCTTTAAACTCAATTCTTGCACTTTATCGCATTGCTTAGAAACTTCATCAAGAACCATATTACCAATGTTGTTTTCGACCGTATCACTTGCTTCTTTATCACCTTGTTTGAAATTTTTCTTTATTGACATTTCATTAAACCTCTTATGTGCACCCGTATGATAACAAAATACATATTCTTATCAACCAATGTTATTGAATAAATTGTACACTATGTGAAACCTTCAACCCCTTTTTACCCGTTTCCTTTAGCTAACTTTTTTTATTTTACTCGTTTGACCCGTCACTCCGTCAGAGATGAAACATATCCCACATTGACTCATTCATACTATAATGGGTCAGAATTTCCATGGATATAAAACTATATGAGAACGTATTTAAAGATAAACTATAGACGACAAAGAAGACCATGGAAGTCTGTTAATCTAACAGACTGGAGAAGAAAGAATCTAACAATAGAAAAATCCCTTTAAAGTGATAACAATTTTTTCGTCACTAATACATAAAAATGGTGACTAAAAGAATTTAAAACTCTAAAAGAGATGGGTCTCACCTGGAAAATGGCGTCACCGGAGTGACTGGAGAAGAGGAAGACGTAGAAGATGAAGTCATGGGGGAAATGATAATTATTAAATGAAAACTATAATGTCATATTTATCCAACCAAAAATAATAAGGAGGCAATTCTATATATCCAACTTAAACATCAAATGAGGGTAAACTAGTCTTTTTTAATAGTCAAACCCTTCATGTGCAGGTCAAATGAGGGTAAAGTAGTCTTTATTTTTAATCCCACCTCTGCCATCCATCACTGAATTCCGTTTCATTATATACTCTCTACCAAAAACCCAAGAGATTCGTCCCTCTCTTCTGCTCCCGCCAATTCTTATTGCTGCCATCCCTCATTTTCTTAGGAACCACCTTAAAATACTCAAGAAACCACCTTGGCGTCCTTGGTAAAATAGCCGACGTCGGAGATTAATGGCTGTAGAACTAGTGAAGAAGATAAGGAAATCTGGTAAAGTCGAAGTTCTTTTATAGATAGTATAGTACAAAAACCTTTTCAATAGTATACCTTTTATTCTGGAATAGAAATTTTAAAAAATACATATATGTAGTAATTTTGCATGGAAGTAATGCAAATTCTATATAGCAAATTCTATATAGGATATAGCAATATTAGACAAGGTTAAAGTTTTTTTCCTTGTGTTGTTCAAGCATATTGGCTGTAGTTTGTTGCATTAACGAATGTAACAAAGTAAATTGTTATATCTTCTAAATTTTTCATTAATTTTCAAAAGGTATTTAATAAAATTTTGTTCTAATTATTAATTTTCAAGAGGTATTTAAGAATCGTTGTATAGACCTTGTTTCCGAGGTCACGTAAAGATGATGATTTTCTTGAACAATAAAAAAGAGGTCAAACAAGATCAATTTGGCCGCTCTTAATTAGTGGTTTAATCGACTTGTAAAGGCAACACATATATGTGTCCTGCATACATTTCTTATACCTTAAATGATCATGAACTTACATAGATATATAGACACCCATATGAGCATGTAAACACACACAAATAAATATATTCAGTCTAGATAATAAGAATTACCCATGCCATCTATTGGAATTATATAACATGACTATCATATATAAAACACATAAAACATCAAAGAAACATGCGGAAGCGTATAGGAACGAATTAATGAATAATTAATTAACATAAACATAAACGTATGCGTACCTTTTTCGATTCAAGAATCAATTCCCAAAAACTAGCAATTGATGAACCCTAATTAGGGTTTATAGGATTATGTGAATTACCCCTTACCGATTTTGTAATTCAATCCAAGATACTAACAAAAGTATGTTAGTACCACGTTCTTGTACACACGTACTAAATCAAATTAAAGTAATGCTAGTTTTAAAAACACGAAACAATTTGTTTTGGAAAAACAAGTGGATCGACACCTTGGAAGGGGTATACGATTGGTTGGAGCAAAAACACACGCAAAACAATTTTAGGGTTTAGGTTATGAGTACAAGAGATAAAACACTAAGACCCTAGGACTTGTATTTATACCCAAAATAACTCGGTAACCAAGTTAGCAATGGATTGGGCTTTGGAACCCTTTGGCCGATCGGTTTGCTTATCCCAAGGGGTTTCCGGAATCTTCCCAATCTCTATTTTCACATCTAGTCCTTCCATTTAACATTTAACGATCGTTATTCCATTACACTTAATTAACTTAACGTCCGTTATATATTTCGTGAAATTAATAAATAAATATAACATTTTATATTTAATTATTAACTTTAATTATCATACGTAAAGCGTGCAATCCCGTGGTCTCGAGTGCAATCCTAACTCACGACTACTAATTTATATCCATAAAACTAACACCATCGTCTTCACTTATAAGAGATTGCATCAAATGGGAATTGTAACGATCAAGAAAATTACACAAAACAGATTGCTAAGAATGTTGGTTGAGGTCTTCAATGGACTTGAAATAAATAAAAGTTGAATACAAAGTTTGAGAATATCAATTGTGTAGTTGCAAGTTAGAATTTAGTAAAGAACTGGCCTATTACCGTTCTTGTGTGAGCAGCCTACCCCAGTTAATATTTTGGATGTGAAACAAGAATTTCTCAATCTATAATAAAAATGGAATCAACGTTCAAATCAATTTTATACCAAACAGTAAGAGGGATATACACCATTTGCCTCAAAACTGAACTTAGGTAACAAGAAATTGATAACTAACAATGATGCCCTTTCGACACGAGAGAAAAGAACAGATATAGTTACACTCTAAAGGATAGCATGCCATAGTATCATAATTGCATGATACTTTATTTTCACAATGCAAACAGATATTGTTCCATTAGGTTTCAGTATCTTGTAACTAATGTTTTCACTTCACATTTTTGTGCCTCTATGTAATGCTTTGACTGACTCAATGGAAATTTGACATGTAAGATCAAGCCCGTGCTGCCATCCTAACAACATTGCCGCATGCTCTGACTTTTCATTGGTTATAAAATAGGTCAACCTTCATTTAACTGATCTTAAAACTAAAGCACAGACCACAAAACTAATATATTATGGATACCTGACGCTCGTTCTTTCCTTATTCGCGATCAATTTGATTTCTCTGAAAATGTGAGATTACAGGCAATTCAGGCACTTTTTTTTCTTTCACCTGAACATACACCATATGAGATAAACTGATGACATCAATTAAGAATTTACCATGAAGACTAGCTATATAAATAACTTCTATAAAATATCAATGAATCATTGATCCAAAAAAACTCTATATGTTCAATGCTTACTGACATTGGACTATCTAGCTTATATGTTTTGAGACCTTAACACTACCCGTCCTAAACAACGCTATCCATGTGTCCAACTACTTAATATTCATGGTAAAGGTTCAACTAGCATTGAAGCCGTAACATGGATGAATTGCGATTCTTTACTTGGAATTTCATCTTACGAGCAACAAAGTTAATGTTGATTAATAACCCACAAATGATAATCCACTAAACCTAACTTTATTGCCAATGAGTAACGTGATATCTTCAAAACTAAATAAAAAGATGCAGTAAATCAGTAGATGCTGTTGTTTATTATAACACTTTAGGTACTTTTTGAGTGTTAGATGCAAAAGGAAATGGTTTACATTTCTGGGCTTTTGTATTGTATTACATTTACATTTGCTTCTTTTCTTTACGATCATGAAACAGGGTATCAAGCAACTGGAATTTTCTATATCGTGCATTTGAAAGGGTTGGCATGCTCCATATTTCTGCCCTTCTTTTAGACTTTTTTGGCACAAAATATCATTAGTGGTTTTGGAAAAAAAATTTAGATAACATTTAAAATTTTATGCTCCAGTTAGAAGAAAGCACTCATATACCATATTGTCAATAAAGTTTGGATTAGCAATAAAAAAAGAAAAGAACATGCCCGTATTCTTAACGGTTTAATATTTTATGCTCCTATTAGAAGAAAGTGCTTGGAAGGAAAACAATCTTGTGGAATAATATGACACCACCTAATATTTAATTTATGAGAATTGGAAATTAATTTATGAGAGAAGGGAAGGTCAAGTATAAATAGTAAACATACATAATTGCTTTGGCATATACAGACATTAACTGGCCTATTATCTTGCACATCATTCTATCCCACTTGAGGTCTTCTTTTCCTTTTACCAGTACACATTCTTCCTTTGGATCTATTGATTCAAAGTAATCCTCAAGATATTTGTTGTGCCTTCCAACCATACTCTTTGTGTCTGTATGAGTGTGGTTCTTCTCATCCTTTTTGGCAATTTCTGTTTGTACTTCCTTTGAACTTGCATGATCACACCTTTTGTCTTCAAACATGTAGTTTATACTGCATTTATTGTATCCATACTTCACAATATAGCCTTGATCCTTCAACTGATCAATACTTATTATATTTGGGGTTGTTTCTGGTGTGTAAAGTAAACAAGGAATCACCAAACTCCCATCTTTTGTTTCCACAGTTGCTTCTCCAATTCCATGAGAAAAAATGAACTTCTTCTCATGTGTTGTTCCTTCCATTTGAAACCTGTCCTTCAATCTCTTGAACAATGACTTAGTTGGACACATATGTTGTTTGTATGTACTGCTTACATACCATATGTTGTTCCAACTTCCACAATCTGTTCCTTCTACCATGTAATCGGTTGTTACATGTACATGTTTAGGATATTTCAACTTTTCACCATCTTGCTTGATAGAGGGCTTCACCACTTTGTTTTGATCTTTAGTCTTGATCTTGTTTCTTTTGTTGGGACATTTCCAGAACACATGGCCATGTTTTTTGCAAACATAGCAACGTGCCATCTTCTCCTTTAATGTACTTGTGCTTCCTTCTCCATGATCTTTGACAGTTGCAGGCACGTTTGAAGCATTGAATGCTTCAACTTCTTTCACTTTTCGCCTCAATATCTCTTTACTTTCAGGAGACAACTTTCTCTTTTGACTGTTCCATGGTAACAATTTTTGTGGAGATTCTCTTTGCAAGGACTTTCTAGTGAGTCCCATCTGCCCTTGCTTATGGATTGGCTTCCCCCAAGTCTCAGAGCCTTTGATCTGATACCAATGTTGCACAGGTTCATATTGAAGCCAATTCTTATTCATGACATGCTTGTAATTCACCATTGTGATTTGAGAATAAAACAGTGTAACTAGAATTCAAAGATAGTAAACAATGAACTTTATTCTATTGAATGGATAATGTTTACAGACACATATGACACCTATTTATACAATGTGAAACGACATGACAGTTTACATGAACCATTGTGTCCTTTAGACACTAACTGTCACATAACTAACTTAACTACCAATAACTACTTATAACTAACTTGCATAACTGCCTATCTAAACTGACACATAAACGACTGTTTGGATTGGTGGCCTTTGGCCCAAACCTTGACCCATTGCAGCCTACTAAATTGACCCATAGTACAAATAGTAAACATACATAATTGCTTTGGCATATACAGACATTAACTGGCCTATATATCCTGTGTCCATCTAGCTGAGAATAATGCTCATAAAATTCATTCCAAAGTTCATTAGCAGAGTTGAAAAAGGATAAGTTGTTAGCAATATGTTCAGAAACTGTGTTAAGTATCAATGAGATAATCATGTCATTTGCTTTGCCCCATAATGCCTTTAGAGACGAGTCTGCATAAGGTTCTGAATAGCCTCCAGTGATCGACTTCAGTTTGTTTCTTGCACTCAAAGAAACCAACATAGAACTTTTCCATGAACTATAGCTGTCTGATCCAGTGAGCTTTTTAGCATTCAGAACTAAGCCTGGGTGTCCATTTTGATGAAAGTAAAGTGGGTGATGAACGGAGTTGATGTTTTCTTCAATGGTGCTTGTTGATGTTACTGGTGGAGTTGAGGTGGATGAAGAATTCCTCATTGTTGTTGGTTTTGTAACAGAAAGTTGTTAGAGTAACTGATTTTTGTAACAGAAAGTTGCTGGATGAAGAATTCACCATCGTTGCTGGTTTTGTAACAGAAAGTTGTTAGAGTAACTGATTTTTGTAACAGAAATTATGAATTGAGTTGAATTTGTTGTTTTTTATTGAACTAGTTATAATACCCGTGCGCGCACTGGGTTTTTCTAAAACTTTTTATTAAGTATTATTTTCGATTAAAATATAGAAGTTTTACTTTTTGAAAGGGTAACTTTGGCTAACTATATAATCATGACAATAGGTTTGGTTGTTGTGATGTATTTTTATTGATGCAAACTTGTAAATTACTATCATCATCTTCTCATAAAACGCATCTTATCTTAATTAAAGCTATTGTTATAAATAATCAATATACTTAGTAAAACAAGTAAGTATACGTTATAAATATTCAGTTTGAACATTGTGTTTTACAGTTCATCTTCAATTATATTTGTTTGTCTCAGGTACACATAACTTGTTTTACCTTCTTGTTAAACAATGTCTCGCCAACTACATCTGAAAAGTTAATTAAATGTTACTTTTAGAAGTATAAGAAATATTAAATTCTCGATTTATAACAACTTACCAAAAGCTTTATTTGTGTTGATTTTGCTATTGAATACGTTGTAGAAAATCCTTATACAACTTGTAACAATAAAGGTGATATGTGACCGCCTATTTAGTGGCCTCACCTATTTAATACATTGTATTAACCTATTATATACTGGTTTTGCTATGTTGAGCAATTTTATTACAATAATTAAAAATGATTTAATCATGTGTATCAGTGTATGCATGTGTCATTTACTTGAAATTTTGGTCGGTTTTAAATTATTCTATGCAACACATATCATTCCGAGTTTAGTCATAGAATTTTACTCAGAGTTTGATACAAACATAGAAGACTATTCAAACATATTTGATATTAAAGCAAATAAATTGCAACACAACCTTCATAGAGATCCACCTATACTATATTGAAGTGCAAACAACTAATCCTTGATCATGTCATTCTTTATAAATATTTAAGTGCTCTTATCAATGTCTTTCCCTCTTTATATGAACCATAAATGCAAGTAGTATTACTCATATCATTATGAAAAATCACTTGTATATAGTAGTTTGTTACCGCCAAGTTTCAATCTCATAATCCTTCAAATTAGACTCGACCAGTATCAGTTAACTTCACGCCCTCTTAAATAACATTATAAATAATCAGATTATCATTCCTAACTACTTAATGCCAAGCCATGATTACGGTTATATAAATTGGGTTAGCCACATAAAATGAGTAATCCAAATAAAATAAAGTAGAGATAACTCAACACTATTTAGAGTATGTGTATCATATTACCTTAAAAAGAATCTTTCAGACAACGTTAGTCAACAATTGCATTAGTGTGCAACGATTATTCCATATGTTTTAGTGGTTATCTTTTGGTATCAATGACAAATAATTCAATGCAATCAACGCTAACCATCTCACAATCTTGTTCGGATTTAAATTTCATGTTCTTAAAAACTAGGACTTTTTGTTCATGGCGCCTAAGGTCAGCTAAATCAATTTCGTCAAGTTTTGATGTATACAAGCCTATAATTTCATTCAACTTATTGGTTATGTTTAGGAAGCTTTTCTCAAATTAATTCTGAAGGGTCTCACTAGAAGGAGTTGATCCTAACAATGAATGTATAACACAAGCCACACATGCACAAAATTCATCTTAACCATCTAACTTTACACCCATCTCCTCTTGAAAATCTCGAAGATCACACAAAAAATCATTTGAACAATAAGAAGCAAATGTATACACAAAATACAATTTGATTTCTCAGAAAACCTGATCTTTTTTTTTTTGAAAGGCCAGAAAACCTGATCTTACCGTCAATTCAAACACTTTTTTTTTTCTTTCACCTAACATACACCATATGAGATAAACTGATGACATCAATTAAGAATTTACCATGAAGACTAGCTATATAAATAACTTCTATAAAATATCAATCAATCATTGATCCAAAAAAACTCTATATGTTCAATGCATACTGACATTGGACTATTACAATAGCTTATATGTTTTGAGGCCTTAACACTACCCGTCCTAAACAACGCTATCCATGTGTCCAACTACTTAATATTCATGGTAAAGGTTCAACTAGCATTGAAGCCGTAACATGGATGAATTGCGATTCTTTACTTGGAATTTCATCAAGCACCTTACGAGCAACAACGTTAATGTTGATTAATAACCCATAAACGATAATCTGCTAAACCTTACTTTATTGCCAATGAGTAACGTGATATCTTCAAAACTAAATAAAAAGATGCAATAAATCAGTAGATGCGCTGTTTTTTATAACACTTTAGGAACTTTTTGAGTGTTAGTTACATTTCTGGGCTTTTGTATTGTGTTACATTTACATTTGCTTCTTTTCTTTACGATCAAGAAACAGGGTATCAAGCAACTGGAATTTTCTATATCGTGCATTTGAAAGGGTTGGCATGCTCCATATTTCTGCACTTCTTTTAGACTTTTTTGGCACAAAGTATCATTAGTGGTTTTGGAAATTTTTTTTAGAAAACATTTAAAATTTTATGCTCCAGTTAGAAGAAAGCACTCATATTCCATATTGTCAGTAAAGTTTGGATTAGCAATAAAAAAAGAAAAGAACATGCCCGTATTCTTAACGGTTTAATATTTTATGCTCCTATTAGAAGAAAGTGCTTGGAAGAAAAACAATCTTGTGGAATAATATGACACCACCTAATATTTAATTTATGAGAATTGGAATTTAATTTATGAGAGAAGGGAAGCTCAAGTATAAATAGCGACATACGACCCTTCACTTCATAGAAAACAAAACATGCAAAAGCAAGTAATGTCTTCTTCAAACTTCTTACTTTTATCTCTAACTCTACTACTCGTTGCTCCCTCAGTTGTACCAACCTTTTCTTCTGCTTCTCTGGAGGAAGCAAATGCTCTTCTAAAATGGAAAGCAAGCCTTAGAATCCCAAACAACTCCCTAATTGTATCTTCTTGGACACCCCTTCCAACGAATACTAGTGCACTCCCCTCGTGCCCTTCTTGGTTTGGAATTGCATGCAACGCTGATGGGAACATTAACAGGTTGAACCTCTCGACGTCTGAGTTAAAAGGTACGCTTCACCGGTTCCCGTTCTCTATTCTAGGCAATCTTACCCATTTTGAGCTTAGTGTAAACAGCTTCTTTGGTCCCATCCCACCAGAAATCGGACTCCTGTCCAAACTTGTCTATCTTGATTTTTCAGCCAATCGGTTTTCTGGTGTAATTCCACCTACCATTGGGAGTTTGAACTTACTCACTAAATTATTTTTGGGCACAAACCAACTCTCTGGACCCATTCCATTGGAATTAGGGAATATGAAGTCTCTAACTCATTTACAATTGGACACTAATCAACTCAATGGTTCAATCCCTTCATCGTTGGGTGATTTGGAGTCTTTGAATATCCTTTATCTGTACAAAAACCAACTCTCCGGACCCATTCCATTTGAATTAGGGAATATGCAGTCTCTAACTGATTTACAATTGTGCCTAAATCAACTCAATGGTTCAATCCCTTCATCGTTGGGTGATTTGAAGTCTTTAAATATCCTTTCTCTGTTCAACATCCAACTCTCCGGACCCATTCCAATTGAATTAGGGAATCTGAAGTCTCTAATTGATTTAGTATTGTCAGAAAATCAACTCAATGGTTCAATTCCTTCATCGTTGGGTGATTTGAAGTCTTTGAAAATCCTTTATTTGACCCATAATCAACTCTCTGGATCCATTCCATTTGAATTGGGGAATATGAAGTCTCTCACTGCATTAGATTTGAGTGAAAATCAACTCAATGATTCAATTCCTTCGTCGTTGGGTGATTTAAAGTATTTGAATTTCCTTTATCTAGGCACAAATCAACTCTCTGGATCCATTCCATTTGAATTGGGGAATCTGAAGTCTCTCACTCAATTAGATTTGAGTGAAAATCAACTCAATGGTTCAATTCCTTTGTCGTTGGGTGATTTAAAGTATTTGAATTTCCTTTATCTGGGCACAAATCAACTCTCTGGATCCATTCCTTCATCGTTAAAAAACCTGAGAAGCCTTCTGGCTCTGTTTCTCAATGAGAACAAGTTATCCGGTCCTATACCACAGGGAATCGGAGGAAAACAATTGTTTGAGCTACACCTGGACACAAATAAATTGTCTGGCCAAATTCCAAAGGAGTTTGGGGAGATGAAAAGTTTGTTAAATTTAAACTTGAGCAATAACAACCTTTCAGGTGTTATACCTCAAGAGCTTGGATCTCTGCATGGCCTCCTTACTTTTGACTTATCCAAAAATTGGTTAAATGGGTCATTACAAAGATATATTGGTGATTGGGTACAAATCAATCAGATATATCTTAGTAATAACAAGCTCAGCGGAAAGATCCCATCAGAGATCGGTAAATTAAGTCAACTCAATTTTCTTGATTTATCTTGGAATTCACTCGAAAAAGAGATACCATCGGAATTTGGAAGCTTAGAAAGTCTGGTAACGATGAATCTTTCTCACAATAAGCTATCTGGTTCTATTCCTAATGGTTTCAGAACTTGCCAAGAGGGATTAACATAGACATGTCTTACAATGAGCTCACAGGTCCGGTTCCCCCTTATGCTGTCTTTTTAAATGTGTCTGGAGAAGCATTAAAAGGAAATCATCATCTGTGTGGAAATGTTACAGGTTTGAAACTTTGTGAAAGTCAGATAAAAATGAAGAAAAATAATCATTTTTATCATAAGCTCATCCTTGTAACTATTGTCCCACTTTTTGCGGCTCTTTTACTTGGTTTATTCATGTGTGGCCTCATTGCTTGTCGACGTAGAAATAAAACTTCTCCACAGAAACCATCAGGCGAAGAAGGTGGCAAATTTTTCTCAATAACAAGTTTTGATGGACAGGCAATGTATGATGAAATCATCAAGGAAACAAATGATTTTGATGATGCATATTGTATTGGGATGGGAGGATACGGTACTGTGTATAAAGCTGAGTTACAACCCAACAATTTAGTAGCTGTCAAGAAACTTCATTCATCATCTGAAAGTGACGATCATATAGGTTTCCTAAATGAGGTACGAGCATTAACAAACATAAGGCACAGAAATATAGTTAAGCTCTATGGATATTGCTTCCATGCTCGTCACTCATTTTTGATTTACGAATATCTTGAGAAGGGAAGTCTAAAATCGCTTTTAAGTAGCGATATCACAGCAAAGGAAATGGATTGGCTGAAAAGGGTAAGAATTGTAAGGGCTGTAGCGAATGGTTTGGCTTATATGCACCACGATTGTACACCTCCTATCATTCATAGAGACATTTCTGGAGCTAATATTCTTCTCGATTCTGATTATGAGGCACATGTCTCGGATTTTGGAACAGCGAAGCTTCTAAAGTTGGATTCATCCAATTGGACTGCGGTTGTAGGCACCTATGGCTATATTGCGCCAGGTAAGTACCATATATTTTAAAGTTATATATACGATACATGCTTATTCTCAAGTTATATAACAACTTTTTTTGGATTGTCCTGCTTCCTTCATTATAGAGCTTGCTTATACGATGGTGGCAACAGTGAAATGCGATGTGTATAGTTTTGGAGTTGTTGCACTAGAAGTGATTATGGGAAAGCATCCTGGAGAACTTATATCATGTCTACCAACATTGTCGACTGATGATCTATTGCTGGCCAATGTAGGAGATAAACGGATTCCGCGACCATCACCTCTAGTTGAGAAACTAGCTCATTTAATTTTGAATGTCTCACGGGAATGTTTGAACAAGAACCCACAGGAAAGGCCAACAATGCGCCAAGTCAAAGATTTATTGTCAGTGGATGATCGACTTTGGATGAAGATGCGTGTATCGGTAACTTAATGCTAGCTTGATCAATTTTGTATGATGTCTAGTGATAAGTCATAAAGTTTAAGAAATTTTTTATGTTTTTTTGTTCTCCTGAATTATGTTGTAGATTGTAATTAAATAAGAAAATAGTTTATATCAATGGAGATTGCTAGCTTTCTAGTCTAATATAGTTACGTGTATTATAGATCTTTTTGGCAATTTCTTTAAATTATTCCAGGAAAGGCCAATGGGAAAGTCTATTAATTTGTGAAAAATGAGGTCTTTAAAGGGAAATGGGAGGAAGGAGGATTTGGCGGGAAAATCTGTTTTGTTCTCATCTTGCTGTTCTGTTGACTTTTGTTGACTTTTTCATCTAAGCATTCAAATCAACTTGAGGCAACCTTTCTTACGACCTTTAACACATTTCACCCATTTCATAACCCAACTACACGATCCATGTATAAAATCTAACAGCTGAATTCCTTCGCGAGCGTGAAGGATGGAAGTCACTCAATCTTCAAACAACTCTGTTACGAATCCCTCTGCCTTCGACCAACTTATTAGGTGATCTGATGCCAAAAACTTGATAAGCTGAGTCAAAAATGTAGAGACTAATATGTTTTGCAGCATCGTACTTTCCTAACCGAGCTAAAGCGAGCCACACTTCCACCTGTAATGGGCAACACTCCACAGCTCTCTGAAGCAAAAAGCTTTGCGCATCCTCCTCTTTTAGCAAGTTCCACTACTGCTTCCCATAGACGTAAAGAATCAGGTATATGTTCAAGACCTTTTCTTATTACTTTGGTTTTACTCACATCTCCATGTTCCAATAGTGCAGCCCTTTCCTTCAGCCAAACAGCAGCAACATTTCCATCAACATTTCCAGCGAGAAATTTAATACCGTTAACTAGGTAAAGTTCTTCATATTTCTGGGCCAGTGAAGTAGTGAACAACCTTGGAAGAAAATGATCTTCTGGAAATATGACAGTTGCATCTATGTTCCATCCAATAGCAGCCGCTGCAACTTTCATGCCAATATAACCACCACCAACCGCAACTACTTTTTGTGCTTTTGCCAGCGATGATACAAATGAATAAACATCAGCAATATCGCGTGTGTGATGAACACCAGGTAAAGTATCACCAATTTCTCATAAAATCTCGATGCAGTGGACCCTGTGGCAATAATGAGGGGTCCAAGTTTCAGTGAATTTGTTGTCTATGTTTGCTTCTCTGCATCGATTCCAGTCACCGGATCTTCCTGTAGCATCTCTATCCCTTTCTCTTTATGCCAATCAGTAGTTTGCCTCTCACCTCTTTTTGTGAGAGTCAGGCGCTCATATGGCGCAAATGCCTCCTTAGAAATGATACAGAGAATCCCATTAGCCACCCCTTTTTTCGACAAAAGTCCTAGTTACGTATATGTTGGCCTCGTTTGTGGATCTATGATCTCTAACGCAATCAAAATATACCAAAACAGAAAAAAACGCTTTGAAACTTTGAAAAAACAATTGCTTTTTATTAAAACCATCATTCATACTTGTTCATACATATCCTATCTATTTATACATGTTGAAAGGGTGCGAGTGAAAAGTCGTGTTGGTTCATATGATCCAACAGTCATGTCCCTTTGAAAAATAACTGTCATTGTAACTGTTTTGTAATTGCCGTTGACTTTTGCTCCTGGTTTGACTTTTTGGTTTGACTTATGGGATTGACTTATAAGATTTGGATTAACCCAATATTCTCTCCCTTAATCACAATTGCTTTGTCGTAGATCTTCAGTAGTGCTTGAAACTGCCAATAAGAGGGTTGGTTCTAAATCTTCTCCGATGAGGTTTGTCTCTTCTTGTCTTTGATATCTTCGATTTCTTTTATGGCAATGTGAGGCCTAATGTCCATATTCATTGCAATCATAACATTTTACTTTGCTGAAATCTCTAGGCTTTTTCGTTGCTTCATTGTAATCTTGTGAGAAATTTTTTTCTTTGTCACGATTTCGG
Source organism: Chrysanthemum seticuspe (assembly GCA_019973895.1). Taxonomy (NCBI): domain Eukaryota; kingdom Viridiplantae; phylum Streptophyta; class Magnoliopsida; order Asterales; family Asteraceae; genus Chrysanthemum; species Chrysanthemum seticuspe. The sequence continues at coordinate 344,328,345 of BPTQ01000005.1, read as the reverse complement.
CTATGTGGTGGAATGTATATTCCTCTTCCTTGATTATCATGGTGATGTCTTCGACCATTGTTGTGTTTTGTAAATAATATTTTATCTTGATCTTCGAATGCTCTTCCTTTCTTAGCCTTTATTCTTTCTTTGAAGGTTTTCAATCTACCAATATCTTCGTCTAGAGTCATTTTATCTAGATCGGAGTATTGCTCTATGGATGCGACAATTTGAATGAATCTTTCAGGTACATAATTTAGTAATTTTGGTACACGAGTTGATTCATCAAGTGTTGATCCAAGACTTGTCATTTTTGACGAAATACTTGTCATCATCGATAGTGTCATCTTTCTCCATTTGTAATATTTCAAATTCAGATTTGAGTGTTTGTAGTTTTGCCTTTTGTACTCAATCCACTCCAATATTTCTAGTCTTTAATGCATCTCAAACTTCTTTTGCGCTTTTGCAATTTGCCAATTGTAATACTTAATCTTCGGGTAGTGATTGGAATAGATATGCCATTGCAGTTTTGTCTCTTTTATCATTCACTTGAGTCTCAGTAGTAGGTTCTATCATTTTCCAAAGACCATTTGCTTGTAGTATGATCTTTATTCTTATAGACCATATAGTATAATTTGTCGAATTTAACACGGGACATTGAAAGTGATGTATGTTATCTAAACTTTTAATTTGACTAGCTGTTTCACCTTTCCCATTCTAATAAAATACTCTTATAAAACTTTTGAAACTTTTGTTAATAACTTTATAAGTCTAAAAAAACTCCATAAAAGTAAACAACTAATCCTTTACTCTTTAATTCTGAATTCACTTCATAGCTTTAAAAGAAAACCTTTTCCCTTTCGTTGTTACAACCCCTCCCTAATCTCTTTAACAAAGCTCGTTACTAAATAAAGAAAGCACATAGATCGAAACTTCTAACAAATGAACCTTTAACAATTGTAAATCTTAAAACCTTTTAAAAACTTAAAACTTGTTTCTTATCATAAACCTAATAAGAAAAACTTAAAAATTGTTTCTTATCGTAAACCTAATAAGAAAAACTTAAAACCTTCTTATCATAAACCAAATAAGAAAAAACTTGAAAAACTTTATCATAAACTAAATAAGAAAAATCTTTAAAAACTTAAAATTTTCTTATCATAAACCAAATAAGAGAAGAAAAAAAAAACTTGAAACCTTAAAACTCTTAAAAACTTAAAATACTTTATAAAACTTAAAACTAAAGATAACTAAAAATAAAAAACTATATATAAATACTAGTATAAAAAAAGTGGAGGGTGTTGTAGGTTTTATTTTGAAACCTGATGGGTTAATATATGACTCTTGATGCCCTTATTTGTGTTCCTGGTGCCCTATTATTTTCTTGCGCCTCTTTCTTTGGCTTATCTCTTCTGAGATAATAAAACGTCTCCTTTATCTTGAGACTAAAAAAAATGGTCTTCTGATTCTTTGATGGTTGACCGCCTGTTATTTGGCTTGGTTAACCACTTCTCATCGTCTTCTCCGGTTGGTGTGTTCTTTACGAGCACTTGGAATCCCACATAAGCGAAACTAGGGTTTCGTTGATTTGGGGTTTTTTCTAACCGTGTAAGATTTGGGATTTTGGAGATGAAATTGAATCAATTGATGATTCAATAGAAGGTTTGGGCTTGATTCTTCAAAGAACAAGTTTGTTTGTTCATGAATCGATTTGATTATTTCCATTTTGATGATGACTTGTGTTATCTAATTTTGTATGGTTTTTTCATTTTGAATCGATTGGGTAAACGGTTTTGTAACCATATCTGATCAAAAATGATTAAGATGATTCTCTATAGGGTTTTTGTTTTTCGGATTGAATTGTCCTTTTGACAGTTTTTTTGCAAAACTAAAAACGAGATGAAAAAAACGTTTTCTGATGCCGGTTGATTGATCACTATATGTGAATGATCCCTAGGTGACAGAAAAATCTTTGCTTGATAAAATTCAGGAAACACAAAAGTGATGATTTGATTTGTGTTCGCTGGGCTTTGCAGAAAGTTTCCAGAAACAAAACTAATTCCTTTGATTCAAAACAGAAAAATGGTATATGATGATTTGGTTAGGATGACCAAACCAGTTCTGATAACAATTACTGGCCTCGTTTGTGGATCTATGATCTCTAACGCAATCAAAATATACCAAAAAAAAAAAAAAAAAAAAAAAAAAAAAAAAAAGCTTTGAAACTTTGCAAAAACAATTGCTTTTTATTAAAACTGTCATTCATACTTGTTCATACATATCCTATCTATTTATACATGTTGAAAGGGTACGAGTGAAAAGTCATGTTGGTTCGTATGATCCAACAGTCATGTCCCTTTGTAAAATAACTGTCATCGTAACTGTTTTGTAACTGCCGTTGACTTTTGCTCCTGGTTTGACTTTTTGGTTTGACTTACGGGATTGACTTATGAGATTGGGATTAACCCAATAGTATCCACCTCCAACTATCACAAACCTTTACTTTTTCCTCTTTGGCCATTTCCATATGTCGAACTCCCACTTTCCATACTTCAATTTGCATTTTGTGCCTCTTGATTTCTTCCTTTTAGGCCATTTCCATAACTCAAACTCCAAACGACTAAAATTATCTCCATGAATCACTATAATAGAAGCCTTCACCGTATCAATTATTGTTGTCGTTAGCACTAAAATCATTTTCAATACCATCATTATCAGTCGAACTAGAACTAACACCACGTTCCTTATCACACATTTCAATTCGATACCGATCACAGTTTAATTTCGACCAAACAAACACCTTTTTTCTCCTCCTTCACATTCAGTTCATTACTTTGATCCCAGTCACTCAAATCATCTTTTACACTAACCTTGATCAGCTCATTAACAGTAGCATTCGGTTTTTGAATATCCATTAAAACTTTAGAGCCAAAAATATCGGAATTCGATGATGACGATACACCTAACAAACACTCCATTTTCGGTTTCGGAACTTCTTTAAAATTCTTTACCATCGAACCTTCCAATGTATCCAAAAAGACATGAATTAAAGCTTGAATCTTTAACACCATTACTAATTATTTCCTTTAACAGTTTCAACCGCATTTACAACCTCATGATCAACAACATCATCAAGTAATCTATTTTTTAACCCAGTTGATTCTTTACTTTTTCCATCATCATGAACAAACTCATCAAAAATCTCACCACCAAGAACCAAATTACTCACACCGATTCTATTATTCTTTTTTTATAATCTCATCATCATCAACCATACTTGAATCTTTAAACTCAATTCTTGCACTTTATAGCATTATTTAGAAACTTCATCAAGAACCATATTACCAATGTTGTTTTCGACCGTATCACTTGCTTCTTTACCACCTTGTTTGAAATTTTTCTTTATTGGCATTTCATTAAACCTTTTATGTGCACCCGTATGATAACAAAATACATATTCTTATCAACCAATGTTATTGAATAAATTGTACACTATGTGAAACCTTCAACCCCTTTTGACCCGTTTCCTTTAGCTAACTTTTTTTATTTTACTCGTTTGACCCCTCACTCCGTCACAGATGAAACATATCCCACATTGACTCATTCATACTATAATGGGTCAGAATTTCCATGGATATAAAACTATATGAGAACGTATTTAAAGATAAACTATAGACGACAAAGAAGACCATGGAAGTCTGTTAATCTAACAATAGAAAAATCCCTTTAAAGTGATAACAATTTGTTCGTCACTAATACATAAAAATGGTGACTAAAAGAATTTAAAACTCTAGTTAAAACTCTAAAAGAGATGGGTCTCACCTGGAAAATGGTGTCACCGGAGTGACTGGAGAAGTGGAAGACGTAGAAGATGAAGTCATGGGGGAATTGATAATTATTAAATGAAAACTATAATGTCATATTTATCCAATCAAAAATAATAAGGAGGCAATTCTATATATCTAACTTAAACATCAAATGAGGGTAAACTAGTCTTTTTTAATAGTCAAACCCTTCATGTGCAGGTCAAATGAGGGTAAATTAGTCCTTATTTTTAATCCCATCCATCACTGAATTCCGTTTCATTATATACTCTCTACCAAAGACCCAAGAGATTCGTCCCTCTCTTCTGCTGCCGCCAATTCTTACTGCTGCCATCCCTCATTTTCTTAGGAACCACCTTAAAATACTCAAGAAACCACCTTGGCGTCCTTGGTAAAATAGCCGACGTCGGAGATTAATGGCTGTAGAACTAGTGAAGAAGATTAAATCTGGTAAAGTCAAAGTTCTTTTATAGATAGTATAGTACAAAAACCTTTTCAATAGCATACCTTTTATTCTGGAATAGAAATTTAAAAAAATACATATATGTAGTAATTTTGCATGGAAGTAATGCAAATTCTATATAGGATATAGCAATATTAGACAAGGTTAAAGTTTTTTTCCTTGTCTTGTTCAAGCATATTGGCTGTAGTTTGTTGCATTAACGAATGTAACAAAGTAAATTGTTATATCTTCTAAATTTTTCATTAATTTTCAAAAGGTATTTAATAAAATTTTGTTCTAATTATTAATTTTCAAGAGGTATTTAAGAATTGTTGTATAGAACTTGTTTCCGAGGTCACGTAAAGATGATGATTTTCTTGAACAATAAAAAAGAGGTCAAACAAGATCAAGTTGGCCGCTCTTAATTAGTGGTTTAATCGACTTGTAAAGGCAACACATATATGTGCCCTGCATACATTTCTTATACCTTAAATAATCATGAACTTACATAGATACATAGACACCCATATGAGCATGTAAACACACACAAATAAATATATTCAGTTTAGATAATAAGAATTACCCATGCCATCGTCTTCACTTATAAGAGATTGCATCAAATGGGAATTGTAACGATCAAGAAAATTACACAATACAGATTGCTAAGAATGTTGGTTGAGGTCTTCAATGGACTTGAAATAAATAAAGTTGAATACAAAGTTTGAGAATATCAATTGTGTAGTTGCAAGTTAGAATTTAGTAAAGAACTGGCCTATTACCGTTCTTGTGTGAGCAGCCTACCCCAGTTAGCAATATTTTGGATGTGAAACAAGAATTTCTCAATCTATAATAAAAATGGAATCAACCTTCAAATCAATTTTATACCAAACAGTAAGAGGGATATACACCATTTGCCTCAAAACTGAACTTAGGTAACAAGAAATTGATAACTAACAATGATATGCCCTTTCGACACGAGAGAAAAGAATAGATATAGTTACACTCTAAAGGATAGCATGCCATAGTATCATAATTGCATGATACGTTATTTTCACAATGCAAACAGATATTGTTCCATTAGGTTACAGTATCTTACAACTAATGTTTTCACTTCACATTTTTGTGCCTCTATGTAATGCTTTGACTGACTCAATGGAAGGTTGACATGTAAGATCAAGCTCGTGCTGCCATCCGAACAACATTGCCGCATGCTCTGACTTTTCATTGGTTATAAAATAGGTCAACCTTCATTTAACTGATCTTAAAACTAAAGCACAGACCACAAAACTAATAAATTATGGATACCTGACGCTCGTTCTTTCCTTATTCGCGTTCAATTTGATTTCTCAGAAAATGTGATATTACGGGCAATTCAGACACTTTTTTTCCTTTCACCTGAACATACACCATATGAGATAAACTGATGACATCAATTAAGAATTTACCATGAAAACTAGCTATATATAACTAACTTCTATAAAATATCAATCAATCATTGATCCAAAAAAACTCTATATGTTCAATGCTTAGTGACATTGGACCATTACACTAGCTTACATGTTTTGAGGCCTTAACACTACCCGTCCTAAACAACGCTATCCATGTATCCAACTACTTAATATTCATGGTAAAGGTTCTATTAGTATTGAAGCCGTAACATGGATGAATTGCAATTCTTTACTTGGAATTTCATCAAGCAGCTTACGAGCAACAAAGTTAATGTTGATTAATAACCCACAAATGATAATCCACTAAACCTAACTTTATTGCCAATGAGTAATGTGATATCTTCAAAACTAAATAAAAAGATGCAGTAAATCAGTTGATGCTGTTGATTTTTTTAACACTTTAGGTTCTTTTTGAGTGTTACATTTACATTTGCTTCTTTTCTTTACGATCATGAAACAGGGTATCAAGCAACTGGAATTTTCTATATCGTGCATTTGAAAGGGTTGGCATGCTCCATATTTCTGCACTTCTTTTAGACTTTTTTGGCACAAAGTATCATTAGTGGTTTTGGAAATTTTTTTTAGATAACATTTAAAATTTTATGCTCCAGTTAGAAGAAAGCACTCATATACCATATTGTCAATAAAGTTTGGATTAGCAATAAAAAAAGAAAAGAACGTGCCCGTATTCTTAACGGTTTAATATTTTATGCTCCTATTAGAAGAAAGTGCTTGGAAGAAAAACAATCTTGTGGAATAATATGACACCACCTAATATTTAATTTATGAGAATTGCAAATTAATTTATGAGAGAAGGGAAAGCTCAAGTATAAAGAGAGACATACGACCCTAGCTTCACTGCATAGAAACAAAAAAACATGCAAAAGCAAGTAATGTCTTCTTCAAACTTCTTACTTTTATCTCTAACTCTACTACTCGTTGCTCCCTCAGTTGTACCAACCTTTTCTTCTGATTCTCTGGAGGAAGCAAATGCTCTTCTAAAATGGAAAGCAAGCCTTATAATCCCAAACAACTCCCAAATTGTATCTTCTTGGACACCCCTTCCAACGAATACTAGCGCACTCCCCTCGTGCCCTTCTTGGTTTGGAATTGCTTCACCGGTTCCCGTTCCCTATTCTAGGCAATCTTACCCATTTTCAGCTTAGTGGAAACAGCTTCTTTGGTCCCATCCCACCAGAAATCGGACTCCTGTCCAAACTTGTCTATCTTGAGTTTTCAGCCAATCGGTTTTCTGGTGTAATTCCACCTACCATTGGGAGTTTGAACTTTCTCACTAAATTATTTTTGGGCACAAACCAACTCTCTGGACCCATTCCATTTGAATTAGGGAATTTGAAGTCTCTAACTCATTTACAATTGGACAGTAATCAACTCAATGGTTCAATCCCTTCATCGTTGGGTGATTTGGAGTCTTTGAATATCCTTTATCTGTACAAAAACCAACTCTCCGGACCCATTCCATTTGAATTAGGGAATATGAAGTCTCTAACCGATATACAATTGAGTGAAAATCAACTCAATGGTTCAATTCCTTCATCGTTGGGTGATTTGAAGTTTTTGAATATCCTTTATCTAAACAAAAACCAACTCTCCGGACCCATTCCATTTGAATTAGGGAATTTGAAGTCTCTAACCGACATACAATTGAGTGAAAATCAACTCAATGGTTCAATCCCTTCATCGTTGGCTGATTTGAAGTCTTTGAAAATCCTTTATCTGAACGCAAATCAACTCTCAAGACCCATTCCAATTGAATTAGGGAATATGCAGTCTCTAACTGAATTAGAATTGACAGAAAATCAACTCAATGGTTCAATTCCTTCATCGTTGGGTGATTTGAAGTCTTAGAAATTCCTTAATTTGATCAAAAATAAACTCTCTGGACCCATTCCAATTGAATTGGGGAATATGAAGTCTCTAACCAATATACAATTGAGTGAAAATCAACTCAATGGTTCAATTCCTTCGTCGTTGGGTGATTTAAAGTATTTGAAATTCCTTTATCTGGGCACAAATCAACTCTCTGGATCCATTCCTTCATCGTTAAAAAACTTGAGAAGCCTTCTGGCTCTGTTTCTCAATGAGAACAAGTTATCCGGTCCTATACCACAGGGAATCGGAGGAAAACAATTGTTTGAGCTACGGCTAGACACAAATAAATTGTCTGGCCAAATCCCAAAGGAGTTTGGTGAGATGAAAAGTTTATTAAATTTAAACTTAAGCAATAACAACCTTTCAGGTGTTATACCTCAAGAGCTTGGATCTCTGCATGGCCTCCTTACTCTTGACTTGTCCAAAAATAGGTTAAATGGGTCATTAGAAAGATATATGGGTGGTTGGGTACAAATCAATCAGATATATCTTAATAATAACAAGCTCAACGGAAAGATCCCATCGGAGATCGGTAAATTAAGTCAACTCAATTTTCTTGATTTATCTTGGAATTCACTCGCAAAAGAGATACCATCGGAATTTGGAAGCTTAGAAAGTCTGGTAACGATGAATCTTTCTCACAATAAGCTATCTGGTTCTATTCCTAATGGTTTCAGTAACTTGCCAAGAGGGATTAACATAAACATGTCTTACAATGAGCTCACAGGTCCGGTTCCCCCTTATGCTGTCTTTTTAAATGTTTCTGGAGAAGCATTAAAAGGAAATCGTCATCTGTGTGGAAATGTTACAGGTTTGAAACTTTGTGAAAGTCAGATAAAAATGAAGAAAAATAATCATTTTTATCATAAGCTCATCCTTGTAACTATGGTCCCACTTTCTGCGGCTCTTTTACTTGGTTTATTCATGTGTGGCCTCATTGCTTGTCGACGTAGAAAGAAAACTTCTCCACAGAAACCATTGGATTGTCCTGCTTCCTTCATTGTAGAGCTTGCTTATACGATGGTGGCAACAGAGAAATGCGACGTGTATAGTTTTGGAGTTGTTGCACTAGAAGTGATTATGGGAAAGCATCCTGGAGAAGTTATATCATGTCTACCAACAATGTCGACCGATGATCTATTGCTGGCCAATGTAGGAGATAGACGGATTCCGCGACCATCACCTCTAGTAGAGAAACAAGCTCATTTAATTTTGAATGTCTTACGGGCATGTTTGAACTACAACCCACAGGAAAGACCAACAATGCGCCAAGTCAAAGATTTATTGTCAGTGGATGATCGAGTTTGGATGAAGATGCATGTATCGGTAACTTGATGCATGCTTGATCGATTTTTGTATGACGTCTAGTCCTAAGTCATAAAGTTTAAGGAACGTTTTATGTTTTGTTTTCTTGTCTTGAATTATGTTGTAGATTGTTATTTCATAAGGAATAATGTATATCAATGAAGATTGCTACCTTTCTATAATAATACAGTTAGGTGTTAGAATTATCACCTTCTGTAGACACACTAACATTGTAAAGGAATATGCAAGTTAGATTTTTTTTTTTGGTAAAGGGGAGTAATCCTGCACCCTGGTAAATATATTAACCAAAGAACGTTTAAGTACAATGGATATGAGTGAAATCCCATATCTCAGCCCGTTACATAGGCATAAAGCTTACATAACAAGATACTACCAATTTTCTAAACAAGAAAACAAACCACTACTCAAATGATAACATAGGACATAACGAAAAAATTACTTCCTAGGTCCTTGAAGCTTGGTGCCATACATGGCATTAAAGGCATCCAAATTCCCCGGAATATCAGAAACCTGCTTCGCATAGTCATCGTAGTCATACTCATCATACTCATCTTCAAACTCTTGGCCACCACCGAATAGATTAGCAGACTCATCAAATGGGTTAGCAACCACCTCATCTTCAGAATCAGACACCACGATATCTCCCACTTTATAAAAAGGGTTAACTCTCTTAGTAGAAGAGGCGGGCGGAATACAAGAATAACTAGTTTTATGAGCCACACCCGACTCCATCTCTTTCAAATCACTCACAAGGGGTTCTTGTGATGCAATACCTGTCTTAGTAGACTTATCTTCATTAACTTCCATTGTACGACCAGAATCCACATCCTTGTTGGTGTCATTAGAAGGAGTACCAAAAGCATCTGTATATTCCATATTAAGAGCATCAAACTGATTAGATGTAGAGATCTTCGTTCCACTGGAACTAGCCACATCAGAAGCATTCTTCTTAGTGACTTCCACTTTCTTAGGTTCAGGAGGAGTCTTCAACAGGTTTAGTAAACCCTCCTTGACCCAAAATAGTAGAACCACCTTGCTTTCCCTTCTTCTTATTATTGACCGTCTTGAAACCATCATTAACACGCTTAGTAGGCTGAGCAGGGGGTTCAACAACCTTAGGAAATTCAATAAGAGTATGACCAAAAATCATACATTTATCACAATGAGGTGGTTTCCACTCGTATTCAACCCGTATCTTCTCAATAGTCGAACCCGGCCCATCAAGTAACGGTATCTCAACAGTAAGGCTATTCCTAAGCACTTCATCCGACTTCACTTCAATCATGCATCTAGCAAAACTACTACGGCCCCACGAGTCCTTGCACATTTGGCTAGTAAAAGCATCTAACCTTTTAGGCGTGCCTATCAATATGGCAAGGAGACTAAGACCATCATCAGAAAACATAGCAAGAGGAACATCATGGAATTTAACCCACACCGGGATGTCGGTCAAATCCTCTTTAAGTAAGTTGGTGTTCAATGTCCATGGTTTAAGAATAATAGGAACATTTCTAATCAACCAAGGACCATTTTCAAGCACATCATCAACACCTTTCTTCGAATTGAACTTAAAGAATAAGAACCCCTTTGCATTCATCATTACCTTTTGTATACCAAACTTAGCCCACGCATTGCGTATAAAGTAATCAACAACAGGAAAAGCAAGGCGTTGACCAAGGAAATACCCATACAAAGTATTCTCAAACCTAGTGTTCACCTCTTCAACCACTTTCATCGGGACAGAAAGATCCACACCATTAGCGTTCTTACTACACTCCAACCTACGAAAGTTAGACGTGTGTTTCTTAGGTTCAGTAGAAGTAACACCAGCATACGATGAAGAAGGCTGTTTCAAAACACCAACCTTCTCAATACCAACAGCCCCATGAGCATTCGTATCAATCTGTTCATTAACATTATTAGGACTACTAGTAACATTAACATTAGAAGCCATATGACCACTCGTATCTTGAGGAGGTTTCGAATAATAACTAATAGCAGTAAGCATCTCTTCTAGCTTCTTCTGTGACTGCGGCACCTTAAGATGCTCAAATGGATTAGTCCCAGTAGAAGTAGTAGCAGCCACTATCACAACTGGTTCTAATGGTTGCCCATTTTCACCCACAAAAACAAGTTTTCCCTCAAATATTTTTCAATAGCACGAATTTTCAATAAAGTATCATGACCCTCAGGCGTGTCATGGCTAGGTGCAACATGACTAGGGGTCGAACCAAGTGAAACCGGCTCCACTTGTCCATCAGTACCAACAAGAATAGACGAAGATGTACCTATGTCTGTTGTCATAGCAGCTCCAACCACAAAAGTAGATGACTGGGACGCAGCACAACTACTAGAATCTTGCTCATTACGATCACCCACATTAGCCATTGAAGCATCATTCAACTCCCCCAAGTCGCCTCCCAATCCAGTTAACTTCTCTCCCAAATTAGACATCAAAACTCACGAACCACACCAATCAAACCAGGAATAACACGAAGAATATAGGTCTTAACTTCGATACAAGAACCAGTAAAAACCCTAGTGAAAACTAGGGTTTAATAAGACGGATAAAGTGCATCAACTAACCCATAATGATGATGTCGCGGTGAATTAATGATTAGATTAACACCAGTACAAACCGATTAAAAACCCTAAAAAACGATCACAATCAGAACCCTAAAAAGTTTCAGCAGATTGACATCAAAGACTTTAATAACAAAGGTCTTGTGAATCAAGGTTAAACAAGAGAATAATCAAGATCACACATAACGAATGTTAAAGGAGTGAGGTGCAGATTGAGGTGCAAAAAAAATGATTTAGGGTATAGGTTTGAAGTCGCAATCGCCATAGGATTTTAGGGATATGTTGGGAGAGTTTATTGCAAGTTAGAATTTATTCTTGCTAATAACAAGAAATTAACTAGAAGTTTGTTAATTTGTCGAAAAAGATGGCATAGTAGAGACGAGAAGAAGAAATATAACAAAAAGAAAATTCCCTTTAGAAATTTTTTCATCACTATACATAAAAGTGGTTACTAAAAGAATTAAAAAACTCTATAGTGTTATAAAATAATGAACAAGAACACAAGAACTAGAAGAAGAGAGAATTATTCATTAGTGGTGATCTCTACAGGTTACAATAGTGTATCTACTTATAGAGTAGATGAGTACATGTAATTAAACCGGATAATATCCTTTTAGACCTTATGTGATGTCGAACATGCAATTCGAATGTGGATTGAAAATTTTCTAGAATGCATTATGATATTTTTGGATAATTTTGTATTTTCGACCAACTACAAGGATCAAGTGTCTACTCAAAATAGATCTGAGATCAGAGAGGATGTTCCCAAAATGGATTTCGGGAATCGATACGGTCATTACGAGTTTCAAGTGATACTTTTTGGTTTAACCAATGCACCCACAGTGCTTATGGACCTCATGAATCATGTGTACAAACCTTACTTGAACAACTTCATAATTCTGTTCATCGATGACATTCTCATCTACTCCGGCCAAAAAAAGAGCATGAGGGCCATTTAAGGACAATCTTGGAGCTAGTTATGAAGGAGGAATTGTGTGATAAATTCTCCAAGTGTGAATTCTGGATTCAAACAGTGCAATTCCTCGGGCACGTGATTGATAGTCATGGCATTCACGCCGACCCCGCAAAGATTAAGGCCATCAAATATTGGGCTACCCCTACCACTCCTACTGAGATACGTGAATTCCTAGGTCTTGCCGGTTATTATCAAAGATTCGTTGAAGGCTTGTCAAAGATCGCCAAGCCTTTGAGCGAGTTGACTTAGAAAAATAAGAAATTTGACTGGGGAGAAGAGTCTTCATATTTTAAAACAAAAGCTCTGTGACGATCTGATTTTAGCACTACCATAAGGGAGCAATGATTTTGTGGTGTATTGCAACGCATCGCACAAGAGATTGGGTGTTGTACTATTGCAAAGAAAGAAAGTCGTCGCGTATGCATCTCGACAATTGAAAGTCCACGAAAAGAACTATACAACGAATGATTTAGAACTAGGATCCATAGAGTTTGCTCTTAAGAGGCACTACTATGGTACGAGGTGTATAGTGTTCACTGATCCAAGTCTTCTGATAACGCTACACGCGTCGTTCGGGGTCAAGGAAACTTCCTTTTCTTCGAGCAAGTTTTATAACACCCTAGGCAGTGAACCTAATCGTTGTAGTGTAGTAATTAGGGTAAGCCACGGGTATTGATATCGTTCTCTAGGGGAATAGGAATGCTAGTGAGAAGTTACTACGCTAAGGTTGAGGTTGAGGAAGATTATTTTTTATCTTTTTATGTTTTTTAGAAATTGAAAAGGTACGAATCTCGGATATTGAATTTGGGGGGTTGGTATTGCTACCGATTACTCTACTATTATCTAATTATCTAAGCTAAGGTTGTGATAGTCTATGTCTAATTGATGTGTACTCGTATGATAGTTTAAAGATATGTTTACTTAGGTTTTACTACTCCTTAATTATCTCCTATTGATGGTTGATTTGTCACGTCCTTATTCCTAGTTGCGTTGTGATTCTAAGGCTATAGGGCGTGCTTGTTTCCCTAACTCTTTGAAATTACCAAAGGGTCTTGTTTACAAATCCTCTAGTGATTTATAGACGCCTACTCTACGGTTGTCCTTGAATACTTTATCCTACAATTACCTAGATAATTATATTCTAAAGTTCACAAAGAAAAGTCAAGCATTAAGTACACAACGAATAATCTAGCGCACTCTAGATCATTAGTCAACTAAGATAAGTATCAACCAATCAATATTCAATAATTAAGTTTCATATTCCCTAAGCAAACACACAAATAAATTAGCCGGACATGGAGAACATGCAAGCATACACACAAATAATCAAAGACATAATTAAATTAATGAAGTAAATACTTATCTTGATGTATAATAGGGTTTAGAACCCTAAAATACTGCACAAGAAAGCCTTGGTTCGGTTTTAGGTTTTTACTCCAAAAGACTACACACAAAAACTGAAAAATTCGGATTCTATATATAAGATTACATCTGCGACGGCGTCACCTTATGTTTCGTGACGCCGTCGTGTCGCCGTCATTAGGGTTTCGTCTTGGCTACGTAAACCTTGCGACGGCGTCACCTTATGACTGTGACGCCGTCCCCTTCAGCTCTGACGCCGTCTTGGCTGCATCTAGGCCGTCTGAGTAGCGACGGCCTATTCCTTTAGAACCTGACGTCGTCCCTTGAAAACATGCAATTTCGCTTCTGACCCGTCGCAAAATTCCTTCCCGACGGCGTCGCAGATATGCAGTGACGCCGTCGCCTTATGTTTCAGCAGCTTTGAGTGTCTCGATTCTGACTTTGGCCATTTTCTTCGTATATTCGCGCCTTTTCGTCCAAATAAGCATCATTCCAGCATTTTGCCTTCAAGAGACCTAAAAAGTGAAAAGGAACGATATTAAGCAATAACGGATACAAAAGTGATCGAATAAGGGCTTAAATGACCCCTCAAAAAGGTACCTTTTAAAACCTTATCAAATATCCCTACACTTGGTATTTGCTTGTCCTCAAGCAAATGTGCTTTTGGCCAATTAATTTATAAGTTAGGGGTCATGAAGCATCCATTCAAAACGGTCCACAACACATATAAGCCCCGCAAAAGTCATAACAAGCACGGAAATTACATACTAGCACCTCACATGGGGTGTTTGGATACTCACATCTCTCTCGGGTGTATATATGAAATATAACAAATCGGAAATGGAAGATAAACACTCATTAACCGGTCCTAGTACATAGATTACCATAGGCTTGAGAATAGATCAAACCTCCGTCGCTTTGGCGTAAGCACCTAGGAAAGACTATCAAAGAGGTCTTTTAAAGGGTTGTAACGTTAGGCTTACGGTAAGGAAATGAAGGGTTTGGTGGGATAGGCTATTTAGTGGTGGATAGTCAAAAATCTCTATGTTGCAAGTATACGAAGAATGGCGTTGCTAAGCCAAGACTCGACACTCTAAAACTCTAGGCAACGAAAATAAACAAACATAATTTAAAAGATAGATGTAGGATGGTAGCCCGTATGGTTTTTTTTTTTTTTTTTTTTTTTTTTTTTTTTTTTTTTCGGAATTTTTTTTTTTTTTTTTTTTTTTTTTTTTTTTTTTTTTTTTTTTTTTTTTTTTTATCATCATCATACACTTTTACTCTACCATCCTCTACGGTACATCAAAATGATAGGGATTTATAGACACATCCCTACACTTGAGTTTTTATTACTCTAACACTAATTTGACCCGAATTGAAAAGATCAAAACACTTGGAGTACATTATTATGCAAACAAAGGGAATTTGAGTTTAACGTTCTCTTCCCTATATTTCATAAACTTTAACTTTTCCCATGAATCCCAATCATCCCAAAACTGTATACAAAGGATATGACTCGACTTAGCAACTCATGCAAGCAACCAGATAATTGAACTAAGGGTTTTAGGTGATAACATAAATTTGCACTAAAAGTGAGTGCAATAAAGGGTAGGCTAAGGCGATTTGGGTGTATATTTGGGGGTGGGGTGTAAACAATGCTCTTCATTGATATTCCGGAAAAACCGAAACATCACGAGAACCGCGAAAAGGATAGGCTCTGAGGGGTTAACTAGGGGTATCGTGTACTAAAGATGAGTACAACGCAAAGGGTGTGGGGGAATTACTCAACCGATATGGAAGAAGTAATTATATTACAGGTATTAAACAAGGGTTATCCTAATGCCTCTTATCATTTAGTTATTCCTAACTACACAAGTGTAGTCTCACTAGCGATCTCGGAATGCATCACAAAACAAGTTCTAGAATCTAATATACTACCGGTTCACACTCTAAGCATTAAAGATGAATGCTTTAATTCCTACTAATCTAAGGGCGATCCTCACATTTTGGGTGGAATTTAGGTGGTAAAGGGTTTTTGTGCTAGTCATGCAACTTCCTATCCATGAGACGCTTTTGTTAAGACTAATGGCCCACTCTTATACGTCATGAAAAAATTTAAATTTGGCTAAAATTACCCTAACCTACATTTTCTCATGGTTTATTACACAAATACACTTGGACAAAGCAAACAGTCAAGGATAAGCATAGTTTCAAAGTTCCTGTTTTATTTTCCCTCCCTACACTTAAACTGAACATTGTCCCCAATGTTCCCCGAAAGTATCAAAGTTATGATAATAGAAGGTAATTAAAAACGAAAGAAACTAATACTCCCCTGATTAGCTCGGTAGGATCCGTGAAAAGTGTTGGTTAAATCTTTTCCAAGAAGAGTTTTTGCGTGAAAGGCTCCTTCCAAACTTGTGTAACTTCTTCTTGACAAACTAAACCTGCACACTAGAAGAAAACAAACGAAACTTTCGCGTAAAATCGGCGGTAATAATATACATAAGACTCGATTTAAACTAGGATATAATGCTTGTGGAATGGATGTTTACAGAATTTGTTTTGAAAGTTAAGATCTGGAAAATTCCAAAATTTTACAAGTAGCTCAGAAAACGAGAAAAAGTAAGCTGATGTTTTTATTCCTTCCTGACGCCGTCAGGTTGCAATCCTGACGCCGTCAGGTTATCCTGACAAAAACTGGTCTGCGATTTTCTGGAAAAAATTCTGGAAAATTTACATCTTTAGAATCTGGAAAAATTTCTGCAAAAACATCCATTATGACTCGATACAAGCATTTGACTCGAACAAACAAACATATATATCTTTTAGTTAATTGTTATTCTCATGTTTACGTTTCTTATGAAAACGTGTGTAATCCTCCCTACACTTATCCTTTATGTAAAATACCTTTATATGTAATTAAGACGAGGTTAAAAACAAAATAAAGCATTTTTACAAATTCAAACATGAGGACAAACAATTAATAAAAGATATATGACACTAACAAGCAAACAATTAAGCATGGGTTGCCTCCCACGAAGCGCTTTTCTTTATTTAAGAGTCTTGTAGCTAGACTCGTAGTCCTACCCCTACGTTGCCTCGTTTTGCATTCTCAATGAGAATTCTATCATGTTGACAAAATTTTCATCGACTCTATACCTAGGCCCTAGGGTCAAGCAATCCTTATAATAATGCCTCCTTCTTTCCCACATGAATTTATAACCCTTTTCAACATCTTCCTTGCTTTTGTCCTCAAAAGCTTTGATGTTGTCTCGATCATAAATGGACAAGTGGCCATACTAAGTTGTTTTCCAAGGCATCCTATAGGTAATCTCATCGGTTCCCTCCTTAAACCTAACGGTTCCATCATGCTTGTTATGGCCCATCCTAGATGTCTCAACAAACGGTTTCCCTAGCACTACTTGGGATAGGCTATAGTCAATGACGCATCCTACATCTTCTAGGATCATAAAATCAACAAGGTAGGTGAAATTTCCTATAAAGACATGCACATCTTTGACTCTTCCCACAAAGTTGCAAATTCCTCCCGGATATTTAGGGTCTCTCCTAATATTGAGTCGCTCATTCATAATGTCATTGTAAACAGCAGACGACATTATATTGATGGGAGATTCCGTATCTATGTAAGCGTGGTCGATACTCCTATATCCGATCATACAAGGAATTTTTAGGTTCCAGGGATTTCCTCTCCTAATCTTAGGGCATATCCTAATGATAGGTGATCGTGGATTATTGATTATGTATTGATGGTACGCAACCTCTTCCTTAGTGGGGTAAAGATTGAAGTACGCACTATTTTCCTCGTCCACTTTGTTGTTGGTTATGCCATTGTCCGAATTACTGCTAATCATAGAGCCAACTATAGCAGCGCTGACTATTTTCTCAACAGCTTCCCTGATTGTACTATCGAATGTTTTCTGCAAATCCGGAAGGTCGGTGTTTCTACTCACATAGCGGCTTCGATGTTGGTGTTGGTTATTGGATTGGGTTTTGAGCGACATTGGTTGGTTACCACCTTCCATGATGAAAAGTGATGAGTGTTTACGAACAAAGGTCACGAAGAAGGGGGATAGACTAAGAGAAAGCTAAAAAATGAGAAAAATTTACTTGATAGGAATCAAGCAAAGAAACCTAAACGAGGTGGACTACTAACTAGCTATTCTATTCCCCGGCAGCGGCGCCAAAAACTTGATAACGCTACACGCGTCGTTCGGGGTCAAGGAAACTTCCTTTTCTTCGAGCAAGTTTTATAACACCCTAGGCAGTGAACCTAATCATTGTAGTGTAGTAATTAGGGTAAGCCACGGGTATTGATATCGTTCTCTAGGGGAATAGGAATGCTAGTGAGAAGTTACTACGCTAAGGTTGAGGTTGAGGAAGATTATTTTTTATCTTTTTATGTTTTTTAGAAATTGAAAAGGTACGAATCTCGGATATTGAATTTGGGGGGTTGGTATTGCTACCGATTACTCTACTATTATCTAATTATCTAAGCTAAGGTTGTGATAGTCTATGTCTAATTGATGTGTACTCGTATGATAGTTTAAAGATATGTTTACTTAGGTTTTACTACTCCTTAATTATCTCCTATTGATGGTTGATTTGTCACGTCCTTATTCCTAGTTGCGTTGTGATTCTAAGGCTATAGGGCGTGCTTGTTTCCCTAACTCTTTGAAATTACCAAAGGGTCTTGTTTACAAATCCTCTAGTGATTTATAGACGCCTACTCTACGGTTGTCCTTGAATACTTTATCCTACAATTACCTAGATAATTATATTCTAAAGTTCACAAAGAAAAGTCAAGCATTAAGTACACAACGAATAATCTAGCGCACTCTAGATCATTAGTCAACTAAGATAAGTATCAACCAATCAATATTCAATAATTAAGTTTCATATTCCCTAAGCAAACACACAAATAAATTAGCCGGACATGGAGAACATGCAAGCATACACACAAATAATCAAAGACATAATTAAATTAATGAAGTAAATACTTATCTTGATGTATAATAGGGTTTAGAACCCTAAAATACTGCACAAGAAAGCCTTGGTTCGGTTTTAGGTTTTTACTCCAAAAGACTACACACAAAAACTGAAAAATTCGGATTCTATATATAAGATTACATCTGCGACGGCGTCACCTTATGTTTCGTGACGCCGTCGTGTCGCCGTCATTAGGGTTTCGTCTTGGCCACGTAAACCTTGCGACGGCGTCACCTTATGACTGTGACGCCGTCCCCTTCAGCTCTGACGCCGTCTTGGCTGCATCTAGGCCGTCTGAGTAGCGACGGCCTATTCCTTTAGAACCTGACGTCGTCCCTTGAAAACATGCAATTTCGCTTCTGACCCGTCGCAAAATTCCTTCCCGACGGCGTCGCAGATATGCAGTGAAGCCGTCGCCTTATGTTTCAGCAGCTTTGAGTGTCTCGATTCTGACTTTGGCCATTTTCTTCGTATATTCGCGCCTTTTCGTCCAAATAAGCATCATTCCAGCATTTTGCCTTCAAGAGACCTAAAAAGTGAAAAGGAACGATATTAAGCAATAACGGATACAAAAGTGATCGAATAAGGGCTTAAATGACCCCTCAAAAAGGTACCTTTTAAAACCTTATCATCTTCGACATATTCTCGACCAAAAAGAATTGAATATCAGGCAACGTCGTTGAATTAAGCCGCTCATTGATTACAATTGTGACATTCGCTATCACCCGGGGAAGGCAAACGTGGTAGTTGACGCCCTAAGTTGCTATGAGTTCGAGCTTTGGTTATGCCCATCAATTCAAACCTACTCGCGCAAATTCTTGCGATGCAAGCCGAAGCCTTTAAAAAAGGAAACCTGGAGACTGAGGTAATACGGAATATGGAAAATAATTTTGAGACACATTTGGATGGAACCCTGTGCTTTGAGAATAGAAGTTGTTTTCCATATTTTGGTGGTTTACGTGATTTGATTATGCATGAGTCACATCAGTCAAAGTATTTCATTCACCAAGAAGCTATATTGGTGGCCAAACATGAAGGCTGACATCACCACTTATGTCAGCATGTGTTTAACATGCTCTAAGGTCAAAGCCGAATGTCAGAATCCATCCGGTTTATTGGTACAACCAGAAATACCTCAATGGAAATGGGAGAGAACAACGATGGACTTTATTACAAAGTTACCCAAGACATTAAGCGGTCACGACATGATCTAGGTGATTGTTAATCATCTTACTAAATCTACTAACTTCTTACCGATCAAAGAAACTGACAAGATGGATAATTGACCAAAATTTACATCAAGGAAATAGTCTCGAAGCATGGTGTACCGGTCTCAATTATTTCAGACAAATATGGTCGATTCACTTCAAGATACTGGCAGTCGCTTCAAGATGCCTTTGATACACGTCTGAACATGAGCACAACATATCACCCACAGACTGATGGTCAGAGTGAAAGAATGATTCATACTTTGGAAAACATGTTGTGAGCCTATGTGATTGACTTTGGAAGTGTTTGGGATAGACACTTACCCTTGGTAAAATTCTCATATTATAACAGTTACCATACCAACATCAAGGCTGCACCGTTCGAAGCACTTTATGATTGGAAGTGTCGATTACCCATTTGTTGGTCCGAGGTTGGAGATGTCCAACTCACTGGTCTGGAGATCATTCGTGTCACACCCTCGCCGGAGGCGGAAACACGAGGTGTAACGGAAGGGAACATAAGCACAAGATAATAGAACATACCAACGTTAAGATTTAAAAGAAAGAGTACACCATTACAATACCAGTTTAGCCGTCATCGGCAAATATATTACCAAGGTTAGATTCCAAAATATTTCGTTCTATTACATAACGATATGTAGTGATAAGTAAAAACTTCATTATGCAAGACCTGGTAGAAAAGCCTACTAACGATCACCTGAAATGCATGAGAGAAAAACGAGTCAACTATGAAAATAGTTGGTGAGTATACACGTTTCGTAAAATAAGAAAACTCGTAAGTGAGAAAGTCAAAGGTTTCGGTCATCATAAATAATCCACAAAGCAAAGGCATTGTAAATCCACTCAGTTCCAAGTTCCGCCCATACAAAGCTTGCAACCTGTGTGTTCACAACCCATTGCACAAAATATAGTATGTCTAGTTTATGTTCATGCACACGTTGCCAAATGAGGTCACAAAGCAAAGGCATTTTAAATCCACTCAGTTCCAAGTTCCGCCCATACGAAACTTGCAACCTGTGTGTTCACAACCCACTGCCAAAAGTAGTATGTCTAATAGTCAAGTATAAGTGGTCATAATAGTTCACAATATATTACCACGTATATAATAATGTATGCCAGGCAAAGCCCCTAGAATAAATAATATGCATCCCGTAACATAGTGGACGAGAGGTTGGCCGACCTCTAATAGCGCTATCCATACTACCTACTAATAGGAGACTAACAATGCGAATGTACGAACGGTACATCATACAACTATTATATACAATTAAGAACACTCCGAACAAGGGAGAATTTGCACACTCCACCAATAAGGCGAGAATTTTTGAGAACGCTCCGTAACATAGTGAGACACTCTGCTCCGGACCGGGGAGGCTTTAGGTTGCTCCGAACAAGGGAGACTTTATAGTGATGCTCCGAACATGGGAGACTTTATAGTGATGCTCCGAACATGGGAGACTTTAGGTCAAGGTCATAACACGTACGATTCAATAAGTCCAAACAAGTCATAAGTTTGTATTTAAGTTCAAGGATTTGTTTCAAGTTCAAAAGAGTTCACAAAAGTAAGAATCAATTCAATTCAAGTATGGTTCATGCATTTCGCCCCAAAAATATAGCAAAACGGTAAAAAAAAAAAGGGGGATGTGATTACTCACTTGATGAATTGATGCGATGACAAAAGTGGTTACACCGAAAAGTAGCGTTAATCTCGAAATGGACCTATTATGAATGATATGATATGTAATAAGTCATGATGTAATGTTATGCATGCAATTCGGATGATATTTATACCACTTATGAATTTTTGAAAACAATACTTTTCGTTGAAAATATAATCTTTTAACGTCTTGACCATTTTTAAATTACTTCACATGTATTTACATTGAAATGATATCCGACGATAATCATTTAGTGATTTATTGTGAAATTATAACTTTTCGTCGTAAAATAATGTCATTGAAATTTCCATGAAAGTGACTAAAACGGCCTCTAAAAGCTAGTCGTAAAATGGTGCACGTCGTGCGTTAGGAAACAAACTCAACAGTTTTTGGAAGCTCGTATCATTATCTCAAAGTTTTAGTACATGAATTTCCATCCTAGAGGTCTCGAACATAAAGAAAAATAGAGGTTAAATATGGTACTTATGTCCCAAAATATAGTTTAAGGATGTTTTTCCGACAAAGTTTGAGTAAACGTGTTTAATTCATTACAACTCCGCTAATCAAATAGTCGGACATTTTGGAAAATATACTTGGCGAACTTACTTTTATTAGAAGACATCTCTTTATAAAAAGTTTAATTCAATGTTAAAAACAACCTTTAACTTGGTCTCTAGTTTTGCCGTAAAACTTGCCTATTAGAAATAATATAGTTTTTCTTATATAATAAAGTTACGGCAACTTTTGTAAACGTGTATAATTTAATCGTTACAAATCCGTTTTCTACGTTTTAAAGGTCCTTAGCTTTGTATCAAAGTATACTAACATATTTTTGACAAATCGACATAATTTACAACGCCCAAGCTTCATTTTTGACTCGTACAAAATAAGCAATACATGCTGAAATTTTTTGGATTTTATAGTTTTGGTCTGAAAAATTCATAACTTCTTCGTTATAGCTCCGTTTTAATCCGTTCAAGTGGCCACGTTTTCGTTTTAAAGTATATTTTCTAAATATCTAGGCCAAAAATTTTTACCTACTGTCGGATTTTCCAGATTTTGAAAATAAGGACAGACCCTTTTTCAAACTCGTCAAAATGAGTTTTTCTCGCGCCAAACCTATTCTAACCCATTCAAAACAACTCCGAAGCTATTCTACTCCTACCATACACCTTCTTAGGGTTTCATGGGTTCCTAGACATCACCAAAAATTATATATAACAAGGAGTAATTTATAGGATGGATTATATATATATAACACTTAAAAAACCTTAAAAAGTGGTATAAACATCACATAACTTGCATGTTTCTCAAATAAAATGATATGATCATAATAATGAATGTGAAATAACAACATGAATATGAATGCTTACAAGAAATATGATGAGGTTTAAGGACAAAGGGTTTTTCCTAATCACTTGAGGTTTTTATTGCAAAACCTATACAACAAGTGATACTAGAGTGTATTAAAACTTTGTCTTGAAATTTTTTGATGCTTCCACCTTGGTCCTTGTGGCTGCCGAATTTTGGAGAGGAAGAGAGAAAGCAAATGGATATTCACCTTGATATTAACTTTGTGTATGTGTTAAGTTAAATTGTATAATACTTCTACTAGCAAGAGATATTTGCAAATAACTTGTGACTCACCCTCCCTTGTCGACAAGGGAGGTGTAGTCATACCTTTTATGTATTTTTTTTTTATTAGTATAAGGGTAAGATTTGTGAAGTTAAATTAAGTTAAATGATAAGTTGTAGTTACTTTTGAATATTTAGGGTAGCGTTGGATAAAAATAAATTTTCACGGGTCAAGATAAAATATATTTAGGTCATAAAAATTATAAAAATACATTTCTTGCAAAAATTTGAGTGATATAATAATAATCGTGTCGTATTTAAGAAAAACGTCGTAATTATATAACTATAACAATTTATATACCAAATAAATTTAAAACACTGGGTAAACTCATAATATTATTTTATAAACTTAATATGAGTATAAAAATATATCGGGATAATTTTTGGAAGTAACGGATCAATTGTTCAAAATAATTAATCACGCGATAACGTTTATTTAATATGAAAATTATACGTTTAATGTAAAATGCAAAACCATGCATGAACTAATATGATGACAATGATGTTAATGAAATGTAGACTAAACTTAGTCTATATGAAATGTCCTTGATGATTGTTTATGAATTCGCAGCTACACCCCTAAGGTTACGCGAATTTAATACTTGTAAACCTAGTTTACAATATACGATGAAATAGTAAATGTGAGAAATGACCGGAAATTGAGAATTGTGACAATTCGAGAGACAACTAAAAGGATTATACAGATCATAAACATATTGTAAGCTGCAAGAGATCGTCAGAAGAGTTATGCCAATGTAAGCCGTAAAACCATGGAATTTCTAGTCGGAGATATGGTCATGTTGAAATTATCGCCTTGGAAAGGAGTGATACGGTTTGGGAAACTCAGGAAGCTTAACCCGAGGTACACTGGGCCATTCAAGATTCTAGCTAAAGTTGGTTCAGTGGCTTACAGACTTGAGCTCCCACCAGAGCTCGGCAGTGTACACAACACATTTTACGTTTCTAACCTAAAGAAGTGCCTATCAGATGAATTCTTAGTCATTCTACTGCAAGAAATTCAGCTCTACAACAAGCTAAACTTTATTGAGTAACTGGTAGAGATCATGGATAGAGAGGTCAAATAATTAAAGCAAAGCCGCATTTCAATCTTTAAAGTTAGATAGAACTCTAGGAGAGGTTCGGAGTTTACATGGGAACGCGAAAAACAATTCTGTACTAAGTACCCAAACCTCTTCGCCAACACCACTCCGGCATCTAACCCAAACTGAATTTTGGGACGAAATTCTTTTAACGGGGAAGACTGTAAAAACCGGTATTTTTAATATTTAACCCATAACATGAATTATTCAACATTGAACATTTACGTTCAAAATTTAACTCATAACCGAGAGGCTATCCCACGTATAACGAAAAAAGTCTTTGAACGCGTACCAACACTAGACTAAATTTAGTCTACACATAACAAGCAAGCTACGAGCACATTACATAACTCACATACATTTACATTTATTGTTTATATGTAAACCGCTTACGTAATACATTTTTACATCTCATGCATGCATGCAATGCATAATATTTCACCACCTTTGCATTTATACCCCTAATATATACAACACTTACACTTTAATTCCCACTCATTATTCACATTTCAAATTCACTAACTCATCCATTTTCCCTCCTACTTACATCCTAAAACATACTAGTTATCTCAAAAATCCAAAAGCATGACAAGAAAATCCTACCATTTATATACTAACTTTCACTAACCACCGAAATTTATTATCCTCCCCACCCTTATCCATGGCCGGTCACAACGTCCCCCCCCCCCCCCCCCCCCCCCCCCCCCTCTCTCACCTCCTACTAACTTTTGTAATTTCCCCTAATTATACCATCATATTATAAATCCAAGAATAATCCAATCACAATATCTCTTTGGTTTTTATAAACACTAACAACTACTTATACAGTCATTACACCAAAACACAAAAATCCTCCTTGTTTCTTCCTAAAACCCCCGACCCAAATACAAACACACAAAACAATTGATTTAGATTTTGTTTCAAGTATTTGACAAGGAAGATAGTGTTAAGTTGTTTAGGTTTGGATTTAGCATGTAAGGTCTGGATGGTTGATGCTATGCCCTATTATTGCTCATGGTGTTCAAAGCAGTAAGCATACTATATGCCTTAGAGAGGCTGCGTAAGCAGTATTTGTCCCCTAATGTTTGTATAGCTTTCATCTAATCCCATGAGAAATTGTATGAGCCTCTTTCTTTAGTCCTTTTCACCATTGGCCTTACCATTTTCACAGTAACACTTGCAAGTACATGCATAAGGTGCCTTTAATGCATCTAACTCATCCCAGAAATCTTTTAATTTGTAGTAAATCTCAAGTATGGTGTTCATTTATTACAACTGAGTGATATCATGAGTGATTTGGTATATCGTATTGCACACGTTCATATTGAAGCCAATTCTTATTCATGACATGCTTGTAATTCACCATTGTGATTTGAGAATAAAATAGTGTAACTAGAATTCAAAGAAACAATGAACTTTATTATATTGAATGGATAATGTTTACAGACACATATGACACCTATTTATACAATGTGAAACGACATTACAGTTTACATGAACCATTATGTCCTTTAGACATTAAATGTCACATAACTAACTTAACTACCAATAACTACTTATAACTAACTTGCATAACTGCCTATCTAAACTGACACATAAATGACTGTTTTGATAGGTGGCCTTTGGCCCAAACCTTGACCCATTGCAGCCTACTAAATTGACCCATAATACAAATAGTAAACATACATAATTGCTTTGGCATATACAGACATTAACTGGCCTATATCTCTTCCCTAATGTTTTAATGCCAACATCCTTTTGACTAGGTTCTTCTGTTCTTTAAGTAACGACAATAAAATCATTACTTCCTGATGTGCTTTCACTTCCTTCATCGTCTGCAGTCTCACTTATGTTGCCTTCCAAGTTAACACCAAAATGAATAGTTTTGCCTTTCCTGTTCTCAATTTCTTTATGTGCTTCTCCTACTTCAACATTTGTCCCCTCACAGCCTTGTGGACCTTTTTCCTTGGCATAACCAATGCCACTTCCAACCAGTTTCTCTTCAGGCTCTTTCTTGTACCAGGGCTTCTCTGTTGTCTCATAGTAAACCTGCACCATCTCAATGAATTTCTTGTAACACTTCTTCACTGCATCCTCATCTTCTTATGTTAGACTAAGTAACATGGCAATATTCTTCCATTTATCACCAAACGTGGCACTTAGATAACCTCCCAGGTTATCTACCATCTTATACAGACCTAGCAAATCAATTTTTACCACTCCTATGACTGGTGGCATTTGCTCTAACCATCTTGATTCAGGTATACCAGATAAAACCATCTTATCATATCCAAGAACTTCTTGCTGAGTATCTCCCAATTCTTGTACATCAAACTGTCTTTCTTGATCAAATTTAAGAAAGATATAAACCTAGGAAATGAGTTTACTTTCATGGCATATAAAGTTCCATTCATACTTAAGTATTCCTCATCTAAATAATCTTGCACATCATTTCTATCCCACTTGAGGTTTTCTTTTCCTTTTACCAGTAAACATTCTTCCTTTGGATCTATTGATTCAAAGTAATCCTCAAGATATTTGTTGTGCCTTCCAACCATACTCTTTGTGTCGGTATGAGTGTGGTTCTTCTCATCCTTTTTGGCAATTTCTGTTTGTACTTCCTTTGAACTTGCATGATCACACTTTTTGTCTTCAAACATGTAGTTTATACTGCATTTATTGTGTCCATACTTCACAATATAGCCTTGATCCTTCAACTGATCAATACTTATTATATTTGGGGTTGTTTCTTGTGTGTTAAGTAAACAAGGAATCACCAAACTCCCATCTTTTGTTTCCACAGTTGCTTCTCCAATTCCATGACAAAAAATGAACTTCTTCTCATGTGTTGTTCCTTCCATTTGAAACATGTCCTTCAATCTCTTGAACAATGACTTAGTTGGACACATATGTTATTTGTAGGTACTGCTTACATACCATATGTTGTTCCAATTTCCACAATCTGTTCCTTCTACCATGTAATCGGTTGTTACATGTACATGTTCAGGATATTTCAACTTTTCACCATCTTGCTTGACAGAGGGCTTCACCACTTTGTTTTGATCTTTAGTCTTGATCTTGTTTCTTTTGTTGGGACATTTCCAGAACACATGGCCATGTTTTTTGCAAACATAGCAACGTGCCCTCTTCTCCTTTAATGTACTTGTGCTTCCTTCTCCATGGTCTTTGACAGTTGCAGGCACGTTTGAAGCATTGAATGCTTCAACTTCTTTCACTTTTCGCCTCAATATCTCTTTACTTTCAGGAGACAACTTTCTCTTTTGACTGTTCCATGGTAACAATCTTTGTGGAGATTCTCTTTGCAAGTATTTCTAGTGAGTCCCATCTGCCCTTGCTTATGGATTGGCTTCCCCCAAGTCTCAGAGCCTTTGATCTGATACCAATGTTGCACAGGTTCATATTGAAGCCAATTCTTTTTTTGGGTAAAGGGGAGTAATCCTATTGAAGCCAATTCTTATTCATGACATGCTTGTAATTCACCATTGTGATTTGAGAATAAAACAGTGTAACTAGAATTCAAAGTTAGTAAACAATGAACTTTATTCTATTGAATGGATAATGTTTACAGACACATATGACACCTATTTATACAATGTGAAACGACATGACAGTTTACATGAACCATTGTGTCCTTTAGACACTAACTGTCACATAACTAACTTAACTACCAATAACTACTTATAACTAACTTGCATAACTGCCTATCTAAACTGACACATAAACGACTGTTTGGATTGGTGGCCTTTGGGCCAAACCTTGACCCATTGCAGCCCACTAAATTGACCCATAGTACAAATAGTAAACATACATAATTGCTTTGGCATATACAGACATTAACTGGCCTATATATCCTGTGTCCATCTAGCTGAGAATAATGCTCATAAAATTCATTCCAAAGTTCATTAGCAGAGTTAACAAAGGATAAGTTGTTACCAATATGTTTAGAAACTGTGTTAAGTATCAATGAGATAATCATGTCATTTGCTTTGTCCCATAATGCCTTTAGAGACGAGTCTGCATAAGGTTCTGAATAGCCTCCAGTGATCGACTTCAGTTTGTTTCTTGCACTCAAAGCAATCAACATAGACCTTTTCCATGAACTATAGCTGTCTGATCCAGTGAGCTTTTTAGCATTCAGAACTAAGCCTGGGTGTCCATTTTGATGAAAGTAAAGTGGGTGATGAACTGAGTTGATGTCTTCTTCAATGGTGCTTGTTGATGTTACTGGTGGAGTTGAGGTGGATGAAGAATTCCTCATTGTTGTTGGTTTTGTAACAGAAAGTTGTTAGAGTAACTGATTTTTGTAACAGAAAGTTGCTGGATGAAGAATTCACCATCGTTGCTGGTTTTGTAACAGAAAGTTGTTAGAGTAACTGATTTTTGTAACAGAAATTATGAATTGAGTTGAATTTGTTGTTTTTTATTGAACTAGTTATAATACCCGTGCGCGCACTGGGTTTTTCTAAAACTTTTTATTAAGTATTATTTTCGATTAAAATATAGAAGTTTTACTTTTTGAAAGGGTAACTTTGGCTAACTATATAATCATGACAATAGGTTTGGTTGTTGTGATGTATTTTTATTGATGCAGACTTGTAAATTACTATCATCATCTTCTCATAAAACGCATCTTATCTTAAAGCTATTGTTATAAATAATCAATATACTTAGTAAGACAAGTAAGTATACGTTATAAATATTGATTTCGAACCTTGTGTTTTGCTTATATATATTTGTTTGTCTCAGGTACACATAACTTGTATTACCTTCTTGTTAAACAATGTCTCGCCAACTACATCTGCAAAGTTAATTAAATGTTACTTTTAGAAGTATAAGAAATATCAAATTCTCGATTTATAACAACTTACCAAAAGCTTTATTTGTGTTGAT
This sequence comes from Chrysanthemum seticuspe, assembly GCA_019973895.1. Lineage (NCBI taxonomy): Eukaryota > Viridiplantae > Streptophyta > Magnoliopsida > Asterales > Asteraceae > Chrysanthemum > Chrysanthemum seticuspe. The sequence goes on along the minus strand of BPTQ01000005.1, from coordinate 344,298,972 downwards.
TTTGCTATTGAATACGTTGTAGAAAATCCTTATACAACTTGTAACAATAAAGGTGATATGTGACCGCCTATTTAGTGGCCTCACCTATTTAATACATTGTATTAACCTATTATATACTGGTTTTGCTATGTTGAGCAATTTTATTACAATAATTAAAAATGATTTAATCATGTGTATCAGTGTATGCATGTGTCATTTACTTGAAATTTTGGTCGGTTTTAAATTATTCTATGCAACACATATCATTCCGAGTTTAGTCATAGAATTTTACTCAGAGTTTGTTACAAACATAGAAGACTATTCAAACATATTTGATATTAAAGAAAATAAATTGCAACACAGCCTTCATAGACATCCACCTATACTATATTGAAGTGCAAACAACTAATCCTTGATCATGTCATTCTTTATAAATATACAAGTGCTCTTATCAATGTCTTTCCCTCTTTATATGAACCACAAATGCAAGTAGTATTACTCATATCATTATGAAAAATCACTTGTATATAGTAGTTTCTTACCGCCAAGTTTCAATCTCATAATCCTTCAAATTAGACTCGACCAGTATCAGTTAACTTCACGTCCTCTTAAATAACATTATAAATAATCAGATTATCATTCCTAACTACTTAATGCCAAGCCATGATTACGGTTATATAAATTGGGTTAGCCACATAAAATGAGTAATCCAAATAAAATAAAGTAGAGATAACTCAACACTATTTAGAGTATGTGTATCATATTACCTTAAAAAGAATCTTTCACACAACGTTAGTCAACAATTGCATTAGTGTGCAACGATTATTCCATATGTTTTAGTGGTTATCTTTTGGTATCAATGACAAATAATTCAATGCAATCAACGCTAACCATCTCATAATCTTGTTCGGATTTAAATTTCATGTTCTTAAAAACTAGGACTTTTTGTTCATGGCGCCTAAGGTCAGCTAAATCAATTTCGTCAAGTTTTGATGTATACAAGCCTATAATTTCATTCAACTTATTGATTATGTTTAGGAAGCTTTTCTCAAATTAATTCCAAAGGGTCTCACTAGAAGGAGTTGATCCTAACAATGAATGTTTAATAGAAGCCACACATGCACAAAATTCATCATAACCATCTAACTTTACACCCATCTCCTCTTGAAAATCTCGAAGATCACACAAAAAATAATTTGAACAATAAGAAGCAAATGTATCCGCAAAATACAATTGTTCATCAATTGTTAATGATCCAAATGCAACTTCATCCGCCATGGTGACGAATGAAAAGGATTTTACGAACAAAGGGCACAAAGAAGGGATATAGACTACGAGAAGGCTAATAAAAAAGAAAAATATCACTTGATAGGAATCAAGCGAGTGAACCTAATCGAGATAGAAAACGAACTAGATATTTTATTCCCCGGCAGCGGCGCCTGAAACTTGATGCGTGGTTCGAGTTCGAAAGACTTCCTTTTCCAAAAGCAAGCATTACAACCCACTAGGCAGTGTACCTAAACATTGCAGTGTAGTATGGGTAAGCCCAGGGGGTTGATCATTCTCTAGGGGAATAGAGATGCTATTCGAGATGTACGACAAAAAGGAAAATGTGAGGGTGATTTTTTTTAGTCTTTTTATGTTTTTTAGAAAGCAAAGTAAATCTCGGGGTTTGAAGAGTGGGGGTTTTAGTCATAGGGCGGTGCCAAATTCCCTAATTCTTTGAGTGTATAAGTCTCCTCTAGAACACCCGGGATCGCCAAGTACCGAGGTAGCTCCCCCGACCATCCTAGTATCTACAAGCCGCAACTCATGCAATAAATACAACGGAAGCCTACTAGTGCACTTTAGGGACGTTCAAGCTCGCAACAATGGAAGAAGAAGCCACTTTTCCTTAATCTAGCGTGGCAACCAATCAAATAAGAGATAACTTAACAATAATTAATAACTAGGTTTCATTGTATCTAAGAAAACACAAGTTAATTTATTTACACATGATAGAGATGCAAGAACACAAGCAAACAATCATAAAAGAATTAAACACGGTGATATAATGGATAAACAAACTTATCTTTGATAAATAATAAGGGTTTAGAACCCCTAAAAACTGTCCAAGTCGGACTCAAAACGTTCTAGGGTTTGCTCTCCAAAATAACATACTAAATGCAGAAAATTCGATGTCTATATATAGATTTTACAACTGCGATGACATCGCCTTTTTCTGGTGACGCCGTCTGATCGCCGCCATTAGGGTTTCGTCTTTGTCAAGTCATCACTAGGACGGTGTCGGGTAGAAGATAATGACGCCGTCTGGGTTGCAGAAGACGCCGTCTTGAGAAAGAGTTAGCCTTCTGGTGTAGAAAAATTGCGTGACGGCATATTGAGATACACGTGACGCCGTCACTTTTTAGGATAAGAAAGTGGCATGAGCCGTTGCTTGAGAGAGTTTGGACCACGTTGTAGGCGACGACATCGCCCTTTGATTTGGGACACCGTCCGAACCACTGTTTCAGCCTTGTTTTCTTGACTTAGCCGTTTTTTCATGTTTTTGTCTCTATTCATACAAAAATGCTTCATTCTAGCATTTAGCTTCCAAATAACCTAAAATGTGAAAAGAAACGATTTTAAGCAGTAAAAATGTTACGATTTAGGGCTCAAATGACCTCCTAAAAACGTGTGTTTTAAACCCTTATCATCCCGTTTGGTCAGGATACTTTGGTTTATCCTGTTTGGTATGGATACTTTGGTTTATCCGGTTTGTTTCATGTTTATGTCTGCTACTGCTTGAAGATGTGCTTCCGCCTGCCGTCGAATATCTTTTTTTTGGGTAAAGGGGAGTAATCCTGCACCATGGTAAATATATTAACCAAAAACGTTTAGGAACAATGGATATGAGTGAAATCCCATATCTCAACCCGTTACATAGGCATAAAGCTTACATAACAAGATACTACCTATTTTCTAAACAAGAAAAGAAACCACTACTCTAATGATAACATAGGACATAACGAAAGAAAATTACTTCCTAGGTCCTTGATTGGTGCCATACATGGCATTAAAGGCATCCAAATTCCCCGGAAGATCAGAAACCTGCTTCGCATAGTCATCGTAGTCATAGTCATCATACTCATCTTCAAACTCTTGGCCACCACCGAATAGATTAGCAGACTCATCAAATGGGTTAGCAACCACCTAATCTTCAGAATCAGACACCACGATATCTCCCACTTTAGAAAAAGGGTTGACTCTCTTAGTAGAAGAGACGGGCGGAATACTAGAATCATTAGTTTTAGGAGACACACCCGACTCCATCTCTTTCAAATCACTCACAAGGGGTTCTTGTGATGCAGTACCTGTCTTAGTAGACTTATCTTCGTTAACTTCCATTGTACGACCAGAATTCACATCCTTGTTGGTGTCATTTGAAGGAATACCAAAAGCATCCGTATATTCCACATTAAAAGCATCTAACTGATTAGATGTAGAGATCTTTGTTCCACTCGAACTAGCCACATCAGAAGCATTCTTCTTAGTGACTTCCACTTTCTTAGGTTCAAGAGGAGTCTTTTTGGGTTGATATTGAAACTGTTTACCCACAACAGGTTTAGTAAAGCTTCCTTGACCCGGAATAGTAGAACCACTTTGCTTTCCCTTCTTTTTATTATTTACCGTCTTGAAACCATCATTAACACGCTTAGTAGGCTGAGCAGGAGGTTCAACAACTTTAGGACATTCAATAAGAGTATGACCAAAAATCTTACATTTATCACAATGAGGTGGTTTCCACTCGTATTCAACCCGTATCTTCTCAATAGTCGAACCCGACCCATCAAGTAACGGTATCTCAACAGTAAGGTTGTCTCTAAGCACCTCATCCGACTTCACTTCAATCATGCATCTAGCAAAACTACTACGGCCCCACGAGTCCTTGCACATTTGGCTAGTAAAAGCATCTAACCTTTTGGGCGTGCCTATCAATGTGGCAAGGAGACTAAGGCCATCATCAGAAAACATAGCAAGAGGAACATCATGGAATTTAACCCACACCGGGATGTTGGTCAAATCCTCTTTAAGTAAGTTGGTGTTCAATGTCCATGGTTTAACAATAATAGGTACATTTCTAATCAACCAAGGACCGTTTTCAAGAACATCATCAACACCTTTCTTCGAATTGAACTTAAAGAAGAAGAACCCCTTTGCATTCATCATTACCTTTTGTATACCAAACTTAGCCCATGCATTGCGTACAAAGTAATCAACAACAGGAAAAGTAAGGCGTTGACCAAGGAAATACCCATACAACGTATTCTCAAAAACCTAGTGTTCACCTCTTCAACCACTTTCATCGGGACCGAAAGATCCACACCATTAGCTTTCTTACTACACTCCAACCTACGAAAGTTTGATGTGTGTTTCTTTGGTTCAGTAGAAGTAACACCAGCATACGATGAAGAAGGTTGTTTCAAAGCAGACACACCAACCTTCTCAATACCAACAGCTCCATGTGCATTCGTATCAACCTTATCATTAGCATTATTAAGGCCATTAACATTAGAAGCCATAGGACCACTCGTATCTTGAGGAGGTTTCGAATAATAACCAATAGCAGTAAGCATCTCCTCTAGCTCCTTCTCTAGATTACTATTTATGTGTATGATCTAACTGTGATAATCAATCATTCATCACTCATTATACGTCTTACAGTATGTTTAGTTGGTTTTATTCATTTTGTGTGATGCGCCTAGTTGGTTTTCTTTAGAAACTGCAGTTTTATGCAGTTTGTGCTGTATTAGATAGCTCGATACGGCGTATCCAAGTTTATGGATACGGCGTATTGGGCGTAGTACAGGTTACGACATATTCCACTCAAGGAATATGGCATATCAAGTTCAGCATTCTATATGGTGTACCCCATGTTGGGGATACAGCATATTCAAGGTTTAGGCCCACACTAAGTATTATGTTTTGAGTATACGGTGTATCAAACTTGATATCCAATATGGCTCATTCTAAGATAATGGATACGACGTATTGACCCAACGCAAAAATAATAATAATAATAATAATAAAGAAAAAAAAATCTAGTATGGCCATTTCATTGCTTCAAAATGGGAATTGTAACGATCAATAAATTTACACAAAACAGATTGCCAAAAATGTTTGTTGACGTCTTCAATGGACTGGAAATGAATATAAGTTGTATACAAAGCTTGTGAATATCAATTGTGTAGTTGCAAGTTAGAATTCAGTTAAGAACTAGCCTAGATTTTACCGTTCTTGTGTGAGCAGCCTATCCCAGTTAGCAATTTTTTTGATGTGAAATAGATATTGTTTCATTAGGTTTTAATATATTGTACCTAAAGTTTTCACTTCCCATTTTTTTGCCTCTATGTAATGCTCTGACCGACTCAATGGCAAGTTGAAGGTGTAAGATCAAGCTCGTGCTGCCATCCTAACACGTTGCAACGTGCATGCTCTGACTTTTGATTGGTTATAAAATACGTCAACCTTCATTTAATTGATCTTAAACTAAAGCACAGAACACCAAACTAATATATTATGGGTAACTGATGCTCGTTCTTTCCCCTATTCGCGATCAATTTGATTTCTCAGAAAACCTGATCTTACCGGCAATTCAGACACTTTTTTTTCTTTCACCTAACATACACCATATGAGATAAACTGATGACATCAATTAAGAATTTACCATGAAGACTAGCTATATAAATAACTTCTATAAAATATCAATCAATCATTGATCCAAAAAAACACTATATGTTCAATGCTTACTGACATTGGACTATTACACTAGCTTATATGTTTTGAGGCCTTAACACTACCCGTCCTAAACAACGCTATCCATGTGTCCAGCTACTTAATATTCATAGTAAAGGTTCAACTAGCATTGAAGCCATAACATGGATGAATTGCGATTCTTTACTTGGAATTTCATCAAGCACCTTACGAGCAACAACGTTAATGTTGATTAATAACCCACAAACGATAATCCGCTAAACCTAACTTTATTGCCAATGAGTATCGTGATATCTTCAAAACTAAATAAAAAGATGCAGTAAATCAGTAGATGCTGTTGTTTTTTTAACACTTTAGGTACTTTATGACTGTTAGATGCAAAAGGAAATGGTTTAAAGTACACAGTGTTACATTTCTGGGCTTTTGTATTGTGTAACATTTACATTTGCTTCTTTTCTTTACGATCATGAAACAGGGTATCAAGCAACTGGAATTTTCTATATCATGCATTTGAAAGGGTTGGCATGCTCCATATTTCTTCACTTCTTTTAGACTTTTTTGGCACAAAGTATCATTAGTGATTTTGGAAATTTTTTTTAGATAACATTTAAAATTTTATGCTCTAGTTAGAAGAAAGCACTCATATACCATATTGTCAATAAAGTTTGGATTAGCAATAAAAAAAGAAAAGAACATGCCCGTATTCTTAACAGTTTAATATTTTATGCTCCTATTAGAAGAAAGTGCTTGGAAGGAAAACAATCTTGTGGAATAATATGACACCATCACCTAATACTTAATTCTGTTGTAAAAGTTATTATATATTCACTATGTAGCACCGAAACGGGTACGGCATAGGGATACGGGGACGATACGGGAACGGGAAACGGCAAAAATAAAAAATCCAAGATACGTGTACGGCATAGATACGGCAATAAAAAAAATATAAAAAAATTAAAAATATATTAAAAAATAATCCAAAATAGATAAAATCCAAATTACTATGATAATCCAAATTAGTTATGCCAAAAAAACTCATAGCATATATATCTCGTATCCACTTAGTTTCATTTTTTGAAATACAAGTTGGGACCACAATTAACAAAGTTACTTTATCACATGGGAACAGTTATATCACATGGGACAGTTATATCACATGGGAAAAGACAAAAAACAAAGCCATTTTTAAAAAAAAATCTTTCTTTCTTCTCTCATCTTCATCTTCTTCCTCCATGATGATCCTTCTTGAGAAGCCATGAAGGATTGAATTTGATATAGAGAATAGTGATGAAAGATGAAAAGATGATCTTGATCGTATTTTAATTAGGTTTTGAGAGATGATCGACTGATCGTATATTTTATAGAGATGGTAGATGGGCTGGAATTTGAAGAGTTAAACCCTAATTGGGCTTGGAAACGTCCCCACGGACAATGGAAACGTCCCCATCAACTAGCCGCCGCCGTCCCTGGAATTGGAGACGTCCCCATGGCGTTTCCCATGCGTTTCCGTCCCCATGAAGTACCCGGAACGGGTACCTTGACCTGATAGGCGTCCCCGTGCATCATAGTATATTCATGTACCATCTAGGAATGAATATACAATTTTACACCAAAATAAACCTCGTATTGCTCTCTATATGGTATCAGAGCCTACAAAAGAAAGTCTTTGAACCTGCAAACCAAGTACCAATGGCTGGTGACAAGGGAGATGCGTCAACCCAAAACCCGGTGATCGTCCAGAATGTCCAGGACGCCCCGTTTCCGACTGGTATCACCCTTGATGACACGAACTACCCACTGTGGTCTCAATTAATGGAGATGCGCATCGGGGCACGAAATAAATCCGGCTTTATCATCGGAAAAACACCGAAGCCCACGAACGGAGATGAAAAAGCTCTTGAAGCTTGGCTGATAGACAACAATCGAGTCAAAAGCTGGCTGATTGATTCAATGTCTCCTTCCCTGATCCGCCGGTTTATCAGGCTACAGATGGCGGCTGAAATCTAGGAGGCAGTCGGAAAAACCTTCTTTGACGGAACCGATGAAACTCAACTATTCGAACTTAACCGGCGTTCATTCAACACCCGACAGGGTTGACGTGCACTGCCGACGTACTACAATGAATTGGTGAGTATCTTTCATGAAATCGATACTCAAATCACTACACAGGAAGAAACGGTAAATGAAACTGTTTCAGTAAACAAGACAATCACTCGTCTTCATGTACACATATTCTTAGCGGGACTTGATGCGGAATTCAGTCAAGCCAGAAGCGAAATCCTTAGAAAAGACCCTCCGTTAGACCTGGAATCTAGTTATGCTTACGTAAGAAAGGACTACAGTCAACGACAAACCATGGAGGAGCCCAAAGTTGAACCCGACAGCCTCGTACACATGGTCTCGCGTAATGGTCCACAAAAAGGAAAAAACATAGCCGGAAAAAAGAACTCGTTTACTTGTATTCACTGCAGAGAAGAGGGTCACTCGAAACAACGATGTTATGAAATTATAGGCTACCCGGAATGGTGGGATTTCACAAAAAAACCAAGGAAAAAAGACGGTCAAGCAACTGTTGTAACAACAGCTCGAGATGTTCCAGTGGCGGCCCACACCACCTATGCCATGTCAGACTCAGCCACTCAGGTATGTCTTGTAACACCCAAACGAAAATTGATAATAATTGGATCATAGACACGGGTGCCACTGATCACATGATAAATGATAAACAACTCTTAACCTCATCATGTACCCCTAAGCAAAGTGTGATTCAAACTGCAAGTGGGGAAACCGAAAAAGTTATATGTGAAGGAAGTGTTCGTGTATCAAATTCTATGAACCTTGATTCAGTTCTTGTAGTCCCATCCTTATCATCTAACCTATTATCCGTCAGTCAAATTACAGAAGCCCTTAATTGTTATGTGATTTTCTGGCCAAATTACTGTGTGTTTCAGGACATAGCAACACACAAGACGCTTGGTTGTGGTACTAGGAAGGGAAGATTATACTACTTGGAGGATGATTCTAGGATTCAAGCGTTTCATACGGGAATAAAAGAAGCAAATAAGTCTACGGCGATGTTGTGGCACCGTCGCTTAGGACATTTATCATTTAGTTATCTCAAAAAATTAAAACCATAAGTTGTTTTTTAATTTAGGTGAAAGTGAATTTAAATGTGGTATTTGTGTGAGTTAGCTAAGAACACAAGGATTTTGTATGTTTCTAGTGATAATAAAGTTTCTATCCCACTTATCAAAATACATTCAGATGTATGGGGACCTGCCCCGCTTGTTATTTCGTTACGTTTATTGATGAGTGTACTAGAATGGTTTGGGTTGCTTTGTTAAAAAATAAAAGTGATGTGCTGATTGCTTTTAAAGAACTTTACCACCATATCAAGACTGAATATAGAGTAGACATCCAGATTTTGCAATTGGATAATGGTGGCGAATACATAAATCATGAGATGGCTCGTTTTTGCCAAGAAAACTCTAACCGACAACAAACCTCTTGTGCTCGAACTCCCCAGCAAAACGGCCTGGCAGAAAGACGAAATAGACAGTTACTTGAAATTATACGTGCTTCATTGTTTGACATGAATGTACCCCGAGATTTATGGGGAGAAGCCGTTAGGTCGGCTGCATATCTCATGAATAGGACGCCATCTCGAGTACTAGATTTTGCTACACCTTTACAAAAGTTACAGGAACTAGTGAAACAGCCCATCAACCTAGGACTCGAACCGTGAATATTTGGTTGCACCGCATATGTTCATCAAAACATGGGTAAACTCGAACCAAGGGCAATAAAGTGCATGTTCATAGGATATGCAACTTAGAAAAAGGGCTATAGATGTTATAATCCGCTCGATAAGAAAGTGTATGTGTCTCGTGATGTGTCGTTTCACGAAACTACAAAATACCATGGAGGTGAGAATTCACTTCAGGGGGAGATGAACGAAGAAGTAAATTCCCAAGATATAACCGAGTTTGTTATGGAGGAAAATTTCGAACAACAAGGAAATGATCAACATGATCATTCACACGACGGAACTCCATCTGGTTGAGAAATTGAACCCGAAATTGAATCCGACTTTGATGGGCCTGAACCAACAAGTGATGGGTCTGAACTAACAAATCACGAAACTCCATCTGGTCGAGAAATTGAACCCGAAAATTGGACTCGAATGGAAATATTGATCGGTATAAGGCGAGACTCGTCGCTAAGGGATATACGCAGAAATATGGCATCGATTATGGAGATACTTTTGCTCCGGTAGCAAAAATGAACACGATCAGAATTCTAATCTCCATAGCTGCAAATGAAAACTGGCCTTTGAAACAATTCGACATGAAAAACGCGTTCTTGAACGAAAGTATACTTACAGCCTCCTCCTGGTATAAACTGTAGCGGAAAAGTATGTAAACTAAAAAAGGCGTTGTATGGTTTAAAACAGTCGCCTCGGGCATGGTTTGGTAGATTTTCAGCGTTTATGTAGAAGATTAGATACAAACAAAGTGATGCTGACCATACCTTGTTTGTTAAAAATGCAAACAAAAAGATTACGGCTCTCATTGTATATGTGGATGATATGATGGTAACTGGAAATGACGATTACGAACTCAAGGATCTTCAATCCCGTCTTGCCACAGAATTCGAGTTAAAGGACTTAGGTCCATTAAAGTATTTTTTGGGTATTGAAGTGTCAAGGTCAAGGAGTGGAATTACTATGTGTCAACGAAAGTATATACTTGATTTGTTAGCTGAGACTGGGATGTTGGATTGCAAACCCATCGACACACCAATTGAAATGAACCATCAGTTGGAAATTCTTCCTGATCAAGTACCAACTAATCGAAAGAGGTACCAAAAACTCGTTGGAAAGCTCATTTATCTATCACATACTCGACCAGACATCGACTATGCAGTAAGTGTTGTTAGTAGATTTATGCATGCACCAAGTGAAGAACATATGAGGGCTGTATACAGAATTTTGAGATATCTAAAGGCCACACCCGGGAAAGGCTTATTTTTTGGAAAGAGACAAGACAATAGTGTGCAAGGATACACCGATGCAGACAGGGCTGGTGATCAAACAGATGGTAAGTCAACTTTTGGATACTTTACTTTCGTTGGAGGAAATTTGGTTACGTGGAGAAGTAAAAAACAAAAGGTGGTGTCGAGATCAAGTGCGGAGGCTGAATATCGAGGAATGGTGCATGGTGTCTGTGAATTGTTATGGATAAAACGAATTTTACGAGATATTGGGATATCTATAGTTAGTCCGATTAAACTACATTGCGATAACGAGTCTGCAGTAAAAATTGCGAACAACCCAGTACAACATGATCGGACTAAACATGTAGAAATCGACAGGCATTTCATAAAGGATCATTTGGAACGGAAAACTATCGAATTGCCACATGTGAGCTCTGAAGAACAACTAGCTGATATGTTGACTAAGGCGGTCTGCGGGAGAGTATTCGAATGCTCTCTTGACAAGCTGGGAATGATGGATATACATTCCCCACCTTGAGGGGGAGTGTTGACGAGAGCATAGATAAACATAGAAATTATTGTTGATAAGTAGGAAAGGATTGTGATCATGGAGTCCTAGAATGTAGGAGTAATTTACGTAATTCTGTTGTAAAAGTTATTATATATTCATGTACCATCTAGGAATAAATATACAATTTTACACCAAAATAAACCTCGTATTGCTCTCTATACACTCCCCTCGTGCCCTTCTTGGTTTGGAATTGCATGCAACGCTGATGATAACATTAACAGGTTGAACCTCTCGATGTCTGAGTTAAAAGGTACACTTCACCGGTTCCCGTTCTCTTTTCTAGGCAATCTTACCCATTTTGACCTTAGAGGAAACAGCTTCTTTGGTCCCATCCCACCAGAAATCGGACTCCTGTCCAAACTTGTCTATCTTGATTTTTCAACCAATCGGTTTTATGGTGTAATTCCACCTACCATTGGGAGTTTGAACTTACTCACTAAATTATTTTTGGGCACAAACCAACTCTCTGGACCCATTCTAATTGAATTAGGGAATATGAAGTCTCTAACTCATTTACAATTGGACAGTAATCAACTCAATGGTTCAATCCCTTCATCGTTGGGTGATTTGGAGTCTTTGAATATCCTTTATCTTGACACAAATCAACTCTCTGGACCCATTCCAATTGAATTAGGGAATATGAAGTCTCTAACCGATATACAATTGAGTGAAAATCAACTCAATGGTTCAATTCCTTCATCGTTGGGTGATTTGAAGTCTTTGAATTTACTTTATTTGGACCAAAATCAACTCTCTGGACCCATTCCAATTGAATTATGGAATCTGAAGTCTCTCACTCAGTTAGATTTGAGCCAAAATAAACTCAATGGTTCAATTCATTCGTCGTTGGGTGATTTGGAGTCTTTAGATATCCTTTATGTTGGTTTTATGGACAATAAATTAATAGACGTGTGTTAGGATCGAACTCGAGACTATGGGATTGCACACTTTACGTATGAGAATTTAAAGTTAATAATTAAATATAAATGTTATATTTATTTATTTATTAAACAAAATAACTAACGAACGTTAAGTAATTAATGTAATGGATTAACGGGCGTTTAATGTATTTGGAAAAGGACTAAATTGCAAAAGTTGGGAAGGTTCCGGAATCCCTTTAGGGACTCCTAAACCGATCGGCCAAGGATCAAAACAAGGAAAGAAAACCAACTTGTTCACCAAGTTTACTTGGGTATATAAACAAGGCTAGGGGTTTTATTTTTCCATCTCTTGTATACATTAAGCTAAACCTCAAACTTTGTTTGTGTGTTTTCTTAATACAAACCGATCGTATAACCCTTTAGGGTGTCGATCTACTCTTTTCAAATACATCAAGTTATTTGTTTTATAAAAACTAGCATTACTTTAATTCGGTTTAGTACGTGTGTACAAGAACATATTAATAACACACTATTGTTATTATCTTGGATTGAATTACAAAACGGTAAGGGGTAATTCACATAATCCTATAAACCCTAATTAGGGTTCATCCTAATTGCTAGTTTGTGGATTTGATTCTTGTTCGTCTAGAATCAAGAAAAGGTACGCATATTCTTTTATGTTAATTAATTATTCGCTAATCTTTCCTATACGCTTCCGCTTGAATACTTTGATGTTTTGTAGTTATTTATTTGAATGTCATGTTATATAATTCCAACAGTGGCATCACGAGCCATTGGTTTTTAATGAGTAATTAATTACATAAACGCGTAATAAAACAAATACTTATATGTTGTTTGATATGTTAATCTAGGGTTTATGTTTAATTTATGTTTTGGTCGATTTTTTTTAATTAATGGGGCGTTCCCCTATTTTTTTTAGATCGACACATGTATAAATTTTTTAGGGTTTTGAAAATTGTTTGCTAACCTTATTAAAACCTAGAATTAATATATTAGTTACGTGATTAATTCATGAAAAATTCTTTATGTGTCATGGAATTATTATATGCGATCTTGTGACTATTTGAATAATTGTTATGTCATATCCATGATAATACATGCATGTTTGTCATGGATAGTTGCTTGAATTATTGTTTAATTGTTAAGATATCTTTATCACATGTTTATTTACGATAAATCTTGAATTAGAGAAGACTCCAATTATATACCTTAATGAATCAATTATGTGCAATTTGGTATATTTTAATTATGGGTTTACGCAATCGATTCGTCGATGTATGTGGCTCACTTTCAATTGACAGAGTGAAAGCCCTAATTAATATATACATTAATTTAACCTAGATATTGATTATTAATAGGGTTTTATCGAATAAGTTGCATGTGGCTACTTGTTTACACGTATAAATTGTTTATTATGTGTGCATTGTTTTTTAGTAGTTTATTTTTTATTGGTATTACTTGTTTGTTTATTATGTGCGACAGTTTTAAGCAAAGGGTAATTTTTGAATAGAAAAATAATACGGACTAAACAATGGCGAAATTTGATTTGTTTTGGAAGAGTTAAGTTTTCAAAAGTTTAATTGATTGGTGACTTTGGTACAATGACTGAACGGCTCACCCATTAGAATGAACTATAAAGGGGTTATTTAAGAAGTGCGCACAGTCACACTGAAAGGATGTCTAAGGTTATGCTTTTGTGCTTACCTGGTCCTCTGCCTTCTGTAAGTTCGAATGGAGCTACTTAGTAAGCCATAAAAGTACAAGCTCATCTTAAGGGCGAATTAGTTTTAATTCCATGCGCCACTTCGGTGGTAATTATCCGAAACACTAAGTGTTTACACTTATGCAAAAGTACGGTATAATGGATGATAATTAACACTAAATTCCTTGATTGGTGAACCCAATACCTCAATCAAAACTTTGATAATTTGATCTTTATGAATTGGTAATAAAAAGTTTTTTTATTAAAATTATGCTACAAGATGAATGCATGACATCTTTGTACATATTTGATTTGACCACATAAAATCAAAACTAGTACCCTTTTAAATTAAGAATATGCCATCTAATTAAAAGGAACACTTGAAGTTGCAATTTACGTCATGACTGTACTTGGCTAGATTGTGATGGAGAGGTAAATCTCTATGTAAGTCAGACCTTACATGGAGATATTTGCAGTTCTTTAAGTTAGACACTTAAGTTGAGTAGGAAGTGAGACCCGGATTCAATGGCATAAGATGGGATGAAACATGTTTATATTTGCAATAGCGTTGGAAAATATAAATCCCATAATGATCTAGGAATTGGAAATTGTTTGCGAATTAATGTTCGACAGATTACCTTATTATATATTTTCGTTACTAGCAGATCAACTGATGTAATGGAACTATGATAATTTGGATCCTAGTTTTCGAGAAAATTCTATGGTTATATGAATATTACCTTGGGTATTTTATTTTCTTGAAAAGTTTAATTATCGAAAATACTAAAATTGAATTTTGCTAATTTTTTAAATGTATTAATGCAACATTAAATCGTAAACGTAGGTTATTCCTGTATTGGTAAATTGATCTACACCTCTTTGGTAGAGTCAACTTTGCTAAAAGGATAAACCTAGTCCTCTTTATATATAAAAAAGAGTGAGATTCAATCCTATTCTTTTTCATGAATGAGAAAGGTATGATAGGAAAATTAAAATTGTCTAAATTCTAAATACATAACTCGTAATCAAATTTTAATAGTTAAGAAAATTACATGTTTTCTGAGTTATTAAATTAGAAGCTAGACTAATTACTGTATAATTGGTAAAAGACAAACTAGCATATTTTATCTAGTGGTTTTGTTTTGACCATTTAAAAAGTACTACTTACAATTGTTGGAATAGTAGAACTATTAAGAAAGAAATTGCATGCCCAATTTTTCAAGTTAATAGCATTGATGGATAGTTCATCATCTACATAGTAGAATACACTCTTTTAGTACATAATTAATTGTTATGTATGGACTTTCTCAAAGGTGTAGGAAAGTAAATAGAACACTATTTTCTTTCACTGGTTAATGAAACACTTACAATGTTGTCAAATCCAGTGGGAGTATCTTGTTCTTATTACTGAATAAGGAATTAATGTAATGATCTTTAATTTAGTGGGAGTTACAAGATTTGTCATCTTGGTAGTAACCCAGATTATCTCTAAAATGTCTTACGATAATTACTTTCCACTTGTAGACACTTATGTTTTCAAGGATAGTCATGTACGTTTCCTTATTAGACAATGAAGTGGTTCTACATCTACTAGTTATGCTAATATCAATGACACAATCATATTAGTCACATAAACAAACATATGTCGTGTTGTTTATCTGCTACATGATGTTGTTCCATGCACAAGTGGGAGAAATCTATATTGTGTGCAAGGAACAACATATAGGTATATGATTTAAGGGATTCTCTTGACTGCAAGGTAAGAGACCAACATTCTAATATAACTTGTACATAACTAATTGAAGAAAAACTTGGTGTTGTAATTTACGTCATGTCAGAACTTGGCGAGATTGCAATAACAAATTAAATCTCTATGTGAAGTCAGACCTTGCATGGACATATTTACAGTTTCTAAATTAGACAAGTATTTAGAACGTGTGTCAAAATGATATATAAGACTACTTCAAATTAAATATTTATGTATTATTAGAATGACATAAAATTAAATGAAGTAATCTAATCCTACTTCAATTTGTTTATTTATGTATTTTGGAATGACATAAATGAAAAATAATGTAGTCCTACATTATTGTGAAGTAAAAATAAATTAACTTGAAATTACTATTGAAACCAAGAGTTGTGTTCATAATTACTTTAGTTAAACATGTTTATGATTCATTGTAAAGACATAAACATAAAGTCTTTTAAGACTTATAATAAAGTAAGACGTTAACTTGTTATGTTGTTTAATTAAGACATATACAAGAAGTCATTGAGTTGATCAATGATTTATAACGTATAATGGGATTATAACAGTTTATGTTTCTTGTTAAGACATGGATATGAAGTGACTTGGTTAAAAGGTACTTGTGTTATAAAGCATGTAATTGGCTTGAAAAGTCTATTATACCATTAAGTTGACTTAGTTGGTAAATAGGTAAGCCAAAAGGAATATGTTTATCTTATATATTGTTAGATTGTCTTACAATATTAATTCTAATGAATACCACATGTTGATGGTATGTTCAGTTAGGAGAATCAAACTCTATTTGATTTGTTTGATTCATGATAACCATAACTTCTTTTTTAAAAAGTAACAAGGTGAGAATTTTGAGTATGGATTGAATATACTCAATATGACTCCAACCTAGAAGATTAATAAAACACCATTTCATTATGGAATGTGATGAATCACATTAAGTTTTAAAGTTGAAGATTATGAATTTGTTAAACTACTTATGAATAGGTTATTAACAAACTTAAGTCAGGAATTATCAATGTGTATTTGTAATGTCCAAAAAAGAGAACAATGTAGTTTTGCTCTAAATTGCTAAAGTATATATAGATAGTCTATATATTACAAAAGGCAAGTGGGAGTTTTTTTTATCTTGAAAGATAAAATTACAAGATACATAATCTTCTAAAACACACTAGTAAATATCATGATGAGGTTAGACATGTAATTGATAGACCTCATGATGATGGAATTTTCATTCATAGATCTGCAAAGATATCTCAGATATTTGACTTATATGCTGAGAAATATGAGTTACAGGATTATAGTAAACCTGATAATCATTATGATAGATTACCAAATATTGAATTGGGTAAATAATTCATACTATGAATGTTAAAGATGTTGTCCATAAAGATAATCAATTTTGAAAATTTGGTTTATCTTAATAGTTAGACTAGAGAATGGAAATGAGTTTCTTCAAAGAGATGAAAAACTCTAGTGGTTTGAATTTCTATGTAGAAATCATATGGACAATATTGTACACATATTTAATGCATGTTTCATGACAAGATTATTAATCACACTTAAGCAATTAATTATGATTGAATATTCTTTTCTAGACACATTAAATATATAAAGATGATAACTGTCATAATTTTTTTCATTATATGAAATATGACAATGGAATATCAAAACTCTTTCTTGAAAAATTACTTGAGCGAGGACGGTAAGTAATTGAAAGGTTTTTTGAATTCATATAATCTTTGAAAGTGTACGAAGTGCAAATAATTCATGAATGGATAAATGCATGCATCTATGAAATTATTCTTATGTTTAATTATTAAATCCCATTTTCGATTTATAATTAAAATAAGATAAATTTTAAGTATTCCTGAAAGCTAGTGGGAGTATTATGTTAAGTTTCTTAAATCTTATATGTTGTATAACATATAGTAAGTAACATTCCTTGTAAGCTAAATGTTAAGTCTTAGATTGGAATGAAACTTCACTTGTAAGATTTAAGAATTAAAACATACAACCTTGGAATATATGTTTATTATTAATAAACATGTGCAGTAAAATAAATGATTCTAATAAAACATGATATATCGTTTGGGAAATGGATAAATATCTTTTGACAAGATAGAACGTGAATGAATTCTAAGGTTGACCTGTAGATTCATCATGTACATCATGTTGTGTATTCAAATTGTTGTATCATTCTTGAATGATAGATGATTTGACAACATTGATATCTAATTAAAAGTTATTAGATAACTTGTGTAACGAATATTCTAATAGAATTACATCCTCAAAACCTGGAATTGCTCCTAGATTCTATGGATGAACAATATGTCAATTGTTGTGCAAATTGTCATCAGTTTCAAACTTGAAAGTTTGGAAGACATCAAACATTACACAATAAGATATTAAAGTTTACGGAGTTTTAATGAGCACGTTGTTGTTTGTATACAATGATGCTGGTTTAATTTAGATGACACTCAATACTAGTCATGGTAGGATTTCATCCTTGTTAATGGCCATGTGAACTAGTTGTGCTAATAAGAGCACAGTTGCATTATACATTAAAAGAATAAGAATACTTTAAACTTTAAAATGTTTGAGAGTTTAAATTGTCATAAATTGGTGATAGAGGATGTCACACACTTTATGAATTATTATGTGGATTGGTGAATTCACACATACAAGGACTTCACTAATTGAATTCTTGAAATAAGTATTCTCAAAATTACGATAGATCAAGTTGGTTGATTTATGCCTTGTCAACAAGTATGATTGTCATTACTTGAGGCATAATTCATCAACTGGAATTTTCATGTATTGATCTATTTAGTATTTGGATAAGGGATGTTAAACAATTGTTATAATAAATCAAATACTTGGTATGTTTGATTTTATAATATATTGTATCCTATATTTGCAGGTTTAATCCGTGAATAAATTTATTTATTCTAAAGCGTCCGTTGTCAATTAATGATATGGGAGTATCGTTAAATTAAGACAAATCTGAGTGATTTGGTAGAATATACTTGAAAGTATATTGATGAGAATGCATACCAATTTCAGATGATATTCAATGAATTGAATATAGGACTTATCCCAACTACGTGATTTTACTTTATGGATATTGTTATTAAGTAAATCATAAATAGTTATCCTCAGACTTTAGATACCAGATAAGTGTCATGAATGTAGTGCACTTCTGTGGAACAACTTAACGCTATACGTAACTGGTAGTCATAAGGGTTGTTTCCTGAAGTGTTGCAAAGTTCGTGGGTTATTCTTGTAGTCAAAATAGAATTTGTTCTTTCAAATTTATTTGGAGTTTAATACTGCTGGGCCCCTCGTAGGGTTGACAAGATGTTTGCGTGGCCACGCCCAAAGTTCTCCCCTGAATATGTTCAGAAGATTTGGTAATCTTGCTCAATCACTAATAACGAGAAACAGAATGTTTGAATAAAGAATGACTTAATTCCATATCTTTATTTAACATGGTATTAGAAACAAAAGGATAATAATAATGAGAAATCATTAAAAGGTTTTCCAGGAGCCTTGCTCGAGTTGTACTAGAGGCATCGAAGTGTTGCTAGACGCTAACCGAATGTGATCACTCTATTAAGATATATCCAAGTGGGAGCTGTTGGTTTTATGGACAATAAATTAATAGACGTGTGTTAGGATCGAACTCGAGACTATGGGATTGCACACTTTACGTATGAGAATTTAAAGTTAATAATTAAATATAAATGTTATATTTATTTATTTATTAAACAAAATAACTAACGAACGTTAAGTAATTAATGTAATGGATTAACGGGCGTTTAATGTATTTGGAAAAGGACTAAATTGCAAAAGTTGGGAAGATTCCGGAATCCCTTTAGGGACTCCTAAACCGATCGGCCAAGGATCAAAACAAGGAAAGAAAACCAACTTGTTCACCAAGTTTACTTGGGTATATAAACAAGGCTAGGGGTTTTATTTTTCCATCTCTTTTATTCATTAAGCTAAACCTAAAACTTTGTTTGTGTGTTTTCTTAATACAAACCGATCGTATAACCCTTTAGGGTGTCGATCTACTCTTTTCAAATACATCAAGTTATTTGTTTTATAAAAACTAGCATTACTTTAATTCGGTTTAGTACGTGTGTACAATAACATATTAATAACACACTATTGTTATTATCTTGGATTGAATTACAAAACGGTAAGGGGTAATTCACATAATCCTATAAACCCTAATTAGGGTTCATCCTAATTGCTAGTTTGTGGATTTGATTCTTGTTCGGCTAGAATCAAGAAAAGGTACGCATATTCTTTTATGTTAATTAATTATTCGTTAATCTTTCTTATACGCTTCCGCTTGAATACTTTGATGTTTTGTAGTTATTTATTTGAATGTCATGTTATATAATTCCAACACTTTATCTGTACACAAATCAACTCTCCGGACCCATTCCAATTGAATTAGGGAATATGAAGTCTCTAACCGATATACAATTGAGTGAAAATCAACTCAATGGTTCAATTCCTTCATCCTTGGGTGATTTAAAGTTTTTGAATTTCCTTTATCTGAACAAAAATCAACTCTCTGGACCCATTCCAATTGAATTGGGGAATATGAAGTCTCTCACTCAATTAGATTTGAGTGAAAATCAACTCAATGGTTCAATTCCTTTGTCGTTGGGTGATTTAAAGTATTTGAATTACCTTTATCTGTGCACAAATCAACTCTCTGGATCCATTCCTTCATCGTTAAAAAACCTGACAAGCCTTCTGGCTTTGTTACTCAATGAGAACAAGTTATCCGGTCCTATACCACATGGAATCGGAGGAAAACAATTGTTTGAGCTACAGCTGGACACAAATAAATTGTCTGGCCAAATCCCAAAGGAGTTTGGGGAGATGAAAAGTTTGTTAAATTTAAAGTTGAGCAATAACAACCTTTCAGGTTAAATGGATCTCTGCATGGCCGCCTTACTCTTGACTTATCCAAAAACAGGTTAAATGGGTCATTACAAAGATATATTGGTGATTGGGTACAAATCAATCAGATATATCTTAGTAATAACATGCTCAGTGGAAAGATCCCATCATCGACCGGTAAATTAAGTCAACTGAATTTTCTTGATTTATCTTGGAATTCACTCGCAAAAGCGATACCATCGGAATTTGGAAGCTGAGAAAGTCTGGTAACGATGAATCTTTCTCACAATAAGCTATATGGTTCCATTCCTAATGGTTTCAGTAACTTGCCAAGAAGGATTAACATAGACATGTCTTACAATGAGCTCACAGGTCCGGTTCCCCCTTATGCTGTCTTTTTAAATGTGTCTGGAGAAGCATTAAAAGGAAATCGTCATCTATGTGGAAATGTTACAGGTTTGAAACTTTGTGTAAGTCAGATAAAAATGAAGAAAAATAATCATTTTTATCATAAGCTCATCCTTGTAACTATGGTTGTGGACGTATGGTCCGGACTGGCCAGGAATAGGTCAGGCCCTGCATCAGCGGCCCACTCTACGCCTAAACCCTAATCCATCCCCTATATATACATGACATGTTATCTCTAACCCTAACGAACTTATGACATGCTACATCGCATACTAACTTGACCGTCGAAGGTGGACCCCGGGGCAACGGCCTCAGGTCCACTCCTAACGGGTTCTCTTTGTTGACAGGTCTACTAGGGCTCGAGAAGACGACTAACGGCCAAGGAGAGTCGTTGAATCCAGTCTGCGCCATATTATGCTTCAACAAGTTGGCGCCATCCGTGGGACTCGAATAAACTATGTTTCGTGTTCTCATATTACCGAAAAGCAGAGATAAATTCCTAAAGTCGGTAACTCTAAAACCTTTGCATTCTACCACGTGTAAGATTTGCTTTACCATCATGTGAATTTAATATTCCATTGACATGATAAATTAAATACATAATAAACATGTCGTCAGTAAACAAACGATGTGACTTTCTGCCTGATTTTGCAAAAAAAACGAAACTGGGATCAGGCCATGTGATTTCCCATGCGCTTATTTGTTACAGCGTATATTTTAAACTTTAATATAATAAACCATATCTTCACTTAAAATATTATTCTTTGATTAAGTGTTGAAATTTAATATATTATTTAATTTGGCTAAATGCTAAAACATGATAAAAGAAAAAGTCCGCACGATCGGACCTATTTTATCTTTTAATCCGCATGATCGGACCTATTATATATTTTAATCCGCACGATCGGACCTAAGAAAATATCCGCACGATCAGAGCTATTTTATTTTTTAGCCGCGAATTAATTCACGCAGATACTGTTTTTACGGTTGGTACGCCTGTTCGCGCTCGACTAACGCAGTCGCGATAAATCTACCCACGTAAGGCCGTGCGTTCAGACATCTTCGCAGAGAACGCGTACGCGCGAACACCACGATGCTAGTCAATCGCCATGATGCGCACTGGACAAACGCCGTGGTATAAACATCTGCGATCATCCAGAAGCGTTTGAGTCTATGCGGTTAAGATAAATCCATCTGTGTCTATTAGTCGCGGTCACGGTACATTTATCCGAGTTTTTATTTTATACATTAAAGAAAAAAAAAAAAAAACATAATTAATTCTTTTGTTGGTACGCATCCCACGACGGGTGCTCACTGCAATTTTCTTATAAGCTATGTGCTGTATATATTTTTTATGCTATGTGCTATATATTGCTTAATTTTATTAGGTTTTATATGCTGCGATTCGCGGCATATACTTTTAATCTTTGCATTGAGTGTTTTTCGCAGATTAAATAAGTATAATGCTCCTACACGAATAGCACCATCAAACTTGGGGGGCTACCAGGGTATACGCTACCACTGTTTCTGTGACAACCCGTACTTTCAGGTCATTTCTTGACACAATTTATGCCTCATTATTTCAACATTTATCGTAAACTTGGTTTACGTGTTCCAAATTCGCGTAACCTTTAAGGTTTAGCGGCGAATTCATGATCATAACATCACGTACATTTCATATGGACTAAGATTAGTCTACATTTCATTCACATCATTTGCATCATATTAGTTCATTCACGACATTTCATTTCACCTTCAACGCGTAATTTTTATATTTAATAATCGTAATCGCGTGAGTTATTATTTTGTATATTTAATCCGTTACTTTCAAAAATGATCCCGAGGTATTTTTAAACTTACATTTAGTTCATAAAAACTATATTTTTAGTTTTCCTAGTGTTTCAAATTTATTTGGTACATAAATCGTTAAAATTATGTTATTACGTCGTTTTTCTTAAAAATTTTACGATAATTATTTTATCACTCAATTTTCACAAGGAAAGTATTTTTACAATTTTTATCATCTCAATACATTCTATTTTGAACTATTAAAAACTTACTTGCACCAAAAATTACCATTTACCTTACATGATTCATTTAACTTACACTTTATTTTATAATTATACATATATATATTCAAGATTTTAGAAAAAAAAAATATATATATATAATTTGGAAAACAATATCCCAAGAAAACCGGTCCTATGGGGGTAGCATTAATTGACATGGTAAAAAAATTCTTGATTGTCCATGTACATACTCCAAACTTAATTCTCTTATTCATGCTTCTCATTTTCAATAATTGGTAAAGTGTGTTTTTCTTGGTTTCTCTCTTCTCAAACCGGTTCTACAAGGTTTCTCCAAGGGATCAAAGATTTTCAAGTTCAAGTGTTATAATCAATCTAGTTTATACTCTTTTTATGGTTTTGAAATAAAAACCAAGAGTATTTAGGATTATCCTTGTTACTTTCACCTCATCATTTTCACTAGTAAGCTTGTTTTTATCATTTTCATGTTTCCTTTTCATTTTCATATTCATCTTTTCATTTTTGGAGATAGTATGCATGATATGTGATTTATACCATTTTACATGATTTTAAGAAGTTATATATATATTTATGGTCATCCTATAAATATTCCCATGGTATTCTTTGGTCTTGATGGTGATTAGGAACCCATGACACCCTAAGAAGGTGTATGGTAGGATTAGATTAGTTTTGGAGTTGATTTGAAGGGATTAGAATAGGTTTTGTCCGAGAAAAACTATTTTCGATAACTATATATTTATGTTCTGTCCTTATTTCGAATTTCTGGAAAAACCTACTGTTGGTACGAAACTTTGGCCTTGATATTTAGAAAATATACTTTAAAATGAATCCGTGGCCTTTTGAACGGATAAAAACGGACTTATAACGAAGAAGTTATGGATTTTTAAAGTTTGACGACGAAACGTATTATTTTCAGAAAATTCAGCATGCAGTTTTTAGTTTGTCCGAGTCAAAAACGAGCCTTAAGCTTCACAAATTATTTCGACTTGTCAAAAATATATTAGTTTACTTCGATACGAAGCTAAGGACATATTATACGTAGAAAACGGATTTAAAATGACAAAGATATGCACGTTTTTATAAACTTGCCGTAACTATTATTATTTTTACGATACAAGTATTTCATTAGCTGTATCGACCATGTTTGCGGCTGTTTTTAACCATGATGTGAAACTTTTTGGAACGAAATGTCTTCTAGTAAAATCAAGTTCATCGGCCATATTTTTCAAAACAACAAGCTGTTTGCAAAGCGGAGTTGTAGTAAATTAATTACGGATGTTCAAACTTGGCCGAAACCCATTTTCTGCACACAATTAGCCAAAATCACTATCTTTAACCCTTGATATCTTTATGATCGAGACCTTTTGGACGAAAACTCCTGAACTGAAACTTCTAGATATCGATACAAACTTTCCAAAACCGTCGAGTTCGTTCTCTAACGATCGACGTACACCATTTTACGACTACTTTTCCGAAGCCATTTTTGTTACTTTTATAAAAATTCCGACGACATTGTTTTGCGACGAAAAGTGTTAATTTCACCAAAAATCATTATAAAACCATTGTAGGATGACATTTTGACGTAAAAACTGGTAAAGTCATTTTTGGTTAGTCAAGACGTCAAAAGAGTATTTTTCGACGACAAGTAATATTTTTAAAACTCACAAATGGTATAAATAACATACGAAGTGCATGCATAACATTACATTGCAACTCATGACATATCATATCATTCGTAATAGGTCCCGGTCGACGCATTACATTATACCTCAGTGTACTCACTCTTGTCATCACACCAGTCTACCAAGTGAGTTTCATAGCCCCTGCTTTTACTGGTTTTCTTAACTGTTTTGGGGGAGATACATGCTTAACTATTTTTCATAAGTACTTTAGATTTTTAAGGCTAAATGCTACCATGATTACCATTGTTTCTAAATCAAAAGTTATACTATATCAATTGTCCTTGTTTGCGTGCTTCGGTTCTACGTCGTATAACGTTCTAAATCAGTTGACTACTGATACATTAAGTCTAGTCCTATTGATTAAGTGCTATTGTTCTACGTCGAGTTGGTACTATTGTGAATTCATTTGAAATCATATGTTTGAACATAAACAATACACATTTAGGCAGTGGGTTGTGAATACACAGGTTGCAAGTTTTGTATGGGCGGAACTTGGAACTGAGTGGATTTACAATGCCTTTGCTGCATAGATGATTTTGAAAGGCTTTACATTTCAACACAAACTCTATGAACTCACTCAACCTTTGTGTTGACACTTTTTAGCATGTTTTATCTCAGGTATTTAAGGTATTCACTTCATGGCATGCATTTGGACACATCATGGAGTCGCGATGACGACGCGTCTCACTTGGGTTTTACGTACTTTAAAACATCGTTTGAATTGTAACAAACTTATTTCCGCACAAGTTGATTTACATTTGGGACCTACTTTGTAAACTCTGATTATTTTATTAAATCAAACAATGTATTTTCCAAACGACACTTTAGGTCGTTCAATATAACTGTGATTGTGATGCTATGACAGTCAATCCCCAGGAATTCCATTCCGCTGCAAAACAGGTAATTTGGGGGTGTGACAGATTGGCATCAGAGCTTCAGTTATAGAGAACTAGGTTGCATCATTGACCCTAGACTATAACTACATTATCATAGCATCTCATCATTTCATCATAAGTGCATATTCACTTTACATGCGATTTATACGTACATTTTTCGAGTTATTTAAATTCATTTCAAAACGATTGTCACATGGATGCCCTTATATACCCATCCCATTATCTTTTCCTCATACTCTAACGTGGAGAATTCCTTGTCATTCCCTATCACAATTTTCACATCAATCGACTCATCACCGATAACGTCGAATGCCGAGATGAACCTTTAATTAGGGCGAAGTCACTCTCACTCTTTTGTTTCACCACTAACATGTCGAGTTACACGTTATTCGCACACTAAGTCACTAAACCATTATACAGTTGAAACATTTACAACACCTCATAACTCATCTTTTCGGAAACCGTCGATCATTTTGAAAAATAACCTCAAACTTATCATTCTTATCACATTTTTTTGGAGCGTTTATTATTAACATCGGATTTTGCTACGTCTCACATTTCCTCTTGTTTTGAAGAAGATATGGCACCGAAGAAAGCTACACCTGAAATGACTCAAGCGGCTATTCAAAAGTTGGTAAAGGATAGTGTAGCAGAGGCATTAAGGATTGAAAGGGAAACGGTGACTGCTGCTGCTGCCGAGGCCGCGGCTGCTGCTGAAGCCGCAAAACTTGCTGCTGCTGCTGCAGTAAATGCAGGAGGGTCCGGGGTTAAAAGATGTTCGTACAAGGATTTCAAAAGTGGTGAGCCCACGAAGTTTAGGGGGACTGAAGGAGCCACGGCCATGGTACGATGTTTTGAAAAGTTGGAATCCGTGTTTTTGCTTTGTAATTGCCCGGATGATAGTAAGGTCAAATTTGCTACAAGTACACTACTCGATGGAGCATTGTCGTGGTGGAATTCATATGCTCAACCGATTGGAATGGAGAATGCTTTCAAGCTTACTTGGGAGCAATTTAAGGGTTTGGTGACTAAGAAGTTTTGTCCTCGTACGGAAGTCAAAAAGTTGGAGACCGAGTTCTATGAACTAGTAACTATTGGGTACGATATTGACACTTACATTCGGAGATTCCAAGAATTGGCCGCGTTATGCCCGTCCATGGTTTCTGATAATGAGAAGTTGCTAGAGGCTTTCATTGGGGGACTTCCCGAGGTGATTCAAGGAGATGTGACTTCGTTTGATCCACAAACAATCGAGGAAGCTATTAGGGTGACTCAAAAGCTCATGGCCCAGGTAGTGAAGAAAGGTAAGTACACCAACACCAACCAAAACAACAACAACCCCAACAACCGCACCAACTACAACAATGACCAAAACAACAACAACAACGACGATAACTAACTCAACAACAACAAAAGGAAATGGGAAAATGAACAAGGAGGTTACAAAGACAACCAAAACCGTAACACTAACCATCATCGACAACAGAATAGAAGACAAGAAGTCGCCAGGGTCTATGTTGCTGCACCAACAAAGGGAAGAGCTTATGCAGGAAACTTACCGTGATGCCACCAATGCACGCTACATCATAATGGTCCATGTGGTATATGTTTTAGCTGTCACAAAGTAGGACACCTTGCTAAGGACTGTAAGGGCAAGACCATAGTTACATGCTTCGGATGTGGGGAACAAGGACACTATCGGAACCAATGTCCTCAAAACCAAGGTCAACAAGTCGAAGGTGCTCATGGGAATGTATATATGTTAGAAGGAGGAGGAGGAGCTCGTCAAGGTATCAACGACGCGGAAGACTGAAGAAGTTTGGAAACTAACAGTCTTATTTCTCCTTATGTACTATGTCGTACTAAGTTTATGTTTTCCATCGTATCCGAATCCTTATAACCTAAGATGTATTTCTATTTGATAAACCACTCGTTGTAAAATATTCTCATCTATCGTACTTTATTTTCTTTCCGATTTGTTATCATTTACGAGGATTTTAATTCTTTTTACTTTAACTATCATTTTAACGACACTTCTCCATGTCTTCTCTCCTCGATGTTCATCACAATTTTAACATCAGTTGACTCAACACCAAACAACATATGAGTCGATTAGTCCAAGCATTGCATAGTTACTCCTAAATTATACATAGCCTGATCACCTATGTCTAATTCAGGAAGAATCGTGCGATGAAGGGAGTAGTAAGCTTATATGTGTAAGCAATTCCGTAATCGAGCCAAATTTTCAAAAGATTTTCTTCAAACCACTTGTTTCCAGTTTGATCCGCGTGACAGTTCTTGTTTGATGAGTTGCAAAGATCGAGCTAGAAACAAGTTGTTACCTAAACCGATTTAGCCTAATCGTATGACAGTTCTTGTTTGATGAGTTGTGGGATTAAGTAAAAATCGGTTACCAAAAAGTCTTTTGAGGGTTTTGCTCGGGAATGGGAAAGTTTGCTACATCAAACCCTAAACCCGATAGACTAACAACGACTGAATTCAGGGACTGAATTCCTTTTTGGATGGGCGAATGTGACAACCCGTACTTTCAGGTCATTTCTTGACACAATTTATGCCTCATTATTTCAACATTTATCGTAAACTTGGTTTACGTGTTCCAAATTCGCGTAACCTTTAAGGTTTAGCGGCGAATTCATGATCATAACATCACGTACATTTCATATGGACTAAGATTAGTCTACATTTCATTCACATCATTTGCATCATATTAGTTCATTCACGACATTTCATTTCACCTTCAACGCGTAATTTTTATATTTAATAATCGTAATCGCGTGAGTTATTATTTTGTATATTTAATCCGTTACTTTCAAAAATGATCCCGAGGTATTTTTAAACTTACATTTAGTTCATAAAAACTATATTTTTAGTTTTCCTAGTGTTTCAAATTTATTTGGTACATAAATCGTTAAAATTATGTTATTACGTCGTTTTTCTTAAAAATTTTACGATAATTATTTTATCACTCAATTTTCACAAGGAAAGTATTTTTACAATTTTTATCATCTCAATACATTCTATTTTGAACTATTAAAAACTTACTTGCACCAAAAATTACCATTTACCTTACATGATTCATTTAACTTACACTTTATTTTATAATTATACATATATATATTCAAGATTTTAGAAAAAAAAAATATATATATAATTTGGAAAACAATATCCCAAGAAAACCGGTCCTATGGGGGTAGCATTAATTGACATGGTAAAAAAATTCTTGATTGTCCATGTACATACTCCAAACTTAATTCTCTTATTCATGCTTCTCATTTTCAATAATTGGTAAAGTGTGTTTTTCTTGGTTTCTCTCTTCTCAAACCGGTTCTACAAGGTTTCTCCAAGGGATCAAAGATTTTCAAGTTCAAGTGTTATAATCAATCTAGTTTATACTCTTTTTATGGTTTTGAAATAAAAACCAAGAGTATTTAGGATTATCCTTGTTACTTTCACCTCATCATTTTCACTAGTAAGCTTGTTTTTATCATTTTCATGTTTCCTTTTCATTTTCATATTCATCTTTTCATTTTTGGAGATAGTATGCATGATATGTGATTTATACCATTTTACATGATTTTAAGAAGTTATATATATATTTATGGTCATCCTATAAATATTCCCATGGTATTCTTTGGTCTTGATGGTGATTAGGAACCCATGACACCCTAAGAAGGTGTATGGTAGGATTAGATTAGTTTTGGAGTTGATTTGAAGGGATTAGAATAGGTTTTGTCCGAGAAAAACTATTTTCGATAACTATATATTTATGTTCTGTCCTTATTTCGAATTTCTGGAAAAACCTACTGTTGGTACGAAACTTTGGCCTTGATATTTAGAAAATATACTTTAAAATGAATCCGTGGCCTTTTGAACGGATAAAAACGGACTTATAACGAAGAAGTTATGGATTTTTAAAGTTTGACGACGAAACGTATTATTTTCAGAAAATTCAGCATGCAGTTTTTAGTTTGTCCGAGTCAAAAACGAGCCTTAAGCTTCACAAATTATTTCGACTTGTCAAAAATATATTAGTTTACTTCGATACGAAGCTAAGGACATATTATACGTAGAAAACGGATTTAAAATGACAAAGATATGCACGTTTTTATAAACTTGCCGTAACTATTATTATTTTTACGATACAAGTATTTCATTAGCTGTATCGACCATGTTTGCGGCTGTTTTTAACCATGATGTGAAACTTTTTGGAACGAAATGTCTTCTAGTAAAATCAAGTTCATCGGCCATATTTTTCAAAACAACAAGCTGTTTGCAAAGCGGAGTTGTAGTAAATTAATTACGGATGTTCAAACTTGGCCGAAACCCATTTTCTGCACACAATTAGCCAAAATCACTATCTTTAACCCTTGATATCTTTATGATCGAGACCTTTTGGACGAAAACTCCTGAACTGAAACTTCTAGATATCGATACAAACTTTCCAAAACCGTCGAGTTCGTTCTCTAACGATCGACGTACACCATTTTACGACTACTTTTCCGAAGCCATTTTTGTTACTTTTATAAAAATTCCGACGACATTGTTTTGCGACGAAAAGTGTTAATTTCACCAAAAATCATTATAAAACCATTGTAGGATGACATTTTGACGTAAAAACTGGTAAAGTCATTTTTGGTTAGTCAAGACGTCAAAAGAGTATTTTTCGACGACAAGTAATATTTTTAAAACTCACAAATGGTATAAATAACATACGAAGTGCATGCATAACATTACATTGCAACTCATGACATATCATATCATTCGTAATAGGTCCCGGTCGACGCATTACATTATACCTCAGTGTACTCACTCTTGTCATCACACCAGTCTACCAAGTGAGTTTCATAGCCCCTGCTTTTACTGGTTTTCTTAACTGTTTTGGGGGAGATACATGCTTAACTATTTTTCATAAGTACTTTAGATTTTTAAGGCTAAATGCTACCATGATTACCATTGTTTCTAAATCAAAAGTTATACTATATCAATTGTCCTTGTTTGCGTGCTTCGGTTCTACGTCGTATAACGTTCTAAATCAGTTGACTACTGATACATTAAGTCTAGTCCTATTGATTAAGTGCTATTGTTCTACGTCGAGTTGGTACTATTGTGAATTCATTTGAAATCATATGTTTGAACATAAACAATACACATTTAGGCAGTGGGTTGTGAATACACAGATTGCAAGTTTTGTATGGGCGGAACTTGGAACTGAGTGGATTTACAATGCCTTTGCTGCATAGACGATTTTGAAAGGCTTTACATTTCAACACAAACTCTATGAACTCACTCAACCTTTGTGTTGACACTTTTTAGCATGTTTTATCTCAGGTATT
The DNA here is from genome assembly GCA_019973895.1 of Chrysanthemum seticuspe. Taxonomy (NCBI): domain Eukaryota; kingdom Viridiplantae; phylum Streptophyta; class Magnoliopsida; order Asterales; family Asteraceae; genus Chrysanthemum; species Chrysanthemum seticuspe. Next base: position 344,267,999 of record BPTQ01000005.1, on the reverse strand, counting down.
TAAGGTATTCACTTCATGGCATGCATTTGGACACATCATGGAGTCGCGATGACGACGCGTCTCACTTGGGTTTTACGTACTTTAAAACATCGTTTGAATTGTAACAAACTTATTTCCGCACAAGTTGATTTACATTTGGGACCTACTTTGTAAACTCTGATTATTTTATTAAATCAAACGATGTATTTTCCAAACGACACTTTAGGTCATTCAATATAACTGTGATTGTGATGCTATGACAGTCAATCCCCAGGAATTCCATTCCGCTGCAAAACAGGTAATTTGGGGGTGTGACAGTTTCCGTACGCGTCACGCAGATTATTTGGAAGTGATACAAAGATGGATTTGAATATTCGCACTATCTTGCCGCAGGGGAGACGTCCTCTGTCGGTTGTAAAGACGGATGTAATGCACGCAGAAGCACGTCTTCTGTCGCACCTCTTTGGCGCGCACAGCGCGCACCTCTGCTACAGAAGCACGTCTTCTGTCGCACCTCTTTATCGCGCACAGCGCGCACTTATGCGCAGAAGCACGTCTTCTGTCGCACCTCTTTGTCGCGCACAGCGCGCACCTCTGCTACAGAAGCAGGTCTTCTGTCGCACCTCTTTGTCGCGCACAGCGCGCACTTCTGCTACAGAAGCACGTCTTCTGTCGCACCATGCTGCGTCGCTACTGGTACAAAAGGTACGCCCTTACCCAGGATGCAGCATGCGGGATCCACTTTCACCTACGCGGCCATCAGAACTTAAGTGTAGCAGAACATAAGCCATGCGCTATCTCATACTAGACTTGGGGGGCTTGTGGATGTATGGTCCGGACTGGGCCAGGAATGGGTCAGGCCCGGCATCAGCGGCCCACTCTACGCCTAAACCCTAATCCATCCCCTATATATACATGACATGTTATCTCTAACCCTAACGAACTTATGACATGCTACATCGCATACTAACTTGACCGTCGGAGGTGGACCCCGGGGCAACGGCCTCGGGTCCACTCCTAATGGGTTCTCGTTGTTGACAGGTCTACTAGGGCTCGAGAAGACGACTAACGGCCAAGGAGAGTCGTTGAATCCAGTCCGCGCCAGATTATGCTTCAACAAGTTGGCGCCATCCGTGGGACGTATGGTCCGGACTGGGTCCTCATTGCTTGGTTTATTCATGTGTGGCCTCATTGCTTGTCGACGTAGAAAGAAAGCTTCTCCACAGAAACCATCAGGCGAAGAAGGTGGCAAATTTTTCTCAATAACAAGTTTTGATGGACGGGCAATGTATGTTGAAATCATCAAGGAAACAAATGATTTTGATGATGCATATTGTATTGGGATGGGAGGATACGGTACTGTGTATAAAGCTGAGTTACAACCCAACAATTTAGTAGCTGTCAAGAAACTTCATTCATCATCTGAAAGTGACGATCATATAGGTTTCCTAAATGAGGTACGAGCATTAACAAACATAAGGCACAGAAATATAGTTAAGCTCTATGGATATTGCTTCCATGCTCGTCACTCATTTTTGATTTACGAATATCTTGAGAAGGGAAGTCTAAAATCGCTTTTAAGTAGCGATATCACAACAAAGGAAATGGATTGGCTGAAAAGGGTAAGAATTGTAAGGGATGTAGCGAATGGTTTGGCTTATATGCACCACGATTGTACACCTCCTATCATTCATAGAGACATTTCTGGAGCTAATATTCTTCTCGATTCTGATTATGAGGCACATATCTCGGATTTTGGAATAGCGAAGCTTCTAAAGCTGGATTCATCCAACTGGACTGCGGTTTTAGGCACCTATGGCTATATTGCGCCAGGTAAGTACCATATATTTTAAAGTTATATATACGATACATACTTATTCTCAAGTTATATAACTGTTAGGATATGAAAGTGCTGAAGAAATGAAAGTACTGAAGATATGAAAGTACTGTAAGCTGCAAAGTACTGGAAGAAGTCAAAGAGTCAAAGTACTGCTAAAGACAAAGTCAAAGTACTGCAAGATGAAGTCAAAGTACTGCTAGAACAAAAGAACTGTTATATTTGTTTATGGAAAGAATTGTATTTTATGTTTAGATTACTTGTCGTACAAGGTTACAAATTGTAAACCGACTAGGATATCCTTGAGCCTATAAAAGGACTCCTAGATTGGCATTAGAGGTACGATTTCAGAAAAAGAGTTTTAGAGTTTACGAATTAGAGTTTAGAGAAAATTTCGATTATCTTAGAGTTGTATTAGAGTATCTGCATAATAAGCAGATTTAGAGTTTATTATAAAAGTTATTCTTCTTAGCTTTGTTAAGTAAATTCCGCGTACTTAATAAAGATTGCTCAGTGTTTCTTTGTTAATAACTTAGGATTTATCCGAGGTTATTAAACCTTAACAATCTAGTTAAGTTAGTTTGATTAAAGTATATCGATCCAACAAGTGGTATCAGAGCTTGTGTGGAAACTCTGACTAGGAAGAAACCCTACTTCAACTATATTCAAGATGTCGACTGAAACTGTTCCACCACCCTCAATCACCTCACTCAGAATTCCAATAATCAAGAAGGGATAATATGATCTCTGGTGCATGAAGATGAGGCAGTATATTGCCATCACAGACCATGCTCTATGGAATGTAATGGTGAATGGGAATGAAGTAGTTCCAGAACCCATTAATGTTCCTGGACAACCTACAGCACCAAAGGCAGTCTTACCAGCAGCAACCCTAAGGAATCAAGAGAAGGCTCTAAACATTCTCTTGTCTGCCATTCCAGATGGTCATCTTCTCAAATTTCATGATGCTAAAGATGCTAAGCAACTCTTGGCTGCTCTCAAGACCAGATTTGGAGGGAATGAAGCCTCTAAGAAGATGCACAGAAATTTGCTGAAGCAACAGTTTGAAACTTTCACAGTAGGAGAAAGAGAGAGTCTTGATGCTGCATATGATAGGTTTCAAAATCTCCTCAATATGTTGGAATTATACAAGGCAGAAGTATCAGTTGAGGATGCTAATTTGAAGTTTCTAAGGAGTTTGCCATCCACATGGAATGTGATTGCTACTATGATCAGAGGACAACAAGGATTGGATGTTATGGACTTTGATGATCTCTATCATCAACTGAAGGTGTATGAACATGAGATGAGTGGTCAACCCAATACCAAATCTCACAGTATTGCTTTTCTATCATCTGAAAAGAAGAGCAGTACTTCCAAAAGTACTGCTTCTCCTCAAAGTACTGTTCCTCAAAGTACTACTGTTTACAATCCCCCTTCATATGCTCAGCAGGCCCCACCATCTACCACTTTGCACTCAGATGAAGTTGTGTGCTCCTTCTTTGCACAACAAGCAAGCTTACCTGTCACTTATGAAGAGGATCTAGCACAGATTGAAGAAGATGCACTTGAAGAAATTGATATCAGGTGGCAAGTTGTTATGATCACTGCAAGGATCAAAAAGTACATGAAGAAGACAAACAAAAGTATTGATTTCAAACCAAAACAAGGAATAACTTTTGACAAATCTCAAATTGAATGCTTTAATTGTCAAAAGAATGGTCACTTTGCAAGGGAGTGCAGGTTTGCTAAGTATCAAGCAAACAGAACATCTGAGAAGCCAAAACTTGAGCTCAAAGAAACTCCAATAACTGAAACAAAGGCTTTGGTTGCTCAAGAGAAGTTATCAGAAGTTGACTGGAGTGAATAATTTGATGATGAACCGGTGACTTACTGTATGGTAGCAGTGGAAGATACAGTTGAAGACACAGTGGAAGCATTGGACTGGAGCACTGTTTTTGATGAAGAATCTGAACATGCTGCTTTGGAATCTGATGATGGCTTTAGAGGATTTGATTGGAGCAAAGAAAGTGAAGATGATCCTGTTCTTCTAGCTATGGTGGCTACTTCACCAACTCAGTCTCCTATCTCTGAGGTATGCTCAAATTGTTATGATTTCTATCAAAAACTGTTAAGTAGTTATGTGATTGAAAGAGATACTTGTATTAGGGCTAGGTCTGAGGTAGCAGGTTATCAAATCACTTTAGAGTCTATGGAAGCTAAAATCATAACACATGAAAATAATGAAATGGCTTGGGCTGAAAAGTATGAACAACAGGATTACCAGTTAAAACTTAGTGTAAAATTGCTGAAATTGAGAAATTAACTAAGGAAAGAGATGATTTGTTAGCTAAGTTTGCTGCTTGGGGAGAGTCTGGCTTGTCTCATGTTGCTTATGTTGAAAAATAGAGAAGGGCTTACATTAGAACAGGCTTAGGATTTGGAATGGACTTTAGTAACATAGATGAAAACCAACCTAGTGATCAGGATGATGGTGTTTTTGAGGACATAACCACTAGTGATGATGAACTCATTAATTATGTAGATACATCTAGTAATGAGGGCTCAATAAGTGAACCACCTCCTGAATATAAGAAAGACAATGGTTATCATGTTGTTCCTCATCCCATTAGTCATCAACCCTCTAGGCCTGATGATTCTCGTTATGGAGTAGACAGTCTAGAGTTTAGGAAGAAGCTTGTTGCTCAATCTAGGTCTGAGAAACCCAAAGAAACTGTTGAAAATAATGTTCAAAATCAAGCAGTACCTTCAAACCAAAGTACTGCTCAACAAGCAGTACCTTCTGCAAAACCTTTTCAAAACAGTACTGCTAAACCTTTTTGGGATAATTTTGGTCAAAACAGATTTTATCAGTCATCAAGAAGGCAAAATAATTTTGGGCATAGACATAGAAGAAATCACTTTGGTCATATGGGTCAAAAACTGTGTTTTGTGTGTTATAATCCTAATCACTTAATCAAAGATTGTGATAAACACTCAGAATATCTAAGCAAGTTTCCAAGGAATAAGTCTACAAATCAGAAAGCTAGAGAGCACAAACTAGTTTGGACTAATTCAAATAGGGTTAATCACAGAAACTTCACACCAGATCATAGATACCCACATCAGAGAAGACCTTCAGTATCTCACAGTACTTTCCAAAGTACTGCTCAGAAACAAGGTACTGATAACACTACTTGGAATAGGAATTCTAGGAGATCTCACTATCAACCTAGAAGGTATCATAATTCATATAGGGGATCTAGATCACAGGAACCACCTGTTAAAACTGAATGGGTTAAAAGGGAACGTACCGCTGAGGGACAAACAGTACGTTCAACAAAAAGTGAATCAGATGTTTTTGTGACACAAGAAAATGCTAAAAATCTGGTGAAAGAGATTTATGTTGAAAAACCAGAAAGTTTTGAAAATCCACATGCTAAAAATCAAAAGATAATTTTGGATCATCATTTGAAAGATAGTGGGAATTACATACTCAAAGAATTTGAGTTTGTAACTCCACAAGGGGAACACAAGTCAGTAATGGCTTGGGTTCCTAAAAGTTTCTAACTCTTTTCTTTGTGTGCAGGGCAACCCAGAAGAGGATCTTAAAGATCATCTTATTGTGGATAGTGGTTGCTCTGGTAGTATGACAGGAGATAAAGAGATCCTGTCTGATTTTAGAAATATTAGTGGAGGAAAAGTTGCATTTGGGAATGATCCCAATGGAGGAAGGATTACTAGAAAAGGAACAATTAAAGCTGGAAGAATTGATTTTGAGAATGTCAGATATGTGAAGGAGCTAAAGTTCAACTTGTTGTCAGTTTCTCAAATTTGTGATAAAAAGCATCCTGTGTTATTCACTGACACAGAATGTCTCATCCTTTCCTCTGACTTTAAACCTGTTGATGATGACTTGGTAGTACTTAGAGTACCAAGGACAAATGATGTGTATAGTTTAGACATGAAGAGTCTACATTCCTATGGAAGAGCCACATTTTTGGTGGCTAAAGCAACATCTGAAGAGGCACATCAATGGCATAGAAGATTGGGCCATGTTAATTTCAAGAACATCAACAAACTGGTTAAAGGCAATTTAGTTAGAGGTTTACCTTCAAAGACTTACAAGAATGATCAATCATGTTTGGCATGCAAGAAGGGTAAACAACACAAAGCTTCCTGCAAGAAGCTTGAGGAAAGAACTATTAGAGAACCATTGGAGCTGTTACATATGGATTTATTTGGACCTGTCTCTGTGGCAAGTTTAAATAAGAAAAAGTACTGTTTGGTTGTTACTGATGATTGTAGTAGATTCAGTTGGGTTTTCTTTTTGGGCTTTAAAGATGATACCTTTGATGCTATTCAGACACTGATTATAGCACTTGAAAACCAATTACGACTCAAGGTTAGAGGTATTAGATGTGACAATGGAACTGAATTCAAGAACAAGCCTATGGATGACTTTTGTGCAAATAAAGGCATAAAAAGGGAGTTTAGTATTGCTAGAACACCACAGCAAAATGGTGTTGCAGAGAGGAAAAATAGGACTTTGATTGAAGCAGCAAGGACAATGTTAGCAGACTCTCATCTCCCTATTCAATTTTGGGCAGAAGCTGTAAGTACTGCATGCTATGTACTCAACAGGGTTTCTGTCACCAAACCACAGATGAAGACACCCTATGAATTGCTGATGGGCAATAAACCCAACATTCGTTTTATGAAGCCTTTTGGATGTCCTCTTACTATATTGAACACCATTGATAATCTGGGGAAATTTGATGGCAAGTCTGAAGAAGGTTACCTATTGGGTTATTGTACTAAGAGTAAAGGCTTTCGAGTATACAACAGAGTTACTAAGAAGATTTAAGATTGTCTTCGTGTTGAGTTTTTAGAAGATCAAGACAATGAGAAAGGAAAAGGTCCAGATTGGATGTTTGATCTTGAGATTTTATCTCCTTCGATGAATTATGTTCCTGTTAGAGAAGAAAATCAACCTTTGCACAATGAAGAAGATATTCAATATGTTGTTCATGATGTTCATATTAGACCTGATGTTGTTCCTGATAAAGATCCTGTAAGTCCAAAGCACAGTACTGCTGTTCCTCAGCAAAGTACTGATTCTTCGAAAAAAAGTATTGTTGCACCTCAATCCTCATTATCTGCTGAGGATCAATCTATTCAAGAGGAACTTAATCAGATGCTTCTTCAAGATGTATTAGCACATTCTTACACTGATGACCAAAGGAGGGCTTATGAAGAGGCAAAGAAGACCAAGACTTCAGAGTACTCTCACAGTACTTTGGACAGTACTTTTGACCAAAGTACTGCTGCACCTGTTGACAGTACTTTAGATGATTTAGATGATTCTACCATGCCTGGGTTAGAAGAAACTGATGATGAGCCTGAAGATGAAGGTATTTTCACAGATTCCAATGAAGGTGCTGATTATACTAACTTAGATGATACATATGAAGTTCCACAGTCACCAATCTTACGAATTCATAAGAATCATCCAGCTGATCAAATCATCGGTCCTTTTACTTCTGGAGTTATTACAAGACACAAAGCTAAGGGTCTCACAAAACCTCACAATGCTTTACTTTGCTTTGTGTATAAACAAAACAGGATGAATCATAAGGACCATCAAACCTGCTTATTTACATGTTTCATCTCTCAAGAGGAACCCAAGAATATTGCTCAAGCTTTGACTAAAGAAAGCTGGGTTGAAGCTATGCAGGAAGAACTTCTTCAATTTAAACTTCAAGAAGTTTGGGTTTTATGTGATCTTCCAGATGGGAAGAGAGTTATTGGAACCAGATGGGTTTTTAGAGTCAAAAGAGATGAAAGAGGCAATGTTATCAAAAACAAGGCAAGATTGGTTGCTCAGGGCTATAGACAGGAGGAAGGGGTAGATTATGATGAAGTATTTGCTCCTGTAGCAAGGATTGAAGCTATTAGAATATTTCTTGCTTTTGCTTCATACATGGGTTTTCAGGTCTATCAGATGGATGTCAAGAGTGCCTTTCTATATTGTACTATTACAAAAGAGGTGTATGTGAAACAACCTCCAGGTTTTGAAGATCCTAAACATCCAAACAAAGTCTATAAGGTGGTTAAGGCTCTTTATGGTCTTCATCAGGCACCTAGAGCTTGGTATGAGAGGCTCTCTACATTCTTATTACAACATGGATACAGGAGGGGAGCTATAGACAAGACTTTGTTTATCAAGAGAGACAAGAAGGATATCATGTTAGTTTAAGTCTATGTTGATGATATCATCTTTGGGGCTACCAAACAGTCCATGGTTAAGGAGTTTGAGCAGCTGATGAAGAAGGAATTTCAAATGAGTTCAATAGGAGAGTTAACATTCTTTTTAGGACTTTAGGTTAAGCAGTCCAAGGAAGGAATTTTCATTAGCCAAGACAAGTATGTTATAGACATACTTAAGAAGTTTAATTTTGATGATATGAAGGCTGTTACTACACCTATTAAATCTATCAATTCATTGGGCAAAGATGAAGATGGACAATCTGTTGAAGTCAAGCTGTACAGGTCAATGATTGGCTCTCTTATGTATCTTACTGCATCCAGGCCTGATATCATGTTTGCAGTTTGTCTATGTGCAAGATATCAAGTCTCACCAAAGATCTCTCACATGAATGCAGTAAAAAGAATTTTCTGTTATTTGAAACAACAACCTAAGTTGGGGTTGTGGTATCCTAAAGAGTCACCTTTTCACTTGGAAGCTTTTTTAGATAGTGACTATGCAGGTGATAATTATGATAGAAGATCAACAACTGGTGGATGCCAATATCTTGGCAGAAGGTTAGTATCCTGGCAATGCAAGAAGCAGACAATTGCAGCAACATCATCTACTGAAGCTGAATACGTAGCTGCTGCAAGCTGTTGTGGTCAAGTTTTGTGGATGCAGAATCAACTCTTGGACTATGGGTTCAATTTCAAAAATACTCCTATCAATATTGATAATGAGAGTACCATTTGTATTGTGAAGAATCATGTGTATCATTCCAAGACAAAGCATATTCATATTAGGCATCACTTTATCAGAGATTGTTATGAGCACAAGCTCATTAATGTTGTTAAGGTTCACACGGATGACAATGTAGCTGATTTACTCACAAAAGGTTTTGATGTGTCACGATTCAATCACTTGGTCGTGAGCATTGGAATGATTAATTACTAAGCTATGTTTAAGGGGAGGACTATAAGGTGTTAGTATAGTCCTGTGTATTGCTTGAGGGGAGGATACTTGTTTATACTTAGTTTCTATGAAGGAATTTGGCAAAGTACTGATTTTTCCTGAAAGTACTGCTTGGAAAGTACTGCTTGGGAAAGTACTGCTTATGTGGAAAGTACTGTTTGTCGTATTAAAGTACTGTTCCAACGGTAATATTGATGGATAATTGATAGTAACGGTAACTTTGTTATTATAGGCTGTGATTTTTCAAATCCCACCTATAAATAACTACTTTCCGATTTTCCCTCTCATATTATTACTTTACATCTTTTCCATACTTATCTCCCAATCACCATCTCTTTATTATTCGATACAATCTTTATTGTGCTCACTTTTTCAACAATGGCAAATCGTTTAACTATTTCAAAGCACAATATGGTGGCTAATTTGGACAAGACTGAGGCGAATGTGGCTTTTTATGATATCATTGATTATCTTACTGGGTCGCCTATTAGTTATGCTCTTTTAGTTGAACCGGATATTATTGAACCTTGGATTCAAGAATTTTGGGCTAATGCTAGAGATAATATGGAGGAGGATGAATATTATATTAGATCAACAGTTGCTGGACGGACTATCAAGATTACAGAAGCCTCGATTCGAGAAGATTTATTATTTGGTGATGAAGATGGGGCTATTTGATTTGACAAGCAACTGATTTGGGATACTTTTAGGAATCTTGGTTATGAAGGATCTTTGACAGAACAAACATTCAAGAAAGCATTATTCTGTCCTCAATGGAAGTTCTTGATTCATGTACTGCTCCATTGTATCAGTTCTAAAAGTACTTCTTAGGAGCAGTTTGGGTCAAATATAGCATCTGCAGTGGTTGGTTTAGCTACAGACAGAGTGTTTAATTTTTCAAGGCTTATTTTGGATGGGATGCTATCACATATATCCTCTGGGTCAAAATGGTTGATGTACCCAAGGTTTGTACAGGTTTTCTTAAACAAGCAATTGGCTGATGTTCCAAAACCTGCTACTTTGTTACCTGTCATTATGCAACAAGCCAAAATATTTACATTCATGGCTAGGCGAAGTGATTTGTTCAGAGGTGGAGATATTCCATTAACTACTACAATGATGGAAGTTGTTCAAACTGTGCGTGATGAAGCTGGAGAGGATGAAGAAAGTGAAGGTATGATTCTGTACATGGTACTGCTTCACAAAGTGCTGCCTCTCAAAGTTCTGCTTCTCCAAGATCTGCTTCACAAAGTGCTGCCCCACAAGGTACTGCATCTGCAAGTACTGCATCTCTTGAAGGTACTGCATCTTTACAGGGTACTGTTTCTCCAAGCCCTGAGGTTCAAGCAGAGATTGAAAGAACACCTACTCCATCTTCACAACATTCTGTTCCTGTTTCAGAGGCTCATTCACATCTTCAAGGTGATGATCATACTATACCTCGTGAAGGTTTGACTTTGGATAATTATGCTTTGACAAGGGAGCTAGTTAGGATGAACAAAACTATTGAGTTTCAAGCTAAAGCACTTAGGAAGTTGAAGCGTAGGTATATATGGTTAAGGAATTTTATTAAACCATATATTCAAGGTTTCAACTTATGGGTTAAAGAGGAAAACAAACGCCGTAAAAAACTTTGAAAGGAATTAAAATGTAAGAAGGTTCCTAAACCATCTTCTGTCAACTTGGGGAGGAATTTAGACAAGGAAAATTTGAAAGAAGATGTTACGAAGAAGAAAGAATCTGTAAGTACTGCAGAAAAGATTATTTCAGATTCTGAGGAACAAGAAGAAGAAGTGTAAGTTCAAGGTACTGAACATCAACGTGAAGTTTTTCAAGATACATCTAGGCAAGAAGTAATAACACCAAGAGTATTGAATTTTGAAGAAGAAGCTGGTCCTTCTACAACTGTTATAGAAGAAGAGGAGGAAGCTACATTCAAACCTATTCATTCTGCAAGTGATGATGATTTAGTTGCTACAATATTAGATTTTTCACAACCAAGAGGAGGAGTTACTATTAGAGATGTGCAAGAAGAAGAACAACCAAGAACAAGTCAACCTGCAATTGATCCTAAAGATAAAGGGAAAGGTGTTCTGGTTGAAATAAAGAAAAAGAAACTCACTTTAGCAGAACTTAGAGCAATTGAAGTTGCTAGGAATGAAGCTGCAGCTAGAAAAGTTCAAGAAGAGTTAGATGCTAAAGATAGAGAAGAACAGGAAGCTCAAGAAGCTCAGAATAGAGAAGCAGCTCAAAAAGTGCAATATGAATTAGATGCTGAAGCTGCTGAATCATTAGAGTCTCCTACACCTGTTAGATATATGCCAAGAAGACCTAATTTAGCTAAGGACAGGAATGCTATGATGGCTTATTTAAAAGGTCGAGGATATAAAGGTTTGCAGAAGCTAAATTATGTTGATATGAAAAGACTCTATGATGCTGAAACAGAAGCTTATAAGAAGAGTGTTGCTGACATTAAAGACTTCAGAGAAGAAGCTCATTGGACTGAAGCTGAAAGGAAGAAGAGCTTAAAAAGAAAAAGAAAAACTGAAGTTACAGATGTTCAGTTCTCAAAGAAAGAAAAGGTTGAATTAAGATCTGAGACTAGTGATGAATTAAAGAATTATCTCAGAGTGGTAGATTTTGATTATACAAAGGAAGATGATGACATGAAGATGAATAGATCAAAGATTAGTGTTTTCAAAGTTGTGAAATCTAAGAATAGAGATTACATGGTTTTTCATAAAGAAGATGAAAGCTTCAAAGTTTTCAAAAGGCTATGGGATTTACTGCATATTATAGATAGAGTAGACCTATTCTACTTATATCATGTTGTGAAGGCTTATTTTGAAGATAATCCATTAGAAGGGATTGGTTTGGTTTTACATGGTGATCCCATAACTATGTGGGAAACTGAAGAAGAGAGCACTGATGATATCTGGAAGAATCAAGAAAGCTGGGAAATAGTTTGCTGGAGATTCTTTGAAGAATCTGGAGTTCATGTTTTGGAGCTGGAAAATGGAACAATGATACACATGTCTGCAGAAAGAAGATACCCTCTCACAGTTGAGCTCATGAGAAGAATGCTAGAGCATGGATTGGAAGTAGAAGAGGATAATGAAACTGCTTGCATGATTATCAACTTTTTTATAAACTGGACTACCATTGCTGAGAATGATTAATAACTGGTATGAATTTTATTTGAATAAATACTTTTTGATATATCAGTACTTTTATTCAAAGTACTGCTGATCAGACAGTACTTTCATTAAAGTATTGTTTGCAGAACTAAACCAGTTAAATGATTTTTAGAAGAAACCTTTTTGCTAAGTAATAAATATTTTAAACTAAAGGTTGAATAAATGGTTTTTGTGATGATAACATCAATAGGTTATCAATCCAGCATGGTTACAAAAGGATTGACTAATCCATGAGCAAACGGCTCTGGTAAAGATATATCAAATCCGTTTTTAGTTGACAACTTGCTAATAAGTTGGATGGTAATCAACTCACCATATCAGTAATGTGAAGAGTTGGCTAGCCCACAAGAAAATGGCTTGTGGTAAAGGCTGTGGAAAAACCATTATTGGTAATTAGTTCACCATTAGATAGAAGAACTAACTAGTCCAGAAGGGTACAGCTTTTGATAAAGACAAAACAAATCTGTTGATAGCTGGTGATTTGCTAAAAATCATATGGTTAGCAATGTACCATGGTCTTACACACCAAAACATTTGGCTACTCCAGAGATAATGCCTTTGGTAAAGAGATCTAAATCCATTAAATTTTCAATGATTCACTTGGAAGTGATGAGAATAGTAAGCAATTTAAACTGAATTAATGTACAATTTGTCATATGTTGCTGTGTTGCTGAAAAGATGGAGGTTGCTGGATGCTGCTGTGAAGAGAACAATTCTAAGAGATACTTTGACAAGCACAGATATTACAGAGATACAATTTAAAGACTATGAAACAATCCGTTTTTAAAGATGAAGCTGTTAAAGAATATATTCACAAAGGAACTTGAAGTCAAGCAAGTAGAATTCAAGTTAGGGGAGGATTGTTAGGATATGAAAGTGCTGAAGATATGAAAGTACTGAAGATATGAAAGTATTGTAAGCTGCAAAGTACTGGAAGAAGTCAAAGAGTCAAAGTACTGCTAAAGATAAAGTCAAAGTACTGCAAGATGAAGTCAAAGTACTGCTAGAACAAAAGAACTGTTATATTTGTTTATGGAAAGAATTGTATTCTATGTTTAGATTACTTGTCGTACAAGGTTACAAATTGTAAACCGACTAGGATATCCTTGAGCCTATAAAAGGACTCCTAGATTGGCATTAGAGGTACGATTTCAGAAAAAGAGTTTTAGAGTTTACGAATTAGAGTTTAGAGAAAAGTTCGATTATCTTAGAGTTGTATTAGAGTATCTGCATAATAAGCAGATTTAGAGATTATTATAAAAGTTATTCTTCTTAGCTTTGTTAAGTAAATTTCGCGTACTTAATAAAGATTGCTCAGTGTTTCTTTGTTAATAACTTAGGATTTATCCGAGGTTATTAAACCTTAACAAGCTAGTTAAGTTAGTTTGATTAAAGTATATCGATCCAACAATAACAACTTTTTTTGGATTGTCCTGCTTCCTTCATTGTAGAGCTTGCTTATACGATGGTGGCAACAGAGAAATGCGATGTGTATAGTTTTGGAGTTGTTGCACTAGAAGTGATTATTGGAAAGCATCCTGGAGAACTTATATCATGTCTACCAACATTGTATACTGATGATCTATTGCTGGCCAATGTAGGAGATAAACGGATTCCGCGACCATCACCTCTAGTTGAGAAACTAGCTCATTTAATTTTGAATGTCTCACGGGAATGTTTGAACAACAACCCACAGGAAAGGCCAACAATGCGCCAAGTCAAAGATTTATTGTCAGTGGATGATAGACTTTGGATGAAGATGCGTGTATCGGTAACTTAATGCTAGCTTGATCGATTTTGTATGATGTCTAGTGATAAGTCATAAAGTTTAAGAAACTTTTTATGTTTTTTTGTTATCTTGAATTATGTTGTAGATTGTTATTAAATAAGAAAATAGTTTATATCGATGGAGAATGCTAGCTTTCTAGTCTAATATAGTTACATGTATTATAGATCTTTTTGGCAATTTCTTTAAATTATTCCAGGAAAGGCCAATGGGAAATTTGTATATCAGGAAAGTCCAATGGGAAAGTTTGTTAATTTGTGAAAAATGAGGTATTTAAAGGGAAATGGGAGGAAGGAGGAATTTTTTTGACTTTTTCATCTAAGCATTCAAATCAAGTTGAGGCAACCTTTCTTACGACCTTTAACACATTTCACCCATTTCATAACCCAACTACACGATCCATGTATAAAATCTAACAGCTAAATTCCTTCACGAGCGTGAAGGATGGAAGTCACTCACTCTTCAAACAACTCTGTTGTAAATCCCTCTGCCTTCGACCAACTTATTAGGTGATCTGATGCCAAAAACTTGATAAGCTGAGTCAAAAATGTAGAGACTAATATGTTTTGCAGCATCTTACTTTCCTAACCGAGCTAAAGCGAGCCACACTTCCACTTGTAATGGGCAACACTCCATAGCTCTCTGAAGCAAAAGCTTTGCATCCTCCTCTTTAGCAAGTTCCACTACTGCTTCCCATAGACGTAAAGAACCAGGTATATGTTCAAGACCTTTTCTTAGTACTTTGCTTTTACTCACATCTCCATGTTCCAATAGCGCAGCCCTTTCCTTCAACCAAACAGCGGCAACATTTCCATCAACATTTCCAGCGAGAAATTTAATACCGTTCACTAGGTAAAGTTCTTCATATTTCTGGGCCAGTGAAGTAGTGAACAACCTTGGAAGAAAATGATCTTCTGGAAATATGACATTTGCATCTAGGTTCCATCCAATAGCAGCCGCTGCAACTTTCATGCCAATATAACCACCACGAACCGCAACTACTTTTTGTGCCTTTGCCAGTGATGATACAAAAGAATAAACATCAGCAATATTGCGTGTGTGATGAACACCAGGTAAAGTATCACCAATTTCTCTCGTTGCAGTGGACCCTGTGGCAATAATGAGGGATCCAAGTTTCAGTGAACTTGTTGTCTATGTTTGCTTCTCTGCATTGATCCCAGTCACCGGATCTTCCTGCAGCATCTCTATCCCTTACTCTTTATGCCAATCAGGAGTTTGCCTCTCACCTCTTTTTGTGAGAGTCAGGCGCTCATATGGCGCAAATGCCTCCTTAGAAATGATATAGAGAATCCCATTAGCCACCACTTTTTTTGACAAAAGTCCTAGTTACGTATATGTTGGCCTCGTTTGTGGATCTATGATCTCTAACGCAATCAAAATACACCAAAACAGAAAAAAAACGCTTTGAAACTTTGCAAAAAAAATTGCTTTTTATTAAAACTGCCATTCATACTTGTTCATACATATCCTATCTATTTATACATGTTGAAAGGGTACGAGTGAAAAGTCGTGTTGGTTCATATGATCAAACAGTCATGTCCCTTTGAAAAATAACTGTCATTGTAACTGTTTTGTAATTGTCGTTGACTTTTGCTCCTGGTTTGACTTTTTGGTTTGACTTATGGGATTGACTTATAAGATTGGGATTAACCCAATATTCTCCCCCTTAATCACAATTGCTTTGTTGTAGATCTTCGGTAGTGTTTGAAACTGCCAATAAGAGGGTTGGTTCTAAATCTTCTTCGATGAGGTTTGTCTCTTCTTATCTTTGATATCTTCGATTTCTTTTATGGCAATGTGAGGCATAATGTCCATATTCATTGCAATCATAACATTTTACTTTGCTGAAATCTCTAGGCTTTTCGTTGCTTCATTGTAATCTTGTGAGAAATTTTTTTCTTTGTCACGATTTCAGCTATGTGGTGGAATGTATCTTCCTCTTCCTTGATTATCATGGTGATGTCTTCGACCATTGCTGTTGTGTTTTGTAAATAATAGTTTATCTTGATCTTCGAATGCTCTTCCTTTCTTAGCCTTTATTCTTTCTTTGAAGGTTTTCAATCTACCAATATCTTCGTCTAGAGTCATTTTATCTAGATCGGAGTATTGCTCTATGGATGCGACAATTTGAATGAATATTTCAGGTACAGAATTTAGTAATTTTCGTACGCGAGTTGATTCATCAAGTGTTGATCCAAGACTTGTCATTTTTGACGTAATACTTGTCATCATCGATAGTGTCATCTTTCTCCATTTGTAATATTTTAAATTCAGATTTGATTGTTTGTAGTTTTGCCTTTTGCAGTCGCTCCACTCCAATATTTCTAGTCTTTAATGCTTCTCAAACTTCTTTTGCGCTTTTGCAATTTGCCAATTGTAATACTTAATCTTCGGGTAGTGATTGGAATAGATATGCCAATGCAGTTTTGTCTCTTTTATCATTCACGTGAGTCTCAGTAGTAGGTTCTACCATTTTCCAAAGACCATTTGCTTGTAGTATGATCTTTATTCTTATAGACCATATGATAATTTGTCGAATTTAACACGGAACATTGAAAGTGGTGTATGTTATCTAAAAACTTTTAATTTGACTAGTTGTTTCACCTTTCCCATTCTAATAAAATACTCTTATAAAACTTTTGAAACTTTTGTTAATAACTTAATAAATCTAAAAAAACTCCATAAAAGTAAACAACTAATCCTTTACTCTTTAATTCTGAATTCACTCCATAGCTTTAAAAGAAAACCTTTTCTCTTTCGTTGTTACAGCCCCTCCCTAATCTCTTTAACAAAGCTCGTTACTAAATAAAGAAAGCCCATAGATCAAAACTTCTAACGGATGAACCTTTAACAATTGTAAATCTTAAAACCTTTAAAAAACTTAAAACTTGTTTCTTATCATAAACCTAATAAGAAAAACATAAAACTTGTTTCTTATCATAAACCTAATAAGAAAAACTTAAAACTTTCTTATCATAAACCAAATAAGAAAAAACTTAAAAAACTTAAACTTTTCTTATCATAAACCAAATAAGAAAAATCTTTAAAAACTTTAAATTTTCTTATCATAAACCAAATAAGAGAAAAAAAACTTGAAACCATAAAACTCTTAAAAACTTAAAATACTTTATAAAACTTAAAACTTGAGATAACTAAACATAAAAAACTATATATAAATACTAGTATAAAAAAATGGAGGGTGTTGTAGGTTTTATTTTGAAACCTGATGGGTTAATATATGACTCTTGATGCCCTTATTTGTGTTCCTGGTGCCCTATTATTTTCTTGTGCCTCTTTCTTTGGCTTATCTCTTCTGAGATAATAAAACGTCTCCTTTTTCTTGAGACTAAAAAAAATGGTCTTTTGATTCTTTGATGGTTGACCGCCTGTTATTTAGCTTGGTTAACCACTTCTCCTTGTCTTCTCCGGTTGGTGTGTTCTTTGCGAGCACTTGGAATCCCACATAAGCGAAACTAGGGTTTTGTTGATTTGGGGTTTTTTCTAACCGTGTAAGATTTGGGCTTTTAGAGATGAAATTGAATCAATTGATGATTCAATTGAAGGTTTTGGGCTTGATTCTTCAAAGAACCAGTTTGTTTGTTCATGAATCGATTTGATTATTGCCATTTTGATGATGACTTGTGTTATCTAATTTTGTATGGTTTTTCTGTTTTGAATCGATTGGGTAAACGGTTTTGTAACCGTATCTAATAAAAAATTATTAAGATGATTCTCTATAGGGTTTTTGTTTTTCGGATTGAATTGTTGTTTTGTCAGTTTTTTTTGCAAAACAAAAAACGAGATGAAAAAAAGTGTTTTGTTATGCTGGTTGATTAATCACTATATCTGAATGATCCATAGGTGACAGAAAAACGTTTGCTTGATAAAACTCAAGAAACACAAAAGTGATGATTTGATTTGTGTTCGATGGGCTTTGCAGAAAGTTTCCAGAAACAAAACTAATTCCTTTGATTCAAAACAGAAAAATGATATATGATGATTTGGTTAGGATGTCCAAACCAGCTCTGATAACAATTGTTGGCCTCGTTTGTAGATCTATGATCTCTAACGCAATCAAAATATACCAAAACAGAAAAAACGCTTTGAAACTTTGCAAAAACAATTGTCTTTTATTAAAACTGTCATTCATACTTGTTCATACATATCCTATCTATTTATACATGTTGAAAGGGTACGAGTGAAAAGTCGTGTTGGTTCATATGATCCAACAGTTATGTCCCTTTGTAAAATAACTGTCATTGTAACTATTTTGTAACTGCCATTGACTTTTGCTCCTGGTTTGACTTTTTGGTTTGACTTATGGGATTGACTTATGAGATTGGGATTAACCCAATAGTATCCACCTCCAACTATCACAAACCTTTTCTTTTTCCTCTTTGGCCATTTCCATATGTCGAACTCCCACTTTCCATACTTCAATTTGCATTTTGTGCCTCTTGATTTCTTCCTTTTAGGCCATTTCCATAACTCAAACTCCAAACGACTAAAATTATCTCCATGAATCACTATAACAAAAGCCTTCACCGTATCAATTATTATTGTCGTTAGCACTAAAATCATTTTCAATACCATCATTATCAGTCAAACTAGAACTAACACCACGTTCCTTATCACACAATTCAATTCGATACCGATCACAGTTTAATTTTGACCAAACAAACACCTTTTTTCTCCTCCTTACCATTCAGTTCATTACTTTGATCCCAGTCACTCAAAACATCTTTTACACTAACCTTGATCAGCTCATTAACAGTAGCATTCGGTTTTTGAATATCCATTGAAACTTTAGAGCCAAAAATATTGGAATTCGATGATGACGATACACCTAACAAACACTCCATTTTCGGTTTCGGAACTTCTTTAAAATTCTTTACCATCAAACCTTCCAATGTATCCAAAAAGACATGAATTAAAGCTTGAATCTTTAACACCATTACTAATTATTTCCTTTAACAGTTTCAACCGCATTTACAACCTCATGATCAACAACATCATCAAGTAATCTATTTTTAACCCAGTTGATTCTTTACTTTTTCCATCATCATGAACAAACTCATCAAAAATCTCACCACCAAGAACCAAATTACTCACACCGATTCTATTATTCTTTTTTTTAATCTCATCATCTTCAACCATACTTGAATCTTTAAACTCAATTCTTGCGCTTTATCGCATTATTTAGAAACTTCATCAAGAACCATAAAATTGGTCAAATAGACCGCGCGCCCTGATGCATATTACTTTCTAGACCACGCCCTTTTAAAATTCGGAAATAGACAGATTGCCCACCGCTTTTCTAGGACCCAACCAGGGGCTGCCATGTGTCCGACAACTTATGACACAAGTACGTATTTTGAAGGTATATGTCATGTATTGTAACGTATTGGTTCTTGGGCAACTTGTATTTGATTTTGGGCATCTTTATGTTTTTTGGGCAACTTGTATTTATACACAAGGATAGTTTTGTCATTTCATATTTAAAATTAAAAAAAAATACAAAAAAACAAATGCCCATACAAAACACAGATTTACGGTACATGTCCTTTAATGTCTTCTGTTCCCAATCACTTTCTTCTTTATTCAATACAATTTGTTTAACAAAATCTTTCTTTCTTCTTTTGGTCTATTGACTTCATATCTTTATCCCAATCTTTCTGCTTTTGTTTAAAAAATATGTCTGACAGTATCCCACTGGATGTTCAACTAGATATCATCCGTAGGCTACCTCCTAAGTCTATACTCCAACAACATAGTGTTTGCAAGTTATGGAAGGCTAGTATAGATTGTGGAAGCTACATCTTTAATTATGGTGTTCGTCGTAATGATCAGTGTTTATTTACGCTAACATTCGATATGGATGACCAAGGTTTTGTGTTAGCTTTAGATGAACAGCTAATTGCTACGCCACTTAATACAGATTTAATGCTTTCATCTATGATTATAGTTGGCAATTCTAATGGTCTTTGGTGTTTTGTCTATGGTTCTAATCTAATGAATGTTATTTGGAACCCGACAATCAAAAAATCACTTGCAGTGTTTGTCCCGGTTTACACGAATCAAATCGAACGTCAAAAGATTTGTTTTGGTTTTGCCGTCCGTCCGGACACTCTCGACCAGACGATCAGGAAGGTCTCCTATCCTGTTTTCGAAAGTGGTTTCTGGTATGTGTCTGTCTTTTCTTTGAACTCTTTACGGTGGACACGCCTTGAAAATTTCCACCCCCCTCGTGAAACAATCAAATTGAAACGTACAACTCAGGCAGTTGTGGGTCGTTTTATCTATTAGACTGGGAGTGAAAAGTTAACTAATGAGGACGATGTTACCTACAAGATTTATATGTTGATTTCTTTTGATTTGGTAACCAACCAATTTAAAGTTATAGACCTACCACAGTTTTTAAAAAATGAACTCCCAGTTCTATTCAATGTTTTCGATCTTGGAACCTGTCTAGTGATTTCTGGGACGATCATTGGTGAAGATATTCCATTGTTTAGCAGATGGTTGTTGGATGTCAATGGTTCTTCCATAACATCATTTAGAAGCCTATTCGCCATCCCTACCCTATATTCGGTTCGTTTGCTTGGGTTTACAAAGGATCAAGCTCCAATAGTGGAAGCGTACAGCGCCAATCATTTGGGTCAGTCGGTATTTGTGTACAACAAAGAACTTGAATTATTTCTCTGCATGGGAATGTTAGGAGATGCGAGATCTTTCTACATCGGCCCATACAAAGAATCTCTTCTTTTGTTAAATCAGCCAGACCATGCTGTTTATAGTATGTTTTATTTGTAACTTACCATTCTATTAATGTTTTATTTTTAACTTACACCATTATATTCATGTTCAGCAGGTTTGTTCGGCAGAAGTTAGGGCTCATGCTTTGAGGTTTTAGTACGATGTCTGTATGTGAAGGAAGCATGGATGGTTAGCTTTTTCTGCGTACTTGCTGAATTTTATAAATCAGGTGGTTATATATTATGTAACCATTAAAGTCATAATTTTGGAGTAATCGTAATATGTAGTAGGTTGTCTGTATGAAACGTTGTATGTCAACGTATTTACTATTTCCTATGTTCTTTAATCCCATTATACATCTTTGTTTAATCTAGGGAACTAGCAGTTGTTTCCAATAAACAATGTGGCAACTAACTGTTCTACGTAGGGCAACTTGTTTTCCTTATTGACTACTTTTATAAACCAAGGAGTCCTTATAGTTGTTACAATTCATACTCTACAATCAACTAAACTAGTGACTATGCACACTTGAACTTAACAGATTTACCATTCAACACTAGTACAATTTAAGTAGCAGTTGTAAGTTTAATACTAGCAGCACTAAACCAATATGTCTCTATTAAGCATCAGAATGGTATCAGCAGCACCTACACACGGGCAGCACAAACATGACCATACACAACATTATTAACGACGGTGCCATCATTTCGTTGATGTGTTCTATCACAAGCAGTGGTTAAAATAGCTAGCAGTAGTAACGTGTATACTGGCAGTTGTAAGTATACAACCAATTCAGTTTTACTAGCGGTAGTAAAAATAACTATAGCGGTAGTAAAAATGACTAGCAGTTGTAAGTCTACAACCACTTCAGTTTTACTAGCGGTAGTGAAATTAACTGTAGTGGTACTAAAAATAACTAGCAGTTGTAAGTATACAACCAATTCATTTTCAATGTTTGGCGTTGCTTTCATGATTCAATGTTTTCAATTTTTACGTAGTTATTTCATTTGTTGAATCATCAAAATACATACCTAACTTTGAACTTAGTTTGCAGACTCATTAAACTGAAATATTGAATAAGCCAAACATGTATCACACAACAAACATAATAAGAGCCATCTCTTCATCTTGATTAGTAGGTTCTCTTGTATGTTGCAAGATCCTGTAGTGCTTTTTTACTACTTCTATACCAAGAGCCATCTCTTCATCTTGATTGGGATCAGGGTACCGTCCGGCGCCCTTAAAAGTTCAGGATAGCAGGAATTTCAGTTAGCCAAGTTGGAGGCAGTAAAATGGGTTTTGGCCATATTTTACGTACCAAATTTGAAAAGCTTGTATCTTGGGCGCGCGAATCAATGAACCAACCCAACCACCACATATAATGATCATAACACACCCTCGTTCTGACCATCAATTGCAAATCAACAACCCTCATCCAAAGCCTTAAAAAACCAAAAATATTTCCTTGAAAACCATGTCGTTTCGAGCTAATGTTATCAGCATTATGAGAGATTATATTAGCAACATGCCAGATACAGTGATCGGTAACATTTTGAATCGGTTGCCAATAAGAGAAGCGGTGAGCACCTCTATTTTATCTACAAATTGGAGGTTAAATGGACCTTGCTCACCGAAGTCATAATTGATGAGGATTTCTTTTATTATTTAATATATAAGTTTGATGGGAGGCATGTTACTAGACTTTTAAATCAGCTTACGGGTCCCATAAAAAAGTTTGTCTTCTCTGTAGATCCCAAACCGTTGTCTGGAATGGAAGACTTGAATTATGAAGAGATTCGTGATTGGCTTATGTTTTTGGCACTGCAAGGAATTGAGGAGCTGACAGTTAGAAACTGGTATGGACAACCAGTTACATTGCCAGCCCAAGTTTACGGGCGTATAGAATTGAAACATCTTGAAATTCATTGTTGTGATTTTCCTAGTTTGGTGTTTTTCACTAGTTTTCCAAATTTATTGAGCTTAGAATTGTGTTTAGTCAAATTTCTTACCGGTACAGTTTGGGATTTAATTGCTGGTTGTCCCTTACTTGAGTCTCTAATATTGGATGTTGAGAGTACAAACGGGATGAAACTATGGAATCTTGCAAGTCTTAGGAATTTAAAGAAGTTACATTTGTCATTCGGTATTTCGAATGCTGTCACGACAATCATAGCATCCAATATCTTTCACCTGACAAGACTTCCAACTCTTGAGACCCTTACATTGGATTTTGACTATTGCACGGTAAGACCGTTTTGAGATTTACACTTCTAATTTTACAATGTTAAATATATGTGTAACTGTAACGACATTTAATCTTTGAAACTAACACAAAAGTCGACCTGTTGTAGTTGATGCATGATGGTAATTCCAGGATGAATGTCCCTTTGCCGTTTGTATCCCTCGTTAATCTGAATCTAAAAGGAATTGATTTTGGCGAGACTGTCATCATGTCACTCATCGTCCAAATGATTCGCGGATCTCCAAACTTGAAAAAGCTGGAAACCAGAAGTGTAATATTTTATTACCCTATTTCCGTATCAAATAAACATCCGTAAACTGCCATGTTTTTCTATCTCAATACTATTTCATTTTCCAGGTTGCACACACACTTAGTGTTTTACCTTTGGAACAACCTTCATTTGATTTAGACACAACCACATTCAGTCATGGGCAGATTCAGACAGTGATTTTTCGATCCTTTCCTAGATCACATAATGAATTACACATAATAAAGTTTATACTTGCTTGTTCCACGTCGTTAAAGAAAATGTATATCAGGGCCAGCGATTTGATGGACGATGGTTATGATAATATCAAGACGAATTGGGAGTTCGCTAGGAAGCTGTTGAAACTCCCCCGATCTTCCGTCACAGCCGTTGTAAAATTGTTCTAGTGGTTGTAGTTTTATGTATGGTTTGAATACCCTGCGTCAATTACATTTGTGTACACAAAGTTTGGTGTGTCTGTTTATCAATGGGTCTATGTAGTAATCGTAATATGTTGTAGGTTGTCTTCTGTATGAAACGTTGTATGTCAACGTATTTAGTATTTCCTCTGTTGCCATTATCCGTTTTTATTTCATCTCGCCAACTAGCAGTTGTTTCCAAATATCAATTTGGCAACTAACTGTTGAATGTAGGGCAACTTCTATCACTAGCAGTTGTTATAATAACTAGCAGTTGTAAGTTACAACCTATTCAGTTTACCTAGCAGTAGTCAGTATAATTAGCAGTAGTAAAAATTAACTAGCAGTTGTAATTTGGCAACCAATTCATTTTATAATTACATATTTTTAATTTAAGTAATCAAGCATAAAAGTCGCATAAACCTCAAAATAATCAACTCACTCTACATATCTAATAACATGAAGGGTTATGTGCTTACGTCAAACTGATGATAAACTCACTCTACAGTCTACACATATAATCAACCAATTAGGAGCAACCAATTGTGTCGCTCTTTATAACAATTTTGTGGTATTTTTAAACTCCGTGACCTAACAAAAATAATGTAACATTTTTTTAATCTAACTAGTTACAATACATTGACATTTCCGTTTCATCAGTGCTCACTTGAATAGTTTGTTTGAAAACAAATATTAATGTTAACAAATTAAATTCACACCAATAAGTTATGGTCTATAAAAGACCAATAAATTTTATTAATACACGAATACACTGAATAGTATTAGCGAGTAGAACCTTGGATTGTATCGAGTCTAGCCTGGACCTCCTTTTATAGTTAAGGAGTCCTTTACAATATACAGGATAATTATACTTAGTATACTTATCTAATACAAAACATCCTACCAAAGAAATTCAAGAATGTTACATATTAAACCGACACAATCATACTAGCAGTGAAAAACTACATTAGCAGTGATTTGCTCTTTATTTTATCCCCACGCCCGCAAGCTCGTCATTTTACCTTGACCTCAGTCTATCCAACCCGATCTGCCAGGATTGGTATACGTACACTTGCTTCGGGAAACGACCACCAAACAACAGAGGACTGCAGACCATAATTTTAAGCCTCTCTTTGCATATTCTATCACTCCTTCGACCCAATACCCATGGTTTACTTCCTTCTTCCGCTCGGGTAGAACGAGGTTAAGAAGTAAGTGGCTGAAATTTGAACATCCCAAATGGCTAATGAGAGTCTAATCGGTTTAAACTCCCACCTTTGGTACGCCATATGGTATGGCCATGCTTCCACAAACTTCAAAGGACACGGGTTTTGGGTGAAGGAATGTTGTGAATGGTCGCGGGGATGTGTTATTAGTCGTCATTTTCGAAATGATTTAGTAGTCATTTAAGAACATGTTTCAGTTGTGGCAGCAACTGATTTGCGCTTATGATTTTTTTTGGGGGGTAAAGGTTTAGGCTATGTATGGGCTTTTTTGAACCGACGGTGCGTGGGCAACGGGTTGTTAACATCTTGTACTTCTCTTTGGGGTTTTTTGTTGGTGGATGAATGATTTTTTTTTATGTGCTTTCCCTTTATTTAAAGCGAGCTTTTTACTGTTCTTGCACGCGGTATAATAATTTCCATTTACTGTTCTGTAGGTAGGCACGTTCCTAGGCTCCTACCCTTCTATTTTTCCTGCTGGATTTGTCCCAAAATTTCTAGAGAAGGAACGTGAATATTTTACTTGCAGATTTGTTCACCTTTTTTTGGTTTTTGGATAAGCCTTATCCGTAATTACAAACCGTTTGAATTTAGAGTTTTTGTTTGACCATAGTACTTTTAAAATTTATTTAACCAAATATAGTACTTTTAAAATTTGTGAGGTTTTGATAGAATCTTGTAAGTTTTTATATGAAACAAATGAATTAATATAAGCCTTTAAACCAATGTCACCACATTTGCATGGACAATAAAACTTCTTTGTTTAACCTCCATCTCGTACTCAAGTAGCATTTTCTTGAATATGTTTCTTTGATTAAGATTCAATATTGAATCTTCATCGACAATAAACTTCATCATTTAACCTCGATCATATTGAGAAGGGTGACTTTTGGTTTATTTTCCCTTGTTTTTTCTTTTGATGTACGGGTCATATGTGCGAGTTATTTGTTGTGCTTTTAGTTTGTTAGTTTTTTTGTAAAATATTTAGGATTACGTAAAAATACTTTTTTGTACTGAAACTTTGCGATGCTATATTTACTTTTTTTTTGGAAAAATGTAGCTTCCACAGCTGTTGTTGGTTTTGGAAATGTTGCTTATGCACGTTTGACAAACTGAAGTAAATCATTCATATCGGCGCTTTAAATTTCACTTTTAAAATTTGAACTTCAACTAGTCAACCTTTTAACTCGCAAAAAACCATATTGTACTTCAGGGACTTTTTTGGAAAAACAGAAACAAAGTTGATATTTGCGTGGACACTAGCGGTGGTTTGAGCGAGCCTAGCAGTGGTTTGTTGAACTGTAGCAGTGGTTGCGTCTTAACATATGCATATAATTGAGAATTTGTTCAATCCATGTAGCCTACTTTGGTTTTTCCAAAAACGCAACAATGTTGTGAGTTGCAGTAGAAGAGTTGGGCACCATTGATGTTAATTTCATAATTGATTGCAACAGATTGTTAGGTGTTGCAAATTATGATGTGTGTTGGTCTAAACTATGTTTTGCCCGAGCAGTTGTAACTCTATTTTTTTTTTATCCCCAATTGAATCCAAATTAATCTGTACTTTCAAAACAATTGTTTCTCTTGTACCAGTTGTTAGTTTTTTTAGGCGTAAGCGTTATGTGCTTACGACAAAGTGAAGATGTTGACGTTTTTACAATAACTTATGGTCTATAAACCTGGAAATAATATTAATACACGAATACTGTGAATAGTATTAGCGATTACAACCTTCAAGTGTATCGAGTCTAAAGTTATATCAAACTCTAGCCTGGACCTCCTTTAATAAGCTAAGGAGTCCTTTACAATATACAACATAATTATACTTAGCATACTTATCTAATACAAAACATCCTACCAAAGAAATTCAAGAATGTTACATATTAAACCGACACAATCATACTAGCAGTGAAAAACTACATTAGCAGTGGTACGCGACTTAATTGTGAATGTGGATTCCTTCTTGTTTGCTACCATTTTTCTTGAAGGATTTCCCGTCGTCTGGTTCTCCTAGGTCGGCCATATTTTCATATGGGATTCCCCGCAGAAGTTCGATACGCTTCTCAACGGGTTTCCCGTGTAAATCCGCCCCTATGCGCGGTACTGGAAGAGCTTTTAGTGGGGTTGCTTTTCCAATCCGCGCAACATTTATTTTAGAGCAATGGTAGAGCCACAGATAATTCAGAAAAAATACATCCACACGCTGACGTGATAGATTTGAATTGGAGTGAGGAGAGAGAACTGTCACAAAATACACCTATCATCCCCTACACGATAGCATGGGATTTTCTTTACGAATTATTTATGTGGTTTGCTCTAAAATTAATCCCAGTGGCCACAAGCTCGTCATTTATACCTTTAAACCAGTCTATCCAACCCGATATGCCAGGATTAGTAGACGTACACTTGCTGCGGCGGCCGGGCTGCAACCAACAGAGGACTGAGACTATAATTTTCAGCCGTGTTGTTTGCCTCTCTTTGCACATTCTACCACTCCTTGGACCAAATACCCATGATATACATCCTTCATCCGCTCGGGAAGAGTGAGGTTAAGAAAGAACAACCTGAACTTTGAACATCCCAAATGGCTAATCAGAGTCTAATCGGTTTAAACGCCAACCTTTGGTACGCCATATGGTCAGGCCAGGCTTCCACAAACCTCAAAGGACACGGGTTTTGGTTGAAGGAATGTTGTGAATGGTCGCGGAGATTGGTCATTTTTGCCGTTTTAGAAACGACAAATTCTTTTTAGTAGTCATTTAAGAACATGTTTCAGTGGTCGCATCAACTGTTTTGCGATTATGTTTTTGTTTTTGGGGGTAAAGGTTTAGGCTATGTATGGGCTTTTTGGAACCGACGGTGCGTGGGCAACGGGTTGTTAACATCTTGTACTTCTCTTTGGGGTTTTTCGTTGGTGGATGAATGGTTTTTTTTTGTATGTGCTTTAAATTTATTTACCTCGCGTCTTTATAGCAAGGATTTTACTGTTCTTGCACGCGGTATCATTATTTTCCATTTACTATTTTGTGGGTAGGCACGTGCCTAGGCTTGGAGTTTTTTAGTTAACTATAGTATTTTTAAAATTTATTTAACAAAACATAGTACTTTAAAATTTATTTAAGAAAACATAGTAGTTTCTAACTTTCCAAGATAAACCCCATAAAAGCTCTCACAAGAAAAGAAAAGGAACCAATGAATGTATGATCTCGTGCAAGTACCAGTAGATCTTCAAACATATCTTCATTTTATTTCTTCTTGCCAGTACCATAAAAGCTACTTTCTTTTATAAAAAAACTACGAAACCTAAACTAAAAACAAAAATATTCATTACCTAAGCTATACTAAACAAGTTAAAAGGTCAATATTCATCTAATTTTGCCTTGCTTAGGTATTCGGTGACACAAGAGTCTCATTGTATATTGAATGTTTATTGTCAGGATGCCAAATATTAAAGTTAATGTAAAGGTTTGTTGCCAAGTCTTCCATATCCATTTTGTAAAGATCGTTGTTATCATCCAAAATCACAAGTGAGTTTTCGTTCCTTGATAGTTGATACATAAAAGTTGTTAAACCTCGGTGGACTATGTTGTGCATGGAAGCTAGAAAACCACAACCTTTATCCAACAATCACCATCATCCATCCTCCACAATTCACCCTTTGAGTCCACTAAAAAAGGTTTGTGCGTATCCGTAAATTTCTCATATGCAACACACAAGTGAATGCATCCTTTAACAACGACTAAAATCGCACTAAGATGTTTAACAAATAGGGATGGGAATCGTACAAGTCTAAACTTTTCTGATTTCACATAAAAACTAACAATCAAATTTCGCCCAATTCCCATACTTATAAAACATTTTATCATGAAATAAAGACTTTGGCCTAGAAAAGTAGCGAAGTACCAATGAGAATTTGAGAAACACTTATCGTCAACTAGACACTCAATCCTTTTCCACGAATGAACTATACTGAAATGGGTATCTTTGGAATTGGAGTTAATGTTGGTGTTGGTGTTATACCACTTTCAGCTGCTACACCTTCATGGCAAACTGAAGTTAATTACTAAAAAAAACAAGTTTTTCTCAACATGTGTTTGGCGGCGGTAGTTGCGGCGGAGGTGGTGTGTTGGTGGCGGCCCGTCAGGGTCAAGTTTGATGTGTCAAGATTGGGGTAACCAAGCTAAGAAAGATTGTAGCCATATAGGGACGTAAAACTTATTAAACCTCTTCCTCTTTGTTCAATTAATTTTTTTACTTGGCGTTTATTAGGAACACATGCTTTGTACAAAGTACTATGTTTGATTAAATAAATTTCAAAATACTATGTTTTGTTAAATAAATTTTAAAAATACTATGGTCAACTAAAAAACTCCTCTGCTGGATTTGTCATAAAATTTCTAGGGAAGGAACTTGAATATTTACTTGCAGATTTTCTCTCCTTTTTTGGTATTTTGATAAGACTTATCCGTAATTACAGACCGTTTGAATTTATCGGTTTATTATCCTTTTTTGTAATGAAAGTTTGTTATGTCTGTACATCTGTTGTTGGTTTTGAAAATGTTGCTTAAGCACGTTTGTCAAACTGAAGTAAATCATTCATATCCGCGCTTTAAATTTCACTTTTAAAATTATAACTTCAACTAGTAATTCGGAAATAGAAACAAAGTTGATATTTGCGTCGACACTAGCGGTGGTTTGAGTTACACTAGCAGTGGTTTGTTAAACTGTAGCAGTAGTTGGGTATTAACTTATGCATATAATTGATATCCGCGCTTTAAATTTCACTTTTAAAATTTGAACTTCAACTAGTCATTTGGAAAACAGAAACAAATTTGATATTTGCGTCGACACTAGCGGTGGTTTGAATGACGCTAACAGTGGTTTGTGAAACTGTACCAGTGGTTGCGTATTAAAATATGCATATAATTGAGAATTTGTTCAAACCATGTAGCCTCCTTTGTTTTTTTCAAAAACGCAACCATGTTGTGAGTTGCAGCAGAAGAGTTGGGCACCATTGATGTTTATTTCGAAATTGATTGCAACAGATTGTTAGGTGTTGCGAATTATGATGTGTGTGGGTCTAAACTATGTTTTGGCCTAGCAATTGTAACTATAATTGTTTTTTTATCCCCAATTGAATCCAAATTAATCTTGTAGCAGTTGTTAGTATTTTTGGACGTATTTATCCCCAAATGTGGTATTCTAATCAGCAAACGCAACCGTTATCGTCATCTACTATCTAGACACGACACCATTTTTTGACACTTAGAAAAGTCGCATAAACCTCAAAATAATCAACTCACTCTACACATCTAATAACCTGAACGTCAAAGTGAAGATGTTGACGTTTTTACAATAACTTATGGTCTATAAACCTGGAAATAATATTAATACACGAATACTGTGAATAGTATTAGCGATTACAACCTTCAAGTGTATCGAGTCTAAAGTTATATCAAACTCTAGCCTGGACCTCCTTTAATAAGCTAAGGAGTCCTTTACAATATACAACATAATTATACTTAGCATACTTATCTAATACAAAACATCCTACCAAAGAAATTCAAGAATGTTACATATTAAACCGACACAATCATACTAGCAGCGAAAAACTACATTAGCAGTGGTACGCGACTTAATTGTGAATGTGGATTCCTTCTTGTTTGCTACCATTTTTCTTGAAGGATTTCCCGTCGTCTGGTTCTCCTAGGGCGGCCATATTTTCATATGGGATTCCCCGCAGAAGTTCGATACGCTTCTCAACGGGTTTCCCGTGTAAATCCGCCCCTATGCGTGGTACTGGAAGAGCTTTTAGTGGGGTTGCTTTTCCAATCCGCGCAACATTTATTTTAGAGCAATGGTAGAGCCACAGATAATTCAGAAAAAATACATCCACACGCTGACGTGATAGATTTGAATTGGAGTGAGGAGAGAGAGCTGTCACAAAATACACCAATCATCCCCTACACGATAGCATGGGATTTTCTTTACGAATTATTTATGTGGTTTGCTCTAAAATTAATCCCAGTGGCCGCAAGCTCGTCATTTATACCTTTAACCCAGTCTATCCAACCCGATATGCCAGGATTAGTAGACGTACACTTGCTGTGGCGGCCGGGCTGCAACCAACAGAGGACTGAGACTATAATTTTCAGCCGTGTTGTTTGCTTCTCTTTGCACATTCTACCACTCCTTGGACCAAATACCCATGATATACATCCTTCATCCGCTCGGGAAGAGTGAGGTTAAGAAAGAACAGCCTGAACTTTGAACATCCCAAATGGCTAATCAGAGTCTAATCGGTTTAAACGCCAACCTTTGGTACGCCATATGGTCAGGCCAGGCTTCCACAAACCTCAAAGGACACGGGTTTTGGTTGAAGGAATGTTGTGAATGGTCGCGGAGATTGGTCATTTTTGCCGTTTTAGAAACGACAAATTCTTTTTAGTAGTCATTTAAGAACATGTTTCAGTGGTCGCATCAACTGTTTTGCGATTATGTTTTTGTTTTTGGGGGTAAAGGTTTAGGCTATGTATGGGCTTTTTGGAACCGACGGTGCGTGGGCAACGGGTTGTTAACATCTTGTACTTCTCTTTGGGGTTTTTCGTTGGTGGATGAATGGTTTTTTTTTGTATGTGCTTTAAATTTATTTACCTCGCGTCTTTATAGCAAGGATTTTACTGTTCTTGCATGCGGTATCATTATTTTCCATTTACTATTTTGTGGGTAGGCACGTGCCTAGGCTTGGAGTTTTTTAGTTAACTATAGTATTTTTAAAATTTATTTAACAAAACATAGTACTTTAAAATTTATTTAAGAAAACATAGTAGTTTCTAACTTTCCAAGATAAACCCCATAAAAGCTCTCACAAGAAAAAGAAAAGAAACCAATGAATGTATGATCTCGTGCAAGTACCAGTAGATCTTCAAACATATCTTCATTTTATTTCTTCTTGCCAGTACCATAAAAGCTACTTTCTTTTATAAAAAAACTACGAAACCTAAACTAAAAACAAAAATATTCATTACCTAAGCTATACTAAACAAGTTAAAAAGTCAATATTCATCTAATTTTGCCTTGCTTAGGGATTCGGTGACACAAGAGTCTCATTGTATATTGAATGTTTATTGTCAGGATGCCAAATATTAAAGTTAATGTAAAGGTTTGTTGCCAAGTCTTCCATATCCATTTTGTAAAGATCGTTGTTATCATCCAAAATCACAAGTGAGTTTTCGTTCCTTGATAGTTGATACATAAAAGTTGTTAAACCTCGGCGGACTATGTTGTGCATGGAAGCTAGAAAACCACAACCTTTATCCAACAATCACCATCATCCATCCTCCACAATTCACCCTTTGAGTCCACTAAAAAAGGTTTGTGCGTATCCGTAAATTTCTCATATGCAACACACAGGTGAATAGATCCTTTAACAACGACTAAACTCGCACTAAGATGTTTAACAAATAGGGATGGGAATCGTACAAGTCTAAACTTTTCTGATTTCACATAAAAACTAACAATCAAATTTCGCCCAATTCCCATACTTATAAAACATTTTATCATGAAATAAAGACTTTGGCCTAGAAAAGTAGCGAAGTACCAATGAGAATTTGAGAAACACTTATCGTCAACTAGACACTCAATCCTTTTCCACGAATGAACTATACTGAAATGGGTATCTTTGGAATTGGAGTTAATGTTGGTGTTGGTGTTATACCACTTTCAGCTGCTACACCTTCATGGCAAACTGAAGTTAATTACTAAAAAAAAAAAGTTTTTCTCAACATGTGTTTGGCGGCGGTAGTTGCGGCGGAGGTGGTGTGTTGGTGGCGGCCCGTCAGGGTCAAGTTTGATGTGTCAAGATTGGGGTAACCAAGCAAAGAAAGATTGTAGCCATATAGGGACGTAAAACTTGTTAAACCTCTTCCTCTTTGTTCAATTAATTTTTTAACTTGCCGTTTATTAGGAACACATGCTTTGTACAAAGTACTATGTTTGATTAAATAAATTTCAAAATACTATGTTTTGTTAAATAAATTTTAAAAATACTATGGTCAACTAAAAAACTCCTCTGCTGGATATGTCATAAAATTTCTAGGGAAGGAACTTGAATATTTACTTGCAGATTTTCTCTCCTTTTTTGGTATTTTGATAAGACTTATCCGTAATTACAGACCGTTTGAATTTATCGGTTTATTATCCTTTTTTGTAATGAAAGTTTGTTATGTCTGTACATCTGTTGTTGGTTTTGAAAATGTTGCTTAAGCACGTTTGTCAAACTGAAGTAAATCATTCATATCCGTGCTTTAAATTTCACTTTTAAAATTTTAACTTCAACTAGTAATTCGGAAATAGAAACAAAGTTGATATTTGCGTCGACACTAGCGGTGGTTTGAGTTACACTAGCAGTGGTTTGTTAAACTATAGCAGTAGTTGGGTATTAACTTATGCATATAATTGATATCCGCGCTTTAAATTTCACTTTTAAAATTTGAACTTCAACTAGTCATTTGGAAAACAAAAACAAATTTGATATTTGCGTCGACACTAGCGGTGGTTTGAATGACGCTAACAGTGGTTTGTGAAACTGTACCAGTGGTTGCGTATTAAAATATGCATATAATTGAGAATTTGTTCAAACCATGTAGCCTCCTTTGTTTTTTTCAAAAACGCAACAATGTTGTGAGTTGCAGCAGAAGAGTTGGGCACCATTGATGTTTATTTTGAAATTGATTGCAACAGATTGTTAGGTGTTGCGAATTATGATGTGTGTGGGTCTAAACTATGTTTTGGCCTAGCAATTGTAACTATAATTGTTTTTTTATCCCCAATTGAATCCAAATTAATCTTGTAGCAGTTGTTAGTATTTTTGGACGTATTTATCCCCAAATGTGGTATTCTAATCAGCAAACGCAACCGTTATCGTCATCTACTATCTAGACACGACACCATTTTTTGACACTTAGAAAAGTCGCATAAACCTCAAAATAATCAACTCACTCTACACATCTAATAACCTAAATGTCAAAGTGATGATGTTGACGTTTTTACAATAACTTATGGTCTATAAACCTGGAAATAATATTAATACACGAATACTGTGAATAGTATTAGCGATTACAACCTTCAAGTGTATCGAGTCTAAAGTTATATCAAACTCTAGCCTGGACCTCCTTTAATAAGCTAAGGAGTCCTTTACAATATACAACATAATTATACTTAGCATACTTATCTAATACAAAACATCCTACCAAAGAAATTCAAGAATGTTACATATTAAACCGACACAATCATACTAGCAGTGAAAAACTACATTAGCAGTGGTACGCGACTTAATTGTGAATGTGGATTCCTTCTTGTTTGCTACCATTTTTCTTGAAGGATTTCCCGTCGTCTGGTTCTCCTAGGGCGGCCATATTTTCATATGGGATTCCCCGCAGAAGTTCGATACGCTTCTCAACGGGTTTCCCGTGTAAATCCGCCCCTATGCGTGGTACTGGAAGAGCTTTTAGTGGGGTTGCTTTTCCAATCCGCGCAACATTTATTTTAGAGCAATGGTAGAGCCACAGATAATTCAGAAAAAATACATCCACACGCTGACGTGATAGATTTGAATTGGAGTGAGGAGAGAGAACTGTCACAAAATACACCAATCATCCCCTACACGATAGCATGGGATTTTCTTTACGAATTATTTATGTGGTTTGCTCTAAAATTAATCCCAGTGGCCGCAAGCTCGTCATTTATACCTTTAACCCAGTCTATCCAACCCGATATGCCAGGATTAGTAGACGTACACTTGCTGCGGCGGCCGGGCTGCAACCAACAGAGGACTGAGGCTATAATTTTCAGCCGTGTTGTTTGCCTCTCTTTGCACATTCTACCACTCCTTGGACCAAATACCCATGATATACATCCTTCATCCGTTCGGGAAGAGTGAGGTTAAGAAAGAACAGCCTGAACTTTGAACATCCCAAATGGCTAATCAGAGTCTAATCGGTTTAAACGCCAACCTTTGGTACGCCATATGGTCAGGCCAGGCTTCCACAAACCTCAAAGGACACGGGTTTTGGTTGAAGGAATGTTGTGAATGGTCGCGGAGATTGGTCATTTTTGCCGTTTTAGAAACGACAAATTCTTTTTAGTAGTCATTTAAGAACATGTTTCAGTGGTCGCATCAACTGTTTTGCGATTATGTTTTTGTTTTTGGGGGTAAAGGTTTAGGCTATGTATGGGCTTTTTGGAACCGACGGTGCGTGGGCAACGGGTTGTTAACATCTTGTACTTCTCTTTGGGGTTTTTCGTTGGTGGATGAATGGTTTTTTTTTGTATGTGCTTTAAATTTATTTACCTCGCGTCTTTATAGCAAGGATTTTACTGTTCTTGCACGCGGTATCATTATTTTCCATTTACTATTTTGTGGGTAGGCACGTGCCTAGGCTTGGAGTTTTTTAGTTAACTATAGTATTTTTAAAATTTATTTAACAAAACATAATACTTTAAAATTTATTTAAGAAAACATAGTAGTTTCTAACTTTCCAAGATAAACCCCATAAAAGCTCTCACATGAAAAAGAAAAGAAACCAATGAATGTATGATCTCGTGCAAGTACCAGTAGATCTTCAAACATATCTTCATTTTATTTCTTCTTGCCAGTACCATAAAAGCTACTTTTATTTATAAAAAAACTACGAAACCTAAACTAAAAACAAAAATATTCATTACCTAAGCTATACTAAACAAGTTAAAAAGTCAATATTCATCTAATTTTTCCTTGCTTAGGGATTCGGTGACACAAGAGTCTCATTGTATATTGAATGTTTATTGTCAGGATGCCAAATATTAAAGTTAATGTAAAGGTTTGTTGCCAAGTCTTCCATATCCATTTTGTAAAGATCGTTGTTATCATCCAAAATCACAAGTGAGTTTTCGTTCCTTGATAGTTGATACATAAAAGTTGTTAAACCTCGGCGGACTATGTTGTGCATGGAAGCTAGAAAACCACAACCTTTATCCAACAATCACCATCATCCATCCTCCACAATTCACCCTTTGAGTCCACTAAAAAAGGTTTGTGCGTATCCGTAAATTTCTCATATGCAACACACAAGTGAATGCATCCTTTAACAATGACTAAACTCGCACTAAGATGTTTAACAAATAGGGATGGGAATCGTACAAGTCTAAACTTTTCTGATTTCACATAAAAACTAACAATCAAATTTCACCCAATTCCCATACTTATAAAACATTTTATCATGAAATAAAGACTTTGGCCTAGAAAAGTAGCGAAGTACCAATGAGAATTTGAGAAACACTTATCGTCAACTAGACACTCAATCCTTTTCCACGAATGAACTATACTGAAATGGGTATCTTTGGAATTGGAGTTAATGTTGGTGTTGGTGTTATACCACTTTCAGCTGCTACACCTTCATGGCAAACTGAAGTTAATTACTAAAAAAAACAAGTTTTTCTCAACATGTGTCTGGCGGCGGTAGTTGCGGCGGAGGTGGTGTGTTGGTGGCGGCCCGTCAGGGTCAAGTTTGATGTGTCAAGATTGGGGTAACCAAGCTAAGAAAGATTGTAGCCATATAGGGACGTAAAACTTATTAAACCTCTTCCTCTTTGTTCAATTAATTTTTTTACTTGGCGTTTATTAGGAACACATGCTTTGTACAAAGTACTATGTTTGATTAAATAAATTTCAAAATACTATGTTTTGTTAAATAAATTTTAAAAATACTATAGTCAACTAAAAAACTCCTCTGCTGGATTTGTCATAAAATTTCTAGGGAAGGAACTTGAATATTTACTTGCAGATTTTCTCTCCTTTTTTGGTATTTTGATAAGACTTATCCGTAATTACAGACCGTTTGAATTTATCGGTT
This sequence comes from Chrysanthemum seticuspe, assembly GCA_019973895.1. Taxonomy (NCBI): domain Eukaryota; kingdom Viridiplantae; phylum Streptophyta; class Magnoliopsida; order Asterales; family Asteraceae; genus Chrysanthemum; species Chrysanthemum seticuspe. The sequence continues at coordinate 344,231,179 of BPTQ01000005.1, read as the reverse complement.
TATTATCCTTTTTTGTAATGAAAGTTTGTTATGTCTGTACATCTGTTGTTGGTTTTGAAAATGTTGCTTAAGCACGTTTGTCAAACTGAAGTAAATCATTCATATCCGCGCTTTAAATTTCACTTTTAAAATTTTAACTTCAACTAGTAATTCGGAAATAGAAACAAAGTTGATATTTGCGTCGACACTAGCGGTGGTTTGAGTTACACTAGCAGTGGTTTGTTAAACTGTAGCAGTAGTTGGGTATTAACTTATGCATATAATTGATATCCGCGCTTTAAATTTCACTTTTAAAATTTGAACTTCAACTAGTCATTTGGAAAACAGAAACAAATTTGATATTTGCGTCGACACTAGCGGTGGTTTGAATGACACTAACAGTGGTTTGTGAAACTGTACCAGTGGTTGCGTATTAAAATATGCATATAATTGAGAATTTGTTCAAACCATGTAGCCTCCTTTGTTTTTTTCAAAAACGCAACCATGTTGTGAGTTGCAGCAGAAGAGTTGGGCACCATTGATGTTTATTTCGAAATTGATTGCAACAGATTATTAGGTGTTGCGAATTATGATGTGTGTGGGTCTAAACTATGTTTTGGCCTAGCAATTGTAACTATAATTGTTTTTTTATCCCCAATTGAATCCAAATTAATCTTGTAGCTGTTGTTAGTATTTTTGGACGTATTTATCCCCAAATGTGGTATTCTAATCAGCAAACGCAACCGTTATCGTCATCTACTATCTAGACACGACACCATTTTTTGACACTTAGAAAAGTCGCATAAACCTCAAAATAATCAACTCACTCTACACATCTAATAACCTGAACGTCAAAGTGAAGATGTTGACGTTTTCACAATAACTTATGGTCTATAAAACACCTGGATATAATATTAATACACGAATACTATGAATAGTATTAGCGATTACAACCTTGAAGCGTATCAGCTCTAAATATGCCGAAAAGTTATATCAAACTCTAGCCTGGACCCTCCCTTTTATAAGCTAAGGTGTCCTTTACAATATACAAGATAATTATACTTAGCATACTTATCTAATACAAAACATCCTACCAAAGAAATTCAAGAATGTTACATATTAAACCGACACAATCATACTAGCAGTGAAAACTACATTAGCAGTGAAAAATTCAAGATTGTGGATTCCTTCTTGCTTGCTATCATTTTCTTGAAGGATTTCCCGTCGTTAGATATGGGATTCCCTGCAGAAGTTCGATAGGTTTCTCAACGGGTTTCCCAATCCGCGCAGACTTTATTTTAGAGCAATGGTAGAACCACATATGATTCAGAAAAAATACATCCACACGCTGACGTGATAGGTTTGAATTGGAGTGAGGAGAGAAAACTGTCACAAAATACACCAATCATCCCCTACACGATAGAATGTGATTTCGTTTACGAATTATTTATGTGGTTTGCTCTAAAATTAATTCCAGTGGCCGCAAGCTATTTTTTTTTACCTATAACCCAGTCTATCCAACCCGATATGCCAGGATTAGTAGACGTAGACTTGCTTCGGGGGCCAGGTTGCAATCAACAGAGGACGACAAATTGTTTTTAGTAGTCATTTAAGAACATGTTTCAGTTGTGGCAGCAACTGCTTTCCGCTTATGTTTTTGTTTTGGGGGGTAAAGGTTTAGGCTATGTATGGGTCTTTTTGAACCGACGGTGCTTGGGCAACGGGTTAACATTTTCAACTTGTCTTTGTTGTTTTTTGTTGGTGGAGGAATGGTTGTTTTTTTTATGTGCTTTCCCTTTATTTAAAGCGAGCATTTTACTGTTCTTGCACGTGGTATAATAATTTCCATTTACTGTTTTGTGGGTAGGCACGTGCCTAGGCTTCTGGGCATCTATTTTACCTGCTGGATTTGTCATAAAATTTCTAGGGAAGGAACGTGAATATTTACCTTCAGATTTTCTCTCCTTTTTGGTATTTGGATAAGACTTATCCGTAATTACAAACCGTTTGAATTTATCGGTTTATTATCATCATTTTTTTGTACTGAAAGTTTGCTATGTCTGTACATCTGTTGTTGGTTTTGAAAATGTTGCTTAAGCACGTTTGACAAAACATGTAGCCTCCTTTGGTTTTTCCAAAAACGCAACCATGTTGTGGTTTTTTATCCCCAATTTAATCAAAATTAATTTGTACTTTCAAAACAACTGTTTTAACTGTTGTAGCAGTTGTTAGTCGTTTTGGGCGTATTTATCCCCAATTGTGCTATTCTAATGAGCAAACGCAACCGTTATCATCATCTAGTATCTACATACATCAAAATTCCGATAATCAAGTTAAAGTTATTGGCCAATTTCCACCTTCCAATTTGCAATCTGGGCAACTAAATGGCATCATTGGGCAATAGTAGTTGTACGATCGGGCAATCATAATTCTTAACCATATGATCATAAAGAATACACTTAACAGCATAAACCTAACAGCACTAAGTTTGGCATAGAAGCACTATCGCATGGTTGGCAGCATAAACTTAAAATTTAATTTTACAAGAACAAACATTCATAACAGGTGGACCCATTCCTTGTGCACTAGCCCTTTTTTTCTATGATCTCGAACCCTCTTTCAGTTTTGGTGATAGAAACACGCTTTGTTAACTTCCTTATTTTGAAAGGTGTTGCACTACCGCACCGCATGCCAGCGTCTTCTTCCTGCCATACCATGTTTTTGAAATAAAATTGTGACAAAGGTTGTAGCTCGTGCACAATGTAGACGTCCATGGATCCATTCTCATTAGCAAGGTCATACATTCGTCGAACGTCATTGTCTGTGTGCAACAATGTTAAACCATCTTCTAGTGCATTATTAGGTGCAACATAAAATAAAGCCCATTTTTCCCCTCCAATATCATTCAAAACATGATCAAGCACCCTAGTAAATGCAACCCTTGTGGAGCTAAAACACCAGACATCAGCAAGGAGACCGCCTACATAGCGGAGTGGCTGAAATTCAAAGTTCCCGTTGTGGTGCACTTTAAATATGACTTCTTTGGTTTCCGCCATGTCCTATAAAACATAAACCCTAATAACAATTTCAATAACTTTTAATTAAATAAATATTTAATTAAATAAATATTTAATAATAGAATATAAAATATAAATCTGCACATTTATTTATATTCATGTACTCTATCAATATATGAACGAATAAGGTAACAAAGTACACACGGGGAGTACAAGAAACCTGGATTTGTTTATAAAAAAGTGGAAAAGGACAACGCTTTTTTTATTTGGATTCTTCGATGAAAGTGTAAGCATCCGCAATGGCAACTTGGTGAAAGACTTTTTTACTATTCTAACAAGATATTCAAATGACTAGTTCCATTGTGGCAATAACTTTGAAGAAGACTTTTTACAAAAACACTAGTAAAGACTTCAAGTGTTTAAAGATTTTGTATTTATAAAATTTCATTTTTCACCCAACATTAAATATGCAAATGCTTTTTGCAGTGGAGTAGTTGGTTTTGCAAAAGCTTTTTACCTCAACGATTGGTAATGCTCGAGGAATGTGTGGATGTTGATAGTTGAAGATTATTAATTTGATTTAAAAATACAAAAACCATTTCTCAAAAAGCAACTGACATCCTTACCAGTAAACAGGTGAAAAGTAAAAACAAAATAGGCAAATGGTAGAGACCTAGAGTTCACAAAAAAAGTCAAAAAAAGAAAAATGCAGAGGCCACTGATAACTCTTTGTGACCACAAAAAACCCATTTGCAAAATTATTACAGTTAGTTTGGATTATTCACACTATACACCAATTCAAATTGTCAATAAATAATACAGCTGTCTACACGAAAACTAAAAATACCTTTTCATTTGTGAAATTTACCTTTCACTTCTACTGTGATATTTTAGTAAATTGACATTTAGATCAATTAGATTATCAATCATCACAATCATTTACGAAATGGCATGTTGTTTGTGTCAAGATGGTACATGCACTCCGAATTGTACTAATTTGCACGAATCTTTATTTAAAGACATGATAGACCGTTTCAAGAGAATGGTAATTGCTTGTGAGCCGGGAAAGACTTTCCCAAAAGAAGGAAATTTTAGAGAGAAACAAGAGCCGATTGATAAGAGGAAGAGAATGATTGAACAAATTCCAGAGTATGAATGTGAGTATGAAGATATGAAAGCGCGTTTCAAGAGGATCCAAGATGATAATGCTAATTTGGAAGCAACGTGTGAAGAGGCGATAACTGATTTTAAGATTTACAAAGATTATAATACTGATGCTGAAGCGAAGTATGAAGAGATGCAAACCAGTTTTAAGAATTTGAAAGATCATAATGCTGTTGTCAAAGCTAAGTATCAAGAGATGGTTGAATATGCCAAAAATCTTATCAACAGACTCAAAGAAGTTGCAGCTGATGCTAATCATTTTTAGGATTATCAATGTGTTTTGTATATGTTTAAGAATGTGCTATTTAGGACTGATTAGGTATGTAAGGTAATAAGTATTTATCTAATTAACAAGGTACTAGATTACTGCATCAAATTTTATGATATGCGAATATACTCTAACTAGACTTAATTGCAATACTAAACTCAAAATTCTATTAGTTATTGATATTATTCACTAGGAAACACAAACTTTCCAAACCTCAAGAGTCAAGATGATTCTTTAAAGGCTGCAGTTGAAGAAAAGGAGAATGAAGGGGTGCAGGCAACCACTTCCGGTATTGCTGAATCCACTGCTAGTATTGGAGTAACCACTGCTGCTATTATTACACAAGTATCTGCCAGTTCAGACGTTTCCACTGCATAGGCAACCATTGCTTCAATTATAACCACATCAATAACACCAACACCAAAACCAAAAAAGGCTGACAATGAGATTGCCATACAATTGGTCAACAAAAAGCAATCTCACCATATCCCTGCACCTAGACATATTGCTAAGACTCTAAACATTGGTGAACCTGTGCAGAAAGATGTAGTTACTCAAACTGATATTGGAAAGGGTATAGAGGATCAGATAACTTTTGATGAAAAAACTGCTAAAAGATTACATATGGAAGTAAATGCTAAAGAAATTGCTACAGAAAAGGAACGGAACAGATGTATTTTACCCTACATAATTACGAAAAGCAGTTCAGTTTACTCGTAATGATTAACTTAGCTTCGTAGTTCTAAAAAGAGTCAACAAAAACCAAAAATAATTCAGGCCATAAAAGGAATCTATACCAACGTCGTAAACAATTGCATAGATGATGCATATAAACCACTCCTTATAAGTCTACAAACTGGCATTAAATTTTTTAATAAATCAGGTAATGTTACATACATAACTAACGACATCTAAGATACACATAAAAAGAGCAATGGATTATAAAATGGAATTAACACCAATCTAACACAGGTATTAATCGAATAAAAAAAACGATTTATTATAACACAGAACCAATTGGAAATAATCATATGTAATAAACAACGAGAAAAATATTTACGTACCATATTTGGGAACATTTATTTAAAACTTGATGAATCGAATGTGGTTTTGCAATCAACATTGTACCTTTAAAGATGGTGACATAACTGACGTTACAAGGAAGAAAGGGGGCAGACGAAGAAGACGGTTTGATTTGTGAAAATAGTACTGCGACAAGCAAAAACAGATAATACCGATAACTATGGATGCTTTATGGGGTCAGTGACTTTTGGATTTTGAACTCTCTTAATTAATGGATAGTTGGATACTGTACTTTACTTTTACTATTTAAATGTGTACTTTTTTGTCTAACGTAAAATGACGATAGAACCCTTTTTAAAATTATACAGTTGCCCAGCGACTTTTGGTTGCCAAAAAATAATACCTTACACATACGGGACACTTGTCTCATTGATGTTGAGTTGCCCAATAACAGCGGTATACGTTGACCATCAAGTTTCGTCCTTTGACCAAAAAAACGTCACCGTTGATCCTTAACTGCGAAACGTTAGTCATCGTTGGTCCCTCACCCTAACTGGTTGGACTAACGGGCGTTAAGCCTTGTTAAGTGAAGGGTATATTTGTCTTTTCACACTTCATCTTCTTTCTCTTGATAAACTTCTGCCACAACCAAAACCACCATCTCCTCTCCATTCACCTCCTCCCTCCTCCTTCTTCCTCCTCCCTCCTCCTTCTCTCTTGATAAACTTCTGCCACCGCCTCTAAAAATAAACCGAAAGCATAATGACTCGAGTGAGATGGAAAACGGAAGCCGAGGATACCAACTAGCCAACACAAAGTTTTTAAGTTTCTTTCCTATTTCTTTTACCACTGATCCGCAACAACAACAACAATTTCTCAATATTACAACCAATTTAATTCAGTACTCTATTTGTTCCATTGGTTTCCAAAAGAAGGAGAAAAACAATTTTTAACAAGTATCTTATATAACAAAAGAAATCATATGGATGATTTACAGAAGCATATACATATATGTATGAGAATACTAAAACAAGGATTTCTGAGATTCTTACTACACGAGATTTGACAAGGATTAACAACGTGACCCGAATCCGATCTCCAAGCAAGCCCACACACACCACCGATCATTCCTTCTGTTCTCCGATTATTGCGAGCACTATTATTGCGAGATGTGATGGTGTGGATCAAGTTGGATATCGATTGGTACAAAAAGGGAGGAAGTAAGGTAGGTCGTCGACCCTCTTTTGGTCATGGGGACTGAGGACAACCCATAAACAGCTTCTTTCCCATCCATCTTTACTTTAGGTGGCGTTGACCCTGAGAATGAGGGCTATGGCTTCTCTTGGTAGGCGATAAAGGTGATGTGACCGCTCATAGGGTTATGACAGGTGTAGTTCTTCATTGATAGCCCATCCTCATACTTATCAGAGTGAGAAAGTGAGATGGCAGGAAGAAAAGGTGGGTCTATCTCATCTTTTTCTTTCTTTGTTTGACCCATAGGTTTATTATCACAAAAAGGGAGTGATGAACATTTTTATATGGGAGATGTAGGGTGGCGTTTCATCAAAAGAGGGAGGTGTAGGTTTCTCTAGGGTTATGAGAGAAGAAGAAAAAGACTGAAATAGGTGTTTTGGGGAAGGAACGAGACAAAGAAAACAAAAGAGAAGTGGGAAAAGACAAATATACCCTCCACTTAACAAGGCTTAACGCCCGTTAGTTCAACCAGTTAGGGTGAGGGACCAACGATGACTAACGTTTCGCAGTTAAGGACCAACGATGACCTTTTTTTGGTCAAAGGACGAAACTTGATGGTCAACGTATACCACAAGGACGAATGGTGTAGTTTACTCAATTATAAATAAAAGTGGTCCAGAAAGTGATATGCACCGGGGCGCGGAGTCTATTTGTGTCATTTTCGACCGTATCACTTGCTTCTTTATCACCTTGTTTGAAATTTTTCTTTATTGGCATTTCATTAAACCTTTTATGTGCACCCGTATGATAACAAAATACATATTCTTATCAACCAATGTTATTGAATAAATTGTACACTATGTGAAACCTTCAATCCCTTTTGACCCGTTTCCTTTAGCTAACTTTTTTTATTTTACTCGTTTGACCCCTCACTCCTTCAGAGATGAAACATATCCCACATTGACTCATTCAAACTATAATGGGTCAGAATTTCCATGGATATAAAACTATATCCCACATAAACTATAGACGACAAAGAAGACCATGGAAGTCTGTTAATCTAACAGACTGGAGAAGAAAGAATCTAACAATAGAAAATCCCTTTAAAGTGATAACAATTTTTTCGTCACTAATACATAAAAATGGTGACTAAAAGAATTTAAAACTCTAAAAGAGATGGGTCTCACCTAGAAAATGGTGTCACCGGAGTGACTGGAGAAGAGGAAGACGTAGAAGATGAAGTCATGGAGGAAATGATAATTATTAAATGAAAACTATAATGTCATATTTATCCAATCAAAAATAAGAAGGAGGCAATTCTATATATCCAACTTAAACATCAAATGAGGGTAAACTAGTCTTTTTTAATAGTCAAACCCTTCATGTGCAGGTCAAATGAGGGTAAATTAGTCTTTATTTTTAATCCCACCTCTGCCATATCCATCACTGAATTCCGTTTCATTATATACTCTCTACCAAAGACCCAAGAGATTCCTGCCGCCAATTCTTACTGCTGCCATCCCTCATTTTCTTAGGAACCACCTTAAAATACTCAAGAAACCACCTTGGCGTCCTTGGTAAAATAGCCGATGTTGGAGATTAATGACTGTAGAACTAGTGAAGAAGATAAGGAAATCTGGTAAAGTCAAAGTTCTTTTATAGATAGTATAGTACAAAAACCTTTTCAATAGTATAACTTTTATTCTGGAATAGAAATTTTAAAAAATACATATGTGTAGTAATTTTGCATGGAAGTAATGCAAATTCTATATAGGATATAGCAATATTAGACAAGGTTAAAGTTTTTTTCCTTGTCTTGTTCAAGCATATTGGCTGTAGTTTGTTGCATTAACGAATGTAACAAAGTAAATGGTTTTATCTTCGAAATTTTTCATTAATTTTCATAAGGTATTTAATAAAATTTTGTTCTAATTATTAATTTACAAGAGGTATTTAAGAATTGTTGTATAGAACTTGTTTCCGAGGTCACGTAAAGATGATGATTTTCTTGAACAATAAAAAGAGGTCAAACAAGATCAAGTTGGCCGCTCTTAATTAGTGGTTTAATCGACTTGTAAAGGCAACACATATATGTGCCCTGCATACATTTCTTATACCTTAAATAATCATGAACTTACATAGATACATAGACACCCATATGAGCATGTAAACACACACAAATAAATATATTCAGTTTAGATAATAAGAATTACCCATGCCATCGTCTTCACTTATAAGAGATTGCATCAAATGGGAATTGATAACTAACAATGATATGCCCTTTCGACACGAGAGAAAAGAATAGATATAGTTACACTCTAAAGGATAGCATGCCATAGTATCATAATTGCATAATACTTTATTTTCACAATGCAAACAGATATTGTTCCATTAGGTTTAGTATCTTGTAACTAATGTTTTCACTTCACATTTTTGTGCCTCTATGTAATGCTTTGACTGACTCAATGGAAAGTTGACATGTAAGATCAAGCTCGTGCTGCCGCATGCTCTGACTTTTCATTGGTTATAAAATAGGTCAACCTTCATTTAACTGATCTTAAAACTAAAGCACAGACCACAAAACTAATATTCGCGATCAATTTGACTTCTCAGAAAATGTGATATTACAGGCAATTCAGACACTTTTTTTTCTTTCACCGGAACATACACCATATGAGATAAACTGATGACATCAATTAAGAATTTACCATGAAAACTAGCTATATATAAATAACTTCTATAAAATTTCAATCAATCATTGATCCAAAAAACTCTATATGTTCAATGCTTACTGACATTGGACTATTACACTAGCTTACATGTTTTGAGGCCTTAACACTACCCGTCTTAAACAACGCTATCCATGTGTCCAACTACTTAATATTCATGGTAAAGGTTCTACTACTATTGAAGCCGTAACATGGATGAATTGCAATTCTTTACTTGGAATTTCATCAAGCACCTTATTGCCAATGAGTAACGTGATATCTTCAAAACTAAGTAAAAAGATGCAGTAAATCAGTAGATGCTGTTGTTTTTTATAACACTTTAGGTACTTTTTGAGTGTTAGTTACATTTCTGGGCTTTTGTATTGTGTTGCATTTACATTTGCTTCTTTTCTTTACGATCATGAAACAGGGTATCAAGCAACTGGAATTTTCTATGTCGTGTTTGAAAGGGTTGGCATGCTCCATATTTCTGCACTTCTTTTACACTTATCATTAGTGGTTTTGGAAAAAAAATTTAGATAACATTTAAAATTTTATGCTCCAGTTAGAAGAAAGCACTCATATACCATATTGTCAATAAAGTATGGATTAGCAATAAAAAAAGAAAAGAAGATGCCCGTATTCTAAAACGTTTAATATTTTATGCTCCTATTAGAAGATAGTGCTTGGAAGAAAAACAATCTTGTGGAATAATATGACACCACCTAATATTTAAGTTATGAGAATTGAAATACTATTCTTTATTGACCCATTCTTATTCTTTATTCCAACTTTCTCTATTGGTGGTCCTTTTAAGGGACCTTCCATAACTTTTTATGAACCGTTCTTGTAAGGGTCTTAAATCACTCGCTAAACCATTGAAGAAATTAATGTATGTAAACACGTCGCATTAGGTTAGGCATAAAGTGTTTAGAACAAACGTTTTGAAATATCATACTAGTTTCATTTCGAAAAGTTACTTTCATGCAAAATGATTATTGATAAATAGAAGATACACGGTTTATGAAAAAAATCAGTTACTATATCCATTTCATATTAATTGTTCAGTTTGACTTTTTTTAGTATTTCTTATTCAACTTTGATCTTAAATATTACTATAGTTTATGTTATTTTATTTGATGAAGATTATACTAATAAAAATATATTTAAAACGCAATTCACTCATATATTTTGCATCAAGTATTATATAACACAAACAAAAATATTACTCCCTCCGTCTCATAATAATTGTCCACTTTGACTTTTTTGAGTCTTTCTTGTTCAACTTTTACCATTAATATATTTATTTGATTAAAATTATATCAAATGAAAATACATTTAAAACTAAATCTATTCATATATTTTTCACCAAGTATTATATTACACAAATAAAAATATTTATGATCAAAGTTGAATAACAAGAGTTAAAAAATTCAAAGTGGACAATTATTATGAGTCGGAAGTAGTATAGGTCAAATTTAAAGAAGAAAAAATACAAAAACTAAAACTAGACAATTAATATGAAACGTAAGTGAGTATTATATAGCAATACTTGTAGAAGATAAAGTTTGTCTTTTAGAAGTTTTCTAGTTAATTAAAATTAGTAGTAAACATAAACTTTTAAATATATCTTCTAGATGAATTTTACTCTCATTAACCATACACACATATTTGATATAGCGTACGTATTTTTATTTTTACTTTTAAAGTTTTTACATCCAGTTAATATATTACTCCAGTTAAGCAAAGGTTTTTTTTTTTTTTTTTTTTTTTTTTTTTTTTTTTTTTGGTAAAAGGCTTTTTTTGGTACGTGTATTTTTAGCGTATGTATTTTTTGAGAGTTCCATTTAGGCTAAGTTTTTTACATAATAATTTATATTTTGAATTACATTGAATTTATGTTTAAGTCAGTAAGAATATGGAGGAAACTAAATGGTTAATTATAATTTCTATTCTGAATTACATTGAATTTATGTTTAAGATTCTTATACTAAATTGAAATATAACTTGACTTAAAAAGTTTAAGAAGCGTGAACGTAATACTAATAGCTAGTAACTCGCTCCTTATTAACTTTTATGTGGTCTACATATATTGACTAGTGTTTCATCGAAATTGAGAATTAGATTATTTTAGGTATAAAAAGTTATAATAACTCATAAAGTCATAATCTCAAGATGAAACTAGATGCTTCGTGTTCAAAGAATTAAATATCTTGTCTAGAACATTTTACCTGTGATAACTTGTATATTAAGGATCAACACTTGTACTGTAATCTAGAAAGTGCATGGACTATCCTAAGAAATGACATTAACGAGCGCGGTAGCCCGCGCGTTGCTGCGGGAGTGGTTTGTTAACGCCGTTGTCCAATTAGCCAAACATACATAAATACATAATCAATTGTTTACTAAGATGCTATTACAACTCGAAGATATCACAATTACTTACATCTTATTAGATTATAGTATCTCATTTTATTTTTTGGGAGACAAAATAGCTTAAGACGTACTTATCTTATCTATAAACACTAAATCACAATTAAATAATTGAATAGATACAATCCGTAAGATTTTTAACTTACAAAACCAATTAGGCTACAATCTTGATCACGTACCTCTTCAAAAGTATGGCAATCATAACATCCTAGATTGACCAAAGTAATCAACATATGCAGTAATTTGTTCCTGGTTATGAAAAAAATTGGAAATGCTAAATCAATAGTACAGTATGTGAACTGTGTTCCATCACTTGTGACAGCAAGTGCATAGCTTGGACCAGCAGTTGCTTTCATTAAGGTAAAAAATTAAAAAAATAAAATAAAAGAATCATTTAGGTATTTCATTGAACAATTGGTGTTCATCAAGAAAACTAACTATTCAAATTTGTAAAAAGAAACGAATCCACGAAGCCCATCTAACAATCGACACGACTCCACCTTTGTTGGCGCCAACACCCTTCACATATATGTGGATAAGATAATAGAGCATTTACATTTAATACTACATATAAGAAAGAAGTTCATTAAGTAGATGCGATTATGATGCATACGTTTCTATGAATTTCCATAAATGTACCTTTGTCATTGATGAAAACGTTGTTCTTGAGACCTCTCGTGGCAAAATAGTTGTGATTTTGCGCCTTTTTTGCGTTTGTTATATCTTCGTATATCACTATATGAGTATCCTTATCCTTGAAAATCACAGATAAACACAAACTTTTCCTGGCCCGAAGGCATCCTGATACATGTGTCATAAATCATAAATTATAAGCATAATGCACTTATGTTCCATAAATAGACACTCGTATAAAAACACTAAATGCTATTTCCCTATGCAATAATTATTAGCAAGTTATGCAGCCATACCTGAATGGTATTTTGCTCCAAACCATCTAATGCTTTTCAAAAGCAAGTGTTATGCAGCATACCCGAATGTTCTTTTCCTCCTTTGGCACGAATGATGGTGTGACACCTCAACCTTACATGAACTATTCCACACAAAAAAAGTTTTATAGATGTATTCTAACACATTTTAACATCTTACCTTGCAAGTTAACCGTAATCACCTTTTTTCTAAAAAAAACTGAAACCCAAAGTGCCAATGTCCCTCAATTCCTTTCTGTAAAATGTAGTACCTACTATAGAATAAGCAGATTATCCAAACACATCTGCAAGTCCCTCAATTCCAATGTCCCTCAATTCCTTTTAACATCTGCAAGGTAATGAAAGTTCAACAATATCAGCCACTCTTGATATCGTAGTACCTACTATAGAATAGGCAGATTATCCAAACACTCAGATTGCTTAATTAGCAGAGTACTTACTAATTCAAACATGGCATGTTTAATAAACTCGGTGTAGCAATTCGGGTCGGTCTGCCAAACTGCCCTTGCTTAGGCTGCAGCCATCGCTCAATGGTTCTTTGAAAGCATCACACTATTGCCTGGGAAAAACAGCCATCCAATTAAAGTATTATCCAAAGATATAAGCTCAACACGCATGGTAATCTTGAAGTCGCATACAAAACTCAATTGTAACAACTACTACAATATTTTTTTTGAGCAATATATGAGTAATATCATGGCCCCTTTAAATCATTCTATACGCAATAATTTTCTTATCCACTGCCATTTATTGAATAAAAACTAAGGTAAAAGGAAAATGGTCAAACGGGTCGAAAATCATCCAAATGTGCATAGAACCTAATAAGTCGGGTTATTTATAAACTAATTGATATGTAACATAATTATTATTCACAAAACAAAGACTAAAATCATGTGCACCATGCATACTTACATAGTTGCATTATATACTAATAAAGCATGACATCAATGGTTTGGACTTTCGAATTGTATTCTATTCTATAAGGGTTAATCAACCAATATGAACAATACACAATACCAGGATGTATATCTGCGCGTAGAATAAACAATACACAAATGTAGGTAGATTCTTATCTATACAAATGTACGGGCATAAACAATAATAGAATACGAAAGCAACAATTCTCATGTAATTTGAAAGAGCAAAACAAATACTGTATAAGAATCTACCTGCAAGAAAAAAAAGGGTAATCCACAGTGATTCCACATGAGAAACTTGAGCAAGCAACTCGCATACTGTGACAACAAAATTATCATCATCTTCAGCCTTTTGGTCCATATCTTCTACTAACAAAAAAATAAATAAAAAAAAAATAAAATAAAATAACCGAAGAATAAATCACGAAAATAAATGAAACCCACATGATCAGTGAAACAAAAATCTTAAACCAACAATTAAAAATATATAAAGTAAAAAAAAAAAAAAGATATAAAAATTACCTGTACATTAAGATGATCTTTATAGAAAATGAATCTTCTAAAAAGAGTGAATCATTAAGCTTACTCACCCTCATAGAGACCCATTAGATCTTTGATCATTTAAGAAATGATAACGGAAGCAGTTTGATTTTCCGGCAAGGCTCACAATTCCGATCAGTATCTACAGCTTAGTTGTGTAGTGATTTTCTCACATCGATTTGTAACACGCAGAAAAGATGTATGAAGAATCGATGAGTGTGTGTGGGTTTTTAGAGAGAGGAATATGATACTGATGTGTGGAAGGTTCAAGAGAAGCGGTTTGTGTTTGTACCAACTATAGAAAAAAAAAAAGGCCACTGTTCATTCTACAGTTGCATGAACAGTGCGCATATCAAATATGGTCCGTTAAAAACATAGATCGGCTGCATCTCCACCGTCCAAACGACCACCGACATACTGTTCATCCACATAGGGCGTTTCTGCCTTTTAAATATATAGGATAATTACAGTGGGCCAGAAAAAGAACCTACCAAAAGGCCCATAAAAAAGAATCCCTCCCCATACGTCTGGCATGCTAAACGAGTGATCAACCATCTGAGCTATATCTTTTTTTGTTTTCGTGTCACAAGTCTGTACTTTCTTGTGTAAACTACGGTAGACTTGTCAATTAAAATGTTCAAATAATGGTCAATGGGCGAGATTTTTATTAACACGGCTGGCCTGTCGGTAATCACAGTTTCACCCGCGGGTAGCTTTGTACAATCCAAAACAAAGAAAATAGCCCGAGTTTGTATTTGTACTACTCATGTAGTTTTAAAACTATCAGTCACATAAACTCTAAACTATAGATTGGAGGGGTGCGCCAAGCCAAGGGAGTAGTGCAGCACCAAGGCGAGTGGTGGGTTCTTCCCCATATATAAAAAATAAGATTAATATCGAGTGAGCCGATGGCTCACATATCGGATATTAAACTGATAAGAACGGATACTACACTTGATCTTAGCCAAAAGGCCGAGAAAGGTATTCCTAGTAAAATACCAGGCCTTTGCTTTTATACTCAACCCCTCCTTGTTTGTTTACCCAAGCGATGTGGGATGGATATAAGGTCATGTCTTTGCTTGCAGAGTTTTTCCATTCTTTGGACCATTTTAATCAGTGTCATAAACTGATTCGCATTTTGTAATAACCATGGTCAAACCATATACACGAGACTTCCCGTTAAAAGAACGTATATATTGTAGCTGGGTGTGAGATTTTCATCTAAGAAAAATGATACTTCCCACAACCTATCTCAAACTCAAACTCATTAAAGTTATATATAATGTCTCACAGGCTCACCAAGGTATGTAAATTTGGTGACTTGACTGACCTCATTAATAGAGGGAGGCATGATGGTCTGAATTTGATTGATTTCCGTTGGAGATTGAGTGAAACACGGTACAAAGACTTTATTATACGACCCGTGTCGTGTTCTTTTGTGGAACTAGTTAACACATAGTGTAATTACACCGATATGATACAAGCGTTGGTTTGTTAAGTGAAAATGGACGAACGTTAATTTCAAAGTTTGTCTTCGATGAAAGCCACAACCGCAATCACTTGCTAGTGTTTCGATAACATTGGATTTACGCAAGGGCAAATGGTCTAAAAAACCTATCAACTTTCCACTTTTTACTTTTGTGACAATAAACTTTTTTTTTTCCTATTAAAACAAAAAAGTTTCTTAATGACTCTTATTGTAACCAAAAAACTTCTTAATGACTCTTATTGTAACCAAAACTGACACGTGGCAACATTAATTAAAGGTTAATAGTCCAAAAAATATACAAACTTGCAACCTTTTACTATTGTGACAATAAACTTTTAATTTTCCAAATCTCCCACCACCAACACCCCTTATCGCCAACACCATCAAACGCTGGACCCCTTTCACCGCCGGAATCTCTCAACCGTGGACCCTCCACCGCCCGACCTCACTTCCATAGATCCTCACTACCGAAACCAAACTATCACCGAATCCACTGTTGTCGTCATTGCTGATGCTTCCGCCGCCGCTGCTTTTGCCGACCAGCTGTTGCCGCCGCTGCTATTGATGCCGTTTTGAGTTATATAATATGAGGTTTTGGGTCTTTTTTCATATAAATATGAGTTTCTTTTTTAAACCTCATACTTTAGTCTAGGTAAACCTACAACTAAGTCCTTTCTGGAAAGATCGTTGATGGTGCCGAAGTTCAAGTGATTGAGACGACGATGCCATAACCATGACTTTGTTTTTGAAGCCTTTAATAACAAGCAGATTGGAGAAGCCCTCATCATGTCATCGATAGAGATGGTGTAAAGATTTGAGCCACGAGTTCCTTTTAACAGTTCCTTATAGGGGTGTCCAAAAAAACCGAGGAACCAAAAGAACCAAAGAACCGTACCGGTACCAACCGGGAACGGGACCGTATATTAGAACCATGGTACGGTTCTTGGTTCCTAAAATTCCAAAATTTCGGTTCTCGGGACGGTTCGGGTCAGAACCGTCCGGTTCCGGTACTTTCCCGAAAGAGCCGACTTTTATGAAAATATGTAATTTTATAGGGTTTGTTTGGGATATTGTGTACATGTAAGTATGCGGCCTTTTAAGAAAATAGAAAAAACCCTACCTAAACTTAAAATCCATAAAACTTAACCTTTAATCTATTGACTCTATTCAAAGATTCAAATATCATTCATCAATATGAAACTAAGTTTTTTCTAAACTGGAATATCGAGTATGCGCATAGCCGCATATCGAACAATTTTGTGTTGTTCGGTAACAACTAACAAGAAGTTGTAATTAACTATTGGTATTTGTTGTTCATTAAACTTAATGATAAAATTCGAGAAACAATTAAAGATTATGGCGTCACTGCATGATATATTGTCACCATGTAAGTTATTGTAAGCCAGTCACCATGATTGATATATAATATTCTCAACGAGTTTGCAATTATTTTCGTGTATAATGAGTTTTCTATTACCGGATACATGTTTTTTTGTTTGTTTGTAAGTCAAGTTGTGGAATACTATTAAGGATGTCAACTTCTTTCGAAGTTCTACGAACAGAGTATCGTAAATTCACATCCATCCAAACATATTTTTTTTAACACTTTGGTACTAATGGGAATTACCGAAAATTCCCGTACCGGAACCGAGTACCGTACCGGAACCGAACCGAAAAACTTGGGACGGTTCTTGGTTCCACTTTTTCCTTATTTTTGGTTCTCGGTTCTTTCGGTTCGGTTCCGGTTCGGGACGGTTCTAGTACCATGGACACCCCTAGTTCCTTACCATTAAGATCTCTAACAAAGCAGGTATGTTTTCTGAAGGCTACTTCTAGATCAGAATCACAGAATTGACCAACAGAGAACATATTATGACCCAAACCTTCCACATAGTACACTCTAGAGATGACACTATCACCAACAACGTAATCTCCATAACCCATAATAGCACCGAAATGATCATTACCGAATCTAACAGTCCCGATGAATTTGCTCACGAAGTTCATGAGCCGCGACCGGTCTCCAGTCATATGCTTGGAACAGCCTGAGTCCAGGTACCACAGAACGATTTGAACGATCTGCAGTTGAACACAGACAAGAATGGATAACTGGATAATTGGGATCGCCATGCAAGAATGGGTTCCATTTGGTTAGTTACAATGATTGGAACACCCACATCAGAAATAGAAGCATTCATATCAGAAAGTGAGGCAATGGAATCATTGTGAATAGATGCAGTACTAGTGTCTGTATTAGCCCTGTTCACAGTGTGATCACTTCTTAAGGGAATAGTTCTAAAACCTCATATTATGAGTTTCTGATTAAAGATTTAAAAAAAGAAACTCATATTTATATGGAAAAAGACCCAAAACCTCATATTATATAACTCAAAACGGCATCAATAGCAGCGGCGGCAACAGCTGGTCGGCAAAAGCAGCGGCGGCGGAAGCATCAGCAATGACGACAACAGTGGATTCGGTGATAGTTTGGTTTCGGTAGTGAGGATCTATGGAAGTGAGGTCGGGCGGTGGAGGGTCCGACGGTTGAGAGGTTCCGGCGGTGAAAGGGGTCCAGCGTTTGATGGTGTTGGCGATAAGGGGTGTTGGTGGTGGGAGATTTGGAAAATTAAAAGTTTATTGTCACAATAGTAAAAGGTTGCAAGTTTGTATATTTTTTGGACTATTAACCCTTAATTAATGTTGCCACGTGTCAGTTTTAGTTACAATAAGAGTCATTAAGAAGTTTTTTGGTTACAATAAGAGTCATTAAGAAACTTTTTTGTTTTAATAGGAAAAAAAAAAGTTTATTGTCACAAAAGTAAAAAGTGGAAAGTTGATAGGTTTTTTTAGACCGTTTGCCCTTTACGCAATGATAAAAAATTTGAAAATCAATTGTATTGACAAATCGTATCTATTAATTTGGTCTGATCTTGGACATGCCAGACCAAAACTGGTTGATCATTAAGGTTTCTTTACAAGATCACCAACTTAACCATGTGATTAGATCATAAGTTTATCACAATATCACGCACATATCACGATCATATATTCATCAAAGTATACAAACAACTAGTAACACCACAATTATTGATACAACACAAAAGCAAATTAGTACATGATCTAGTCATCTAGACCATATATATGCATGCTACGATTATAAAATTACATAGCAAAAGACTTATGAACAAAAATAAGAACTTAACACATGTGGTGTTACTATATCAACATGCATGATCAAATTTCACTAGTGGTGCTTGTGTGTTGTTGGAGGGTGGTGGACAACGGGTGGCAGTGGAGTGTGGACCACCGGTAGTGTAGGCACGAGTATATGATGGACTGGTGGTGGTGGTGGTGTGTGGTGAGCTGATGGTGGTCTTGATGGTGTAATATTATTGGCTGCTGGTGTGTGGTGAGCTGATGGTGGGCTTGGTTTAGTCATTTTTTGTATGTGTTTTTGTCTAAAGTGTTTGTGTGAATATATAAGGGAAATGTGACGTTCATTAGTCAATAATTAAGTTAATTTTGATGCTATCGTGGGTCAGGTGGCATATATCTACCAATCACGAAACATAAGAATAATATATACACATCATTAGGCTCAGAATACGAAAGGTTGTCCTTAAAGCAATGAGATTCATATTCGGGCTCATATTCGAACTTGTGACCTCTGCTTTTATTGCTCACTTACGGTCACGCCACTCATACATGAAAGAATATAATTTTCTACTGTCACTACAAAAAATTGGTTCAATTTACACATTTTTTTCTTCACATTTCTAAAAGTGTGTAAAATTTTATTAATTTACTAACACTTAGTAATGTGTAAAAATTGGTTACATTAATTAATGTGGAAAAAAATCTGTAAAACAATAAATTTTCCATCCGTTTAGTTGTGTAAAAAAAAAATTCACACTTTTAAGTGCGGAGAAATCTAAGAAATGTCCAGCCTTACATGCGTGGACCCAAATTTTTCACACTTCCTCAAAGTGTGAGGACCCAAAGATTCTCCACACTTTTTCAAAGAGTGGAAAATTTGAGTGTTACAAATAACCTCCATACTTATAAGTGTGAAGAATCTTATAATTCTTCACACTTGAAAATGTGAACTTTTTTATTTGATACAACTATAAGTGTGGAATTTATAATTTTTTTCACACTTATTAATGTAAACAATTTTTACACATAATTAAGCATTAATAAACCAATAAAATTTTACACACTTTTAAAAAGTGTGAAAATTTAGTGTGAAGAATGAACTAATTTTTTGTAGTGTATAATAGAAAATAGGATTAAACTTGAACACCACATGACTTAAACTAGAAAACTGAATCAAATCGCCTATTAAATCCTATAGAAAAACCCTATCACCCTTCCTCAAGTTGGAGCAAAGATGGCTAATTACATCGAGTTTACATAAAGTCTATCCGCAAGAATGGAACTCCATCTCGCAAGAGGAAGCGAACTAGATTTTGGAAACTCGAAATTGGAGCTTACAACACGTTCCTGATGCTTCTCGTTCTCGATGACAACTGGTCGGGACTGGTTAGTGTGAGATAATTGAGGTTCTCTTATCACTAAAAAACCAGTTAAATTTTTTACATTTTAAAAGCCAAATGGGCATGCTTAAAAATGTGTAAAATTATAGAGTTCATACTTGCTTATGTGTGGTAATAATGGGTGTGATAAATTTACATATAAGTGTGGAGATATTATCTAAATTTATATGGCTAAAAGTGTCGAAACATTAATGTACACAGCTAGAGATGTGGTAAAATTGCAAAAAATGTGATTATTTTTTTTAAATATTTGTGACACCTATGAATGTAACAAAATTATGATCCATATAAAAGAAAAATCCGCAGTTGATCATACCGTGGCGAAATAAGTTTCAGAATTGAACTATTTTTTGTAGTGCACTACAAAAAGTTAGTTAAATTGTCCACATTTTAAAAGCTAAATGTCCACGGTTAAAAATGTGTAAAATTATATAGTCCACATTTGCTTATATGTGGTAATAGTGGGTGTGTCAAAATTTTTATACATAAAAGTGTAGAAATATTATCCAAATGTCTATGGTTAAAAGTGTGAAAACATTTTTGAATGTTTACACCTATAGTTGTGACAAAATTGCAAAGATGTCTACAATAAAGTATGGCTTTCTTATAATTTGTTTTTCTTGCACTTATAAATGTGGCTCTTTTATAATTTATTCCCACTTATATATGTAATTTATTTTAATATATTTGGGACATCAATAAGTGTGGAAAAACATAAAAAGAAGTTTACGGTTGATTGTACCTAAAAACAAAAAAAAAAAAAAAAAAAAAAAAAAAAAAAAAAAAAAAAAAAAGCCGTGAAGAATTTAACTACTTCTTGTAATTGTCGTCATACGTCCCGATGATTTACTTCTTCTAATTGCATCAAGAGTCATGAGTAAATACTCATGACCAATGTAACTTGGCCGATTTGCGTACTTTACTTAATAAAGCTAGCAATGCTATATATGCTCGTACTAATGAAAGAAAATTAGGCTAGTCATAGTGGTGGTCGACCCTGCCACATCACCTTTCTCTCTCCGATAACGACCTAGTTGCCACAGTGGTGACCTGAAATTTTTTATTTATTTTTTTAAATATTTTTAACAACAAATTTAAAATTCATTAAAAATAAAAACGTTACAATACTAAGTAAAAGCATTACAATGTATTAAAAATAAAAACGATACGAAATACATAAATCATAAATCCTAATCTGAATACTCCCCGGTGCAGAATCATACGAGGGAGATATATAACTGGTAAATTTCTCGATGTGAGCCAAACGTTCCTTGTCTAGCGGAGATTGCTCAACAAATCTAGCAGACGAAGTTGATGCACCTGCACCATCGTTTTTGTTCTCCCGATAACTCCAATTGATTTTGGTGCTGATGTTGTTCGATACCATTTGAACACACCGCCACAACTTGTCAGCAATCTCGTCATCTTTGTGGGCTTCATCCATAAAAAAGTTGTCGATCACAGCTTTTCGTTCAGGTGTAATGTCGTTGCAACTCTTGTAGTTTTCTCTCATTTGTTGCTTCTCTGCCCTTGCCTGCTCAAACAGATTGACGACGCTTATAATAGCGTGTTTTCGAGCCTCATCGTCGTTATCACATTATTTTGAAAGTACATTTGCATATCTTCAACGGAATGCGGGAGACGGTAAGCCATAATAAATCTTGTGTTGAGAAGTAGTTTGAGGTTGAATTGTGTTTGAAATTGTTTCTTTAGAAGTGTGTTTGAGCTAGTATTTATAGGATGTAAAAGTAGTAAAGTTTTTTCTTTTTTAAAAAAAGTTTTTTTTTTTTGTTTAATATCAAAAGGTCAACAAAATTGAATTTATGTGTGCATTTCATTCGATTGAATGAACGAACTAGTTTGTCAAAGTCACCACAACCAACTGAGCGCAACCGAAGTTCCACAATGGAAAAACTGAATGAAATGGTCGGTCGACCTCTTCCCCAATCGAACCATTGTGAGTAGCCTTAAAGCCTAATAATATCTGTGTCATGCATGGTAGTTGGTCTCGGGATGTTTGTTCTTTTTTTTAATATTAGCCGAAGGAAACAATTATATAGACCGAGATAAGTAATATAGATACAATTGAGTATGGCAAGATGCGATGTTTTGGAAAAGAACACAAGACATGCATCTTGCCATACTCAGAAGTATAATGATGCCAAATCTGGTTGTTAGTGTTCTTGTTTGAGGTTGTTAGTTGCAGTTGTAAGAGGACTAGCATCAGATTTCGAAAATGCAGCCATGCTTGGTTTAGCTAGCTTTAAGTGATCTTGACGTTTGAGCATTGAATGATGCGTGCATATTCCGCTACCTTTATTATTATTATTTTTGAACGACTAATAAGATTAAATTAGCAAGGAGCTAGACAAATTACAATGACAATGATAAGGCATTACAAGGATTACATAGCCAATCTATCCGCTACCCTTATTACTATTTGTGTTAGGGGTAGGGTAATTGCACCTTGATGATTACGGTGTGTTTAAATTATGGAGGAAATGCAGTCTGTGCTTAAGATACTGGGTGAATAGGTGAATGTAACTTTCTTTTAGATTATTATGTATGTCTATAGTTTGGAATAAGTTCTCATTCGTATGTTTTCTTTTATTAAGGTTTTGTTTTGCAACTGCTGGTGTTTGGGATAGCCACATAAAATGAGTAATCTAAATAAAATAAAGTAGAGATAACTCAACACTATTTAGAGTATGTGTATCATATTACCTTAAAAAGAATCTTTCAGACAACGTTAGTCAACAATTGCATTAGTGTGCAGCGATTATTCCATATGTTTTAGTGGTTATCTTTTGGTATCAATGACAAATAATTCAATGCAATCAACGCTAACCATCTCACAGTCTTGTTCGGATTTAAATTTCATGTTCTTAAAAACTAGGACTTTTTGTTCATGGCGCCTAAGGTCAGCTAAATCAATTTCGTCAAGTTTTGATGTATACAAGCCTATAATTTCATTCAACTTATTGGTTATGTTTAGGAAGCTTTTCTCAAATTAATTCCAGAGTGTCTCACTAGAAGGAGTTGATCCTAACAATGAATGTTTGATAGAAGCCACACATGCACAAAATTCATCATAACCATCTAACTTTACACCCATCTCCTCTGAAAATCTCGAAGATCACACAAAAAATCATTTGAACAATAGGAAGCAAATGTATCCGCAAAATACAATTGTTAATGATCCAAATGCATCTTCATCCGCCATGGTGACGAATGAAAAGGGTTTTACGAACAAAGGGCACAAAGAAGGGATATAGACTACGAGAAGGCTAATAAAAAAGAAAAATCTCACTTGATAGGAATCAAGCGAGTGAACCTAATCGAGATAGAAAACGAACTAGCTAATCTATTCCCCGACAGCGGCGCCTGAAACTTGATGCGTGATTCGAGGTCGAAAGACTTCCTTTTCCAAGAGCAAGCATTACAACCCACTAGACAGTGTACCTAATCATTGCAGTGTAGTATGGGTAAGCCCAGGGGGTTGATCATTCTCTAGGGGAATAGAAATGCTAGTCTAGATGTACGACAAAAAGGAAAAGGTGAGGGTGATTCTTTTTAGTCTTTTTATGTTTTTTAGAAAGCAAAGTAAATCTCAAGGTTTGAAGAGTGGGGGTTTTAGTCATAGGGCGGTGCCAAATTCCCTAATTCTTTGAGTGTATAATTCTCCTCTAGAACACCCGGGATCGCCAAGTACCGAGGTATCTACCCCGACCATCCTAGTATCTACAAGCCGCAACTCACGCAATAAATCCAACGGAAGCCTACTAGTGCACTTTAGGGACGTTCAAGCTCGCAACAATGGAAGAAGAAGCCAATTTTCCTTAATCTAGCGTCACAACCAATCAAACAAGAGATAACTTAACAATAATTAATAAGTAGGTTTCATTGTATCTAAGAAAACACAAATTAATTTATTTACACATGATAGAGATGCAAGAACACAAGCAAACAATCATAAAAGAATTAAACAAGGTGATATAATGGATAAACAAACTTATCTTTGATAAATAATAAGGGTTTAGAATCCCTAAGAACTGTCCAAGTCGGACTCAAAACATTTTAGGGTTTGCTCTCCTAAATAACACACTAAATGCAGTCTGATCTGGTGACGCCGTCTGATCGCCGCCATTAGGGTTTCGTCTTTTTCAGGTTATCACTAGGACAACGTCGGGTAGAAGATAATGACGCCGTCTGGGTTGCAGATGACGCCGTCTTAAGAAAGAGTTGGCCGTCTGGTGTAGAAAAATTGCGTGATGTTCATATTGAGATACACGTGATGCCGTCACTTGTTAGGATAAGAAAGTGGCCGGAGCCGTCGCTTGAGAGATTTTGGACCACGTTGTAGGCGACGACGTCGCCCTTTGATTTGGGGCACCGTCCGGACCACTATTTCTTGTTTTCTTGACTTAGCCTTTTTTTCATGTTTTCGTCTCTATTCATACAAAAATGCTTCATTCTAGCATTTAGCTTCCAAATAACCTAAAATATGAAAAGAAATGATTTTAAGCAGTAACGGATATAAAATGTTACGATTTAGGGCTCAAATGACCTCCTAAAAACGTATGTTTTAAACCCTTATCATCCCGTTTGGTCAAGATACTTTGGTTTATCCTGTTTGGTATGGATACTTTGGTTTAGCCGGTTTGTTTCGTGTTTATGTCTGCTAGTGCTTGAAGATGTGCTTCCGCCTACTGTCGAATGTCTTCTTCAACAATTATCTATTAGTTTTACTTTATTGTTTATTAGATTTTAATCTTCAGTCTAAACTTTCACGATTTAGTCGCTCGGACTGCTGGGGAGTGTTAATCCATAGTTATATTATTGTAACGGGCCCAAGCCCGAGTCTAGAATATTCTCTATATTACTATTTTTGTGTATGATCTAATTGTGATAATCAATCATTCATCACTCATTATACGTCTTACAGTATGTTTAGTTGGTTTTATTCATTTTGTGTGTTACGCCTAGTTGGTTTTCTTTAGAAACTGCAGTTTTATGCAGTTTGTGCTATATTAGATAGCTCGATACGGCGTATTGGGCGTAGTACAGGTTACGACATATTCCACTCAGGGAATATGGCATATCAAGTTCAACATTCTATACGGTGTACCCCATGTTGGGGATACGGCATATTCAAGGTTTAGGCCCACACTAAGTATTATGTTTTGAGTATACGGTGTATCAAACTTGATATCCAATATGGCTCATTCTAAGATAATGGATACGACGTATTGACCCAACGCAAAAAAATAATAATAATAATAATAAAGAAAAAAAATCTAGTATGGCCATTTCATTGCTTCAAAATGGGAATTGTAGCGATCAATAAATTTACACGAAACAGATTGCCAAAAATGTTTGTTGACGTCTTCAATGGACTGGAAATAAATAAAAGTTGTATACAAAGCTTGTGAATATCAATTGTGTAGTTGCAAGTTAGAATTCAGTTAAGAACTAGCCTAGATATTACCGTTCTTGTGTGAGTAGCCTATCCCAGTTAGCAATTTTTTGGATGTGAAATAGATATTATTTCATTAGGTCTTAATATATCTTTTATATAATAAAACAAAACCTTTATTGGGAATTTTTCATTTCAAAAAAATCAAACCATACCTGGTAATTTTTTTTATAATTAAATTTAGTTTTTACATGTTAAAAAAATAATAAGGTCAATTATTTCTAAATTTGCAAAAAAATTATTTAAAAATCGTTTTCTACAAAAAAAAGAATAATACACATGGGTCTCTTTGTTATTTATCATAGTTAGAGGCAACTAATGTAAATATATAAAAAAAAACACGGGATCCATCACTGATCCACCATCAAAAACCAAATCCTTCCCAGAACGTGGATCAGCGAAAGGGAGATTTGTTTATCCAAAAATCTAAACCTAATCCACCATCCACCATCAAAACGTGGGATTGAAAGTTGAGTTTGTGACTTTTTCAAAGTTAGTATAGTAATGTTCACTACCTGTTTTTGTTGAAGAACGAATTTGTAGATTTGGTATTCCTCGACCAAACGATTTCAGCTTTTTTAAAACCCTAAGAATCAAATCTTGCGCGTGAGCTCTCCTTTTTCAAGGTATATACATGTTTGGTTTTGTCTTTAATTTATATAATTCAAGCATTTGTTTAGGTTAGTTATGCTTTGGTAGTTTAGTTGATCGGCTGATTGCGTTGTTTTCGGTATTGGCGACAAGTTTTTGGAGCGTTTAGTGTTTAGGATATACTGGCGATGAATTTTCGGTATTGGCGAAGAATTAGGTTAGTTATGTTTTGGTAGTTTAGTTGATCGGCTGAAATGCGTTATTTTCAGTATTGGCGAAGAGTTTTTGGAGCGTTTAGTGTTTAGGATATAACGTGTGGTGTTTAGTTGCTTAATATTGATTCGTTTGTGTGTGCTTTGCGTCAGGGAGCTCGGGGTTCTTAGTGTTGTGTTGCGGAATTAATAGTGGGAGATTGATTGATGATTTAAGGTTTTTGAATGATTAACATTGTCAGGAAGGTTTTTTAATGATTAAATGCTGTCATATTATGTTGATATGTGATTCATTGGCTGATTTGCGTTAATTTTGTTACTGGCAACGAGCTTTTTGGAGCGTTTAGCGGTTAGAAATTAGAATGTAATGGTTATTTGGCAACGAGTGTTTAGCTTTTGGATTTTGTCTAGACGCCCATATTCGAAATGTTGATAAAAGAAGCGTGTTACACTTTATAGTTGCAGATAGAACCATATTAGAACTATGTTGATAAAATAGGATTTCACTAGGCTTTTTGGAAAAAAAAAATTGCTTTAACTGTTTGCAAAAAATATAACCACTTATATTTGTGTTGTTGAACAGGGAGCAATTAACCCGTTTCAAAAATGCCATTTTGCCCCATAACTGATGTACCATATGACGCGATAACTCGCCCATTTTTCATCTGTATCTGTTACTTGACCTGTTTATACATATTGTTTGACTAACATCTACAAGTTTTGACTTATGTTTATTGTTTTTTCAGAAGCATACCAACATTTTCTACTTGGCTATTTCAATATTAATTCTGATGCTGCTCCCTATCTTCTATGCCATAGTATATTTGTACCAAAGGTGCCACATACATCAGTTCAGTCTCACCTCATTATTCATCTTTACCTTATTAACTTCACCTGCTTAAGAAGTATGTGTTTTGAAATCATATTTTGATATTCAACAGAAGGATTCGAGAGGCAAGCATCACGGATACACCTAAAATATTGAAGGTTGTTCTATGACAAGAAATCAGGTATTGTGACAAAGGTCTTGAAGCATCCTGGGTAGTCACAAATATCTCGAACGATCTTTAAATAAACATACTAGGAGTTCACAACGAAAAGTTATTTATAACATGACTGCATATTTCAAACAACTATTTGACATGTATATCTAAATTCTCTATTAACATGCGGACAGATTCCGAATTTCATTAAAAATACATGTCACAAGAGCTGAATTAACAACTATGTACGTGACTAGATATTGTGGCACTCCCTGATATGCTTTTCCAGATTATTTGAAGGGTAGTTAATGGAAACCTTTTAGCAGAAAATGAAGAGAAGCTACTTTAAGCATATGCAATTGCTGGTGGGATAACACAGCATGTGTTTCTTCAAATAAAATAGTTCATTCATATGTTAAAAGAGGAAAAGATGGCCATGCGGTATCCAACTACACTAAATCAAACAAGGTTTACTGAAGGGAATCATTTTTGGTAGCATTGGAATCAAATTTGCTTTTCTCGCATTTATGAGATGGTAGAGATGTATCTTGGTCATAAAGAATGAATCTAGATGTAGAGACATTCCCAGTGCTAGAAATGCATTGTAAATAAAGTGTTGCAAGTAAATTAATCATAATCCTTTACATACTATATTTACTTTTAAATGGGTTGATTTGGGTTGTGTTTTTATTTCAAACGGGTCAATTGGCGGAATAAAATTATTTGCCTAAAAGGTGGCCAATTAATTGGTCAAATGGACCAGTTAATGTTTCTAAACTGTATGTTATGTTTCTAAAATATATGTGTTTAAGATATAATGGTACAATTAGGTCTCTATTCTTTAGTTTTTATCATAGGCAGAATTGGAACATTCGGGGGATTTGAGCTTGGTTTATAACTATAATATACTATGCTGCTTGAAGTTGAAACAATCAAATAGTATGTGTGAGTATTTGACAAACTATCATTATTAAAGAATTTGCATGTAGTATAAAAAATAATGAGACGATAAAACGCATATTCATTATGTCCCATACACTAGAAATTGATTGACATGAAAATACAATGATCATATATATTGTAATTATTTAACATACTAAAAGCAACGCTAAACATTTTGTAACATGAAAATCTTTGCTGAGACCCAACAAAAGATGCATCAAATTCTTTACTGCTGACAACTTTTGGTTTTGTGGTTTTTATACTTAATATCCCTATATAGAAGTAATAAATTTGCGCAACCAAAATAAATAAATAATAATTAACATGTACTGTTGTGAACCCCTTTTCTGATTTCTTATGTAAATTGTGAATTTTTACCTCAAAGTAATTAAATGCTTTAACTTTGAAGACATTGAAACAGGATACCGAAAGGTACGTCGTACCAACAAACAAGAACAGATAACCGGAACAAGAGAACTAATCAACCTTCAATAAATCGAGTAGTAGAAGAGGGAAGACGTTTTGGGTTAGAGAGTAAATGGGAAATAAAGGATATGTTTGACTCAAAGTCAAATACATATCTATAAAGGAATAATAAATACATGTTTACAACCAAACTTATAATTACTACTCACATTCACATATATATATATATATATATATATATATATTTATAATTGACATCAACAATAAAAAAAACAGCCGATTAAAAAAAAACCATCTCAAAAAACAACAATGAAAAATCAATCGACCAAATCAAGAAAAACCAAAAAAAAAAACAACACCCAAAAAAACCGTCAAAAAACTACGAGGCTACAAAAATCCATTATATTAAAGAACTTAAACCAAACACAAAGACCTCCTACAGAATAAAAGTTAAAGCAATTCGCGTATGGAAAAGTTACTATATGGAAGCACCATCAAAACCCAACGAAATCAATGAACAGATATGGGGCGAACCGGTATTAAACTACAATATCAATATGATGTTAATGGACGAAGATGTATGCATTTAAATACATATTACTAATGAATTGCTAACAACATGATACACTCTGATTAAAAAAAAAAAAAAAAAAAAAAAAAAAAAACGTTTATTATCAAACTAAATTATAGGGTACAAAAATCCATGCGTGCGCAAATTACTATACCATATTCAAACGTGCATCGGAGAAACCACTAAAAGAAGGAGCGCAACTTATTATAAGTGACTTTAACTGTGTGCCCAACCGAGGGTCAATCAAGCTAGCAGAACATGTCGCAAAAATATACTTCAAGAAAGATACTTGTGTCACAGTGACAAATGACTTCGAAACCGACCAAGACGGTTTCGAGTTTGTTTCGTTCGAGTCAGTCATCAACAAACAAATCTGCAAGGATAAAGCTTTCGGTAGTTTATAATACATCGTTAATTTAGTATTCATGATACGGCAAAAACTAACATGGAATTGAATATGCAGAAGTGGTTGGTGAGATAGTCTCAAACAAGAAACTCAAACAAGTCAACGTCAACCAGAAACCGACAAGCCTAATTGAATATGAGCTACAAAATACAAGGTTCGTAATCAACGCTTATGTACTATAATTATTTCCTTTTCTAAGCTTTCCCTTTATTTATAACAGTGGTAAGAAGATACAATGTGTTTTATGGGAAGATGATGCTGATGCTTTACAAGCGTACATCGACAATAATATCACAAGAAGCGATCCTATAGTCATGATTCTTCAGCTAGCTAAAATTAACATATGGGAAAGTAAAACTTCTTCGATCCAATTGGTCAAATATAGTCCCGGACCAAGGTACTCCCACATTTCTTTTTAACTGTGCTAAGTGATATGAAATAGTTCTGTTGGAATACAAGGAAGTTTGACTATTTAGTTAATCTAAAGGAGTGTTTGGATGTACCTATTGAAAGTGATTATATAGTGGTATTTCGAGGAGCTTTTGTTGTGTGATGTTGTAAAAGATAAATGGTTGTTTACCGGTTGTTGCTTATGTTTTATTTATATAAATTATAACAACAAAAATATAATTCATATAAAAGGGAAAATACATAAGAGTAAACTATTCGTATAACTAAATTAGCGATGCAAAAAACATGATTTAACCAAAAGCCACTCACAAACCATGAAAACACGCATATTACGACCTCTTTTAAACCTTTTTATCAACATGGATCTTAATTGACATATACAACGATCTGGCCACGGCTATTACCCATGCCTCGCGATGACTAACATTCATTTGATGAATATGAAACAAAGAGGGAATGTTCTACCAACAACAAACAATACTTAAAAATTACAAACAATAATTAACAAAAAAACCAAACAAAAAAAATACATTTATAATAGAAAAAAAATACATTATTCAAAAAATTAGAAAAAACCCCGCGCGTGCGCGGGCATTATATCTAGTTGTACCTAAAGTTTTCACTTCGCATTTTTTTGCCTCTATGTAATGCTCTGACGGACTCAATGGCAAGTTGAAGGTGTAAGATCAAGCTCGTGCTGCCATCCTAACACGTTGCAACGTGCATGCTCTGACTTTTGATTGGTTATAAAATACGTCAACCTTCATTTAATTGATATTAAACTAAAGCACAGAACACCAAACTAATATATCATGGGGAACTGATGCTCGTTCTTTCCCCTATTCGCGATCAATTTGATTTCTCAGAAAACCTGATCTTACCGTCAATTCAGACACTTTTTTTTTCTTTCACCTAACATACACAATATGAGATAAACTGATGACATCAATTAAGAATTTACCATGAAGACTAGCTATATAAATAACTTCTAAAAAATATCAATCAATCATTGATCCAAAAAAACTCAATATGTTCAATGCATCCTGACATTGGACTATTACACTAGCTTATATGTTTTGAGGCCTTAACACTACCCGTCCTAAACAACGCTATCCATGTGTCCAACTACTTAATATTCATGGTAAAGGTCCAACTAGTATTGAATCCGTAACATGGATGAATTGCGATTCTTTACATGGAATTTCATCAAGCAGCTTACGAGCAACAAAGTTAATTTGATTAATAACCCACTAATGATAATCCGCTAAACCAAACTTCATTGCCAATGAGTAACGTGATATCTTCAAAACTAAATAAAAAGATGCAGTAAATCAGTAGATGCAAAAGGAAATGGTTTAAAGTACACAGTTACATTTCTGGGATTTTGTATTGTGTTACATTTACATTTGCTTCTTTTCTTTACAATCATGAAACAGGGTATCAAGCAACTGGAATTTTCTATATCGTGCATTTGAAAGGGTTGGCATGCTCCATATTTCTGCACTACTTTTATACTTTTTTGGCACAAAGTATCATTAGTGGTTTTGGAAATTTTTTTAAGAAAACATTTAAAATTTTATGCTCCAGTTAGAAGAGAGCACTCATATACCATATTGTCTATAAAGTATGGATTAGCAATAAAAAAAGAAAAGAAAATGCCCGTATTCTAAACGGTTTAATATTTTATGCTCCTATTAGAAGAAAGTGCTTGGAAGGAAAACAATCTTGTGGAATAATATGACACCATCTAATATTTAATTTATGAGAATTGGAAATTAATTTATGAGAGAAGGGAAAGCTCAAGTATAAAGAGAGACATACGACCCTAGCTTCACTGCATAGAAACAAAAAAACATGCAAAAGCAAGTAATGTCTTCTTCAAACTTCTTACTTTTATCTCTCAGTTGGACTGGAACTAAATCAAAGTTGAATACAAAGTTTGAGAATATCAATTGTGTAGTTGCAAGTTAGAATTCAGTTAAAAACTGGCCTAGCTATTACCGTTCTTGTGTGAGCAGCCTATCCCGGTTAGCAATTTTTTGGATGTGAAATAGATATTGTTTCATTAGGTTTTAGTATCTTGTACCTAAAGTTTTCACTTCGCATTTTTTTACCTCTATGGAATGCTTTGACCGACTCAATGGCAAGTTGACGTGTAAGATCAAGCTCGTGCTGCCATCCTAACAACGTTGCAACGTGCATGCTCTGACTTTTGATTGGTTATAAAATACGTCAACCTTCATTTAATTGATCTTAAACTAAAGCACAGAACACCAAACTAATATATTATGGATAACTGACGCTCGTTCTTTCCCCTATTCGTGATCAATTTGATTTCTCAGAAAACCTGATTTTACAGGCAATTCAGACACTTTTTTTTCTTTCACCTGAATACACCATATGAGATAAACTGATGACATAAATTAAGAATTTACCATGAAAACTAGCTATATAAATAACTTCTATAAAATATCAATCAATCATTGATCCAAAAAAACTCTATATGTTCAATGCTTACTGACATTGGACTATTACACTAGCTTATTGAGGCCTTAACACTACCCGTCCTAAACAACGCTATACATGTGTCCAACTAATTAATATTCATGATAAAGGTTCAACTAGCATTGAAGCCGTAACATGGATGAATTGCGATTCTTTATTTGGAATTTCATCAAGCACCTTACGAGCAACAACGTTAATGTTGATTAATAACCCACAAACGATAGTCCGCTAAACCTAACTTTATTGCCAATGAAAAGATGCAGTAAATCAGTAGATGCTGTTGTTTTTTTTAACACTTTAGGTACTTTTTGAGTGTTAGATGCAAAAGGAAATGGTTTAAAGTACACAGTTACATTTCTGGTCTTTTGTATTAGGAAAAAAGCTATAAATGCTTAATGTACTTTCCATCATAACTCATTATGCTTCCTCTACTCCTAATACTGTCATTACACATATTGTAGAGGGCAATTTGGTCATTTTAACACTTCATCTTCTTCCTCTTTACATTTTCAGATCCCTGGATGTTTGTAACACAGCCAACAACAAAATGATTAACAATCTTTCATTTGTTTTGCAAGCTAATGGCAACTTTTTCATAACTTAATGAGTAGTTCATCAGATTTTCAGCCAACAATTCTATGCATGTTCTCGGTAGTTGCATCGTCAAATATGAAATATACTTTGTAAACTGTATACACTACCAAGTGGTGCCAGTAATGTGTGGGTTTACCACTGCGCACCAAGCACTCTAAGTAATTAGCCTAACTGTTGTTTCTGAAGGTTCCTAAATTCAATTTCATTCGAGACCTGAGATCCAACTGGAAAATAAAACATAAAAACACTTGCCATAAATCTGGCAGAATAAACAAGTCTAATTAGAAGTCTGACTCAAAGAAGGCTGACTCAAAGAAGTTTCTAATGCCAAATACAAGCCGAACAAGGATCAACATTGAAGGGTAAAAATGTTATGAAAGGTGACCTTGTGATGAGCTCCTAAAGCCTGCTAATAACCCGTGTACTAGTCCTTTTGAAACAAGGGAGAAAGATTGCAGACCTAATATGGAAGCAGATAAGGGAGAAATGGTGTAGGGAAGAAGACAAGGGTATTTGCGTCTTTTCATGTGAAAGGTGTGAGCTGTGATATGTATAATGATATATGAACGTAAACAACGTTAAGTGTAATGACAATAAATAAAGTTGAGAAAGCATAATGAGTTATTATGGTAAGTACATTAAGCATTTATAGCTTTTTTCCTTTGTATTATGTTACATTTACATTTGCTTCTTTTCTTTACGATCATGAAAGGGTTGGCATGCTCCATATTTCTGCACTTCTTTTAGACTTTTTTGGCACAAAGTATCATTAGTGGTTTTGGAAATTTTTTTTAGATAACATTTAAAATTTTATGCTCCAGTTAGAAGAAAGCACTCATATACCATATTGTCAATAAAGTTTGGATTAGCAATAAAAAAAGAAAAGAACGTGCCCGTATTCTTAACAGTTTAATATTTTATGCTCCTATTAGAAGAAAGTGCTTGGAAGAAAAACAATCTTGTGGAATAATATGACACCACCTAATATTTAATTTATGAGAATTGGAAATTAATTTATGAGAGAAGGGAAGCTCAAGTATAAATAGAGACATACGACCCTTCACTTCATAGAAAAAAAAAACATGCAAAAGCAAGTAATGTCTTCTTCAAACTTCTTACTTTTATCTCTAACTCTACTACTCGTTGCTCTCTCACTTGTACCAACCTTTTCTTCTGCTTCTCTGGAGGAAGCAAATGCTCTTCTAAAATGGA
This sequence comes from Chrysanthemum seticuspe, assembly GCA_019973895.1. NCBI lineage: Eukaryota > Viridiplantae > Streptophyta > Magnoliopsida > Asterales > Asteraceae > Chrysanthemum > Chrysanthemum seticuspe. The sequence goes on along the minus strand of BPTQ01000005.1, from coordinate 344,196,615 downwards.
AAGCAAGCCTTATAATCCCAAACAACTCCCAAATTATATCTTCTTGGACACCCCTTCCAACGAATACTAGTGCACTCCCCTCGTGTTCTTGGTTTGGAATTGCATGCAACGCTAATGGGAACATTAACAGGTTGAACCTCTCGACGTCTGAGTTAAAAGGTACGCTTCACCGGTTCCCGTTCTCTATTCTAGGCAATCTTACCCATTTTGAGCTTAGTGGAAACAGCTTCTTTGGTCCCATCCCACCAGAAATCGGACTCCTGTCCAAACTTGTCTATCTTGATTTTTCAGCCAATCGGTTTTCTGGTGTAATTCCACCTACCATTGGGAGTTTGAACTTACTCACTAAATTATTTTTGGGTACAAACCAACTCTCTGGACCCATTCTAATTGAATTAGGGAATATGAAATCTCTAACTCATTTACAATTGGACGGTAATCAACTCATTGGTTCAATCCCTTCATCGTTGGGTGATTTTGAGTCTTTGAATATCCTTTATCTAGACACAAATCGACTCTCTGGACCCATTCCAATTGAATTAGGGAATATGAAGTCTCTAACCGATTTACAATTAAGTAAAAATCAACTCAATGGTTCAATTCCTTCATCGTTGGGTGATTTGCAGTCTTTGAATATCCTTTTTCTGGACAAAAATCAACTCTCTGGACCTATTCCAATTGAATTAGGGAATATGAAGTCTCTCACTAGCTTAGATTTGAGCCAAAATCAACTCAATGGTTCAATCCCTTCATCGTTGGGTGATTTGGAGTCTTTGAATTTCCTTTATCTGTACACAAATCAGCTCTCCGGACCCGTTCCAATTGAATTAGGGAATATGAAATCTCTAACCGATATACAATTGAGTGAAAATCAACTCAATGGTTCAATCCCTTCATCGTTGGCTGATTTGAAGTCTTTGAAATTCCTTTATCTGAACGCAAATCAACTCTCTGGACCCATTCCAATTGCATTAGGGAATATGCAGTCTCTAACTGAATTAGAATTGACAGAAAATCAACTCAATGGTTCAATTCCTTCATCGTTGGGTGATTTGAAGTCTTTGAAAATCCTTTATTTGAACAAAAATCAACTCTCTGGACCCATTCCAATTGAATTATGGAATCTGAAGTATCTCACCCATTTAGATTTGAGCGAAAATCAACTCAATGGTTCAATTCATTCGTCGTTGGGTGATTTGGAGTCTTTAAATATCCTTTATCTGTACACAAATCAACTCTCCGGACCCATTCCAATTGAATTAGGGAATATGAAGTCTCTAGCCGATATACATTTGAGTGAAAATCAACTCAATGGTTCAATTCCTTCATCGTTGGGTGATTTGAAGTCTTTGAAATTCCTTAATTTGAACAAAAATCAACTCTCTGGACCCATTCCAATTGAATTGGGGAATATGAAGTCTCTAACCGATATACAATTGAGTGAAAATCAACTCAATGGTTCAATTCCTTCGTCGTTGGGTGATTTAAAGTATTTGAAATTCCTTTATCTGGGCACAAATCAACTCTCTGGATCCATTCCTTCATCGTTAAAAAACCTGAGAAGCCTTCTGGCTCTGTTTCTCAATGAGAACAAGTTATCCGGTCCTATACCACAGGGAATCGGAGGAAAACAATTGTTTGAGCTACGGCTGGACACAAATAAATTGTCTGGCCAAATCCCAAAGGAGTTTGGTGAGATGAAAAGTTTATTAAATTTAAACTTAAGCAATAACAACCTTTCAGGTGTTATACCTCAAGAGCTTGGATCTCTGCATGGCCTCCTTACTCTTGACTTATCCAAAAATAGGTTAAATGGGTCATTACAAAGATATATTGGTGATTGGGTACAAATTAATCAAATATATCTTAATAATAACAAGCTGAGCGGAAAGATCCCATCAGAGATCGGTAAATTAAGTCAACTCAATTTTCTTGATTTATCTTGGAATTCACTAGCAAAAGAGATACCATCGGAATTTGGAAGCTTAAAAAGTCTGGTAACGATGAATCTTTCTCACAATAAGCTATCTGGTTCTATTCCTAATGGTTTCAGTAACTTGCCAAGAGGGATTAACATAGACATGTCTTACAATGAGCTCACAGGTCTGGTTCCCCCTTATGCTGTCTTTTTAAATATGTCTGGAGAAGCATTAAAAGGAAATCGTCATCTGTGTGGAAATGTTACAGGTTTGAAACTTTGTGAAAGTCAGATAGAAATGAAGAAGAATAATCATTTTTATCATAAGCTCATCCTTGTAACTGTGATCCCAATTTTTGCGGCCCTTTCACTTGGTTTATTCATGTGTGGCCTCATTGCTTATCGACGTAGAAAGAGAACTTCTCCACAGATACCATCAGGCGAAGAAGGTGGCAAATTTTTCGCAATAACTAGTTTTGATGGACAGGCGATGTATGATGAAATCATCAAGGGGTAAGTGGCACAAGGGGTTATGTAATTCGGTCGATCAAGGGGTAAGTGGCAGAGAGAAGAGAATAAAAGCTAGGTTTTCCAAAGGATACACAATAATGAAACAGGGGTTTGTTTATATAGTGTAATGCCTTAGATGATAATAAAGATTTTCTTTCCTTTCTTTGGACTCTATTCGGCCGAACTTCCCACAAGGAGAGAGATTCTAGATCCTTCTCCTTGTTATTTACATTCTAGTCCTTTAAGTTAAGATTAACGACCGTTAGATAATACCCGTTAAGTAACATTTAATTAACCACCGTTAGTTATTTCATGATTTAATAATTATTATATTACTATAATGTATAAATTATATTAATTGAATCTCTTACGTAACGCGTGCAATCCCGTACGCTTCAATACACTCCAGACATACGTGATCGAAACATGTTCATAAACTAACAACTCCCACTTCGACATGTTTCAATAAACGTAATGACATTGGTAGGCATCTAGCAACACGCCAATGCCCGCAGAATTACCAGAGTGTGATTTAATGAAGCACAATTAATGATTTATCATTATATTATCATTTTATTTCGAATACTTTGTTAAATATGGTTATCAATCTAAGTCATGCCATAATTTAACGATTATATTTCTCGTTTCATCGATTGATCAAGATTACCAAAATCACCTGGACATACCCATATCTCTTTTGGGTATAGCGATACAAACATCTCATCAACCCCGTGAGGGGCCAGTAGTATTATACTTCAAAACAAATTCAAAGAAAAAAAATTCTATCTTGACTACATGTGTATTCCATGAATTTCACAACACTTCTAATAATAGCACTTATAACTACCAGTTACGGGTAGCGGTACACTAAATTCAAGAAATGGGATCCACCCACGCAATTTCGGATTGCATCTCTAGTCTAAGGATAAATAAAGCAATTATATATGATTTACTTAATGACAAAGATCCATAAAGTGTAATCATATTAGTTGGGATTGTCCGATATGCAATCGATTAAATATTGTGTGAGTATGGTAGGACCTTCCTTCAATATACAAAGTATATTAACCAATCCCTCAGACTTGTCTTAATTCATCTATATTCCCATATAGTTGATTGACAATGGACATTTAGAATAACATAAATTATTCATGAATTTAAACATGCAAATATATGATACAACTTATTATAAAATGAAAACAACGATACTAAGTACTTTAATTCATTAAAAAATATTAATTGTTATAACATCCCTTATCAAATACTAATCACATATTTACATGAGACTATCAGCTAGATGAAGTCCTATGCTCTCAGCATGTTGAGTAAGCTTTTCCTTAGGTAAAGCCTTCGTAAAAGGATTAGCTAGATTGTCATCTGTATGAACTTTGAGTAGATTGATTTCACCAATTTCAATTTGTTCTCGAATATAGTGATATCTTCTAGGATAATGTCTGGCACCTTTCGCGACTACAAGTTCATTGGCGATGATGATTGCTCCAGAATTATCACAATACATCTCCATAGGTCTTTTACTTGAGGGTATAACTCCTAGCCCTGAAATAAATTTCCTAATCCAAACAGCTTCCATCGCAGCTTTCGAATCAGCTGTGTACTCATCTTTTATTGTAGACATAGCAGTAGTGGTCTGCTTGGTACTCTTCCAATCCACTGCTCCTCTATTAACAACATATACATAACCAGTCTGAGACGTTGTATCATCTTTATCAGTCTGCTATCCTGCATTGCAGTAACCCATCACTTTAAGCTCTGCATCAGGATTCCCACCATAAACCAAAAACATATCTTGAGTAGCTCTTAGATACTTGAGAATATTCTTAACAACAGTCCAATGACTTTCACCTGGATTTTATTAAAACTGACTTGTAATATTCTTGGAAAACGCCACATTAGGTCTTGTGCATCTTACTGCATACATGATCGATCCTACAATTGAGGCATAAAAAACATTTTTCATGCGTGCCACCTCAGCAGGTCTAGAAGCACATTGTGTACTATTCAAGTCAAGCCTTGCATTGGAAGATATCCCTTTTTAGAATTCTTCTTTCTAAATCTCTTTAGGATATTGCCAATGTAAGCACTTTGACTTTAACACCCTAGATCTATCTCTGTAGATCTTGATTCCAAGAATATACACTGCTTCTCCCATATAATTTAAAGCAAAACATTTTCCAAGATAGGATTTTACATCTTGTAAACTTGGAATATGTTTTCCTATGATCAATATGTCATCAACATCTTTTATATAATAAGCGAACTCACTTTAGGCCAAATCGAAGGATCTGATTAACAATGAGGGGCTCGATTTAAAAATCGAGCCCTCTGATTGGCCAATTAAAAAAGTCAAAGCATAAAAAATTAAAATATTAAGTAAAAGTCAATAGACATAGGTGTGTCAAAAGTGTGAGAAAATAAAACTTGAAAAATGAGAGAAAGAGTATTTTGCAAATTCAGTAAAAAGAAGCCCATTAAGCACATTCGAAACAATATCACAACATATACACCATCACAACAACTCGTCATTCTTCTCGGCCTCTCCATAAAACCCCTAACGTTCTTCTTCTCATCTCTTCAAAAAACCCTAACGTGCTCTCATTCGTCCCCTATTCACACACAAAAAAAACTTGTTTATGACGGGTTTGTGATGATGGCTATTTTTTTGTAGGTTTTTTATGCTCATGAATCGAGCTATATTCAACAACAGAAGAGGTAAATATTTTGTATCTTTAGCTTATTATTCATAAACTTTGTAATCTTAATTAGATTAAATTCAATTATTTAAACATATCAATCAATGAAGAAGAATGATATGAAGTTGGTGGTTGTTGTTGTAAGTGGAATCAAAATCAAAAGCTTTTGATTCCGACAAGATAAAAAAATTATAATTAGGGTTTTACAATCCATATTTATGTATTGAATATGTATTTGATGTTGTTGTATGGTCATCTAGATTCAAGTAACTTTTAGTTTATGTTTATATCTATGCTTTCAACTGTTATTTGTTTTTTTTATAGGTTTCTGATGCTCATGAATCGAGCTATATTCAATAGCAGAAGTGGTAAAAAAGATTCATATCTCTAACTTATTATTCAAAACACTTTGTAATCTTAATTATATTAAATTCAATTGTTCAAACATATTAATAAATGAAGAAGAATGATATGAAGTTGGCGGTTGTTGTTGTAGGTGGCATCAGAATCAAAAGCTTTTGATTCTAATATGGTAAAAAATATATAATTAGGGTTTTACAATCCATTCTTATGTATTGAATACTTATTTGATGTTGTTGAAGGGTCATATAGATTCAAGTAAGATTCATTTTATATTTATATTTATATTTATATTTAAGCTTTCAACTATTTCTACTATGATTTTGTTATCAGAATAAGTTAATCTAACATGCACATGCATGCAAATGATCAGCATCGGCTTGCATTTTAGGTACTTGGGATAAAAAAATCTAGAAATCGGCACATTCATGGCTTATTTGGACAAAAAAGTGAAGAAAATGACGAAGTCACAAAATATTGTCAGATAAGGGAGTCTGACGGCGTCACACATCACAAACCGACGCCGTCACTTGCTACTGAAGATAGATTTTTGGTGGAAATCAATAAGCGACACCTCAGTGGCATCTGAAGGCACTACAACCTGACGACGTTAGGTGTAATTTGAAGTTGAGAGTCACGTACAAAGCTAACAAGAGACAAACCAGAGCATTTACAAGGGGACAACATTAGGCATCACATGACAAATTCAGAGATCCAAAGCAACGGCGTCATAACGACGACTTACACAGGACGAAACCCGACGGCGAGCTGACATCGTCACAACCTATAAGGTGACACCGTCACAAGTAACGGGAGATTCAGCCACGTAATCAATCCCCCAAACTGTCACTCGGGATGTCAGGATTGCAAGCAACCTACACTAAGCGAGCTAGAAGCTAAAGTGAATCTTACTATATATATTTTCGCATGTTTTCCTTTATTTTTGTAACACTTTGAAGAGGCAAACCCTATATGAATTTCACCCACAAAGTTTTTAACACACACAAAAATAAGAAAATAAAAAAATAAATCAGAAAGAACATACACACACACTACAACCCAAAGGTTACCTCCCGGAAAGCGCTAAGTTTACCGTCGTGAGCCCGACATAACTCATTGGAGCTATTTATACGGTTGGAATGGTTCCAAATAAACCACATCGATCGTGTCCATATGATCACTCTCCAACACAACATAGGACTTCAGACGGTGTTCATTGACTTTAAACGGCTCTCCACCCGCCATATTTTTTTATTTCAATGGCTCCATGTGGAGAGACTTGATTCACAACGTATGGACCCGTCCATTTACTTCTCAATTTTCCTGGAAAGAGCTTAAGTCTAGTATTGAATAACCAAACTTTTTGACCCACCAAGAAAGAATTCTTGGTGATGTATCGGTCATGAAAAGCCTTAGTTTTCTCTTTATAAATCTGGGAGCTCTTATAAGCATCCCTTCTAGTCTCATCTAATTTAGATAACTGAAGTTTCCTAGAATTACCTGCATTATTTAAGTCCATATTAACCTGCTTAATTACCCATTCAACCCTATACTCAATCTCAATCAGTAAATGACACGCCTTTCCATATACCAACCTACACGGTGAAATCCAAATAAGGGTCTTAAAAGCCATCCTATATGCCCACATGGCATTATATAGCCTCATGGACTAATCCTTCCTATCTCTATGAACGATATTTTCTAATATTCGCTTAATATCCTTATTAGATACTTTCATTTTTCCACTAGTTTGTTGATGATATGGGGTTGTTGTTCTATAATTAACACGATAGTGTTTCAATAACTTTCCAAATTTGAAGTTCTTAAAGTGGGAACCCCCATCACTAATGATGGCCTTGGGGATTCCATGCATAGAAAAGATATTTTTCTTGACAAACTTAAGAACTACACTATGGTCATTTGTTTTTGTAGCCTCGGCCTCTACCTACTTAGAGACATAGTCAACTGCCACCAAAATGTACGCATTGTCGTGGGAGGTACACGTTAAAGATCTCAACAACAAGTATGAGATTCATCGACATCTGTTCATGCCTTGAAATCCCACCAACTTGCTAGCAACGAGTACATACTTTCACAAAAGATTGGGCATCCTTGAATATAGTCAGTCAAAAGAAGCCAATTTGAAGGACTTTATGCACAGTTTTCGTTGCACCAAAGTGTCCCCCACATGCATAAGAGTTGCAATGAGCCAATATGTCCGTATGCTCGTGATCGGGAACACACCTCATAACAACTTGGTCAGCACACACTTTATAAAACTCTAAACCCTACCAAAATAATGCTTCAACTGAGAAAAGAAGTATTGTCTTTGTTGTTTGGTTATCATCTAAATTGAGGTAAGAATCATCTCCATATTCTTAAATTCATATGTTATGGCTTCTTAATAGTGGGTGAAGCCTAAAGTTCATGTTTTTATGCCATTAGAGGGGTTTTCATGAATTTCTATGAAGTTAGGTTAAGATGTAATTTTATAAAATCACTAAGAATTCGTATAGTGGTTTAAAATATGATGGGCACCTTGTTAGGGTGCCATAACACCAATTAGTGGTGTTAAACTTCAGAAAACATGTTGGTGTGGTTATATAAGCCACAAACCAAACACCCCTTATTGCTTATTTACCTTTTAGTGCTTATCATAATAAACTAAGATATATTTCTAATAAGCTCCATGCGAATTGTATCTTCCTAGATTATAAGTGTTAACCGGGGATGTCTTTAAGAAGCATGTGATTCTTTTCAAGCGGTTTTGAGGTGAGTAACATATGTAAGAATAGAAACGAGACTTTAGTAACCTGTTTGAAGTGCCACATAATTTGCGATACTTATGTTTAAGTTATAGCATGTTTGCGTGTTATACTCGTGTTACATGTTCACTTTAGTGTCATGGCATGTTATGAGCAGTAATGACTTATGCGGTATAAGCTTATATGTGAAATAAAGTAAACGGGTCAAAACAGCCCGTAATGACCCATGTGGCCTTAGTTATGTGTTGTTAGCTTACATATTGCATTATTACTTGTTTAGCTTCCTAAGTGGATGACATAACTAGAATGGACATCAAAAGTGGATGACTTGCATAATTATATGCAACAAAACCTAAGAATGGGATATAGACATCCTTAGTGGACAACACGTTCTATTACGTGATCACATGTTTCAAAACGGAACTTAGACATCCTTAGTGGATAAACCGAGCCTTCATTAGTGTCTCATTTCCTAAAATAGGACTTAGGCATCCTATGTGGATGACCTGTATCTTTAAGCGGCTCATTAGTTATGATATATTTAGTTTAGACATCCTAAGGGATGAATAGCACAACTAGATAAGAAGAGTCTCAAAAAGGGGACTTGACGTCCTATGTGGACGACTAGAGCACATATTGCTAAGTTGAATAAATATGTGTTCACAACATCGTAAGTGGACGACTAGTATATTATGGCAAACATGAGCTTTCGAGCATTATGATGAAGTATCTAGCCCTTAGTGCATGACATGGTGCAAGGGTGTATTCTCGTGAGGAATTAGCAGTGTTAAAGCACCAAGATAGTTATACGAGGAAAGTTCTTATGAAGCAACGTCTAGTTTTATGGTCAGCTTTATATATGTTATCTCACTAAGCTTATAGCTTACGTTTCTTCGTTTATGTCTTTCTTATAGGTGAGATCAAGTTTAAGGCTAGAGGTCGTGATTTAGCCACCGGTGGAGTTCATGGGTAATCGAGCTTATTCCAACCCTCTCTTATACCAAAGGAACACCCTAGGAAAAATGCTTTTATGTTATGGGTTGCTTAAACGTATAAATATTTTGTTTAAAAAATAGTACAAGTTATGTTTAGAAGAAAAAAGGGGCGTTTCGCATAGAGCCAAATCTACCCATTTTGACCCGTTTTGGTTATGTAAAGGTGTAAATGAATGTTATGTGTTTAGTACAGTTTTTATATGGTATGAAGTATGTGTTACCCTGTATTTATATCATTGTAATGGGCCCAAGCCTGAGTTTAGAATATTCTCTAGATTGCTATTTATGAGTATGTATAATTGTGATGATCAACCAATCAAATCATTCATCATTCATTATACGTCTTACAAGGTATCAAAGCCATACTAATCGATATATCCCATAAACCCTAAACTTCAGCCACTTTAATCTTCAGCCACCACTTTAATTTTTTCAGCCGGCGGTCCGGATCACATATATCTTTATCTCCATCATCACTTTAAACCTCAGCAAACCTACCTATCATCTAAACCTCAGAGCCTTAGCAAGCCGTAGTTCTTTTTTGCGTTCTTTTCTTTTATCTCATTGTTTTCTTTTTTTATCTATTTGATTTTCTTGTTTACCATAAATCTGATTTAGTGGTTAGTGCTTTCTCATGCCACAACAGTAGTTCTTTTAATTTTGTGAAGAAAAAAAATCGTTGGTCTATAGTGCATCATGATTCTGTCATTATTTATGTTTATCCTTTATTTATTACTTTTTTTTTCTTTTAATGCTAACAAATAAAATATAAAAAATGGTGGATCTTTATGCTTTTCTTGGAAAAACACGCCCCGTTTATTTGGAAGGTTCTTTGGGGGTTGATGTATTAGAACCAACTTTCGTTTTCTCATCTTTTCTTTTCATGCTAGTGCATGAGCTTTAGTTGTAGGGGATACTTTGGGTTTTCCCCCTTTTTTACTTGTGGGGATACTTTGGGTTATCTCATTTGGTTAGGATATTTTGGTTTATCATGTTTGGTACGGATACTTTGGTTTATCTGATTTGTTTCGTGTTTATGTCTGCTGCTTAAGGATGTGCTTCCGCTTGCTGTCGAATGTCTTCTTCAACAATTATCTATTAGTTTCACTTTATTGTTTATTAGCTTTTAATCTTCAATCAGCTTTCACGATTTCGTCGCTCGAACTGCGGGGGAGTGTTAGCCCGTAGTTATATTATTGTAACGGGCCCAAGCCCGAGTCTAGAATATTCTCTAGATTGCTATTTATGTGTATGATGTAATTGTGATAATCAATCAATCAAATTATTCGTCATTCATTATACGTCTTACAATATGTTTAGTTGGTTTTATGCATTTTGTGTGTTGCGCCTAGTTGGTTTTCTTTAGAAACTGCAGTTTTATGCAGTATGTGCTAAATCAGATAGCTCGATACGGCGTATCCAAGTTTATGGATACGGCTTATTGGGCATAGTACATGGTACGACGTATTTTACTCAGGGAATATGGCTTATCAAGTTCAGCATTCTGTACTGTGTACCCCATGTTGGGGATACGGCGTATTCAAGGTTTAGGCGCACACTAAGTATTATGTTTTCAGTATATGGTGTATCAAACTTGATATCCAATATGGCGTATTCTAAGATAATGGATAAGGCGTATTGATCCAAGACAAAAAAATAAAATAAATAAATAAATAAAGAAAAAAAAATCTAGTATGGCCATTTCATTGCTTCAAATGGGAATTGTAACGATCAAGAAATTTACACAAAACAGATTGCCAAAAATGTTGATTGACGTCTTCAATGGACTGGAAATAAATAAAAGTTGAATACAAAGTTTGAGAATATCAATTGTGTAGTTGCAAGTTAGAATTCAGTTAAAAACTGGCCTAGCTATTACCGTTCTTATGTGAGCAGCCTATCCCAGTTAGCAATTTTTTGGAAGTGAAATAGATATTGTTTATTAGGTTTTAGTATCTTGTACCTAAAGTTTTCACTTCGCATTTTTTTGCCTCTATGTAATGCTTTGACCGACTCAAAGGCAAGTTGACGTGTAAGATCAAGCTCGTGCTGCCATCCTAACAACGTTGCAACGTGCATGCTCTGACTTTTGATTGGTTATAAAATATGTCAACCTTCATTTAATTGATCTTAAACTAAAGCACAGAACACCAAACTAATATATCATGGATAACTGACGCTCGTTCTTTCCCCTATTCGTGATCAATTTGATTTCTCAGAAAACCTGATTTTACAGGCAATTCACCTGAAAATACACCATATGAGATAAACTGATGACATCAATTAAGAATTTACCATGAAGACTAGCTATATAAATAACTTCTATAAAATATCAATCAATCATTGATCCAAAAAAACTCTATATGTTCAATGCATACTGACATTGGACTATTACACTAGCTTATATGTTTTGAGGCCTTAACACTACCCGTCCTAAACAATGCTATCCATGTGTCCAACTACTTAATATTCGTGGTAAAGGTCCAACTAGTATTGAAGCCGTAACATGGATGAATTGCGATTCTTTACATGGAATTTCATCAAGCAGCTTACGAGCAACAAAGTTAATTTGATTAATAACCCACAAATGATAATCCGCTAAACCAAACTTCATTGCCAATGAGTAACGTGATATCTTCAAAACTAAATTAAAAGATGCAGTAAATCAGTAGATGCAAAAGGAAATGGTTTAAAGTACACAGTTACATTTCTGGGATTTTGTATTGTGTTACATTTACATTTGCTTCTTTTCTTTACAATCATGAAACAGGGTATCAAGCAACTGGAATTTTCTATATCGTGCATTTGAAAGGGTTGGCATGCTCCATATTTCTGCACTACTTTTATACTTTTTTGGCACAAAGTATCATTAGTGGTTTTGGAAATTTTTTTAAGAAAACATTTAAAATTTTATGCTCCAGTTAGAAGAGAGCACTCATATACCATATTGTCTATAAAGTATGGATTAGCAATAAAAAAAGAAATGAAAATGCCCGTATTCTAAACGGTTTAATATTTTATGCTCCTATTAGAAGAAAGTGCTTGGAAGGAAAACAATCTTGTGGAATAATATGACACCATCTAATATTTAATTTATGAGAATTGGAAATTAATTTATGAGAGAAGGGAAAGCTCAAGTATAAAGAGAGACATACGACCCTAGCTTCACTGCATAGAAACAAAAAAACATGCAAAAGCAAGTAATGTCTTCTTCAAACTTCTTACTTTTATCTCTAACTCTACTACTCGTTGCTCCCTCAGTTGTACCAACCTTTTCTTCTGATTCTCTGGAGGAAGCAAATGCTCTTCTAAAATGGAAAGCAAGCCTTATAATCCCAAACAACTCCCAAATTGTATCTTCTTGGACACCCCTTCCAACGAATACTAGCGCACTCCCCTCGTGCCCTTCTTGGTTTGGAATTGCTTCACCGGTTCCCGTTCTCTATTCTAGGCAATCTTACCCATTTTCAGCTTAGTGGAAACAGCTTCTTTGGTCCCATCCCACCAGAAATCGGACTCCTGTCCAAACTTGTCTATCTTGAGTTTTCAGCCAATCGGTTTTCTGGTGTAATTCCACCTACCATTGGGAGTTTGAACTTTCTCACTAAATTATTTTTGGGCACAAACCAACTCTCTGGACCCATTCCATTTGAATTAGGGAATTTGAAGTCTCTAACTCATTTACAATTGGACAGTAATCAACTCAATGGTTCAATCCCTTCATCGTTGGGTGATTTGGAGTCTTTGAATATCCTTTATCTGTACAAAAACCAACTCTCCGGACCCATTCCATTTGAATTAGGGAATATGAAGTCTCTAACCGATATACAATTGAGTGAGAATCAACTCAATGGTTCAATTCCTTCATCGTTGGGTGATTTGAAGTTTTTGAATATCCTTTATCTAAACAAAAACCAACTCTCCGGACCCATTCCATTTGAATTAGGGAATTTGAAGTCTCTAACCGACATACAATTGAGTGAAAATCAACTCAATGGTTCAATCCCTTCATCGTTGGCTGATTTGAAGTCTTTGAAAATCCTTTATCTGAACGCAAATCAACTCTCAAGACCCATTCCAATTGAATTAGGGAATATGCAGTCTCTAACTGAATTAGAATTGACAGAAAATCAACTCAATGGTTCAATTCCTTCATCGTTGGGTGATTTGAAGTCTTAGAAATTCCTTAATTTGATCAAAAATAAACTCTCTGGACCCATTCCAATTGAATTGGGGAATATGAAGTCTCTAACCAATATACAATTGAGTGAAAATCAACTCAATGGTTCAATTCCTTCGTCGTTGGGTGATTTAAAGTATTTGAAATTCCTTTATCTGGGCACAAATCAACTCTCTGGATCCATTCCTTCATCGTTAAAAAACTTGAGAAGCCTTCTGGCTCTGTTTCTCAATGAGAACAAGTTATCCGGTCCTATACCACAGGGAATCGGAGGAAAACAATTGTTTGAGCTACGGCTAGACACAAATAAACTGTCTGGCCAAATCCCAAAGGAGTTTGGTGAGATGAAAAGTTTATTAAATTTAAACTTAAGCAATAACAACCTTTCAGGTGTTATACCTCAAGAGCTTGGATCTCTGCATGGCCTCCTTACTCTTGACTTATCCAAAAATAGGTTAAATGGGTCATTACAAAGATATATTGGTGATTGGGTACAAATCAATCAAATATATCTTAGTAATAACAACTCAGCGGAAAGATCCCATCAGAGATCGGTAAATTAAGTCAACTCAATTTTCTTGATTTATCTTGGAATTCACTAGCAAAAGAGATACCATCGGAATTTGGAAGCTTAAAAAGTCTGGTAACGATGAATCGTTCTCACAATAAGCTATCTGGTTCTATTCCTAATGGTTTCAGTAACTTGCCAAGAGGGATTAACATAGACATGTCTTACAATGAGCTCACAGGTCCGGTTCCCCCTTATCCTGTCTTTTTAAATGTGTCTGGAGAAGCATTAAAAGGAAATCGTCATCTGTGTGGAAATGTTACAGGTTTGAAACTTTGTGAAAGTCAGATAAAAATGAATAAAAACAATCATTTTTATCGTAAGCTCATCCTTGTAACTATGGTCCCACTTTTTGCTGCTCTTTTACTTGGTTTATTCATGTGTGGCCTCATTGCTTGTCGTGGTAGAAAGAAAACTTCTCCACAAAAACCACCAGGCGAAGAAGGTGGCAAATTTTTCTCAATAACAACTTTTGATGGACAGGCAATGTATGATGAAATCATCAAGGCAACAAACGATTTTGATGATGCATATTGTATTGGGATGGGAGGATACGGTACGGTGTATAAAGCAGAGTTACAACCCAACAATTTAGTAGCTGTCAAGAAACTTCATTCATCATCTGAGAGTGACGATCATATAGGTTTCCTAAATGAGGTACGAGCATTAACAAACATAAGGCACAGAAATATAGTTAAACTCTATGGATATTGCTTCCATGCTCGTCACTCATTTTTGATTTACGAATATCTTGAGAAGGGAAGTCTAAAATCGCTTTTTAAGTAGCGATATCACAGCGAAGGAAATGGATTGGCTGAAAAGGGTAAGAATTGTAAGGGCTGTAGCGAATGGTTTGGCTTATATGCACCACGATTGTACACCTCCTATCATTCATAGAGACATTTCTGGAGCTAATATTCTTCTCGATTCTGATTATGAGGCACATATCTCGGATTTTGGAACAGCGAAGCTTCTAAAGCTGGATTCATCCAATTGGA
This sequence comes from Chrysanthemum seticuspe, assembly GCA_019973895.1. Taxonomy (NCBI): domain Eukaryota; kingdom Viridiplantae; phylum Streptophyta; class Magnoliopsida; order Asterales; family Asteraceae; genus Chrysanthemum; species Chrysanthemum seticuspe. The sequence goes on along the minus strand of BPTQ01000005.1, from coordinate 344,181,610 downwards.
CTGCGGTTGTAGGCACCTATGGCTATATTGCGCCAGGTAAGTACCATACATTTTAAAGTTATTCATACAATACATACTTATTCTCAAGTTATATAACAACTTTTTTTGGATTGTCCTGCTTCCTTCATTGTAGGGCTTGCTTATACGATAGTGGCAACAGAGAAATGCGATGTGTATAGTTTTGGAGTTGTTGCACTAGAAGTGATTATGGGAAAGCATCCTGGAGAAGTTATATCATGTCTACCAACAATGTCGACCGATTATCTATTGCTGGCCAATGTAGGAGATAGACGGATTCCGCGACCATCACCTCTAGTACGTTGAGAAACTAGCTCATTTAATTTTGAATGTCTTACGGGCATGTTTGAACTACAACCCACAGGAAAGACCAACAATGCGCCAAGTCAAAGATTTATTGTCAGTGGATGATCGAGTTTGGATGAAGATGCGTGTATCGGTAACTTGATGCATGCTTGATTGATTTTTGTATGACGTCTAGTCATAAGTCATAAAGTTTAAGGAACGTTTTATGTTTTGTTTTCTTGTCTTGAATTATGTTGTAGATTGTTATTTAATAAGGAATAATGTATATCAATGAAGATTGCTACCTTTCTATAATAATACAGTTAGGTGTTAGAATTATCACCTTCTGTAGACACACTAACATTGTAAAGGAATATGCCTGTTAGAATTTATTCTTGTTAATAACAAAAAATTAACTAGAAGTCTGTTAATTTGTCAAAAAAGATGGCATCGTCTACTGGAGAAGAAGAAAGCTAACAAAAAGAAAATTCCCTTTAGAAATTTTTTCGTCACTATACATAAAAGTGGTTACTAAAAGAATTAAAAAACTCTATAGTGTTATAAATAATGAACAAGAACACAAAAACTATAGAATGCATTATGATATTTTTGTATAATTTTGTATTTTCGACCAACTACAAGGATCAAGTGTCTACTCAAAAATAGATCTGAGATCACGTTATCATCAGCTAATGGTTAGGGAAGAGGATATTCCCAAAACGGATTTCGGGAATCGATACAGTTACTACGAGTTTTAAGTGATACCTTTTGGTTTAACCAACGCACCGACAGTGTTTATGGACCTCATGAACCGCGTGTACAAACCTTACTTGGACAAGTTTGTAATTGTGTTCATTGATGACATTCTTATCTACTCTGGCCAAAAAAAGAGCATGAGGGACATTTAAGGACAATCTTGGAGCTAGTTATGAAGGAGGAACTGTATGCTAAATTCTCCAAGTGTGAATTGTAGATTCAAACAGTGCAATTCCTCGGGCGCGTGATTGATAGTCATGGAATTCACGTCAACCCCGCAAATATTAAGGCCATCAAATATTGGGTTACCCCTACCACTCCTACTGAGATATGTCAATTCTTAGGTCTTGCCGGTTATTACAGAAGATTCATTGAAGGCTTGTCAAAGATCACCAAGCCTTCGACCGAGTTGACTTAGAAAAATAAGAAATTTGACTGGGAGAAGAGTCTTTTCAAATTTTAAAACTGAAGCTCTGCGACGATCCAATTTTTGCACTACCATAAGGGAGAAATGATTTTGTGGTGTATTGCGACGCGTCATACAAGAGATTGGGTGTTGTACTATTGCGAAGAGAGAAATTCGTCGCTATTAGCCCGTATTGTACCTTGTATTATGGGCTCTAGTTGTCTAGAATATTCAGTGTGTGACTATTTATGTACGATGTATTGTATCATGTAAAGGCAATCAATCAAATATTCTCCCATTAATTGATCGAATATGGTATCAGCCATACTTTTTCGATCCTGCTAAACCCTACCACCAGAACTCTTTTTCTTCTTTTTTTCACAGATTTACTTTTACAGGTATACTCATAAAGAAGATTTGTGCTAGGTCACAATAATCAGTATCTTGTGTTACTTGTGCTAGGTCACAAGTTTAAATCCTAAAACCCTCTTCTCCATTCACAACCTGTTAACCTACAATGACAGGATGATCAACACCACCAATCATTCCCCTCTCAAAAAAGCTCTCTGCTGTCACTCACCACCACCTTCTCACGAGGGTTCCCGTCAAACTTGACCTTGATAATTGGAACTATGACTCGTGGGAATTCTTCTTTGAGCAACTATGTTATAGTTATGAGGTAGATAAGTTCATACATGGGACTCCCACTGATTCCTAATCTAGCACCACCCCTCAATTCACCCAAGATGAATTAAAGGTAGATAAAATTGTTCTCTCGTGGATCTTTAGTTAAAACACTCCAGATACACCGGCGACTTAAACAAGTGTGTTCAAAATTTTGTTAGCGGGTCAACTTTTTCCAAAAATTTTTAGCAAGTTTGTTAGTGGTATTTTTGGTTGCTTTTCTAAAACTGCTTATCTGCTTATTGTAGTTTGATACGAGACAAGTACATAGTTTCTGGGATGTTTGGGATTGCCAGTATAAACTACTTATATCATGTCATTAATAGTGAGTGGAATGTGTTGTATTGAATAAACAGCTTGGAGCTGCGTATTCTCTAAGCTGCTTTTATTACTATACGCAATAAGCAGATAAATATCTCTAATAAGTAATTAGCAATCACTAAGAGTAGATTTTGTGAAGTCCTCGATTTCAAAAGTTTAACAAGCAATCACTAGAGTAGATATTATGAAGTCCTCGACTTTACAAGTTCAACAGCCATATAATTTAAATCCTTAAGATTGTATGATTTGTGGCGATTAAATTTCATCGTTATTGTTTAAACTTTATGAAGTGAACTTCAAATAAAGGATGTGTACGTTTACAACCCTCTAGTATTTTCGTGGGTGATCAAACAGTTTATAATCTTTTCTCGTGCAGGTATGACTCAAATAACTCTGTGTTGGAGTGGTCTATAGATCTCATCGATAAATCAAATCGAAGGTAATTAGCAGATAAATCATCATTTTTCATTTGATTTTTCAGGGTAAGCCGTATCATTTTGAGATTAATTTTGTGACATAATGAACACAATGCAGCGGTTCGTTAGAGTTTGTTGTTCCTCCAGTTGACACCAAAGCTTTCTTTCCCATACGTGCGCGTTTCTCCTCAACAAGTACTTTCAGCCACATCAAGGTACCAAATGATCACATTACTGATTATATTTTCACCTTTAATACTATTTTTATTCAAGTTCATCTTTACGAAGACCCGTTTAGCCTGATATATATGTATATATGTTGCAGGTTGTTGATGTCGTCCCAATAAAAGATGAAGCTGCTCCAAAGTTTTCTCAGAGAATGCAAATGGTTGCAGATTGCTACAAAGTTGTTTGATTCAACTTGTTACCGTATGAAACATAAACCTCTTGATCACCTCATAGTTCTATCAGTGTCGGATTTCACAGTTATTTTTCTTTTGTTGAATGGCAATATTTAAAAGCTAGAAAAGTTACTTACGAGAGGGCATTGAACTTCAGACTTATCTTTATAAGAGATCATCTCATTTAATTGATGCAAACTATAGTACTAAAGAAATTATATAACGTCGAAAATGCAAACACCATCAGAGACACCAGGGTGAGTCCGAGACACCCATAGTTTTTTGTAGCATAGTGTCAATTTTGTTAGATAACCTTGTTTTTTCTTAAATGCAGCCGGTCCTAAAAATTATGTTTGGATTATGATTTTGTTTATTCTAAAAATTATGTTTGAATTGCATTATTATTTAGTTTATTATAAGTTTATCTTAACTCTCTAAAATATTTTATTTCTCCTTTTGTTCAAAAATTTTGCTTTCTCCTTCAATTAATATTTTTTAACATTTTCATATCTTAAAATAGTCACCATATTTTTGGAATTTTTGTAATCAACTTTATTTTACTCGTTCAAAAATAAAAATCAGCTTTGTTTTACCAATTAATGTACCTCTAAACAATTTTTGGCAACATTATAATTCTAGCAAATTTTCGTTTAGTTGAAATCTTACACTTTAAACGATTGTTCAATTAAAATCTTTAACTTCAAATGATTGTTTAATTAGTGACTTCAAATGACTGTCACTACTACAAAACCAGGCTAATGCAACGAAAATTTGCAATGGTAGATTTTCGTTGCATATTTGCAACCGTAATGCAACGAATTACCAACCGAAAAGCATCAACAAAAAAATGGTTGCAAATCCGTTGCAAAATTAAAACATATTTCTTTTACTTTTATTTTTATCTTTTCCGTTGCAATTCCGATGCAATTTTTCATAATTTGCAACGGAATAGCAACCGAAGACAAAAATAAATCTAAAAGAAATTATAATTAACTTTTCGTTGCAATTCCGTTGCAATTTTTCATAATTTGCAACGGAATAGCAACCGAAGACAAAATTTAAATCTAAAAGAAATTATTATTTGCTTTCCGTTGCACTTCGGTTGCAAATTTTCAATATTTGCAACGGAATAGCAACGGAAGACTTCTAAAACAAATTACCGCTTATTTTCTGTTGCAATTCTGTTGCAAAAATCAAAATTTGGAAGGAACAGAAACGAAATGCATAATTTAAATATGGGTGAAGGCTGAGAATACGTAACAAAGTTTCTCAAATATACCGATGTACGTAACATACAAATTTTATTACTTTTGTACGTAAATAACTTTCAAATTATGATCAATGTACGTAATGTGACCGGTAACTACAAGTTACCAGGTCAAAAGTTTCAAATTATGATCAATGTACGTAAATAACTTTCAAATTATGTTCAATGTACGTAATGTGACTGTTTTTCTTACGTTTTGTCCGTTTTTGTTCCGTTTTTGTCCGTTTTTCTTACGTTTTGTCCGTTTTTGTTCCGTTTTCGTCCGTTTTTGTTCTGGTTTTGTCCGTTTTTCTTACGTTTTGTCCGTTCTTCTTACGTTTTGTTCTGTTTTTCTTATGTTTTTGTTCCATTTTTGTCCGTTTTTCTTACGTTTTGTCCGTTTTTCTTACGTTTTGTCCGTTTTTCTTACGTTTTGTCTGTTTTTGTTTCGTTTTTGTCCTTTTTTCTTATGTTTTGTCCGTTTTTCTTACGTTTTGTCCGTTTTTGTCTGTTTTTCTTACGTTTTGTCCGTTTTTGTTCCGTTTTTGTCCGTTTTTCTTACGTTTTGTCCCTTTTTCTTACGTTTTGTCTGTTTTTGTTTCGTTTTTGTCTGTTTTTCTTATGTTTTATCCGTTTTTCTTACGTTTTGTCCATTTTTGTCTGTTTTTCTTACGTTTTGTCCTTTTTTGTTCCGTTTTTGTCCGTTTTTCTTACGTTTTGTCCGTTTTTCTTACGTTTTGTCTGTTTTTGCTCCGTTTTTGTTCGTTTTTCTTATGTTTTGTCCGTTTTTCTAACGTTTTGTCCGTTTTTGTCCGTTTTTCTTACGTTTTGTCCGTTTTTGTTCCGTTTTTGTCCTTTTTCTTCCATTTTTGTCCCTTTTTTTACGTTTTTGTCCATTTTTTTACGTAAGAAAAACGGACAAAAACGGAACAAAACGGACAAAACGTAAGAAAAACGGACAAAAACTTAAGAAAAACGGACAAAACGTAAGGAAAACGGACAAAACGTAAGAAAAACGGACAAAAACGGACAAAACGTTAGAAAAACGGACAAAACATAAGAAAAACGAACAAAAACAGAACAAAAACAGACAAAACGTAAGAAAAACGGACAAAAACGGACAAAACGTTAGAAAAACGGACAAAACGTAAGAAAAACGGACAAAACGTAAGAAAAACGGACAAAAACGGACAAAACGTAAGAAAAACAGACAAAAACGGACAAAACGTAAGAAAAACGGACAAAACATAAGAAAAACGGACAATAACGAAACAAAAACAGACAAAACGTAAGAAAAACGGACAAAACGTAAGAAAAACGGACAAAAACGGAACAAAAACGGACAAAACGTAAGAAAAACGGAACAAAAATTTAAGAAAAACGGAACAAAACGTAAGAAAAACGGATAAAACGTAAGAAAAACGGACGAAAACGGAACAAAAACGGACAAAACGTAAGAAAAACGGACAAAAACGGAACAAAAACGGACAAAACGTAAGAAAAACGGTCACATTACGTACATTGATCATGATTTGAAAGTTATTTACGTACAAAAGTAATAATTTGAAACTTTTGACCTGGTAACTTGTAGTTACCGGTCACATTACGTACATTGACCATAATTTGAAAGTTATTTACGTACAAAAGTAATAAAATTTGTATGTTACGTACATCGGTATATTTGAGAAACTTTGTTACGTATTCTCAGCCTTCACCCTTTAAATATAGAAGTAATTATCATTTCTTTCCGTTGGTAATTTTGTTGCAAATTTCAAAAAAATTGCATTAATCTGCAACAGAAGATTACAATAAAATGTATTATGAATTAGTTCTAATTGTCGTCGCAAATCCCTTGCCTTTATCTTTTTTCCCGTTAATCCACTAAAGAAATCGTTAAATCATCAATGATCCTTGTAGCAGGGGTAATGATTAGATAGACTAAATAAGCGTGTGTACATAATGTGTAAAACGCTGAAGACGACTCTTCATTCTTATGAACAAGCATATCTAGTCATCATGGGGGCATTATTGTTTTGGATAAAAATTAAACGGTGATATGATGGTTTAGTTGCACCGACCGTACGTGATCCTCAAGCAAAAAAACATTAATGTCACATATTCAGTCTAGCACACTAATGAGAAATCCTTGTGATGTACTTTGTAGTGCATGCTCTTTGTTCATTGATTTCATGTGTACACAGACTACAATGTGACGTGCGGAGATTCTATAACGGTCATAATTATAAATGTCTCTAGAAATCTTAGATACCTTCATTATATTTGGATGAGCTTCACCGGGTTGTTTATGTCTTATTACGGTATAAAGCTTCCATAAGTAGAACTGAGTTGATATTTGCCATAATTGGTTCTGTTGTGTTTGATTGGTTGTAATGGTTTAGTAGGTTTATCATTCCTAATCGCGTTAAAATGAGGTTTATCTTGCGATGGATTCAAGCTTGTAACGAGAAGAGCTCGAGTAACTTTTGAAGACTGGCATATCTTAAACCCTTAGGTTATACTGAGAACATAAGTTATTAACAACTTAATTAGACCATTGCACTAGTAGACGGATCATTAAGACATTGTGGAATTAAATTGGGTAGCACGTTCTTCCCAACTTGATCACACATGTAGTTTACTTGCGTTAGTTACTTAATTTTCTTTATTGGTATAATTAATCAAACTCGTGTCAATCTCTTAGATTGAAAACCCCCTTAAAAGTTGTAGAAAGTCCACAAGGTTTAGCTTTAAGTTCAACTGCTCCTCGCGAACGACGTGTGCTTACCATACTAGCTAGAACTGACCGGGTGATGTACTTTGTAGTGCACGCTTTTTAGTTTTTTTTTTTATAAATGAAAATATCTATAGTGATCTAATGGTTTAGATTGCACCGACCGTGATCATCCATCCAAAAAACGTCACACATTTGGTCTAGCACAATAACGAAGAATTCCTTGTGATGTACTTTGTAGTTCACGCTCTTTTTCCGCTAAGTTCATGTGCACAACGACTACAACATGACATGTGGAGATTCTATAACGGTCATAATTATAAATGTCTCTAGAAATCCTACATACCTTCATTATATATGGATGAGGTTCACCGGGTTATATATATATTGTGTTACGGTATAAAGTTTTCTTAAGTAGAACTGAGTAGGTATTTTTCACAACTAGTTGTGATATGTTTAATTGGTTGAATTGTTTTAGTAAGTATAATGGTTTAGTAGGTGTATTCAGTCCTAATATGAGTTTGGTTACCATGGTCAAAAGTTATTCTATCAAATACGTCCTACGAGACAAAGGGTAGAGGCTACTCATATGGGGTAGGCGGGTTAAATGGTGTAGGTGGCTCAAATGGTACAAATTGGTAGGCAGGTCAAATGAGGAAGGAGGGTTGATCTCAATCGAGGTAGATGTGATCGAACCTGTATAGCTTAATAACAAGTCAGTCGAACTAAGATTATCGGTTGGTAATCCTTCTCGGTATTTCGATAAAATAGTCAATTGAGGATAACGAACCACCTTATACCACCCAACATCATTGTTTCTTGGCCGAAATAGGCTTTATACAATGATTACTGAGAATTCATGTAGTTTACCTTGTATGTCTTGCCCGACGAGGGAAATTCCCATTGCTTTGGTCTCATGTCTAATTTATCTTTTAATTTGTGTCTATAATAATTTAATGTTAAGTAGTTTACTTTTGCTCGTTTATGTTTGTTTGTTCACTTTTAGGTCGTCTATGAAAATTTGTGCTCTGATGACTTATGACATATAATCTTAATTTTTTTAACAAACAAGCATGTACACCTTGTCAAGCTTTTGCATTAATTTGTTTCTTTCGTTAAGCTTTCATTTTTGTTCTTCGTTTACGACATGTACTTATATACCTAAGCTTATAAAATTTTGAAACGCTACGCTAGACTTATTTTTTATAGATATATGCTAACAGGTGCCTGAAATTCGAAACACTACGCTAGACTTATTTATTATAAAATTACATGCTTTTATAAAAACTTGGGGTGGAAATGAGCCGAGCCCGAGCCTGCCAGAGCTCGAGCTCGGGTCGTTTAAGTTTTGTAAATCTTGAGCTCGACTCGGTTTGAGCCTTATTTGTTAAGCTCGAGCTCGGCTCATGGTATGTTATATAGGCTTGGGGTCGGCTCGAGTTCGGCTCAGTTATACGATTTGGAAATGAAGAATAACTTGGCCCGATCTTGGCTCGTAGTATATATATTTTGAGCTCGTTAATAAGCTCGTCTATAATATGAATGCATAACATTTTATATATTTTTAATACGTAAAATATCATAGTGACATTTAGGCTCGAGTTTTTTAAACACCCCTATAGCAAAATCATTTGAAAAAAAACCCAAAATAAATAGAAGGTTGAAAACTTTTGTATCACCCATCCAAATTTTTAGTACCCGCCCATTTGTCTCTCCACCTACCGCCCAAATTTTGAGATTTTGAACAACAATTGGACCTTTCCCCATTCTTCTTTCAACTTTCACCTGCTCTCTTATTTATCTTTTTCACCAGCCCCCACACACAAACATCAACCCAAAATCAACGCATCTTTACCCAAAAAAAACATCAACCCAAAATCGTCAGTTACTTGCTTCCAATCCATGGTTTTAACTTGATATCTTCAACAACCAGGTATGCAATCTAGCTCTAACACCCGTTTTTTTTTTTATAGATTAGAGGTATTAGTATTCTTTGGACTGATGTTTAACAGATAAACATCACAAACAATTAAATCATTCTTTTATTCTGTTTAATCTAGACTTTCTATCAGTTTTTTGTTCTACTTGACCAAACAGAGGCATCTTTACTATAGGTGGTGGTATTGGAGAGGTACAACTTTGTTTTGAGTTCGATTGTTTGTTCTTATGATTTTAGATTTCTTGTTTCATGATTCGTAAGTTAGTTTTTTTTTTGGTAAAGGGGAGTAATCCTGCACCCTGGTAAATATATTAACCAAATAAACGTTTAAGTACAATGTATATGAGTGAAATCCCATATATCAGCCCGTTACATAGGCATAGAGCTTACATAACAAGATACTTCCTATTTTCTAGACAAGAAAACAAATCACTACTCAAATGATAACAAATGACACAACAAAATAAGATTACTTCCTAGGACCTTGAAACTTTGTGCCATACATGGCATTAAAGGCATCCAAATTCCCAAGAAGATCACGAACCTGCTTCGCATAGTCATCGAAGTCATAGTCATCATACTCATCTTCAAACTCTTGGCCACCACCAAATATATTAGCAGACTCATCAAATGGGTTAGCAAGAACCTCATCTTCAGAATCAGACACCTCAATCTCTCCCACTTTAGAAAAAGGGTTAGCTCTCTTAGTAGAAGAGGTAGACGGAATAGGTTGACCATCATCATCCATAAGAGTAGCTTTCCCATCAATAATTAGTTTTTCAAGCTTACCAATTTTCTCAACTATGGGAGTAGAACCAACATCTATTGTTCCCATTGAATCACTCACAAGCAGAACATGTGATGTAGAACCAGTCTTAATCAACTCATCCTCATTAACCTCCATTGTATGACCAGTATCCACATCTGTATCGTCCATATTAAGAGCATCATACTGATTAGACGTAGTGATCCTGGTTCCACTCGTACTAGCCACATTAGAAGCCATCGTCTTACCGACATTTACTTTCTTGGGTTCAGGAGGAGGCTTTTTGGGCCGATATTCAAAATGCTTGCCCACCACAGATTTAGTAGAACCTCCTCGACCCGGATTCGGCCCAACTTGCTTTCCCTTCTTCTTATTGTTAACAGTCTGTAAACCATCACTTACGTTCTTATGAGGTTGAGCAGTCGGAATCACAACCTTAGGACAATCCACCAAAGTATGTCCAAATACCCGACATTTCTCACATCTAGGCGGTTTCCATTCATATTCAACACGGATCTTCTCAATTGTCGAACCCGTACCATCAAGTAAAGGAATCTCGACAGTGAGGCTGTCCCTAAGAACCTCATCCGACTTAACTTCAATCATACACCTAGCAAAACTACTACGGCCCCAAGATTCTTTGCACATTTGACTAGTAAAAGCATCTAACCTTTTGGGCGTACCAATCAATGTAGCAAGAAGACTGAGCCCGTCATCAGAAAACATAGCTAAAGGAACATCATGGAATTTAACCCACACCGAAATGTTAGTCAAATCCTCTTTAAGCAAGTTGGTGTTCAATGTCCATCGTTTAAGAATAATAGGAACATTACGAATCAACCAAGGACCATTATCAAGAACATCATCAACGCCTTTTTTTGAATTAAACTTGAAGAAGAAGAATCCCTTAGCGTTCATCATAACCTTTTATAAACCATACTTAGCCCACGTATTGCCAACATAATAGTCAACAACAAGAAAAGCAAGGCGTTGACCAAGGAAGTATCCGTAAAGAGTATTCTCAAACCTCATGTTCACCTCTTCCACCACTTTCATTGGGACTGAAAGGTCAACATCATCCTTCTTTTTGCTGCATTCTAACCTCCGAAAATTAGACACGTGTTTCTGGGATTCATTAGAAGCAACACCCGCGTAAGAAACCAACTTAACTCCATTACCACTAGTAGTAACAACCTTAGGTGCATTAGGATCTGGCTCAGCTTCACTCCCACTATTACCAGGAGTTTTATTTGAACTTGTTCCAAAATTTTGTGATTGAAAAGCAACATTGAAGCTCGAAACTTGTGGAACCGTTCTCAAACCAGCTCCCAACACAGAAGTATCATGTACATGACTAGTGTCTCGTACAGCACCAGGCATATGTGTAGGACCATCATGTTGCTGGTTCAAAGCATTAGAACACTCAATATGAGCATCCTTAGGGCCCTCATTAGCACTAGTAAATACAGTTTCACCAGAAGAAGAATCCCTACTAACGACACCAGTAGACCATATACCTTCCTGAACATCCAAACCAGTAATATTAGCATAGATTACCTTTAGTCCTTCATTAGATTGGGGATGTTTCAAAGTATCCTTAGAGGCACTCGACATATTAGTATTCCGAATTGAATCACTATTAGGGCTCTTCAAAACATCCGCATCCACATTAGCATAACCACCAGACGCACCCATAGATGCATTCACGTTGTTTAGAAACCCCTTTGATGAGTTTCCAAATACTCATCATTTTTACATAATCTAAACTGCAAAATCATCTGAAAACACTCAAAAACACATCAAAATGATCAAAATATCACAAATCAGTGTTTTATGTGTTTTAAATTCAAAAATATCAAAATCAGATGAAAAATGTATCAAGTTTGCAAAATTGGCAGTTTTAGTCCCCCGAGTTTTAAAAGTTGTCAAATCTAGTCCCTGGAAATTCAAAAATGTGGAAATTTATCATTCAAGGTCCCTGAAGTATTCTAAGTTGTTTAAAATGATCCTTGAATGATTCTTTGGTCAATTGACAAGAAAGGTCCCTTAACTTTGGAAAATTACAAAAATAGTCCTTGGACCTTTGAAAATGGATTTTATGCAAAAAGGGCCCTTGTTTTATCAATGTTTGTCAAAATTGGTCCTTGTGAGAAGTTTGGAAATGTTCATTTTCAGTCCCTCATGTTTGGTCAATTTACACTTTTGGTCCTTGTTTAACACTTAAACTAAACGGACACTTATACTATCTAAGGCCCAAATACTATCCAAGCCCAATTGCTAGCCCTTAATCCAACTGCCTTGACCCCTTGACCCCCAGGTCACAATTGTTTTTGACCCCATCCACAACCTTGGACCCCCTTTGTTATTAACTTCAGTCAACCAAGTCAAATGAAGAAGAAAACGCGCTCAAAAACCACTCACACTGTAGCACTCTCTCCTCAACACAGAAACCTCAAAACCAGAGTGGTTTTCTACCCATTTTCAACCCCCCTCCATACCATGTTCCCTCCACCTTCTCTACATTCCAAAATTCTTTAATTATCTTCAACCAAACTCATTAAAGCTCAAAACCTGCTCATTGAATTTTTTGGCGCCAAAATACATGTGGACGGTTCTGATTAGTCTCAAGCATCCAATGGCTAAAACTTGGTGGGATTCAATCAGAAGCACGTGGGAAGGATGAAAAGTCATTATAAAGAGAGGGAAATGCAATGTATCAAAGTTATCTAGTGTAATTTTTTATTTTTAATGTCGAATTAGTGTAATTTCCATTTTCAGTTTATGTTTTAAGTTTAAAACTTTGTATTTCAAGTGTTTATGTTATTATAAAGCTTTTGTGAACCTTTAATTCAAGAATTAAGTCAAATTTCAGTTTATGCAAAATCTCTTATTTAAGCAAAATCTCAAATGTTTCAAATGATGTTCTTTGTTGTTTGTATGGATTAGAATAGGCCACATAAGCTCCCAAATAGCTTATAAAAGCTATTAGAAACAATAAAAATTAGTTTAGACTAAAAAATCAAAAATTACCAAAAATCCAAGTTAAATACCTCAAAAATCAAAAATCACTTGAAATTGGTGATCACAGCTGGAGCAAGGTATATCCTGGATGGCCTTGGTTTAGAGCTCTGTGGAGAGCATTTAGGATTGGTTTTCAGTTCATGGTTCTCATTTTATGCCTCAAAGTCATTTGTAAGCAATTTTGTCCAATTTGGCATTTCTTTGTTCTAGGTGTTATCTAGCTTCAATTTCTGTTACTTTGTGATAAATAGCTATAGTATAGTGTGTTTAAGTCATTAAATCAGTAGTTTGTTTGTTTCAATTTGTAGTTTTCAAAAACTTGGTTTTAACAGTCAAGATGACATTTTGATCAATTCTTAGTTTAGTGTTGTAATGATAGTTGTTTAAGGGTTCATTAGTACTAATATTTGATAATACAAGGTTTGAAATCAAGTTGATGGTTTGAAATTGTGATTTGGTTTGAAAACAGTCACAACAGCTAGCCTAAAGGTGTGTTTGGTTTATTGTGTTAAAAGGTTGTCTAGTCTTTAGCTTTGTTGGAAACTTGCATAACTTGGTTTAAATCACTCATACAAGTCATTAAAACAAGTTCTTACAAGCAAGAAAGTCAAAATTCCTTTGGATCTTAATTGTGCAGCCCACTGTTGGGATTTCAGAATATCAAACCTTGATTTTGTGTTCAAAAGTTAATAATCTTGTTATAATCAGTCTTAGTTCAACTTAAAACAACATATTAAGTGCTCTAGATCAAATCAAAATCCATTTTGGTCAACCTTTTGGTTTTTCTCAAAAAGTCAAAATCTCAATGGGTCATTTTTGAATAAACTTGGGAATTTCATTGTGGGTTCATTAGTAGGTTTCATTTTATAATCTCTTGGGGAATTGTAGATTGGTTGCTAAAGAAAAATACAAAAATATTAGTTCTCTGTTTTTCAGCTGTTTGAGTGCTTTTTCAACTGCTTTTGTGGGGTACCTGGTCTGCATAAGTGCCCTGTGCACAGAAATTGTGCCCATCTTCACAAGCTTGCACTGAGCTTATTACTTGTCCAATTCTTGAGTTCTCTGATTCTTTGGAAAGCCAACATGATCTTCTTGAAGTATCAAGTCTTGTTTTGTACTTTTGAGCTTGTTAGCTAGGGCTGCTACGAGCTTGAAGTGTGTCCCATTTTCTGTTTTTCCACTCAAAAAGCCAAAGTGCTTATTGCTATTTCTGAGCTTATCAGTGTGTTTTCTTGCATGTTCTAGCTTCAGATCTGTTCATTAAGCTTGTTTGAATCCACTTTAAGCTTTTGTTTCATCTTTCAAGCTTATTTGAGCTTATTTCCACCTAATAAGCCATTTTGTCCACTGTTTGAACAATCAGCATTCAAAACTGCTTATTTGGGTTTTGTAAAATTTTTGTCTTTATTAAAGTTTCTTATTATTAGTATTTAAGTAGTTTTCAAAAAGAAAAATCACAAAAACATCAATATAAAAATAGTGATAGCGTTTATTTAAGATTTTTTAGCTTTTTGATTTTTCTTTTCAGCTTATTAATAAGCAAATCTTGTTTTTATAGTTTTCTTAGGTTTCTGTCATCATATAGGATTTTTAGAAAAAGTTTCAGATTTTTCTTTATCTTTTTAGTATTTATTATAATTATAAATAGTTAATAAATAATAAATAATTAGTAATAAATAATTAAAAAGTCTAAAAAATATCTTTTCTGTTTTAAAATTAGTTTTATCATATTTTAGATTTTTCAAAGTTAAAATTTTATTTTTCCAAGTTTATTTTTTATTTTCTAGTATTTAAGTGTATTTTAAATAATAATTAATTAATAATAATTAGATAAAAAGTGTGAAAAATATATTTTTAATTTTAAAATTAGTTTTATAGTATTTTAGATTTTTCAGAATCATAAGTTTATTTTTCTAGCCTTATTTTGTATTTTCTTTCATTTTAGAATATTTATTAAGTAGTTAAAATAGTTTTTAATTAATAGTAATTAATTAAATAGTGTTAAAAATTATTTTCTTTTTCTAATAATTTTCTTTTATTTTTAGGATTCCAAAAATGTCATTTTTATATTTTTAGGCCTTTTATTTCTCAGTGTTCACTTTTTATTTTGTGCGTCTGCGTAGTTTTTAAAACTCACGTTTGCGTTTCTTTGATCTGGTTGTTGTGCTTTCCAATTCTGTGCTCAATTCCTTTCCAAATCAATCAGTAGTGTAATTTCTAATCATAACCTTTACAGATCATTATCCTTAGTGATCATTCTATTCTCTGAATCAGTGTTGTACACACCATTGAGTCTCCTTGGGACTTAACGACCCGGGAATTCAATCTATTCTCCAGGACTTAATTGTATTTGTGTCTGAGCTGTTTCAAGTCTGTTTTGACTTGACGGTTCGGACTCAATCAACAATCCACCCCGAAATGTACACCCAA